>CM061065.1:223969386-224655386 GCA_030762895.1 Sophora flavescens
CAGTCGTCATGTCTATTCTTCAGGACCTTTTACCTCTACATTGTTAGATGCTCAACCCAGAGGCCGAGCTCTGATACCAACTGAAATAGATAACTATAAAAACAAGAACGGGGGGGTTGAATTGTGTTTATCAGAATTTAAGCAAAGTTGAAATCTTTTCGCAAACAAAAAGGCTAGATTTGGATGAGTGGAAGAATACAGGATGGACGGGTGACTTTTGCAAGCACACCACTTGATAGACGTAAGAAAACTAAGGCAATTAAAGAGTTTAAAGGAAGAGAGATTGACACGGTTATTTATCCTGGTTCACTCTTCAAAACAAAGAGCTACGTCCAGTCCTTGGCAGCACCAAGATTTATCCACTATAACTGATAAGGTTACATACTCAAGTATTATTTGCACACCTAGCCTCTCCAGGCTGAAGACAAGTATTATTTTCACACCTAGCCTCTTCAGGCTCACTCTGGTTTGTTTGAGAGATTGGGTTTGCAATAAATACAATTTCTCACAGGCAGATCTTTCACTAACACTCAGAGAGTGGTTTAAATGTAAGGCTTAGGAATGTCTGCGTAATAACTTCAAAATGATTGAAGAATACAAAATAAAAGAATGAAGAAATTAATGCAGAGTAATGGCATTTTTTTGCAATGTGTATTCTCTTTTTCTTTATCTTCAATGACTTCTATATTTATGGTCTTCAAGCATTTATGATCCGTTAGAGACATCCCTTCAGATTTTTGGGAATGGATGGACCATCTGTGATGACATCCCAAAGATCAGAGTTTGTGGATAGAATAAACCACTGAAATCTATCTTTCCAGTAGTTGTAATTTTCTCCACTGAAGTAAGGAGGTCTGGTTAGGGAGGCTCCTTCAGTCTGATGACTTCCACTTGTACTAGCTCCAGCCGTCATGTCTATTCTTCAGGACCTTTTACCTCTACATTGTTAGATGCTCAACCCAGAGGCTGAGCTCTGATACCAACTGAAATAGATAACTATAAACACAAGAAGGGGGGTTGAATTGTGTTTATCAGAATTTAAGCAAAGTTGAAATCTTTTCACAAACAAAAAGGCTAGATTTGGACGAGTGGAAGAATACAGGATGGACAGGTGACTTTTGTAAGCACACCACTTGATAGACGTAAGAAAACTAAGGCAATTAAAGAGTTTAAGGGAAGAGAGATTGACACGGTTATTTATCCTGGTTCACTCTTCAAAACAAAGAGCTACGTCCAGTCCTTGGCAGACCTAGCCTCTTCAGGCTCACTCTGGTTTGTTTAAGAGATTGGGTTTGCAATAAATACAATTTCTCACAGGCAGATCTTTTACTAACACTCAGAGTGGTTTAAATGTAAGGCTTAGGAAGGTCTGCGTAATAACTTCAAAATGATTGAAGAATACATAATAAAAGAATGAAGAAATTAATGCAGAGTAATGGCCTTTTTTTGCAATGTGTATTCTCTTTTTCTTTATCTTCAATGACTTCTGTATTTATGGTCTTCAAGCATTTAGGATCCGTTAGAGACATCCCTTCAGATTTTTGGGAATTAATGGACCATCTGTGATGACATCCCAAAGATTAGAGTTTGTGGATAGAATAAACCACTGAAATCTATCTTTCCAGTAGTTGTAATTTTCTCCATTGAAGTAAGGAGGTCTTGTTAGGGAGGCTCCTTCAGTCTGATGACTTCCACTTGTACTAGCTCCAGTCGTCATGTCTATTCTTCAGGACCTTTTACCTCTACATTGTTAGATGCTCAACCCAGAGGCTGAGCTCTGATACCAACTGAAATAGATAATTATAAACACAAGAATGGGGGGTTGAATTGTGTTTATCAGAATTCAAGCAAAGTTGAAATCTTTTCACAAACAAAAAGGCTAGATTTGGACGAGTGGAAGAATACAGGATGGACGAGTGACTTTTGCAAGCACACCACTTGATAGACGTAAGAAAACTAAGGCAATTAAAGAGTTTAAGGGAAGAGAGATTTCGGGTCAAAGCATTTCCTTTTGTTCTTCGGGTCCATGCTTGATTGTGGTATCTTACTGCGGTCAAGTCGTGTACTTGGAGACCAATGGGAAATGCTACCGAAATTTTGTCAGCTATAAGACATTAGAAGTGATGAGTAACTAGTATATTACAGTGGTGAAAAAGTTTTTCCTCGAATGGGATAGGGCCACACGTTTGAGGGAAAGGGAGAGATTCGAGGTTATAATAGTATCATGTTTAAAAATACGTCAATTCATCTAGATATGGAGAAGGATGGAATATTATCTCCCGAGTCGTAGTTGGGTGTATGATAGGAACGAGCCTTGGAGACGACTTCTAAAACAATCATTTGTAGTTGGAGTTGCGGAGTTTATAACGAAAGCCAAACAACATTGTGATTATGCAGAAGTGGGGGGATTCGATTCCGTGCATAAAGTGCAATTGTATGATAGTTTTGAGTGATGATGACGTGAAGATACACCTATATCGACATGGGTTCAAGACTAATTATTGGATATGGACTGATCATGGTGAGGAGTTGCCGGATATTAATCTGAATGATGTCGGTGGTGACGATCTTCACATGGGTGCATCTAGCAGTGGATTACATGACGTCTATGTCGAACAACTCCAGTCAATGCATATGATGGTGGATGATTGTCTTGGGCAATGTGGGAACTTCGAGGCGGATGAGTCTGATGACATGGAAGAGCCTCCTAATGAATTATCGCAGAGATTCTACAATCTATTGTTAGCGACAAATAAGCCGTTGTTTGAAGGGGCGTCAGATTCAAAATTATCAATTTGTGTTAGGCTTCTAGCTTGCAAGTCCAATTAGAATGTGCCCGAGCAGTGTTTGGAGTTTTTTTGTAAAATGCTTCAAGATGTGACACATGTCAAAGACTTGTTGCCAAAAAGTTATTATGATGCGAAGCGGTTGGTGTTGAAACTAGGGTTGGGGGCTAAAAGAATAGACTGTTGTCCGAATGGGTGCATGTTGTATTATGACAGTGCTTCGGGTACAAATGACAGCATGTTGGAAGAATGTAAATTTTGTCAGACACCCAGGTACCGTGTTCAAAGCAGTGACCGTAGTAAGAACAAACCAGTTCCTGCAAAGTCAATGTTCTATTTGCAAATAATTCCAAGGTTGCAAAGACTATTTGCATCATCGCAAACTGCGAGACAGATGAGGTGGCATAATGAAAATAGGAGAAATGCAGGCCTTATACGCCACCCTTCTGATGGTGATGCTTGGAAGCACTTCGATCAGATACATCCCGATTTTGCAGCAGATCCTCACAATGTTAGACTTGGGTTGTGTTCAGATGGTTTTACCCCGTACATTCAGGCGTCAGCCTCACCATATTCATGCTGGCCAGTGATTGTTACACCGTACAATCTTCCTCCCAAGATGTTCGTGTAAAAACCGTACATGTTTCTAACTTGTCTCATTCATGGACCATTTAATCCAAAGGCCGGGATAGATGTATATTTGTAGCCTCTGATCGATGATCCGAAGAAGTTGTGGGATGGTGTGTTGACGTATGACGTCTCAAAGAAGTGAAACTTTATGATGAGGACGTCACTGATGTGGACTATCATTGATTTTCCTACATATGGCATGCTCTCTGGTTGGGGGACACATGGTAGATTGGCGTGCCCATATTGCATGGAACATGGAAAGGATTTTACCTTGAGATATGGTGGCAAAAGTTCATGGTTTGATTCTCATCGTCGGTTCTTGGATCCTAACCATCCCTTCCGAAGGAATACCCGAGCTTTCAAAAAGAATCAGACAAAAGAGGAAGGTCCATCGCCTTTGTTGACTCCTGAACAAATATGGGGTCGGGTTAGGGATCTTCCTAAAGTCACTGAAACTGGTGTGTCAAAGTTGTCGGGGTATGGAGAATGACATCATTGGACAAAACAAAGCATTTTTTGGGAACTACCGTTTTGGAAGGATAATTTATTAAGACATAATCTTGATGTGATGCATATTGAGAAGAATTTCTTTGACAATATCTTTAACACGGTTATAAATGTGTCTGGCAAGACGAAAGACAATGAGAAGGCAAGAATGGACATAGCGCTGTACTGTAGATGAAAGGATCTGGAGCTGAAGCGGCAGCCTAATGGAAAAAGGGTCAAACCAAAAGCTTGTTACACACTAACCACCAATGAAGCAAAGTCAATTTGTCGATGGTTATTCCTATAATTTGGCACGACGTGCTGATGTATGATCCGGGAGGCTTCATAGGATGAAAAGTCATGATTGTCATGTATTCATCGAGTGTTTGCTTCCTATTGCTTTCAGCTCGTTGCCATCGGTCATTTTGAATCCGCTTACAGAAATCAGTCATTTCATCAAAGATTTATGCTCTGCAACATTAAGAGTTGATGGTCTGAAGAAGTTGGAAGAAAAATTCCAATAATTCTTTGCAAGATGGAGAGGGTATTCCCCCGAGGATTTTTTGACTCAATGGAACATCTCCCTGTGCATCTTGCATACGAAGCGAGGCTTGGTGGACCAATACAATATAGGTGGATGTATCCGTTTGAAAGGTAATATTTTTATATTTTCACATTTACATAATTAACGTCCCTTGAATAATAACTTGTCACTAATAGTTTTTATTAATTAGATTCATGGGCAACTCTAAACGATCAATGAAAAACAAGTCTAGGGTGGAAGGATCAATCTGTGCGTCCTACTTACACCGTGAAACAACCTATTTCCGTTCCCCCTATTTCAACAGCTTCATGTTGGCACCGAGAAATGTTAGGAACGAGATAGATGCTGATGGTGGAGGGTATCCTTATATGCTATCTGTATTTAATCTTCCTGGCCGTCATGCGGGTAAAGAGCTTATTTACTGGTTAAGTGATGAGGAGTATGAGTCGGCCCATGTTCATGTGTTGATAAACTGCACAGAGGTGAAACTATACCATGAGTAAGTTTGAAAGACTCATATTTTAAATGATGTATCATATGGTATTATCATATTCTATTTTTAAAGCGTTGTACAGATTTTATTAATTTGTCAGTGTGTTTCTGCAAATTAATCAAATTAGTGACCAAGATGCTTCTGCTCGTACACATGCAGAGTTTCCTCAATGGTTCAAGCAACAAGTAAATGTCGTATAACTTAGCAAACAATATTTTAAGCTTAATTGCTAATTGAAAAGTAGTTATTTAATATGACTTATAAATTTGTAGGAGTATCAGTAACCATTAGCTGTGCTAAATCAGAACTTAAGAGATTTGGCGTATGAGCCCTATAGCAGTGTTAGATCATGGCATACATACTTTGTTAATGGGTACAAATTCCACACAGATGAATGGAATGTTGGCAAAAAGACCATTAATAACGGGGTTGTGGTACAAGGTGAAGGTACTGGTGATTTTTATGGAGTCATAAAACACATATATGAGTTACAATACAATACTACTACTTATCCTAAAAAATTAGTATTATTTTATTGTAAGTGGTTTGATCCATCGAAGACAGGCACAAAGGTGGACCCAAGTATGGCACTGTGGACATTCGCATGGATAGAAAATATCAACAATTTGATCCATTTATCATTGCTCACAATGCCAAACAAGTTTACTACGTCCCTTATCCAATAATACGAACGGACAAACGAGGTTGGTGTGTTGCTATCACTACCAAACCTAGGGTTCGCATAGAAATCGATACTGTAGAGGATGATATACCCTTCCAGACGGATGAATCGTCACATGTCAATGAAGTAATTAAGGTCGGCGTGACATCGGCATGTTGGGATCTGCTGATGATGGGGAAGAAGTGGCCATTGCTAATCCGTTGGTATCGATGAATGCATCATCAGAGGAAGAAATCCAAAGTGATGACTCAATGCTAGAAGAAGATGAGTCAGACTTACAATCAGATGATGACACCGAGTCTGAATAGGAATTTTACTATTAAATTATAGTATCATGTATTTTGTATATTTGTTTATGCATTTAAATGTAATCCTTTTGTAATGTTGTTATATTTTAAAAATTTGCTTATTAGATTATTCTGCAATATCGTCTTTTGATTTATTGCTTTTACATTGACTCATAATTGTGATAGAAAAATAGATATGTCAGCATCAGGAGGAGAGCCGCCCCGCCCACACCGCCTAGCGGTGATAAGGGGAAGGGGAAGGCTAAGCGAGGGCGATACACAATTAAATCCCAGGTGCTTGCCCGCCTCGGTGTAGGTTCCTCTCCACCCATCGCAACCACTCCAGTGGCACCTACAGGAGCATCCCCCGACCGTTCTACACCCTCTCCCACTCATTCTACACCCTCTCTGACCCATCTTATACCATCCGCTAGCCATACCACACCATCCCCGACCCATACTACCCCATCCTCCACACATATTCCACCCACTCGCTTTGGTCCACGAGGCTCATTGGCTTGCTACTCGCCGCCCACTACTGGACTTACACCACACCCACACCCAGCACCACTATCATCAGCTGCATATGCCACACAGCCAACAAGATTATCATTCATGCCAACTCCTGGTGTGCCGGCATAGTTTAACCCTACCATTACATCCTCATCATCCGCGGCCGCATATGATCCCGGCACGGACATTCCATCCATAACTTCCAGCTAGCACTCGATCGCGCCAGAGAACTTGCCTGAGTGGGCCAGGATTCCCAGAGCTGAGGATCGACCATGGGTCACACCTGTTTCTGGATCGTAAGAAATTTTTAACTTTGACTATTTTATATTTATCCAATAAGTATATATTTGTTGATTGCCATATTGTTGAATTAATCAATTTTTAAATCTTTCAGCTTCATCCCATCTAAAGTGGGATCGAAGAACGTTACATACGCCCTCAAGGCGCAATATCGTCGCTTCTAGCCATCATGGGGGAGGATATCGAAGGATGATCGGGATCGTATCTTTAAACGATCCGGGGTAACTTGTTTATTTTTCCCTGTATTTTTATATTTTTATTTTTCACGCATTTATATATTTTTTATTTTTTTGTATAATGGTATTGATATCTCTTCTTTGTTAACGGGCCCTTGTGCGCTGGTTAGCAGAGCATGCTGCATAGATACGCTCCATATTTGATGACAGAGCGTCTAATCGACTGAGGGACATGCTCGGGAAGGCTAGGGAAAGTCAGGTGCACCCAGATTACATCGGCCCCAAAATTTGGGCCCAGCTTTGTGCGTACCGGGATACTCCAGAGTACAAGGCGAAATGTGAGCAAGAAAAAAGAAATCAGACTTCAGAGAAGGGTGGGAGCATGCATACCGGTGGCTCGATTAGTCATATGCAGCATGCCATTAACATGGTATGCACATATAAATAATAGTATATTTGTATTTTTATTAAAAAATTATTTTATAATTTTTCTTTGTCGGTTGCAGGTAGGACAGCTTGACCACTCGGTTGATGTCCCTACTGTGTTTGAGTAAACACATATTCGTGCAGACACCGACGAGTTTATTGATGAGAGGTTGAGGCGGACAGTAGTGAGCTAATTAAAGTATCTTTTTACATTTAGTGTATCTTTTCATTATTATAGTCTAATAATATTTTTTTAAAATGTATTGATGCAAGTAGAGTATAATGCCAGGTTCAGTCAGGTAGCGTCTGAGACTGCCTCCTGTTCTGGTGCCTCGGATCCTTCCTAGCTGGACCCCGTCGAGGTCGATCGACTACAGACCCAGGTCTGGATGGAAGTGGTGGGAAGGAAGAAGAAGGGTCGCATTTACGGTATCGCGACTATGGCTCGTTCCATCACTCCAGCCTCGACGTCGAGCTTGACCATTTGGGAGCCTACATCCTTCGGCTCACAGGACACGCAGGAGGTGCAGGAGCAGAGGCAGACTGTAGAGTGCATGCAGCAGTAGATGGAGACTTGGTCTACGGTGATGACCTCTCTGCTCGATTTGCTTCCACCATAGAGGCACATCGCTCTACAGGGGGTCATCCATGCCAGTCAGCCCTCCACTACTTCTACCGTGCCACCACCGCAGCCGCATGATGCCAGTGTGACTCATGCGCCACAGTATGATGGTCAGCTGACGCCGGTGAACTCCCCCATATAGGATGACGATGACTATTATTATGATGATGATTATTAGGATATTTTTATATTTACTTGTGTTTTCTAGACAGACAAATATTTTATGTATGGAATATTTATGTTATCTTAAATTTAATTGCCTTTTTAATTATTTGTAATTTCTATTATGTTGATCTAATATAATAATATAATAAATTAATTATAATAAAATAAAAAATGTGATATATTTTAAATTAAAAAAATTACTAATTTTTTAAAAAAATTAAATAAAAAAAATCTAAATCCGTCAGAAATGCTGGTTACCGACGGAAAAATCCGTCGATAATTTTTCGATGGACTTAGCTCGTCTGTTGGAAACCGTTTCCTAGGAGCTGGATTCTGACGGATTTGGTCCATCGGAAACGTGCATTACTGACGGATTTTTTGCTTTTCCGACGGGTTTTGGCCGTCGGTAATCCCTGATTTTTTTGTAGTGAGTAATGTCACGAATTCAAGTCTTGTGGATGGAAAAAAATGTGATTTGGAGGGGAGACCCCACTAAAGATGGCCAACCAGGTTCCCTGACGGAGATTAGTTATCGGCGAAATCGGTGAATACTTCACACCGATGTCATGGTAACAATAAAAAATAAGCTTTTTGTTTTTTATGAGTGCCATGTAAATGGAAACAAGTATACAAAGATTATTTATTTTGTAACAATTTTAATTTGAAATACAGTAAAAAAAGGGAAAAAATGTTACTAAAATTTTTACATGCTGCATTAGAGAACGAGTGAAAGAGTTAAAGCCGGCCAAATTTATATACTAAATTTTTATATTAAACAAATTTACCAAGTTATCATAAATTCTTTTTAATTTAAACGACCAAGAATATACTCGCTAACGATAAATACCTCATCAAATAGATTACCATTTTCCCAACATAGCTTGCCATTCAGTCTCCAGATTATTTATTATTTATATAGTAATATAAAAGGTGTAACAAATGTGCATTGGTCCAACAAATGTTCGCGGCAAGGAGGGGGTCGTTCGTGGGTGAAGAAGAAGGGAGGCCGGTCGTTCAGTGAGTTGAAGAAGAAGGGAGCTAGGGTTTGTTTATCTTTGAAGTTGGGTCGAACGAAATTTGAACAAAAGGGAGTAAGAATTCCTAATTTTTTAACCCAAAACGCACAGTTTTGGGCCCGAGTCAAACCGATTCTACCCCCATCCCTTTCTTGTGGTTTAGCTTTATGTTAGGGATGCATTTATGTCTAATAATTTTCATAAGAGAAAAGATAAAATTGGGTTATAACTTATACACGACAAAGAAAGTTACTTGACTACACGAAGGTGATCAAAAGGGCTAAAAAGTAAAGAGCAAATTATTTCAATCAAAGAATAACTTTTTTTAGAGGTAAGCACCCAAATTTATCTTGTGAAAATGAAATAAAAAAAACAAAAGTTTATTTTTGATGCATTGTTAGTGTGAATTTTTTATATTGTCAATCGATTATAAATCACCAAATATGACTTTAAAGGTAATTATTATAAAAGTCAGATTTTTAGTAATGTATCATTGCATAATTGATTAATAGTGTAATTTTTTTTACACTATGTGTATTCTAATTCTAATTAAAACAAAAAATAAAAACGAGAAAATTAAAGGAAACAAACAGAGCCCGTTCTTCAAATAATACTTTAAGTTGATCTAAAAATTCCTCAAAATTTCCTTTTTTCCCTTTTTCTAGGTCCAAATTTTTAACGTGCATTTTTCTTTCATAAAGGAAGAATGAAATAATTGTGGATTCGATGGAACTGTTGGGATGATAGAACTGAAATTATAATTTATTATTATTCTTTTAATAATGGACTAAACACCTTGTTTTACATGGCAAGATTTTCTAAGTAGTAAGTACCATTGGTTTTCCGGCTGACTATCATGAATCATCATCCTATCAGCTCTTGATAATGAAGAAATCATCATGGCCGGGGGATGTTTCGAATCTGTTCCACTGTTTCAACCTTCATCAATGATAACATTTCAACGTTCTATAGTATAATCTATCTATAAACAATACAATTCTATCGCCTATGTATTGTAGTTTTGTTATGTGTCATCTTCCCTATGCATGAAATGTTACCATTGTGTCATGTGCCAAGTGTCAACTTCAATTTTCCGATTTATTATGATATTTATAAACTTAACAAAAATTAACACTACAAAAAAAAAAAACCGCCACATTCAACATCCGATGAGATTAGTTAAATTTAAGTTTAAAATCCAAATATTAGTTTTAAATTTAACTAACCTTATCTAATTTAAATTTTAAATTAAACTAAAAAATTGTCACATTCAACATCTGATAAGATTAGTTAAATTTAAAATTAAAATCCAAATAATAGTTTTAAATTTAAATAATCTTATCTAATTTAAATTTTAAATTAAACTAATCTTATCTAATTATCTAATTTATTTCAATTTTAATTTAACCGATGGAAAACGTGTATCAACAAAAAAAATTGGCCACATTTAACTAAATTTAAAACAAATTTCTAATTTACTTAAATATTTTTATCAACATTACATAAATTTGGTTTATTCAGCAACATATGATAAGATTAGTTAAATTTAAAATTAAAATCCATATATTATTTTTAAATTTAAATTTAACTAATCTTATCTAATTTAAATTTAACTAATATTGTCTAATTAAAATTTTAAATTTAAATAATCTTATCTAATTATATAATTTATTTTTATTTTAATTTTTTTTACCAATGAAAAACGCGTATCATCATCTTTTCTCACTTTTTTAAATGTGTAACAATTATTTTATTTAGTTACGTAAATCTTATCTACAATAATCTAATTTTTAAAATTAAATCTGATTGTTTTGCTTCAATCTTTATCATAATCTATATATATATATTCATTACTTACATATTCCCTTCAATTTCCCTATTGACTTAAAATGGCCTCTGAATATACTTTTCTCGATGACATAACGCCTGAAAAAGGAGGATTTGACGATCAAAGTTAAGGTTGTGCGGATATGGTACGTACCAAGTTTCGATGTTGCCATAAAACCATATACCATGGAGATGTTATTGATGGATGAGAAGGTTGATTAATTATATTTACACTTTTTTTTAATTTACTTTTCTATTCTTACTTGATATTTACTAATTTTTCTATATTACGTAGGGATAAAAAATACAAGCTTCTGTATGGAGGACAAAAATATATAGGATTCAGCCAAAACTACCTAAATCACGTGTTTATACAATATTTGATTTTGGGGTGCTTCAAATGGTGGTAACTACAGAACAATGAGACATCAATATCGACTAAATTTGAAATACGAGACATATGTGCAGATTATGAAGAATTTGAAGATTGAAAGGAGTCTTTACACATTTTATTCGTTCTCCAACATCAGTGACAATAATTTCAACAGATGCTATTTAGTTGGTGAGTCCTACTTTTGTTTATGATTATCGTTCCATTTTTTAGTCAAAATATTTCTTTCTCATTTTAAGTATTTATCATATCATGGAAAGATGTAATTGATATTCTTACTGCTTTCGGTGCTGAACGAGAAATTTATGGAATGGAAAGAAATCCAAATTGATGGAAGCTTATTTTGGTTTTGAAGCAAATATTAAATACAACACGGGAAATTGTAAGCTAGCAGCCCACTTATTGTGAAGGTAGATGGAAGAAATAGTTAAAGTTAAAGAAAACATACCCGGATCTAGAAAATAGAAAAGGGGAAAACATAGATTGGGAGGGGTTTGGACATGTGGCTTTGTGGTGGGTTGTAATAAACCCACATGTCCCATTTTATTTTTAGACTTTCATTTTTAATGAGGCATGTGGTTAAGGGTTTTTTTTTCATCAAAGGAATTTTTTTAATTAAATTTATGTTTTATCTGAATATATTTAATGAACTATTTGTTTTGAGTCAATAAACTATACATCCAAAACTCAAAATACATAAATAAATAAAAATATATTCAATAAACTCTCTAACACTTATTCCAAAACAACAGTTTTATTTAAGAAAATAAATAATATATTAATATTTTAATTTTATTGTTAATAATAATGCCTAAATTATTTTGACTTATATGATTCAAATATTTAATTTGTATCTATTATTAGAATAAAGAGTTTTTAAATTGTTGACTTCATTAAAAGGTTTTATGCTTAATAAAAAATAATTCGAAATCAAATAACTTGTCATCGTCTCACAGTATAATAAACTTTATCCTAGCAATGTATCAAATTTTATAATCAATATTTTATTTCTCAATTTATTAAATAGGTTATTTAAACCTAACTAATTATATGATATTCACATGCATTATATATTTTATTTAATATGTGAATATTTTGTTAAAAACTTTATATAATTGATAGGTCAAAATTCAAAAGTTATCTTATAATACTATATATTTTTTTGAAAAATAAAAATATTAATAATTAACTTTTTTTTGAAAAATTATAATACTAAAATTATTAATCAAATAACTTAAAAATCATCAATAATTTTAATATCATAGTCTCTCTATCTATTTATTTCATTACTCTTCTTCTCCTTTCCTCTTCACCCTCTCTTCAAATCTGCTTTGCTTTTCAAATTGTGTCTTCTCTGGTATTATTTTCCCTTGCTTTTCTCTTCTTATTATTCCATTTTGCTTTATTTATTGAGCAATCGCAAGAAGAGGTGTGACAATATTTAACTATTTTCTATAAATGTGTACTCCATGCACCTCCTCGCTCATTTCATAATTTTCTCTGCTCATTCTCATGGTTTTTTTCATCTCAAGTTCTTCGAAGACCATCTTTGCTCCTTCCTTATTTGATCATCTATCATCGCGGGTAATGATTCGCATATCTTCCAAGATATCTCTGTTTATCATTACAAGGTTCTAAAAATTGGAACCCTATAATTCTCGCTCATTTTGATTTTTCGAGAGCACCGTCTCAAATCTTTAAAAGCTAAGCATCCTTTCTCCGTTAACATTTCATTTGTTTATTACTTTATAGGTTTATGTTGTTCATTGCTACAAGCAATGAATGTTAAGTCTCTAAAATGTCTGATGTGCATTTCCCTAAGTTTTGATGAGAACTAAACATTGGTTAATGATTTAATTAACCTTCATATTGGTTGCTAATCTATCTATCTAGTGTGCAGATTAAATAAGTGATAGAAGCTCACGTCCAACACACAAGTAATTGAAACAAACGTCCAACACAAGCAATCGAAACGCACGTCCAACACTGTAGTGATTGAAGCTCACGTCCATCGCAAATGATTGAAGCGCACGTCCAAAACGCAAGAGAAAGAAACTTGCGTCCACTAAAGTGATTAAAGCCAACGTCTACTTAAAGTATCAGAATAGCGCGTCCATCAAAGTATCAGAATAGCTCGTCCATTGAGGTATCAGAATGGTTCGTCCAATGACGTGGCATTTGGAGCTCGTCCATTAAAGAATCAGAACAGCGCGTCCATTAAAGTATCAGAATAGCGCGTCCATCAAAGTATCAGAATAGCCCGTCCATTAAGGTCAGAATGGCTCGTCCAATGACATGGCATATGGAGCTCGTCCATTAAGGTCAGAATGGCTCGTCCAATGACGTGGGATATGGAGCTCATCCATTAAGGTCAGAATGTATCCGTCCAATGACGTGGCAAATGGCTCTCGTCCACCAGAGTAACTGAGACTCTCGTCCACCAGAGTAATTGAGACTCTCGTCCACTAGAATAACAAAAGTGCTCGTCCACTAAAGGTGACAGAAGCGCTCGTCCACTAGTCTTTGGACTTGCTGAGTCCTTAATATGGAGCTCGTCTACTAGCCCGAATGAAAACTCAAATGACTAGATAGACGTGATTATTTTCAAGATGGAAGCAATTATCTTATGAATGCGAATTCTATATGGATTATCAGAATCTTAGTTCAAGAACCAGAAAGAGACTTGAAGCCTTCTCTCCTACTAAGTTTCACGATTATCAAGAAAAGTCAGAAGTTACTCTCTCAAGCAACCTTGGATAATCAAAACTAAAGACCAGTTAAAGAATGCTTCCAACATACTTTATTCCCTAGTACCTCTGGTCCTTACAAAAAGCTCTCTGCACAACTTTGATATGGCTGTATCACGATGTATAAAGCCATGATCCTTCATGTTACAGTACAACCAACGACTCTATTGCATTAATGGCTGCCCAGAATGACTCTATTGCATTTAATGAAGTTCTGCTTGAAGCCAACATCTGAAGGGATGTTTCTAACGGATCCTAAAAGCTTGGAGACCATAAATACATAAGTCATTGAAGATAAAGAAAAAGAGAATACACATTGCAAAAAAACGCTATTACTCTGCATTAATTTCTTCATTCTTTTTATTCTATATTCTTCAATCATTTTGAAGTTATTACGCAGACTTTCCTAAGCCTTACATTTAAACCACTCTCTGAGTGTTAGTGAAAGATCTGCCTGTGAGAAATTGTATTTATTGCAAACCCAATCTCTCAAACAAACCAGAGTGAGCCTGAAGAGGCTAGGTGTGAAAATAATACTTGTATTGAGCCTGAAGAGGCTAGGTGTGTAAATAATACTTGAGTCTGTAACCTTATCAGTTATAGTGGATAAATCTTGGTGCTGCCAAGGACTGGACATAGCTCTTTGTTTTGAAGAGTGAACCAGGATAAATAACCATGTCAATCTATCTTCCCTTAAACTCTTTAATTGCCTTAGTTTTCTTACGTCTATCAAGTGGTGTGCTTGCAAAAGTCACCCGTCCATCCTGTATTCTTCCACTCGTCCAAATCTAGCCTTTTTGTTTGCGAAAAGATTTCAACTTTGCTTAAATTCTAATAAACACAATTCAACCCCCCTTCTTGTGTTTATAGTTATCTATTTCAGTTGGTATCAGAGCTCAGTCTCTGGGTTGAGCATCTAATAATGTAGAGGTAAAAGGTCCTGAAGAATAGACATGACGGCTGGAGCTAGTACAAGTGGAAGTCATCAGACTGAAGGAGCCTCCCTAACCAGACCTCCTTACTTCAATGGAGAAAATTACAACTACTGGAAATATAGATTTCAGTTGTTTATTATATCCACAAACTCTGATCTTTGGGATGTCATCACAGATGGTCCATTCATTCCCAAAAATCTGAAGGGATGTCTCTAACGGATCCTAAATGCTTGATGACCATAAATACAGAAGTCATTGAAGATAAAGAAAAAGAGAATACACATTGCAAAGAAATGCCATTACTCTGCATTAATTTCTTCATTCTTTTATTCTGTATTCTTCAATCATTTTGAAGTTATTACGCAGACTTTCCTAAGCCTTACATTTAAACCACTCTCTGAGTGTTAGTGAAAGATCTGCCTGTGAGAAATTGTATTTATTGCAAACCCAATCTCTCAAACAAACCAGAGTGAGCCTGAAGAGTCTAGGTGTGAAAATAATACTTGTCTTGAGCCTGAAGAAGCTAGGTGTGCAAATAGTACTTGAGTATGTAACCTTATCAGTTATAGTGGATAAATCTTGGTGCTGCCAAGGACTGGACGTAGCTCTTTGTTTTGAAGAGTGAACCAAGATAAATAACCATGTTCGTTCTGAGTAAAACTTGAAAAACTTACTTCGAGTGTTGGGCAAGATTTACATCGAGTGTTAAGAACCAAGTTGAAGTTAATGGTCAGCCTACCATCATGAATTCGATGGATAAGTAAGAAAGGAATTGATCCTTAGAAGGTTAGATGAAAGTAAGTGTAATACCTAAGCACGACAAGGGGTGAGTGGGTTTTTATTGAGGTATAAATGTGATTAGTAATCTGAGAATTTTCAGAAGTAATATCAGTAAGTAAGATGATTTCGATAGATTTTGTTATGATCGAGGCAGAGTTTGCTAAAGGAACTCTAGGATAATGGTAAAATGATCATCGCTAAGATTTAATCGTATAATTGGAAGAAATTACAGAATGGTGTCTATGGTAGTTTTACCTAAGTTGAATGTGAGCGGAAAGGAGAAGTTCTTGAGTAAAATTAAGTTGTTAGAAAAGTTCAAAAGCTAAGAGTTAGATAATTCTATTCTATATAATCCCTTTTGATTTAATTGCATTAAGATATGCAATAAAGTTATTTTGAGGATGAGATGTGTGAGGTGATATCAAATTTGAGTGGTGAATTATAATCAAGAGAAACTAAGACTATGATTAAATATTTTGAGTAGGGAGTTGATGCGTGGTGCTGTGAAGACATTGTTGGTATTAGTGATAATATTCAGAGTTAGATGATTGGAATAAGGTTTCTGGTGGAACCATGTTGATAAGAGAAGTGATTAAGTTTTGATTTTGTTTTTCGAGTGTGATAGACTCCGATGAAATTTTGGGAATAGTAAGGATAAGTAGAAATGACATAAGAATGAATTGTGTTATGGAATATGGAACAAGAGGAATGAAGCGATGTGAAGGGCAATGTAAAATCTTCAGGTTAAGATGAGGTTACAAAATCCTGTTTAATTTCGAGTCACGAAATTTCGACGACGATTTTTTTTTAGTGGGGTAGTAATGTAACACCCCGATTTTTGCTGCTTTCTAATATCGGTAACAAATATATAAACATATATATTTTATCCGAGACTTAGAAAATGATTTTGGATAAACGAAGGTGATTTCCATGTTATACTTATTTTCATAGGGTTACGGGGAAGTTTTTGGTTGAAAATTCAGACGGAAACCGATCTGTCGTTTTGTGTTTTCACTGACAGTAAAAGTTTACTGCTCAGAAAACATAATTTTAATTTGTGAACGAGATGAAAAATGTTTTTATCATATTTACTACAATACTGGAAGTTTTGAAAAATTTATCGTAAAATTAAAATATTATATTTGCTGCGGGCGAAAACGTCAAGATATCTCTAGGAAAACCGACGTCAAATGAATCAGGGAGTCAGCAACGGAGCTGAGGTGACTGATGTGACTGATGTGACAGGAATTTATGACGATCCTATCCGATTCATAATGGCCATAATGACGCATTTATGACAATTAGATATTTTGGCCTAGAAAAGACCATTTTGCCCCTCGCTTCACATAATTTTTACAAGCCATGCCATTGTAATTTTTACCAAAAAGTCCCCCACCCACACGACTCCCTCCTCCATTCAAAGCATTTGGACATTCACTTTTCCTAGCCATAAATGAACATTTATGTTAAGTGGATGAATCATTCAAATTTCATTAATGTCAACAAGTGAGTCATAGGCAAAGGCATTTTCTCCTTCTCTTGCTCTTTGTGGATTCGGCAGCCTCACACCCACAACAATTCCATTTCTTTGTTTTATACTTCTCTCTCTCACACAAATTCAATTAAAGAAGATTTAAGACCCACACACTTTAGCTCCTTCTTGTTCTTATGCGCTAGCCTCACTCAACCCAACTTCTTTTACTTCCATCTCATTTCTTTCTTTTTACTCATGAACAAAGTTCTTGTCCTCTTCATTACTTTTTTTGCGCTAGTTCATACTACTTGAACACATCATGTTATTTTTTTTCTTCATGATCTTTAATCATCAAGAACACAAAGAGAACTAAGAAACTCTCCTCATTCACCAGAAACTGTCACGAAATTCTGACCCTTTTCTGTTCTGAATCTCAAAAAACTTTCTACATGAAAGTTGTTCATCTTTCTCGCTTCTTTCCAACGCCATAAAGATCATAAAAAACGGACAAGTATATCGAGAGTAATGTCCAAATTACCGAAACTGCTCTAAATCTTCATCATCTTCATCTTTCTCTCTAAACTTCTCAAGAACACTTAGAACACATCAAGGTGATTTTGTGAAGAACACCATCCCGATCATCATGGTGAGTCATTTATTCTAGTCATCATGACGACAAAGAATATACCTAGATATTTTAAACGTTAACCTAACCTACGTCTGGTTAAATCTAACCGAGGTTAATTAACCATGATTTGCAACACAAAATATCTTCTCCCTAACGTATGGTGTAGGAGGCAGGCACATCTCTCCAAATTTTATGACCTCATGTTTTATTAACCATGATTATAAATAAACCCTAGTTAAGTTATTATATTATTTTCTAACTTAAACTTGATTAAATAAACTCAACCATGGTTCTTTTATCTCATCAAAGCACATATTTTCTCCTCACACCCACCTCTAGGCCGCACCCATCTCCCACACTTGGACAATTTTCACTCATTTTCCTACTTCATCATTTTTGTTCCTCCAAAACTTCATGTTCTTCATTTTCTCTCACAAGTTCTTCACTTGTTCTTCATTTGTTCTTCACTTATTCATCATTTTTCTCTAACTTAGAAACATAACCTCATGATTCTTCCTTCATGAAACTTGTTCCTTAGATCAATTGCCATCACTTAATCCATTTTGTTCTTGAATCCATGAACTTTGAAGTTCATCTTTTCTCTCCTCAAATTTCGGCCCACACCCATACATAACCATCCAAACCTTGTTTTGATCTTCTAAGATCATATTCTCACTTATCTAGATGATCTAAACAATTTCTATATCACATCACAAGTCATTTCCCCACAAAACACAAAGAACTCCTTAGTGTTCTTGCTAAAATCATCTTTGTTCTTCAAGTTCTTGAATAAATCTTTTTATTCCAAGGTGAGGAATCTCTCTCTAATCTTTGTATCTTCATTAATCATCCATAAAATTCCATTTTGATCAATTATTTCATGAAATGCAATTCTTAGATCTATAACTTTAAAGATTTCTAGAAAATTGTAGAAAAATCCATTTGACATGAAACCAATTTCTATGAACTCACTATGATCTCTATATTCATGATCTAAGAACATGAATCAAGAGAAAATTTCTTTCCTATTCTTCCATAGTGGACCGAATCTAGGTCTTAGAGATACTAGATGAATTTGTTTCAATTCCTATGATTGATACTTGTTTTCATCTCTCTAGTACCTATGATTATTGAATCCAAGAGTTTAGAAACCAAATCAAAATCCTAGCCTAATTTGTGGATGAAGGCCGAAACGTAGCTTTTGATGAGTTAGAAGATTTTGTTTCAACTTTTAGGTTATAACCATTGATCTTATTTTTCTAATGCTCAAGGATCATTGATCCAAAAAGCTTGTAAAATTTTGATATCCCTAGCCTAATTAACTCATGTAGGCCGAACCCAATCGTTTGTGTTAAAAGGATTTTGTTGTTTCATTTGGTTAATTGTGTTGTGTTTTGTGTGAAGGACATTTATTGTGGTTATCGTATTGAGTTTTGTGGAGGAATCAGGATTCCGAGAAGAAATTTACTGAGGAAATCTGTAACTCCAAGAGGTAAGGGGAGTATGCTGAGGAGTTTAAGATAATTACATGTATATCGTTGGAGTCATTTGTTAATTTTCTGTAGAAAATATTTTATGATATTATATTGTTTGCTGTTAATTGCTGGATTGATTTGATACTTAACTGAGTAATTGTGTTTATGTGATATGTGGATTTACATGATTATAATTATTTGGTTATATTATAATTGTGATGCATGTCATGAATTGATATATGTCATGCTATTCTGTGATTGAAAGTTTATTTGCTGTTGAGTGTTGGACTGAGAAACCTGACATTGGTCAGTGTTTAAAATTAATTTAAGGATAAAAGCTTAATAAGCTTGGATAATTAATCAGAGTGATTAGTTTGGGAAATTTTGAGAAAAGTGAAAAAAATTATTATTTTAATAATATTTTGTGGAAACTGAGTCAATAAGTGACAGTAAGGGCGAAACTGAGAAATTTTTTCACAGGCTCTAATTTTTACAAAATAAATTCAATTTTATTATAAAATTTTATTTAAAGTAATTAAGTTCCGAAAATAACGTTATATAGCAGTCGGAACAATTACAACTGACAGAGAAATTATTTAAGTAATACACAGAATTTTATTGATTTATTTTGATAAAGATAAATATTTTATTATTATGAATTTAAGAGTTGAATTAGTAAATACTTTTTTGGAAGTTAACTTTTATTGAAATTTATTTTCAAAAACGAAATAATTAGAGATAAAAAGAATTTATCAATTATTTTCAGGTTTTATCAATGTTTTAACGTAAAAAGGATTTCTGTAAGAGAATTTTATTCAATGAAATTATTCCGTTAAACTTGGATAAGTTTGCGGAGCTTTTATTTTGTATTTTTTTTTCACTGAGCGAAATGTTTTACAAAAAGATAAATGAACCTAGGATCTGAGACGTCGGGGTTCTAGTGTTCTGTGGACACGTAGATCGGGGATCTGTGTCATTGGACTGAGTGTCCTGCAATGATTTTTTTGGACTGAGTGTCCTAAGTTGATGTGGAAATTGTGAGTTCCATATCCGCGAGCCTAAGATTGGTGCACCGGTTTAAGGGCTTTGCGATTGAGCACTCGGACTGTGTGTCCTGTGTTGAGTTTAAAACAGTTGGACTGTGTGTCCTGTGTTTGTTTAAAGTGAAAAGTCTTAATAAGAAAAATTAAGCATGGTCGTTAGCTTTGTGATTCGACAAGGAAAGATTATTACGACAAAGAAAACAAATCGAGAATAAAAGTTTTTTCTCATGCATAGCTGGCAGACGTGTCATGTGTTGTGATCATTGAGTCCTGAGTGGATCAATGTATTTGTTATGGACTATGTTTCCATTTGATCATTGGGATTCTGTGTGAACCCATGTATCTTTACTGGACTGTGTGTCAAATTTTATGCGATAACTATTGAGGTTCTGAGTGATACAATAGGTTACGGACAATAAACTCCATTGTTCGCAGTGACCATGTTTGCTTTGACGAAAAGATAACATAGCTACATTTGAGTTTTGAGAAGTCGCTTCATATGTTTGCTTCGACGGGGAGATAATATAACACCAATCAGTTTAATCTAATACATTTCATAATATTTGTAAAATTTCATATAACTCCTTTATTTAAAAGTTGTATTTTGAAGTGAAATTTCATTACATTATATATTGTGTTTATGATATATACTATAAGCATTGATTGAAATGAGTACAAGTAAGGGTGGCAAATGGATGGACTAAATGGATTTTGATTCGGATTGTAATGGATCGCATCAAAATAATCCATTAATCCATTTCGATCCATTTAAAATGTATTTAAAAAATTCAATCCATCCATGATCCATTTAATAAAAAATCATCCAACCCATCCATTAGTCATTTTTTGACGGATGGATATGCAATCCATCTGTTAAAAATATTTTTAAAACTTAAAAAAATTATTACTCTTTTTAAAATAATTTCTCTCTCATTATAAAATATTTTTTAAAATTCTTAAAATCAAATAATCTCTCTCCCTCTCCCTCTCCCTCTCACACACATGCTCAATAAAGATATGACGAGCTATGTTACCCCAAGCCTAATTGTGATTGAAAGAAAGAAGCAGAACCTATATTCTTACATCATTTCAAGCGAGGTGATCACAACATGTTTTTGATTTTGAAGATTCGGAAGGATCATAACTTGAGGAGAGAGAGGGGGAGGGGGAGAGAGAGAGAGTTATTTGATTTTTAATAATTTTAAAAAACAGTTTGTAGATGATATGATTTCAGTTTTTTTTTTGTGAAAACTGAAAATTAAAAAAATATATAGTTTTGGAATGGATAAAAATTGATCCATTACATTTTTTTTGTTGGTCCAATGGATCTCAGGAATAGATGGATGGATGATTAACCATCCATTAAAAAACAATCCAATCCATTTTTTATTCTTTTTTATAGATGGATCGATTGGATGGATTTTCTCATTGATGGATTGATGGATCATTTTGCCACCCCTAAGTACAAGTAACATTTGAAGGAAGTAGAGCAAATGAATGTTGAAGTATAATATATTTTTTTCTTGCACACATATTCAGTCTTATTTTATGGAAAAAATATTTAGATCTCATTATATCATGTTAATATTAATTTGTCGATACTTTTGCTTATCTTATAATTTTTAATTTATAAAATAAATTATTAACAAATACTTTATTCGCGCATCACAAAAGTACATGTGTGATACACGAGTGTATTGTATTCGAGTTACCTTAGGAGGATTTTGTTCGTGTTACCTTAATATTTATTTATCGTTAATATTTTATAATCTTACTATTTTTAAGGTACAAATAAATAAATTTCCAAATAAAAATTCAATTATTATTCTCATAAACTTTTTTTCACCCATGCATCGCACGGGTCCATCGTCTAGTACTAAATTTATTGTTGGCACCAGAGAATTAATCTTATTATAATCATTGTAAAATTGTAAATTTTTCTGAAAGTGCATCGGACCTTGTAAGAGGGATGTTTTTTGAACACAAAATAGTGTACACGGTGTTCTGTTTGTTTAAGAAGTATTTTCGAGACGTGTGTACAAAATGATGAAAACAAGTCATTGAGATAAACACACTAGTGCAGAAAAGGGATTCCATGTTGGTTATTTATGGCTTTCCACATCAGTTTTCAAACTGATGTGGAAACGACCGATGTGGTTTATTGCCACTTTACACATCGGTTATAAAACCGATGTGTAAAGTATATTTTAAACAGCGGTTTTCTTTTAACCGATGTGGAAAATTAATTTGTCAATTGATAAGCAGTTGGAAATTTCACTTTCTACATCGGTTTTCCCAAAAACCGATGTGGAAATTTCACTTTCCACATCGGTTTTAATAATAACCGATGTGTAAAGTGAAATTTACACATCGGTTTTGATTAAAACCGATGTGTAAGTGAAATTTACACATCGGTTTTTGAAGAACCGATGTGTAAAATCTCTTTTTTTTTTTTAATCTGTTATTTACATTTCAATCATTCCTTTCCCCTGCTTCAGTAATGCAGATCAATACCAGAATAACATACTGTAAATTTTGGGGTAAACATAATGTAGTTATTGCACCAAACCAGTAGAAAATGATAACAAGCAGCCACATACAATTGGAAGACACAATTTTTTATAGTTCATTCGATGACAAGAAACAGCAAGGCATTAACCACACGTGATTTAGGCATCACATGAGTTAGATAACAAATGGGCAAGGCAAACTATTTGGTAAAGTAAGAGCACTTACTAATTCATAACCATCAATTCCAGGAACTTGTTTAAGCTAACAAACCATCGATACCACGATCAAACAAGAAACAACAACGAACACCAAACCAGTTTTGACACAATTGCAACAAAGTTTTAACCATATCAAAAGCAAAACATACTTCATTCAATTTTCTTGGCACAAACAATCAGCTCTTACACATATGGTTAAAAATACTGACATTTCATCAAATGACTAGTGAGCACAGAATCTGAAAACAGAGGGCATCAGGCCTAATTAATTTCGAATGAATGAAAACAACACTTTATCAAGGCTACATCAAAACACGAGAGAAGAAGAATTGAACCAGACTTGAGCACTAATACATATCATCAGTCAAAGGTACACTATAGCTAGTACATGATAAGTTTTTAAACTAACTACATATATACAAACTATGGTTGGTACACTTCAAGAAAGAAAGTTGCCCAACGCCTCTTTATGCTGTTGATGTCAGAATCAGATAATGGAGTTGGATTGTTGAATATCTGCAAGTTTAATAGGACAAAATATTATATCTTTTAAGTAATAAACTAACATAAAACATATAACGAATCTATATTATTAATTCTAATTGTGTCAATTAACATTTACCTCGTGCCATCTTTCAGTGATCCCGGAGGAGATAATTTCCAACATCCACTGCATCACATAGTAGCCACATTCCCATGACCCACGTTGTATACATGACTACGTACAAATGAAACCCAATTAGAATATGAGGAATTAAATAAAATAGAAATCAATTATTGTAGCCACTGCATTTGATGCATTTGAACTAATAAATATCTTACGCTGGGAATAATCCATCTGATAGCCCGAGTATGCCTTTCACCACACAACATGTGGGTTGCATTAATAGACCTATCATGACAAAAACATTAATTAAAGTATATCTAATAGATTTCAGATAATTAAAACAATTGCATTACTGATTATAAAGTATTTTAATGCTTACGTTTCGATGATCGTCTTCAGTTCATTCGCCGGCTTATTTCCCAATGAGCAGAAGAAGACCAAGACGTTCATTCTTGGGTACAAGAGCAACAGTTGCCAATGCCGGCTGTATTTACGGAACAGTTAGTGACTAAGTCATATATAGTTATACTTAAATAACCGGTACTTACTTATTGAGATAAGGCGCAAGATAGAATTGGTGATCGTCTCGGGCAAGTATATCACGTATGGTAGTGACCGGGTCTTGCGATGCTAGGAGAACATCACCCTGAATGAACATGGGGTCAATGAACCCATAAAGGGTGAGGTTACCCTGATCGACTAACATACGATGCAGATACCTAATATATTGGAAAAACATGTTAATTATCATAGTATTTAAAAATTAATTACGTACTTAACTTATAAATAAAATGTACTTACGTGCACCAAAACGATATGTGTGCAGAACTGGCCATTTCTTTATTGAGTACCATCTCCATAAGTTCCTGCTTTGGTATATACAGTTCACCAGGGCTGGCATCATGTTCCAACCTTACCAAGGCTGCGTCATTCTCCATGGTGACAACCTGTATAGCCAGAACTTTAAAAACATCACCATGGCCAGGTGCCCCTTTGTCGATCCCCTAAACAACATAGATATATATTAGTAATCACGGATAATTAAGTTATTTAATTCATTATTAACTAAATGGTCAAATGAATACCTTGGCAGGAGCAGACATCTCTGGTCTTCCTAGATCCGACCTTTTAGGCACAATATCATTTCCAACATCCTATAACGAATAAAAATAAAGCATTATCTTGAAACAATAATAAATTATTTCAACTATGAATATAGAAAAACACAACTAACCGAATACCTCAAATGCAACAAGAAAGTTGACCAGTCTTCTTGGCCGGAGGATGAAGTTACTGGGGGCCTGACCCACTGTTTGAACCTCCTCAGTGGGCACAGGGACTCGAGCATCAGCATCTCGAATAATCTCAACAGACACCCTCAGCTGATCATCCGGTAATAACCGATGGTGTATGGTATTACCTAAGTTATTATATGCCCTACCCAATGCCACTAAGCGGAGATGATGATAATCATCAACATACAGCTCACACCTATCAGGGTCGTCATCATCATCATCATCATCATCATCATCATCATCATCATCATCATCATCATCACCATCATCATCATTTTCAGGATGATGAGGAGGATCACATGAGCCCTTAGTGCTCACATGGACAGAGGGTTGGATAGAGGGTTGGACACCGGCTTTCATCTGCTGGGACATAGAAGTCAATATTGCCATCTGCTGGGCAAACTGCTCGGCCATCTCCTGTCGAAGCTCAGCTGCAATCTCCTGTTTTAGTCGTGCTCTATCTGCTTCAACATTCCAGTGGCATTGGTGTGAAGATGAACCATGGTATTGGCGAATGCCGACTCCCCATCCCACACCAATGACACGGCCCGGGTGGTCTGGTTTACCGATGGCAGTAGATAAGATATCATTGCGTCCTCTAGGAACAAAGGTTCCTTGGGTTAGCTGATCATCCAAGGCATCCTATCACATAAAATATCAGGTCACATTACAATTCGGTAACAATCTTAAAATGATAATTACAACAAACTATACTTACAATCTTCTCATCTACTTGGCGGGCCTCCTCGGATGTATATTGTCCCGTTTTTCTTTGTCGGCCCCTCTTCCATGAACGATGGCGTGGGGGTGGAGGTGGATCAACAACCTCTGGAAGAGTTTCAGCATTTGGATCCGCCTGAGATGCTGCTTCCTGACGTGCTTTCTTTTCCTCTTCAACCATTTTCTGAACAAGCTTTTTATATCCCCCACGAGACATGACATGGGGGTAGGCATTCTTGCTTTGGTTTTTCTGACCCTTTTTTCTCTTCTCCTGTTATAAATAAAAGACAATTAAATTACATAAGTAAATGAAATTAATGCAATTACATAAATTTAGAGACAAATCAAATAAGTTAACCTGAAAGCTGGGATCATGTCAGCTCTGAACAAAGCGATCCCACGTCCCCTTGTCAAGAAAGGGATACACCTCAAGTGGGTTCTTTTTACTTTTTGGATTGAATATATAGTATCTGCCCAGGTCGGCCTTAAAAACCCTCCAACGCTCTCCAGCATACTTTAGCAAACGCTTCTTCATAGCGTATGTATCCGATATGTCAAAGGTCAACTACATTAAGACCAAAAGAATCAACGAATTACTGTATGATATTATTAAGATAAAAATAAAGTAGATACAGACAAACATAGGATGTAGAAGTATAGATACCAGAATACTCTCCCATATCTGCTCCTTCACGTCCGCCGGTACATCTCTCCACCTATCAATGAGTATACTGGACCTGTTCCTAGCAAGGGTCGCCACAAAACTGTTAAACTGATCTTCCATTGGCCTAATAGGATTGAGGTTATTATCAAAGTCTACTCTTATCCTTTGATTTGACCCACGGTTGGCAGTCAAATTCCTCATCCGTGTGGCACGTCTACCCTTTCTACCGGTAGACGGGGTCTCTGACCCGCTGCATGAAGGAGGGATATCCTCATGATCAGCCATGTATACCTGTTTAAACACAAAACAAAAAAAAACTTGTTAGTATGTGAATATAAATATCAAACATAACTTATAAATATCGATCAACGTACATAAACATAACTTATAAATATCAATGTAAACATATAATATGCCAAACTTGATGGTAATATCAAACTAAACTTACTTTGTGGTCAATTAGTAAAGTTCTCCCATAACCCTTCTTGGTGATCATTACGAGTAGCATGTACATCATCCACTTCATTTTCCTCATTGAAATTAGGCACTCGTGTTGAGAAAGAAGGAGTATCAGAAATATCAAGAGTTGAATCGTGATTTCCCTCACTACCATTATACATGTTTTTTCCCTGGAGAACCACTGACCACCTTTTGTTAGAAGGATCACGGATATAAAACACTTGTTTTGCTTGGGATGCCATGATGAAAGGTTCCTCTTTATTACCTACCTTACTAAGGTCCACCAATTTGAATCCTAACTCATCGGTTTGCACACCATTGTTACTGTCGACCCACTGACATTTAAAAACAGGTACTCTAAACTTCGTGTAATCAACCTCACATATCTCTTCAATGATTCCAAAGTATGAAACTGATGACATAACAGGGTTTTTATATTTCGAACTAGAGAAATGCATGGACTCAGCGACGACCATAACCCCACTGTTTTGCATAGTACTTTTGTCATCCCGGGACTTTGTATAGAAGGAAAACTTATTGATAGCATACCCACTCCAGCATATGACATCAAAGTTAGGCCCCTGTGCTAGCCATTTTAATGTATCAGAAGCAGTACCATCCTTTGCAATTTTTTCTTTAAACCAGTTCAAGAAAGTCTTGTTATGCTTGTTCAAACACCATTTTTCATTCATTCTAGGGTAAGTTTCATTGATGATGCTTTTATGCTCACATAAGTATGGTTCAACCTCATCAGTGTTATTCAATATATACAAATGTGCTTTAAGCACTTCCTCCCGATCCATGCTCTTAACAGTGATACCTCGTGTACCCTTACCATCATATCTTCCTTCGTGACGAGACTTCAGAAGCCCTACAGGTTCCGCTTCTGACATGTAGTCTGTACAAAACTCAATAGCTTCTTCTGCAACATACCTTTCAATAATAGATGCTTCGGGACGGTGTGGATTTTTCATATATCCTTTCAGGATCTTCATGTATCGCTCAACCGGGTACATCCACCTTAAATAAACGGGACCGCACAATCTAATCTCCCTCACTATATGAACAATCAAATGAACCATGATGTCAAAAAATGAAGGTGGAAAATACATCTCCAATTGGCACAATACAATGGCTGCCTCATTTTCCAACTCATCCAAATTTTTAGTGTCAATGACCTTGCTACATATAGCATTGAAGAATAAGCATAACCTAGTAATGGCATGCCTGACTTTAAGCCAACTAATTTGAGATCTTTCATTGAGACAAGTCTTCTGATATTTGAAGAGTAACCCTGTGGCACTTTGACTCCCCGTAGACATTCACAGAAACTTCTTTTCTCTTTTTTTGATAAAGTATGACATGCTGGGGGCAAATAAGTCTTCTTATCCCCCACTTTAAGTGGAGCTAACTGCTCTCGTATACCCATCGCAACTAGATCCAGACGAGCATTCACACCATCCTTTGTCTTGCCTTGAATGTTGAGAAGCGTTCCGATTAAACTGTCACACACATTTTTCTCTACATGCATCACATCAATACAATGTCTTACATCAAGCTTGCACCAGTATGGAAGATCAAAGAAGATCGACCTCTTCTTCCATATTTTCTCGGTAGCCTTCTTCTGGGTCTTCCCATAGATAACATTAGTGTTGTTCACCCTTTCATAAACTTGCTCTCCAGTCAAGGCCACCGGAGCAATTTCATTCTCCGGAAGTCCATTGAAAGCTTTTCTCAATCTACGATAAGGATGATTACGTCGGAGATCGATGCCCAAGGAAAACCGTCTTCCTTCCTTGTTGCAGTTGATGGTAACATGTTCCTTCTTCACATATTGGACATGCTTTATGCCCCTTGACACTATACCCACACAGGTTCCCGTATGCTGGAAAGTCATTGATGGTGCAAAATAACATGGCACGCAATCTGAATGTCTCATGGCAATACCCGTCAATCACATCAATGCCTTCATCCCACAACATTCTCAAGTCTTCAATCAAGGGACTCAGATAAACATCAATATCATTTCCTAGCTGTTTAGGACCCGAAATCATCATACTTAACATAATGTATTTGCGCTTCATGCACAACCAAGGAGACAGGTTGTAAATTACAAGGAGAATAGGCCATGAACTATGAATACTACTTAAGTTTCCATATGGATTCATTCCATCGGTAGCAAGTCCAAGCCTGAGGTTTCTGGGCTCATTGCCGAAATCCGGAAACAAACTATCAATTCTCTTCCATTGCAAAGAATCAGCCGGATGGCGAAGCTGTCCATCACACTTCCTCTCATCTGCATGCCATCTAATGTTCTTTGTGTCATTTACATTATCAAACAATCGCTTGAACCGCGGAATCACGGGAAGATACCATAACACCTTCGCAGGAGGACCTTTGGTGACCACATCACAACTAGAATCACCATCCTTCACTTTGTAGCGTGATACCCCACACCTGGGGCACTCGTGCATCTCTTCAAACTCTTTCCTGTACAATATGCAATCATCGGGGCAAGCGTGTATTTTCTTATACTCCATACCCATCGGACACAATATCTTCTTCGCCTCATAGTTTCGAGATGGCAATGTGTTGCCTTCTGGAAGCATTTCTTTCAACAACTCAAGCAATTCGGTAAAGCTTTTATCGCTCCACCCATTTCTCGCCTTCACACTGAACAATCTTAACACCACTGACAACCGTGTGAAATTAGTGCACCCCGGATACAAATCCACTTGCGCATCACTGCACAAAGTATCATACACATGTGCGCGCCGAAAAGACTCTTGCCCAACATCACGGATCATGTCCTCTAGTCCATCGTCCATTTCCACATCATCAACTTCCTCTCTATCCGACACCCTCGGCCTGTCTAACGATTCACCATGACATATCCATGTTGTATAACTCTTGCAAATCCCCTCACAAATAAGATGATCACGTATCTCCTCAGCTTCTAGTCGTCTCTCATTCAAACAGTTAACACAAGGACAATAAAACCTTCCGTTACCACTATCAGGAGCATTTGTTTTTGCAAACTGTAGAAAATCTTCCACTCCATTCTCATACTCATCACTTGTCCGTCTAGCATTCATCCAACCGCGATCCATGACTAAACCAATACCTTTGTACTTAGTCCAACATATTCATCAACCACTTCTTATGACAGGGTATGGCCCTATCCCATTCGAGAAGAAACTTTTTCAACATTCGGTTAACAGATTAGTCCTTAATCTGTCATGCTCATACTCGACAAAATTTCGCAGCATTTCCCTGCGGTCTCCGACGTACACTACTTGAACGCGATGACATCCACCACGATAAAGTATGCACCCGGAGAACGAAAGGAAATTTATCAATCCGAACTTTCATCAAGTATATAACATTAGAATCAATGAATAACTATTTTAACTGAATTAAGAAAAAGTTTTTTCCCAAACTGTCCAACTTTGGACAATTCAAGATCCAACACAATGAGCGGTACATTAAGCACATACACGTACGCTCATTAGTATTGCATCTCAAATGGGAAACTAAGGCTTTACTAAATAATTAACATTAAGAAAAATAATAAAACACTCCAATCCCCAAGTACAATGCAAACAAAAACCAAACGAGAAAAATGGAGAGGAGAAAGCTTACCGGGTGTGGGAAGAACACTCAGCCGGAAACCGTAATGAATAATTAATGAATATTTTGCTTAATATTCTGCTCGGACTGAGTGTACCTATACAAAAAGTCATATTTCATGAACTGACTTTTCCATTTCTAAAACAGAAAATGCAGCTGGCTATTTAGCAATAATATGAAGAACAGAAAATGCATCAAGACAAGGAAGATGAAGAAGAAGAAGGGAACACATCTTTAACAGCTGGCTCATAGGGATAAACACTTTGTTAACAATGGGCCCAAAAAAATGCATTCTAGAGAAAACAAATTTACAGCCAACAATTCTACTAACTCACAATGTTAATATCCCTTAATGGCTTAATTCAACTTTTGGTCTCAGTATAAAGGAGGAAACAATTAAAAGTGCAGTAGAACCAATGTCATTGCAATATAAACAATACAAAGTAAGCCTCACTTCTCTGTTTTTGTTGAGTTCAGTAAAACCCATTTTTTTTTATCACTTCATAACACTAAAAACCTATAAGCATCTAATCAAAGTGGCATATGCATGCTGCAGGTTCATATTTGACACATCGTGACCAATCTCTTTGCTTAAACAAAAGGTTTCAAATTGGAAAGAAGCAAGTGAAATCATAATTTTTACAAGCATTTAACATGTTCTATTTATACTAGAAATATTCTATCAATCATCAGCACTAACAGAACCCATAAAGTTATTAAAAACCAGAAGAGAAATCAGAGAGCAGTGCATGGAAGATAACACTATAACCACTCAGGTTTTTCATCGAACATTTCATCTCCAAGAGTTTAAATACAACTAAATCCATTAAATCATTTAAAGCTGAATATTACTAAGTTGTCAACAACAGTGCAAACAAACAACAGCAATAAAGGAAGATGGATGTTAGTTACCTCTTAAATGGTCTCCCTCTCTTGCACGCTAATGGGGCGAGTGAGTGTGTGTGACCTGTTTTCTGGGAGGTGATAGCAGCGAAGAGGAGCTCTCTGTGAGGGGCAATGGAGGTGAGGAATGTAACACCTTAGTTTTTACACCTATGATTAATTATTTTATTTGGATGTTTAAGTTTATTTTGTTATGTGGTTTAGTTTGAGTAATTAAATTACTCTTTTCAAATTATTTTATTGGGTGCGTTAGCACTGACTTATTTCAGTGAATGCACGTTTACTAGACAATAATTTACGTTATTGTCACTATTATACCAGTACAGAAAAATATTTTTCATAATATGATTAAGAGAAAAGCATTTTCATATTCTCATTCTATTTAATTTTAGAGTTAAAAATATTTTGGTTTGACATTTATCGGAGATTGAATTTTGGACTGAGTATTTTCTTAGTGGATCAGTTCAATTATTAATCTTTACTCTAAGGTAAATACTGATGGGGCTGCTAAGGGAGCTCCAGGTGTGGCAGGTTGTGGTGGTATTTTCAGAGGGGTAAATGCTTCTTTTCTTGGCTGCTTTGCTCTCAATGTTGGTGTCTCGTTTGCTTTCCATGCTGAATTACTTGGAGCTATTATTGCCATTGAACTGGCTCACAAGAATGGTTGGAAGAAGCTTTGGTTAGAATGTGACTCCTCTTTAGTAGTCAATGCCTTCAACTCTACTGGTTTGGTCCCTTGGCATCTTAGGAATAGGTGGCTAAACTGTATTGCTCTTACTAGGGATATGTCCTTTTTTTGCTCTCATTTGTATAGGGAGGGTAATGCTTGTGCTGACAAGCTAGCCAATTTTGGTTTGCGTCTTGATGGTTTTTGTTGGTGGAGCTCATTGCCCTCCTTCTTATTAGAGGATTTTGGCAGAAATAGGATGAGTCTTCCTACTTTTAGATTTGCTTAGCTTTGTGGGTCAGGTTGATGCCCCCCCACGTTTCTGTTTTCCTTGTTTCCTTTTTTTATCAATAAATTGGGTGTGCTGCAAATGATTGGCTTTGCTTGAGGTGCCAGACTAGCTGGGATGTCTTGCTTGGCAGTGATGCTTTTGCACACTTCTTTATTTAAAATAAAAAATAAAAAAAATAAAAAAAATCTTTACTCTAATTTGAATTTCGAAAACATATCCTTATCAATCTTTATTTTTAGATTCTAAAAAGTAAAAACATGTTTATTTTAGGCTTAATATTTATCACTCATTTTGTACCTATTACTAAATAATTGGTTTAAAAACTCAACTTTCTCCTTTTCTCTCTCTCTTTCTTGACGCCTTCTCCCTCTTTTCTCTTCTCTTTCTCTGCTTCTTCTCCCTCTTGACTCCATCTTCTTCTTCCTCCTCCTTCTCAACCAACCAGTCGCGCCGTCCTAGGAGCCGTCCGTCGCTGTCCAGCCGCGCTCCGCCAAGGAGGTTGTCGTCCGGTCGCCGCACAGTGGAAAGAAAACAGCAACACGCGGCCGCTCCACCTCGTACGTGTTGGCCGGTTTGGCTTCTGTTTGGCCGTTTTCGCGCTGCACCAGACCGCCGCACCTCCAGCCGTCGTCTTCTTTGTCTTCCTCGTGGTGTCCGTGCAAAAACCCACCCCTCAAGTCATCATTCAAGACGACTTACCGGATCTGTCACAACTCCAACCGCCGCACCGTTGTCTCTGCCTCCGCGCCAGAAATTTGAACCTCCATCACTTCTCTTCCTTCACCTTGGGTAAGAGTTTTACCTCTAACCTCTTCTCTTTTGTAAACCCCCAAATTGATTTTGAAACCCTAACCCTAACCCTCTGATTTCAGATTTTAATCTTAAGATTTAAGCTTGTTTTATGAAATTAGGACTGTGAATTTGTGTTTCCCTAAACCAATTTCATTATTCTGAGTTTTCCCTAAATTTTAATAAGGAGCCCTAAAACCCCAATTTGATTTTATTTGAATTTGGGTATGTTTTTGTGAAATTAATTATGATTTAGTGCAATTAGGACTCTTAATGGATGATTTCCAAAGTTCTTTTTCATGATCTTTTAATCAAAACAAAGTTTCCTTAAAGGGTATTGTGAAGCGTAAGCTCCAAACGTGATTTTCGCTGAAAATAACCTTGTTTGGTGACCGCGCTGTCGCCACGCGCCAAAAAGAACGAGCGATTATAAAATAATGCAGTATAGTGCGACATCTCGGATATCGTCTCTCAAGGACTCTTTAGTTGTTGTTATTATTAACAGAAAATCAAATGTTAGTTTTAGGGGGGTTTTGGATTGAGTGCAATTAAAATAAAGAAAACAAAATAAAAACAGAGTAAGAAAACAAGCAGTTAAAATATTATCAAATAAACTAAAGAACGATTAACCTACTGTTCTCGGTTTCCCCACTATCATCGGTTCATGCATATTCTACTAAGCAGATACTAATCCCCTCCCGGTTGTAGCAACAATTAACAAACGAAAACCGCTACTACAGATGTATGTTCCTATTCCCGAAATAACAAATGGGGTTAAGCTCTCATGAACAAACGAACATGAATGAACACACGCGAAATAACAAACGCGATTATATATAGGAACATAACATCACCGAAATGAAACAATACCACACTATACATTCCTGAAATAACAAACAGAAACATACAGCATTGCATTGAAAAGAGAAAAGCAAATGAAAGAGGAATCACAGAACCTCAAGTGTGGTAATGGAAACCAATTACAATAGATTAATCCTAGGAGACTAGATCTCCATTACAGAAGCAAAACAAAAGAAGAGAAAATAAAACTAAAACTAATTAACTACTAAATGAGACTTAGCCAAAACTGACTAGCCACCACCAGCCTCCTCGGTTCTGCCTAAGACTACTTATATACACGTTTCTGGAATCATCCTGTTCGCGAGGCGAACTACTCTTCACGAGGCGAATAATACGAAAGGTCTGCAACTCTTGGTCTTCTCGCGAGGCGAGCATAAATTCGCGAGGCGAACTCTTCAAATTCCCAAACTGCAACGCCCGTGACCTTCCACACGGGCAAGCCGTGATCGTCTCTGACTTTTCATGGTTGGGTGACTCGCGAGGCGAGCTCTTCTTCGCGGGGCGAACCAGAGACCTTGCATTTTCTTGGAACAGTAAGCTTCGGGGTCGCGAGAAACTCCAGAATTATTCCTTTTTATTAACCTGAAAATAGAAAATAAAAGTAAATACTTTATTCACTCTAAATCAACTAAATTAACTTAAAAACACTTTACAGACTCAAAATACTACTTAGAGACAATCAAGTCTGATTCGGGTAAAAATGATATAAAATAAGCACAAAGCCAAGGTCTTTACTAGTTATAAAACCAGTCAAACAGAGGCTCATCATTTGGTAATAAGATAAAGTGTGTAGATCAAATTAGAATGTGTGTTTGATCATGTGTAATTGATTTATTGGTTTCTGGTTGTTGCGCGTTGTTGGATTCCCTCTCTGAGACGTTTGACATGGCTATGCTTGCTTGATGGAATAGAAAGTTACACTCTTGGAGCTAATGTGAGCATTAAGACGAGGATCCTTTACTTGTCTTCAAAGGTAAGGGGAGTTTGCCTAGGGATATTCAATAACTGTATGCATGTGTGTAGGTGTTTAACTGGATATTTATATGTTGATTGGGCTTACTTGATTATCTAATGTACTTGAACTGTTGTGCTATTATCTGATGTTGATCTGTACTTGTTCTAAATGATATAATGCATATATGTGATGAACTGCTTTCAACTGTGATATTAGCTTTGCACTGATGATATATATATACTGTTGTTGATGGAAAGTTTGCTAAGCCAGACGTGCGTCTGTGCTCAACCATAATAAGGATTAAAGACCTTAATAAGCCTTGAAGATGAAGGGATTGGTGTTCTTTTCCAAAAGCTCTTTAAACTTAAAGTACTTGTTTTAAATGTTGAAATGATGTTGGTGTACTATTATTATACCAAAGAAAAATCTTTTTCGAACTATGTGTCTTCAAGTGAAAACTTTCAAGATTATTTGGCAATATCCTATTGGGGAAAATATTTCAAAGATAAAAGAATTTCAAAGATGCTTTATAAAAAGATTTTCAAAGAAAAGGTTTTTCCTAAATATTTTAGAAACTTTCCGATAACCTGGATAAGTTATCGAGGATTCGGTTTTGAATTTGTTTTTCACTGAACGAAAAATAAGTACTTAAGAAAGAGAATCTAGTACGCGAGACGTCGCCTCTAGTATTCAGTGATGTGCACGTGATCTTGAATCAGTGTGAATTCGGGACTACGAGTCCTGGTTATGATGTTATGGACTTAGGTCCTAATCGCGCTATGTTGGACTGTGTATTCTAACCGCGTGTAATGAACATGATTAAAGGTGAAGGTTGTTTTCTACGACCACAACCCTTGACTGTGGCCACGGTCTTGGGCATTGTGATTGAGCGTTCGGACTATGAGTCCTATGCTTCTGAGTTTTCAAGTGATGGGGAAATGATGATTTAAGTCGTTAGCTTCGGGCTGCGACAGTGAAAAGAATGAACACACAAAGGAAACCTTTTAAATAAAAATATTTTCTCATGTGCATTTCCCCGAGCAGATGTGCTTTTGATATATAACAGATACAAGGTGGTATCTGGGGAGTCTGTCCATGCAAACCGAGTGAAGAGGCACATGTGACGTTGCCCGTCCTGAGACCTTAATGCATGAGGGTAAGGGGGCAGCTGCCCGATGGGCTAGAGCTTGACCAACTCTAATTCTTCTCCAGTGAAAAACGATGTTGATATCTCATGAGATTAAGTTAGAGCCTGATGATTGAAGTGTCATGCATATTTTCAAAAGATTGATTGTGCGGGTTTGAGACCCTTTGATATAACACTGTTATGTTATGTATATGCATGATTTAACTGCTTATATGATTATGTGATGTATGTATCATGTATATGGTTGTTGTGTGATATATCCATTTGTCGGTATCTCACCCTTACAAACATATCAGGTTTCTTCTGGTTTGCTATTGTGCCCTGGGTATTTTAGTACAGATGTGCAGAGGAGTCTTCCTAGGTCACTCAGAGACTTAGATCTAGTTGCTTGATGAAGTATTTGATTGTGGAACGATCACGTGAGTTCTTCTCAGGAATAACTTTTAGAATGACCAGCTTAGGGTTTTGAGACTTAGATTATTTTGATAAGTATGTATGAGTATGGCTCAGAGAGCCTTTATTTTGAAATGGAATGTTATGGCTCTGAGAGCATATCTTTTGAAGGAAAATTTAAGCTGTTTCCTTTGGTCTTGTAAAGCTTATGGTTATGACTATTATTTTTATATATATTGCTGTCTGGTTGGATTTGGTGTAACTGAAATTCTGGAGTGAAAATGTAATTATTTTAGCAGGTGTTCTTTTACCTGGGATGTCCGAATTACAGAGGAGACTTTGTCGAAATTTTCGTAAAATATTAGCTTTTATTCTAGTATATTCTTTATATTCAATAGGCTTGCCATACTACGATAGTAAGTCTGTGTGCCGATCAAGGCTTAGGAGTCGTGATAAAATTTTTATACCCAATTTCAGACACTTATATACTTATATAAATTATTTTCCGAAAGCACCAGCAAATTATCCTTTAATTTAAATTCCGCATGTGTTACGTAAGTAATGCCCTGAGGAAGGGCGTTACAAGGAATGGGGTTTTCTGGGAGGGACAGTGAGCCGTGCGTTAGCAGAGAAAGAATGGGAGTGTTAGCAGAGGCAGAGGTAGGGTTGGAGACAAGGGAGGAGATGACGGAGGTGATGAACGTGCGTTAGCAGAGGGAGGGAGTGTTTTCTGTTTTAGCTAGGGTTCATAAACTGAAGAATGGGTAGGGCGCGGAATAGAAGGAGGGAAAGAGAAAAAATGGGAATATTACACATCGGTTATTTGAAAAACCGATGTGTTAACCATGTTATACACATCGGTTATGGTAAAACCGATGTGTAAACATTAAACTTTTAACTTCTGAATTTTATTTTATTTTATACATCGGTTAATAAAAACCGATGTGTAAAAGTAAGATTTTAATTTCTATTTTTTTTCTTTATAATTTTCTACATCGGTTATTTGAAACCGATGTGGTTAATCACTATTTTACACATCGGTTAATGTAGAACCGATGTAGAATGTTAAAAATTCTGACTTTAAATTTTTTTTTATGTTAATTTTAAACATCGGTTAGAAATAACCGATGTGGAAACTTTTTACACATCGGTTATTCTCTAAACCGATGTGTAATACTTTGGTTTTAATTTCAAAAATGTCACCGCCTCGTTTTACACATCGGTTTATTACACATCGGTTTATAATAAACCGATGTGTAAACTCCGATGTAGAATCTCTTTTCTGCAGTAGTGACAGAAAGTCATACTGTATCTAAAATTTGAGTTTAAATAACACAACTCACGTTTAAAATGAACCTCACATATTCGGGTTATTAAGTATGTAAAATTATAAAAATGTAACATAATTTTGATTAAATATAACAATTATTGGTAGTTGTAAATGTGATAAATTCAATAAATTAGCTCCATTTTTGTTAAGAGGCTAAAAATGTTAATTTAAATGTTGAATAAAAGCCGAAATTTATTAAAAAAAGTTATATTATTGAATTATTTATGGTTCAAATAAATACCGACAATTAATTTTCAAATGAGATAAATTGTTGAAATTAAAAATACATTATTTAATAAGTTAAAAATAATTTAGTGTAATCAAACCACGTAGATAACAGATATATAACGTCAATAATAATTGATGACATACATGCAACCCATTTATATATATATATATATAAGATACAAAAACTTTAACCATTCAACACCCCACTAGAAATTATATTAAAAACATTCAACAACAATTGAATTTTACCAATCAACTTTTGTATCAAGTTGCAAATACCTCAGAAGATAACGAAATACCCTCAAAAGAAGAAACCTCAAAGAAATTAGAAAAATCATTAATAACTCCTTACAAACTATCAGATTCTGAAATAAAAGAAATCAAAATAGGAAAAGAATCTAGTAGTGACCTTTTAAATGAAATAAATAAAAGACTAGCTTCATTAAAAATATCTTCATCAAACACTACAAAAAAAACCTATTTAGCGACCGAAGATTTCGGTCGCTAAACATGATAATTCGGTCGCTATACAGTATAGCGACCGAATTAGCGACCGAATTAAGGGGGTAGCAGAAACACATTTAGCGACCGAACTTATATTTCGGTCGCAAATCTGCGACCGATTTTTCGGCTGCAAAAGTATATATTTCGGTCGCCGTATAGTTGGTCGCATACCCAGCTCGCCTAATTTGGTGACCGATATTTGGTCGCTATTTCGGTCGCAAAATTTTGATTTTTTTTCCTGTAACGATCCTGCCGACCAAATATAGTTTTTCAACTATTACCCCATTGATTTTTAATTTCTGATATAAACAAAATACACCAATATTTTTTTTTAAATAAATAGAAAACATAAATATGATGTACTAACGATCCAAAACACCACAGTCAATATGATCAAGAAAACATATACATTAATTAACGCAAGTTTAATAATGGTTTATAAAAAAAAGTTTAATAAGTATTAATTAACGATCAAAACATAAAAATACACCACAGTCAATAAGTACTAATCAAAATATCAAAACTCATCAATCTTCCAAAGGGATGAACATGTAGAAACGAGAACCCCCAAGGTACTTAAACTTTGCCAATTCACCAATGGACAACAAATACAACTCCCTCGATACCATTTGTATCTGTTTGCAAAATATGGGCGATCCTCATGGATTACTATATTCCCATTGAACAGATTTCCGCTTTTGTCTTCAATAGTCACAACACGCGGTATTTGTTGTCCCCAACGACGGTAGAATGATCGCGGGATTGAAATCAAATCCTGCAAATACACAAGAACAATTTAGTAAATGATTAGTTTATGCCTTAACCATCATTACGTGAATCCGATCGTTATTCTTAAGTTGATGAGATACATGCACTGGTCTATATGGATGGCTGTCTCAAAACATTTAGTCGGGTCCATTTTCTGATAAAACGATAAGGAAAACAAGTCATATGTCTAAACTTCATCAAGTGATAATAAGAAAATATGGAAAGATCCATGTAGCATACTATCATGTTAAAATAGAACAAAGAAATGCAACTTCACATGCAACTTTACATATTAGCAAACATAGTAGTTTTCAGGAAAGCAGATGCTTTTACGTCATTTTGAAGGATGGTCATAGAGAGGACTTTTCCTACCGGAAGTGCCTAGATAACCTAGTAAGGATGGTCATCAACAACTATTTCTGGAAAGCTCCATTTCCTAATAAAACAAATGAGTAAAAAACCAGAGTTGTTTTCATAATATTGTGTACAAAGCTGCTTTCTAATGTGAATAATGTTTTAATGATGACGGCACGTCATGCATGTGCCTGGCAAACTGTGCCTAGCCCTTCATTTTATCTAACCCTATACTTAATCCTTCATTATCTAAGAGACTCGCTTTTGTTGGCTTCAAGAAGAGACTTTCTAATTAAGCTCATGGACTTTAAATTAGTAAATGAATATTAACAACAACAAAGTCATGCCATTTACGAGCTAATAACACTTTATCAATTCATTCCAATGCTTATAATGTAAATATATACAAATATGATTCCATAATCATTTCCAAACAAGTTATCAATTAATACATATCAAATTATTCTAATTACATTGATTCATTGTTATTGAAAGATTTTTATTTTAAAGAGAATAAACTATTCTTCATAGCAATCCAAATGTATGAACATGCTCAGATATAAGTACCAGCCTTCAATAAATTTACATCATCAAACAGAAAAGAGATAAGTAGAATTACCAAATGAATCCGATTCAAAATGAGTGAAAAGCTCTCTTGGAATTACAGGCTACAATAATGTTTTTAGATCATTTCATACTCCAACAAAGAATATTTTTTTGTTTACAAAGAAGTGAACAAGAACTTGAAATCCCTAAAACCCTCTTTTGAAATTTTTGAAACAGATTCAGACAAGAACCAACAAATTCATGGATTCCAAACGAATCAAAATACAATACAATCAGAATGCATACACGTACAATACGATATGAAATTATTCAAGTAAACAGCTACATCACAGAGGCTATAGATCATACTATTGTGAGATATTCAAAGACATAAATTCAGCCAAGATATGGAAAGATAAACAGATTGTGGTCGATGCAGTCCGCAATCACGGTCCGATGCGGTTTCAGTGGCCACCGCAACCGAGATGTTGCGGCCGCATCACGTGATGCAGTCCACAATTTAAAACCTTGATCTTCACACTCATTCTCACTCTACCAATTTCCCAATACAAATATTAAAATTTATAAATCACAAAACTTTACTTGACAAATCCAACAAAAAAAAAACGTAATTGGCAAAGTAGCCATACTTACTCTCCTGTCAAAACTCTTTGCTCTCCCTGTAATTTTACCTTCTCTTAAGCAACCCGTATCATATTCTTAATTTTCTAGTTCAAACAAATCTCACATATCTCATATCAAAACATATCTTCCACAAATCTCAGCATTAAATATAAGATATGAATCTATTAACAAGATTAATTACAAATTAATGTCTGTAATATCAGTCTCAATCTCTTTTATCCACAATTTCTTGCCATTATCTCTACATCTCTACAACACATCTCAATTAATGTCACCCCTTCATATACCTTTACCAATTCCCCCAAACAAGTATTTATAACCCATAAGAATTAAACTTGACAAGTAACCACTAACCACCATAATTTTTTTTTATAAACAAGCAAGTCGTGTACATAAGAGTACAAGAAGTGTTCTAATAACCCGATACATCATTACACTTAACGGTCCATTCTATAATCAACATAAAATGGATTAAAACCAAAACCTGATTGCACTCAAAGAAAAACTAATTTCTCTCCACACAATTAATCTTACTTTCTACAAGCAATCTTTATCATATACTTGGTTTCTTATTTTAAACAAATCTCACATCTCATATAATGACATCTATTATATGTATCTTAATATTCATTACATGATATAAATATATGAATGAAAATTGAAAACCACAGTAATTTTTAAATAGGAATTTACATCAAGATTAATCACAACTTACATTAGAAACAATGGTAAGGTGTTCTACTCAATCACAGTCACCTATATCACAACTCACAACTCACATGAAATACACAAGTAGCTCTTCTCAGTAGTAAGCAATAAAGCAAGCAATGAAACAATGAAGCAAAATTAAAAATGATACATAGAGAGTCCATGCATGGTTACCTCAAGGCAGAGCAGGGAATGCACAAAATGAGGAGAGAAGAGGGTAGGAGGAGCTCTGCGCGTGCGTGGTGACCGGAGAGCTGCCTGAAACAGAGGGGGCGGAGTATGGCGGCCTGAAACAGAGGGGGGGGGGGGATTAAAAACAGAGCAGGAAGAGGGGAAAGGAAGAAAGGAGAGGAAGAGGGAAGAGATGGAAGAAGAGGAGGAGGAGGACGGAGGCTTACTGGAGACGGCGGTGGTGGCGGTGCCCACTGTACGGTGGTGGCGGCCTGAACGCGAGGGAGAAGATCGAAGATGGGTGAGGGAGGAAGGAAGAGAAGGCAGAAATGAGGAAGAAGGGAAAGATTTCACGGTTTTATGGATTTATAATTTAGCGACCGAAATAATCGGTCGCTAAATCGGTCGCCAATCACTTAAATAAAAAATGGTCGCTAAATTCGGTCGCGGGATGAGTTAATTTGAAATTTGAATTCATAAATTTAGCGACGGAGAACTCAATCGGTCGCTAACACGCGCGATTTTAATTTTTTTCAGACCGCTTAGCGACCGAATTAATATCGGTCGCAAATGTAAATAAAATTTAACCGTTGCATTTAATGCGGTCGCTATTTCGGTCGCTAAGAATACATAAAATTTCTGACTTTCAACCGTTGCATTTAATTCGGTCGATATTTCGGTCGCTAAGAAGGGATAAAATTACTGCCTTTTAAGTTCCTTTATTTAGCGACGGAAATAGCGACCGATAACCCTGCTACGCTCTATTTCGGTCGCTATTTCGGTTGCAGTATTATCTCTAATCACTACTTCATGTAGATCCTACAATCGATCGCCAGTTCGGTCGCAAAAAGCAACCGAAAAATTCGGTCACTATTTTCGGTCGCTAAACAACCTTTTTTTTGTAGTGAAAAGTAAATATGATAAAAAATGAAGATATAACAGAACTAGAAAAACAGTTTGACGATACGGGGATAGATACAATAAATAAAATAAAAATACTTCTAAAAGCTACCCAACCTCTCGAAATTATTACCATAGACCTACTTTGCCAGATATACAATTTGAAGATACTATGCTTGAGTGCTCTGGTACTTGTATCAGTTTCGTGAATTTCTTTTTGTGCAGTGTTGGTCAGCCGTAAGGGTATTCCCGGTAATAAAGCCCGCGGGATAGGGTAGTAAATCCACTGGTAAGCCAAGGTGGTCTCGGTGTCGCGGTAAGAAATTCCTGTTCCTGATATAGGTACTAGATCATTTAGGTTCAGTCACCATGTCTAGCTTGCTAAAGATGGTGTCAAGAAAAGGTAAAGAAAAGATAGATGAAATAGATCAACCTAGTACAAGTGAGAGTCTTCATCATTAATAAATGAACAACAAATAATTTTACCAGACATTGAACAAAAATTACATAAATGGAGTATTCCATCAATAAATGTTTTTGAAATATACAAAACAAAGTTAATTGATAAGTTCAAGTCCGATTTTATAATTAAAATCGCAGAATATACCATTAAAGTAGATAAAACCCAAGAGAGTCTAAACCTCTTGAATTTATCTATGTTAAAAGAACAGAAACAAAAATATAAATTTTTACATATTGGATTAATACAAGTTGCAATAAAACCTTTTCACAGATTAGGCATAGACACACTTGTTTGTGTATGCCTAAGAGATACTCGTCCTGCTAGGTTCGAGGATCAAGTGCTCTCAATAATTGAGACCAATCTTCATGATGGTCCCACTTTTTTCAATAATTTTCCAAACTATACTATGTCTTTAGAAAGTTTGGGAAAGAATAAACATAACATCAAATTAGATATTAAAATTAAAGAAGGAATTTGGAACCCAAATTCCTATCCAATGGCAGCAATATACAAGATATATTACAAATCCATGAAAACAAATATTTCTCCAAATGCTTTAAATATTTCTTCGAAGGAAGATACTTTGCTTCTTCAAGTAAATCTTGAAAAATCAAATGCAGTCACCCCTAAGAGACTCAATCATAGTAAAGTCTCTAGAAATCTTGAATGGAATTTACAAGAGATTCTGCCTCCTGAGGAGCCAGAACCATCTCACATGACAATACCAGTTGAGTATGCATCTGGAAATGTCTCAATAAGCTTTGCACCATTTAATAGAAGTAACTCTACTAGATTGTTTAGAACTCCTGAGAGATCTAAACAAACTAATAACTCAAGAAAATCAATTGACTCATTTCATTCATTAAGGTTAACAGGAATAAGAGATCATCTTGTTATTCCCCAACCTGAATATAGGGTGGAAACACCACAATCAGTTCAACTAGTAACTCAGAGAGAGTCACCAACTCAATCTGAAATTAATCAAAGTTTTGAAACTCACAATCAATGTTTTGTTATTACAAAATTTTACATTGATGAACAAAAACTTCAAAAAGAGTTTTTAAAACCAGAAAATGAAAGTAAGAGAAAATGGTTTTTCTCCACTTTCTCCCAACAAGAGATAAGACAATATAGGGAAGCCTATTATACTTATCTCGAGGAGGTAAAGGATGACAACATTCCCTACTTCACCTGGTTTGAAAACCACTGTTTCAAAAATTTGGAAATAAAAACTTTAAATTCTGTAAAAAAGATTAGGAAAACAGCAAAAGGAAAAGAAGTTATTTATGTAATTCCTCCTTTGGAAGAAATAACTTTTCCAAACATAGATAATATTGAAATAACAGCATCTCCTTTCAAAGCTATGAAAGAAGATATAAAAACTATGACCATTAAACAACCCACTCGAAATGATATTAAAAATATTCAACAACAATTGAATTTCACCAATCAACTTTTGTATCAAGTTGTAAATACCTCAGAAGATAACAAAATACCCTCAAAAGAAGAAACCTCAAAGAAATTAGAAAAATCATTAATAACTCCTTACAAACTATCAGATTCTGAAATAAAAGAAATCAAAATAGGAAAAGAATCTAGTAGTGATCTTTTAAATGAAATAAATAAAATACTAGCTTCATTAAAAATATCTTCATCAGAAGTAAATATGATAAAAAATGAAGATATAACAGAACTAGAAAAACAGTTTGATGATACAGGGATAGATACAATAAATAAAATAAAAAATACTTCGAAAAGCTACCCAACCTCTCGAAATTATTATCATAGACCTACTTTGCCAGATATACAGTTTGAAGATACTATGCTTGACTTAGCATCTCAATATAATGGAGAAGGTATTGTAGAACGGAATATAGATGGATTTTCTGAACACCAAATAATGAGAAAATTAGAAGAAATGTCCATGGCAGCAACTGCCTATAGGGCAAAAAGAAATAATGCCATAAGTACAGTCAAATTATTAATTCAAGGTTTTACAGGAAGCCTAAAAGGATGGTGGGATAATAATTTAAGAGAAGTAGATAGACAAACGATTCTTACGTTTGTAAAACAAGAAATAAGAAATAATGAACAAGGAGAACCCGAAACAATTCAAATAGAACAACAAGTAAAAGCCTTAATTTTTTCGATTTCTCAAGATTTTATTGGGGACGCAAATGTTTTTGCCGATAGGTCCCTTGAAATATTAAATAATCTTTATTGTCCAACCCTAGGAGAATTCGGATGGTACAAAGATAACTTTTTTGCAAAAATTTATACAAGAAAAGATTGCAGACAATCTTATTGGAAAGACAGATTTATTTCTGGCCTTCCTAAGAATTTTGTATAAAAAGTAAGAACTCAAATAAAAAATGAGTACCCAGGTATTCCTCTAGAAGATTTAACATATGGAAGAATAATTTCAATTATTAACAAAACAGGTTTACAATTTTGCACTGGTATAAAAATGCATCGACAGGTAAAATTTGAAAGTAAAACCAATAATAAAGAATTAGGAAACTTTTGTGAACAATTTGGTTATGAGAAATTAACCCCTCCTTCCAAACAAAGAAGGGTTAAACCACAACAATTTAGAAGTTATAAAAAATTCAATAAAAGGGCACAAACTGAAAAACCTATTAAACCTTATAGAAAACCCCAAAATAAAACTTTCAATAAATCGTACAATAAATGTTTTGATAAAAATATTATTTGCTATAAATGCGGTCGTGCAGGGCATATAGCAAGAAAATGTAGAGTCAAACAGAAAATAAAAGAACTCAAAATGGATGACGAAATTAAAGAACAAATTACAAAAATTTTACTTTATGAAACAGAATCATCAGATAGCTCATTTACTGATGATGAACAAGAAATAATTTACCAGAATCAAGAAACCTCCTCTGATTCTGATGTTGGCTGTTTAAGTTGTGGTTGTCTTGGAGATAATTGTGATTGTAAATTCACTATTAACGTTATTTCCAAAGAAGCTAGAGTCTTATTAGACCTAGTTGGTCAAATTGATGATTCACAAGTTAAATTGGCTATGCTAGAAAAATATAAAGAATTAGAAAGTCAAGAAATAACGACTAAAGAGTTTTCAGGATATAACTTACAGAATATTTTGAATCCGGAAACATCCTTTATTCAGGAACCAATAACTCTTCCTTTTTTATATAAAGAAGTTAAAAATTTAAATACTGGAGTTACTTACTTAAAAAAAAATATAAAATTTTGCATCAAAATTTTCAAAAATCCTTAGGGAAGGGAAAGGCTAAGACCACTGTTTCAAACTCTTCTTCCACACATTTTGACGAAGATAATCTTGAAATGGAATTTGACGCTCTTTATAATGAAGAAACAAATTTCTTTTTTAGAATAAAAACCATGCAACAAAAATGGCATGTAAAAATAAATTTAAAAATTAAAAAATCCTTTCACCAGCCATTCATTGCTTTAATAGATTCGGGAGCAGATCTTAACTGCATTCAAGAAGGATTGATCCCCACACAATACTATCAAAAAACACTTCAAAAATTATACACGGAAAATAACCAAAAGCTACAAGTAAGTTATAAGCTAGAAAATGCAAGTATCTGTAATAATGGAATCTGCTTCGCCAGCTCATTCCTTTTAGTAAAGGATACTTCAGAACAGATAATTTTAGGAACTCCTTTCCTAACTCAGCTTTATCCAATTCAAATAACTGAAGAAGGAATAAAAAACAGTAAAAGATAATCAAGAAATACCGTTTGAATTCATAAACCCAATAAAAACAAAAGAATTGAATAATCTAAACGATAATATAGGAGAAAAGAACTTTTTAACTATCATTCAAAGAAAAGAAAACTAAATAGGATTTCTACAAAAAGAAATCTTATATGCAAAAATTGAAAAACAAATTCAAGATCCTTCAGTACAAGAAAAGATAATTAAAATACAAAAGGATTTTGAAAAAGAAGTTTGTTCAAATGTTCCCAATGCTTTTTGGGAAAGAAAAACTCATATGGTATCCCTACCATATGAAGACGATTTTCATGAAAGCAAAATACCTACCAAAAATCAACCAATTCAAATGAATAGTGAGACTTTGGAGTATTGTAAAAAGGAAATAAAAGGATTTTTAGATAAAAATCTAATTAGGCCAAGCAAGTCTCCATGGAGCTGCACCGCCTGTTATGTTTCAAATCAATCTGAGATAGAAAAAGGAGAACCTCGAATGGTAATTAATTACAAACCTTTAAATACAGTTTTGAAATGGATAATATATTCAATTCCAAATAAAAGAGATTTAATAAGAAGATTGCATGACGGAATAATCTTCTCAAAATTTGACATGAAGTCAGGATTTTATAAAATTTTTTTTGAAGAAATGGATAAATATAAAACAGCTTTCACAGTTCCTTTTGGACATTACGAATGGAATGTAATGCCCATGGGATTAAAGAATGCACCCTCTGAATTTCAACATATAATGAATGACATTTTAAATCCTCATTCAGATTTTACTATTGTTTATATTGATGATGTTATAATATTCTCACAATCATTAGAACAGCATTTTAAACATCTCAATATTTTCAAAGAAACAATAAAAAGAAATGGAATGGTTATATCTGCTAAGAAGATAAAATTGTTTCAAACAAAAATAAGATTTTTGGGTCATGAGATCCATCAAGGAACAACAACACCAATAAGCAGAAGTATTACTTTTACTGACAAATTTCCAAATGAATTAACTGATAAAAAACAGTTACAAAGATTTTTAGGTTGCTTGAATTATGTCTCGGAATTTATCCCCAACATTAAAATTAAGTGCAAACCTCTCTATTCTAGTTTTAGGAAAACCTCGAATCCTAAACCTTGGTCTAAAGAGTTATCTGACTTAGTCTTAGACATAAAAAGGATGTTAAGTCTCTTCCTTGTATAGGAATTTCTCATCCCGATGCCAGTCTTATTGTTCAAACTGATGCATCAGATAAAGGATATGGTGGTATCCTACGACCAATCCTTCCAGTGTCAAAAGTTGAGCAAGTCATCCGCTTTCATCCGATCTTTGGATTCAATCCCAAGAAAAATATAGTACTATTAAAAAAGAAATTTTATCTATAGTACTATGCATTTCAAATTTCAAGATGATTTAATAAACAAAATTTTTTTACTCAGAATTGATTGCAAAGCTGCAAAAGATGTTAAAAATTTAGTTTCAAAACATATTTTTGCTAGATGGCAAAGTTTACTAAGCTATTTTGATTTTGAAATCGAATATTTAAAAGGTGATAACAACTTCATCCCTGATTTTTTAAACAGGGAATTTTTGCAAGGAACCAGTTCTCAATGACTACCAGATCCCGAGGTGGATCAATTCGAGGAGAGGCTCCTCCTTCTCCCAGCAAATCTAAAGAGTTAACCCTTGATTCATTTGTCCCTTCTGCTTCTCAAATAACCAAAAAGAACCTTCCACCAGTAAGTCCAACAAATAACCCTACCATAAGCTCAAATAAATTTGCACCATTGAATTATGAGTATCATTCTCATCTACCAGAACCATTTTCGAAGTTCATCTGTTCAGTTAACACAGTCTCATGGTGGATAAAGTTTAATGAAAAGGTAATTGAAACAAAATTCGCATCTTGGAAAAATAAGGTTCGAGCAAAAAGGTTTCCTCCGGCTTTCGAACCCCCCAAGACTCCTCCTTCAAAAAATAAAGAAATTGGTAGTTCTTCGCAAGCATTAACCCCATACACAATTAACTTGAGTGCCTCAACTCCCCAAGAATACAAAAAATTGTGTTAAAGGAGGCCCTCTCATCAATAGACTCTGAAGAAGAAGAAGATGATTCGGTTACTGTAGGATCAGACTATAATCCTTATATGGAAAATAACGATCCATATATTGGTTTCTTTGATCAATAACTCAATAATTCAGATGAATCGGTCACATCTCAACAAATTCAAGATGACCGACAAAAGTTCTCTCCAGTCACCCACTTTTAATAAAGAAAAGTAAAGTTATTTGTCCGGTTGTGCCGACGAAGATTTATTGGCCGACACAAATCACATGGCTACAGTAAAGTAAAGCATCAAAGTCAAAAGTTACACAGTACCTGCTTTTGCGGATTCCAAGTGCATTCAAATCCGCCCACTCAGAATCCCTTCTCCCCTCTATTTAAGAAGGCTCCTTTGTTCAAGGAAGGCAGACTTACCTTCGACCGAATTTACTAATTAAGTTTCTTTTGTAATCTTGTAGTGTTTAAGCTTTAAGATTTTGAAGCAAGTTTGCAGAAGTTCTCAGTTAATTGTAAGTTATTTGATAACAAGTTCTACTTTGATAACCTATTGTACTCAAAGTACTTATGTTGAATAAACAAAACAAGTAGTTTGATAAACATTTCTTTGATTTACCTTTCACTTATACTCTGATTCTATATTTCACAACTATTTATTCTATTACTAATTCTTGAGATGATCCGCATTGGCATTCTGGTAAAAATATTTTAGAATAGAAGTAAACAGAGTATCAGTGAAAGATAAATCAAAATAGTGTTTATCAAACTACTTGTTTTATTTATTCAACATATAAATATTTGAGTACAAGAGGTTATCAAAGTAGAACTTGTTATCAAATAACTAACAAATAAATGAGAACTTCTGCAACTTGCTTCAAAGCTTAAAGCTTAAACATTACAAGATTACAAAAGAAACTTAATTAGTAAATTCGGTCGAAGGTAAGTCTGCCTTCCTTGAACAAATGATCCTTCTTAAATAAAGGGGAGAATGGCTTCTGAATGGGCGGATTTGAATGTAGTTGGAATCCGCAAAAGCAGGTACTGTGTAACTTTTGACTTTGATGCTTTACTTACTGTAGCCATGTGAATCTTGTCGGCCAATAATTTTTTCGTCGGCACAACTGGACAAACAACTTTACTTTCTGCTTTATTGAGGGAAGATTACTGAAAGGAATCTTGTTGGTCATCTTAAATCAGGGGAGATGCGACAAGTGACTTATTGATCAAAAGACCCAATATCTGGATCGTTATTTTCCAGATAGGGATTATAGTCTGATCCTACAGTAACTGAATCATCTTCTTCTTCTTCGTCATAACCTATTGAGGATATGGCCTCCTTTAACAATTTCTTGTATTCTTGGGGAGTTGAGGCACCAAGGTTAATTGTATATGGGGTTATTGCTTGCTCTGAAGAACTGCAAACTTCTTTATTTTTTGATGGAGAAGTCTTGGGGGGTTCGAAAGCCGGAGGAAACCTTTTTGCACGAACCTTATTTTTCCAAGAGGCGAATTTTGTTTCAACTACCTTCTCATTAAACTTTCTCCACCATGAGACTGTGTTAACTGAACAGATGTATTTCGTAAATGGTTCTGGTATATGTGAATGATACTCATAATTAAACTTTAGTAACCAGGCTATTCCGAATTATGCACAGAAGTGGAGTAACTTCCCAAAAACTGGTATTGATGGGGTTAAATTCTTGTACTCATTGTATATTTCATAAAGTGAATTAGGAAGAATATCAGCAGATAAACCATTTTGCCAAAACCATTCCATAAACCAATTTGAATATCTAGTTTGTTTATTTAAAAAATTGAAATACCAAGAGTGGCGAGGGTTTGGTTGATAAAGGATCAATTCCCAGGCCTTTTGATAGTCCCAATAATTATAAACAGGAGGGTCAAAGATCCTTGAGAATCTTTTTGGCATACTTGGGCCTTGACCCCAGTCCGAAAGAGTGAGGACTTTCATTATTTTGCATTTAGAGTAAGCAATTATTTTTGGAGCATTGGCATTTACTTCTTGTTCAATCTTAACTGATTGAGTATCAATGAGAATATATTGGTAAAACTGTAGGGTTTTTGCGATATCGCTGGTAGGGACCCAGCCGAAACCATTTGGGATTAATTGATGGAGCATGTCCCAAGGATTATCAGTAGTGGGGTTACCAAATTCTTGCTCAATAAGAGCATGCCTAGTACATGCTGGTTTTATTTTAAAGGCTAATGGCTCTCTCTGGGTGGTTATTTTGGTTTGTGGGTTATCACTCAATGGTACGAATTTATTTGAGCTTATGGTAGGGTTATTTGTGGGACTTATTGGTGGAAGGTTCTTTTGGGTTATTTGAGAAGCAGAAGGGGCAAATGAATCAGGGGTTAACTCTTTAGATTTACTGGGTGTTAACTCTTTGGATTTACTGGGTGAGGGAGAAGCCCCTCCTCGAATTGATCCGCCTCGGGATCTAGTAGTCATTGAGAATTGGTTCCTTGCAAAAATTCCCTGGTTAGAAAATCAGGGATAAAGTTGTTATCACCTTTTAAATATTCGATTTCAAAATCAAAATAGCTTAATAAACTTTGCCATCTGGCGAAAATATGTTTAGAAACTAAATTTTTAACTTCTTTTTGCAAAACATCTTTTGCAGCCTTGCAATCTATTCTGAGTAAAAATCTTTTGTTTATTAAATCATCTTGAAATTTTGAAATACAAAGTACTATGGATAATATCTCCTTTTTAATAGTACTATATTTTTCTTGGGATTGAATCCAAAGACCGGAATGAAAACGAACGACTTGCTCAACTTTTGACTCTGGAAGGATTTGTAGTAGGATACCACCATATCCTTTATCTGATGCATCAGTTTGAACAATAAGACTGGCCTCGGGATGAGGAATTCCTAGACAAGGAAGAGACTTAACATCCTTTTTTATGTCTAAGACTAAGTCAGATAACTCTTTGGACCAAGGTTTAGGATTCGAGGTTTTCCTAAGCCTAGAATAGAGAGGTTTGCACTTAATTCTAATGTTGGGGATAAATTGCGAGACATAATTTAAGCAACCTAAAAATCTTTGTAACCGTTTTTTATCAGTTAATTCATTTGGAAATTTGTCAGCAAAAGTGATACTTCTTCTTATTGGTGTTATTGTTCCTTGATGGATCTCATGACCCAAAAATCTTATTTTTGTTTGGAATAGTTTTATCTTTTTATTGTTTCTTTGAAAATATTGAGATGTTTAAAATATTGTTCTAATGATTGTGAGAATATTAAAACATCATCAATATAAACAATGGTAAAATCTAAATGAGGATTTAAAATGTCATTCATTATATGTTGGAATTCAGAGGGTGCATTCTTTAATCCCATAGGCATTATATTCCATTCGTAATGTCCAAAGGGAACTGTGAAAGCCATTTTGTATTTATCCTTTTCTTCTAATTTTATTTGGTAAAATCCTGACTTCATGTCAAATTTTGAGAAGATTATTCCGTCATGCAATCTTCTTATTAAATCTCTTTTATTTGGAATTGGATATCTTATCCATTTCAAAACTTTATTTAAAGGTTTGTAATTTATTACCATTCGAGGTTCTCCTTGTTCTATTTTAGATTGATTTGAAACATAAAAGGTGGTGCAGCTCCATGGAGACTTGCTTGGCCTAATTAGTTTTTTGTCTAGAAATCCTTTTATTTCCTTTTTGCAATACTCCAAAGTCTCACTATTCATTTGAATTGGTCGAGCTTTGGTAGGTATTTTGCTTTCATGAAAATCTTCTTCATATGGTAGGGATACCATATGTGTTTTTCTTTCCCAAAAGGCATTGGGAACATCTGAACAAACTTCCTTTTCAAAATCCTTTTGTATTTTAATTATCTTTTCTTGTACTGAAGGATCTTGAATTTGTTTTTCAATTTTTGCATATAAGATTTATTTTTGTAGAAATCCTATTTGGTTTTCTTTTCTTTCAATGATAGTTAAAAAGTTCTTTTCTCCTATATTATCGTTTAGATTATTTAATTCTTTTGCTTTTATTAGGTTTGTGAATTCAAATAGCACTTCTTGATTATCTTTTACTATTTTTATTCCTTCTTCAGTTATTTGAATGGGATAAAGCTGAGTTAGGAAAGGAGTTCCTAAAATTATCTGCTTTCAAGTATCTTTTACTAAAAGGAATGAGCTATTAAAGCAAATCCCCTTGTGGCAGATACTTGCGTTTTCCAGCTTATAATTTAAAGCAATGAATTGCTTGTGAAAAGATTTTTTAATTTTTAAATTTATTTTTACATGCCATTTCTGTTGCATGGTTTTTATTCTTAAAAAGAAATTTGTTTCTTCATTGTAAAGGGCGTCAAATTCCTTTTCAAGATTATCTTTGTCAAAATGTGTGGAGGAAGAGTTTGAAATAGTGGCCTTAGCCTTTCCCTTCCCCAAGGATTTTTAAAAACTTTGTTGCAAAATTTTGTATTTTTGTTTTAATTCTGCAACTTCAGTTTTTAAATTTTTAACTTATTTATATAAAAAAGGAAGAGTTATTGGTTCTTGAATAAAAGATGTTTCAGGATTCAAAATATTATGTATGTTATATCCTGAAAACTCTTTAGTCGTTATTTCTTGACTTTCTAATTCTTTATATTTTTCTAGCATAGCCAATTTAACTTGTGGATCATCAATTTGACCAACTAGGTCTAATAAGACTCTAGCTTCTTTGGAAATAACGTTAATAGTGAATTTGCAATCACAGTTATCTCCAAGACATCCACAACTTAAACAGCCAACATCAGAATCAGAGGAGGTTTCTTGATTCTGGTAAATTATTTCTTGTTCTTCATCAGTAAATGAGCTATCTGATGATTCTGTTTCATAAAGTAAAATTCTGGCAATTTGTTCTTTAATTTCGTCATCCATTTTGAGTTCTTTTATTTTCTGTTTGACTCTACACTTTCTTGCTATATGCCCCGCGCGTCCGCCTTTATAGCAAATAATATTTTTATCAAAACCTTTATTAGATGGTTTATTATAAGTTTTATTTTGGGGTTTTCGATAAGGTTTATTTGTTTTTTCCATTTGTGCCCTTTTATTGAATTTTTTATAACTTCTAAATTTTTGTGGCTTAACCCTTCTTTGTTTAGAAGGAGGGGTTAATTTCTCATAACCAAACTGTTCATAAAAGTTTCCCAATTCCTTATTATTGGTTTTACTTTCGTATTTCACTTGTCGATGCATTTTTATATCTGTACAAAACTATAAACCTGTTTTGTTAATGATTGAAATTATTCTTCCGTATGTTAAATCTTCTAGAGGGGTTCCTGGGTATTCATTTTTTATTTGAGTTCTTACCTTTTGTGCAAAATTCTTAGGAAGGCCAGAAATAAATCTGTCTTTCCAATAAGACTGTCTGCAATCTGTTCTTGTGTAAATTTTTGCTAAAAAGTTATCTTTGTACCATCTGAATTCTCCAAGGGTTGGACAATAAATATTATTTAATATTTCAAGGGACCTATCAGCAAAAACATTTGCGTCCCCTATAAATGCTTGAGAAATTGAAAAAATTAAAGCTTCTATTTGTTGTTCTATTTGAATTGTTTCTGGGTCACCTTGTTCATTATTTCTTATTTCTTGTTTTACAAACGTAAAAATCGTTTGTCTATCTACTTCTCTTAAATTATTATCCCACCATCCTTTTAAACTTCTTGTGAATCCTTGAATTAATAATTTCACTGTACTTAAGGCATTATTTCTTTTTGCCATATAGGCAGTTGCTGCCATTGACATTTCTTCCAATTTTCTCATTATTTGGTGTTCATAAAATCCATCTATATTCCATTCTACAATGCCTTCTCCGTTATATTCAGATGCTAAATCAAGCATAGTATCTTCAAATTGTATATCTGGTAAAGTAGGTCTATGATAATAATTACGAGAGGTTAGGTAGTTTTTCGAAGTATTTTTTATTTTATTTATTGTATCTATCCCCGTATCGTCAAACTGTTTTTCTAGTTCTGTTATATCTTCATTTTTTATCATATTTACTTTTGATGAAGATATTTTTAATGAAGCTAATCTTTTATTTATTTCATTTAAAAGATCACTACTAGATTCTTTTCCTATTTTGATTTCTTTTATTTCAGAATCTGATAGTTTGTAAGGAGTTATTAATGATTTTTCTAATTTCTTTGAGGTTTCTTCTTTTGAGGGTATTTCGTTATCTTCTGAGGTATTTGCAACTTGATACAAGAGTTGATTGGTGAAATTCAATTGTTGTTGAATATTTTTAATATCATTTCGAGTGGGTTGTTGAATGATTAAAGTTTTTGTATCTTCTTTCATAGCTTTGAAAGGAGATACTGTTATTTAAATATTATCTATGTTTGGAAAAGTTATTTCTTCCAAAGGAGGAATTACAGAAATAACTTCTTTTCCTTTTGTTATTTTCCAAATTCTTTTTGCAGAATTTAAAGTTTTTAGCTCTAAATTTTTGAAACAGTGGTTTTCAAACCATGTGAAGTAAGGAATGTTGTCATCCTCTACCACCTCGAGATAAGCATAATAGGCTTCCCTATATTGCTTTATCTCTATTTGAGAAAAAGTGGTGAAAAACCATTTTCTATTACTTTCATTTTCTGGTTTTAAAAACTCTTTGAAGTTTTTGTTTATCAATGTAAAATTTTGTAATAACAAAACATTGATTATGAGTTTCAAAACGTTGATTAACTTCAGATTGAGTCGGTGACTCTCTGAGTTACTGGTTGAACTGATTGTGGTGTTTCCACCCTATATTCAGGTTGGGGAATAACAGGATGATCTCTTATTCCTGCTAACCTTAATGAATGAAATGAATCAATTGATTTTCTTGAATTTTTTGTTTGTTTAGATCCCTCTGGGGTTCTAAACGATCTAGTAGAGTTACTTCTACTAAATGGTGCAAAGCTTATTGAGACATTTCCAGATGCATACTCAACTGGTATTGTCATGTGAGAGGGTTCTGGCTCTTCAGGAGGCAGAATCGCTTGTAAATTCCATTCAATATTACCGGAGACTTCATTATGATTGAGTCTCTTAGGGGTGACTGCATTTTATTTTTCAAGGTTTACTTGAAGAAGCAAAGTATCTTCTTTCGAAGAAATATTTAATGCTTTTGGAGAAATATTTGTTTTCATGGCTTTGTAATATATCTTGTATATTACTGCCATTGGATAGGAATTTGGGTTCCAATTTCCTTCCTTAATTTTAATATCTAACTTGATGTTATGTTTATTTTTTCCCAAACTTTCTAAAGGCATAGTATAGTTTGGAAAATTATTGAAAAAAGTGGGACCATCATGAAGATTGGTCTCGATTATTGAGAGCACTTGATCCTCGAACCTAGTAGGTCGAGTATCTCTTAGGCATACACACAGGTGTATCTATGCCTAATCTATGTAATGGTTTTATTGCAACTTGTATTAATCCAATATGTAAAAATTTATATTTTTGTTTATGTTCCTTTAACATAGATAAATTCAAGAGGTTTAAACTCTCTTGGGTTTTATCAACTTTAATGGTGTATTTTGCGGTTTTAATTATAAAATCGGACTTGAACTTATCAATTAACTTTGTTTTGTAAATTTCAGAAACATTTATTGATGGAATACTCCAATTATGTAATTTTTGTTCAATGTCTAGTAGAATTATTTGTTGTTCATTTATTAATGATGAATTAAAATTATAATGCTATCTGGTTGGTTATCTGGTGGACACCATATATCGGATAAGATAACAGCTTATCATGCTCATATCATATCATACTCCTATCCTACTCTCTTATTCTATCCACCCCTATCATATCCTGACCGCCAAACGAGCCATGAGTGACTTGTCAATTTCCAATACTAACTAATTCAAAATTCGTAAACATTTTAATTAAAAATAATATAATATAAAGAATTTAATTAACGGATTTAATTCAAATAATAAGAAGAGTTAAATGACAAAAATATACTGCTTTTTGGAGGGAAAAATTACCCCCAGTGACTGCTATTTTTATATATATAAAGATTTACAAGACTAATTAATTCAAAATTTGTAAACATTTAATTAAAAATAATAAAATATAAAGAATTTAATTAACAAATTTAATTCAAATAATAAGAAGAGTTAAATGACAAAAATACCCTGCTTTTTGGAGGGGAAAATTGTCCCCATTGACTACTACTTTTATATATATAAAGATAACTTTTACAATCTTTATGTGGTCCAATCACAACATGGCAAGTCAATTAATGAACTGACATCATCACCCCATGGGTTGTGCTTTGAAATTTTTAGGAAGGATCAATGTAACTCTTGCCTTTGTTATTTGCCCAAAGGACTGTTTTTCAAAATTAAATCCAAATTAAAAAAATAATTTCAAAACTAAATTGGCCCAATTTAAAAATAATTTTAATACTACAAATTTAAAATAAAATAGTTTTAATTTGCCCCAATTAGGTCATTTTTTTCCGATTAGGTCGTGTAGACCAAATTAGGTAATGTTTTCCCAATTACACCAACTTGGCAATATTAACTCAATTGATTTAATTGGGCCTAGTTGAGTTAAGTGGGCCATCATCGTCTAATTGGGCCAACATGACTTAATTGGGCAAAGATGACCTATTTGGGCCACGTTGACTTAATTGGCCAAAGTTTATTAAAGTGGACTGTATGAGATAATCGGGGCAAATTGAGTGAATTGGGCCACGTTGACCTAATCGAGCAAAGATGACATGATCGAGCCAGGCTTAGTAATTCGAGCAAACATGGCATAATTGGGCCAAGTTCAGCTAATTAGGCTAGGATGACTAAATCGAGCAAATATGACCTAATCGGGGTGAGATGACCTAATTGGCTCCAGTTGAGTTAGTCGGGGGAAGTTGTCATCCATTAAAATATATGAGTTATTCGGGGCAAATTGAGTGAATTGGGCCAACATGACCTAATTGGGCCAACATCATCTAATCGGGAAAAGATGACATGATCGAGCCAGGCTGAGTAAATCGAGCAAACATGGCATAATTGGGAAAGGTTCATCTAATTGGGTCAAGATGACTTAATCGAGCAAATATGACCTAATCGGACCGAGATGACCAACTTGGCTCCAATTGAGTTAGTCGGGGGAAGTTGTCGTCCATCGGAATATATGAGTTATTCAAGGCAAATTGAGTGAATTGGGCCAACATGACTTAATTGGGGCAGACTGACTTAATTCAGCATAGTTGACCTAATCGGGCCGAGATGAACTAATTTGGCCACGTTGACCTAATCGGGAAAAGATGACATGATCGAGCTAGGTTGAGTAAATCGAGCAAACATGGTATAATTGGGCCAAGTTCAGTAAATCGAGCAAACATGGTATAATTGGCTCCAGTTGAGTTAGTCGGGGGAAGTTGCCATCCATTGGAATATATGAGTTATTTGGGGCAGATTGAGTGAATTGGGCCAACATGACCTAATTGGGCCAGGCTGACTTAATTGGGCAAAGTTGACCTAATTGGGTCGAGATGGACTAATGGGGCCACGTTGACCTAATCGGGTAAAGTTGACTAAAGTGGACCATATGAGATAATCGAGACAAATTGAGTGAATTGGACCAAGTTGCCTTAATCGGGCAAAGATGACATAAACGAGCCAAACTGAGTAAATCGATCAAAGATGACCTAATTGGACCAAGATGACTCAATCAGGCAGACATGACTATTCGAGCAACAACAACAATTTGGGCCAAGATGAGTTAGTCGGGGGAAGTTGACTAAATTGGAATGTATGAGTCAATCAGGGCAATTGAGTTAATTTGAGCTATTTATTAATTTTTTTTTAAATTTAATATTTCTTACATTTGTTTTTTTTATTTAATTTTTTTTATGACACTTTGCCAACTTGGCAGTTTTTATTGAAACACTGGTTTCAATTTTTTTGTAATTTTTTTTATTGTTTTTAAATTTAATTTTCTTACTACAACTCAATCAACCAACCAACTAGTAACAACTAAACTTAATATTATATAAGTTATTAAATTAATATTCGTTATCAGAAACCATCCACAAAATTATAATTTATTATATTAATACAATTTTTTTATATTACTATCAATTACACTTCGTTTTAACTATATTTTAGTTTCTTTTAAAACAACTAATTAATTCTCACATTTTTTAATGGTAACCATGGATCTCTTAAGTTTACCCACACCATTATATGGACAACCCATTAAGAGACATAGATTAAAGCCTGGTTCTACCAAACAGACCCACTAAAAATATTAAACCCAGGCCCATTAATACCATTTTGTATCATTATTGCCAAAAGATAAAATACTTATCATTTCAGTTACCATCAAAAATTTCAAACCATCCTTCCTTCAACTCATTTCCTTTGCAATATTAATTCCACATAATTCATCGTATACAAAACACAAATCAACACTGGATATGGTTGACCTGAATAATTGGCTGGTCTACATAAAATCAGACTCGACGACAAACCCCATGTGCAGTTGGATTGAACTACTTCAACAGTATATGGTGCTAGTTGTCCTGGACATGGGGATTTCTCCCACCTTTACTGAAGACACATCCAATGCTTTCTAATTTCACAAATCCATACCATATTTCACATTCATCAATTGGGTTAGATGCAAGCAAATAATGGAAACAATCTTTACTAAAATCAATTACTAGTCGAATTGCTTCAAGACTACAGATAATACCGATCATTGCTAAACAATAACAGCTACATAATGCTCATGCAAAAAAAAAAAAATCCAGGTCCCAATTTGCAGGCCACTTTTTTGTTGGATCCGGTTGCATTTCCTATCTGGACCGATGGTTGTTGAATGCACGAACCACCCTTTCATGATTAATCGTGGTTTGCTAACGAAGTACGCCACTTAATTATAATGTGTTACGTGGGGTAGACTTAGTTGATACGCTATTTCGGGACGTGGTACGTCTAAAATTATTATCTGGTTCGTTCTTTCTATTATCAATTTATATATTCCATAAGTTTAACATAATTTCATCCTTAAAAAAGACACAATTTCATAATTTTTCCCAACTTTATTCTGTAATGTAATAAAAAAATAACTTTATCTATTGATTTTTTAATAAATAAATAATATGCATAAATATATATTTAATTTTCTTCAAATTTTTAAAAGAATTCCAAACTTATATTAAAATAGTTTAAGTTTTTTATGTTTTTTTAGTAGTAATATTAAATATTTTTACCTGCCTAATAAATGAACCTACTTAGGCAGCAAAAATAGCTGATGACTTCCTCTTTTCTACAAGGTCCTTTTGTTTATATAGTGACAATAGGGGAAGATGATGCCAAAATTTGTCATTGGCATGTTGAAGGGTAAGGATGAAGGTACAGAGGGAGGATGCCATGGTGGTGCTCCCACTATTCTGTATAGCTGGTATAGGTGCAGGGGTTGTGCCACTTATTTTGGAATAAAGCATAAGAAAACAAAAGATGAGAAATAAAACAAAGCTGGTTCATACCCAAAAAAAAAAAAAAACCAGACAGTAACGCTGGGGGAAGGGAGTAGATGACAAAAATTTTATATTTTTCAAACATAAATTCTCTTTTCTTTTCTTTTTATTATTTTATTATTTTATTTTTTCATTTAGGTTGGATAACTTGGATCATGGGCTTATCTAAATTAACAATGGGCCACGAACAAACACTTTTTTATCTTTTGCTAAGTTTTTTTAAAATTTTTATTTATCATTTTGTTTATTATTTTTCAAAATATTAATTAAAAAAAATCTGGACAAAATTAGGTGTTCACAGCTGCCCCTATTTACTTGTTTCTTATTATATAGTAGGTGTAACCGTAGTTAACCTATTATCGTTATAAGAAACGAGTAAAGACATGAACTCCAATTTTGACCGGGGTTTGCTGACAAGTAAAAGGATGCATAATTAAAAGAGCTTACGGGATGGATTGCCCATAGAAGCTCGAATAGAAAGATAAAAGAGCTTACGGGGTATGGTACCCGCTGAAGCTTGAACAGAAAGATGAAAGAGCTTACGGGGTATGGTACCCGCTGAAGCTTGACAAAAGATAGAAAGCTTGCAGAGTCGATTATCCGCTGAAGCTTGAAATTAAAAGGTTAAAAGCTTACGGAGTTGGTTGTCCGCTGAAGCCTGAAAGAAAAGATAGAAAGCTTGCGGAGTCGATTATCCGCTGAATCTTGAAATTAAAAGGTTAGAAGCTTGCGGAGTCAGTTATCCACTGAAGCCTGAAAAGAAAGGTACAAAGCTTGTGGAGTCGGTTATCCACTGAAGCTTGAAAAGAAATGTTAAAAGCTTACGGAGTCGGTTATCCGCTGAAGCTTGAAGGAAAGGTAAAAAAAGCTTGCGGAGTAGGGTATCCACTGAAGCTTGAAAACAAAAAGGTTAAAAGCTTGAAGAGTCGGTCGTCCGCTGAAGCTTGACAAAATAAAAATAAAAAGCATGCAGAGTCGGGTATCCGCTGAAGAGTGACAGGAAAGGTTAAAAGCTTACGAAGTCGGTTATCCGCTGAAGCTTGCAATGAGATAATGCATGATACCAAAAATGTCCTATATGCTTGATGAAAACCTCAGATGATTTCAATGCAACATAAAGAAAGCCTGTAATACATTACTATTTTTATTTTTTCATCGTTTAGGTGGTTTTTATTATCACCCTCGACCCCCTTAAAGTGTTGATCATAAACGAGCTACGAGATGAACTAAAACAAGTCCTGTCTTTGATGAGAATAAAGACTAAGAACTTTTGAAAGGGTATGCTTCCTTTGCAATGATTGTCCCCGTGCCTCCTGTCAATAGACCACAGTGCCCTTTGTCGGGAGATCATCCCGTTCTTTATGAACTTTTGAGATTTTCAAGGGAATTCTAAATGCATTTTGAAGATATCAATACATGTTTCACATTTCAATATATACTTATTATGATGAATGCACACACACAATTGACAAAAGTTAAGGCAAAGGGATAAGGGTAAAAAGAATTGGGAGTCAATGTCATTATATCTGGACTAAAAAGGTATACAAAGCAGATATTACAATGGAGTATGGAATTGTAAAAAAAGTTGTGGAGTGGGATCACATCTCCTCAAGTGACATTTCTTCACATGACTAGTGTTAGTATCTCTCATACCATCTCGATCGCTTATTAATCATCATCTGAGCGTGCTATCTTCCCCAGTCTTCATCATCTAGCCCACTGATTGCCCCAGTTCATCTGCATGACGACATTTCCATTGTTATGTTTTTTTTGAACCCTAACTTTTACTTGGACTGCCTTTTCAGGTTTTCAGTCTAGCGGGTTGCTCTAACTTTTTCCTAGACTGTCTTTTCAGATTTTCAGCCTAGCGAGCTTTTTTCTTTTTTCCATTTTTCACTTTTTCTTTTCTTGTCTTCTTCTTCTTGGGAAGTGCGTTCAAGCATAATACTTTTTGACTGCATCCGAGTTTACAGAGAGTGGAAGATCTTCCCCATCCATCCTGGTGAGAATTAAAGCACCTCCCGAGAAGGCCTTTTTCACAACGTAAGGTCCTTCGTAGTTCGGGGTCCACTTCCCTCGATGATCCTTTTGGATTGATAGGCTCTTTTTGAGCACTAGATCGCCCTCCCGAAACTGTCGGGGGCGTACTTTCATCTCGTAAGCTCTCATCAACCTTTTCTGATACAATTGACCGTGACACAATGCCCCTAATCTTTTCTCTTCAATGAGGTTCAATTTGTCTAGTCGATCCTGGACCAACTCAGCTTCTTCGAATTCTGCTTCTCTCAGTACTCTTAATGAGGGGATCTCTACTTCAATCGGGAGTACTGCCTCCATCGCATAAACTAAAGAATATGGTGTTGCCCTTGTGGAGGTGCGAATAGAGGTACGATAGCCGTGTAAAGCAAAAGGTAACATCTCGTGCCAATCCTTATACGTCACCACCATCTTTTGGACAATCTTCTTGATATTTTTATTAGTGGCCTCAATTGCTCTGTTCATCTTTGGGCGGTACGGGGAGGAATAGTGATGCTTTATCTTGAAGTTTTTGCACATCTCCTTCATCATCTCGTTGTTCAAGTTGGTCGCATTATCAGTGATAATCTTACTCGACAACCTATACCGATAAATTAATTCTCTTTTTACAAATTTGATCACGATATTCCTGGTCACATTGGCGTATGATGCAGCCTCGACCCACTTTGTGAAATAATCAATGGCAACAAGAATGAAGCGATGCCCATTTGAGGCTTTTGGTTCGATTGGCCCGGTCACATCCATTCCCCATATTGTGAACGACCTGGGTGCCGACATGACATTCAAGGGAGCTGGCGGCGCTTGAACCTTATCAGCATATATTTAACACTTATGGCACCTCTTCGCATAATTAAAGCAATATGCCTCCATTGTCAACCAGTATTGGCCAACCCTCAAGATTTTCCTTGCCATTGCATGATCGCTCACGTGTGTTTCAAAAGATACTTCATGGACCTCCTCAATTATCCGTTTAGCTTCTTTTGCGTCAACGCATCTCAACAACACCATGTCATGATTTCTTTTGTAGAGAATACCTCCATCTAAATAGAAACCCATTGCAAGTCTTCTTAGAGTTCTTTTGTCATTTTCTGAAACGCCCGAAGGGTATTCCCTTCTTGGATGAAGCATTCGATGTCATGGTACCACGGTTTTTGATCGGGCTCTTCCTCTATCACTTGACAATATGCAGGATGATCACGAATTTCCATTTTGATGAGTGGTAAGTTCCTCTCGTCACTTACTTTGAACATCGAGGACAAGGTAGATAGTGCGTTGATCAGCCGCTGGCTCATCTAGTTTTATGGCTAGTATGACCGTGGTTTTGTGCTAATTTTATCTCATTTTCCCCCAAATTAGACTTGATTGTCTTTAAGCAGCATTTTGAGTCTGTAAAGTATTTTTAAGTTAATTTAGTTGATTTAGAGTCAAATAAAGTACTTATGCTATTTCCTATTTTCAGGTTAATAAAAAGAAATAATTCTGGAGTTCTTCGCCCCGTGAGAAGGCATTCGCCTCGCGAACCTAAAGCGTGACTGTTCCAGAATTTGCAATCCTTTCTGTCTCGCACCGCGAATCCATTACTCGCCTCGCGAGACTGAAGACCAGAAGCCATGACCTTTCCATTCCTCGCCACACGAGCAGTACTTCGCCTCGCGAGAAGACCAAACGATGCAGACTGTTCATAATATTCGTGTCGTGAGACGGTGTTCGCCTCGCGAGCCAGCGGAATCCAGAAGCTGTATATAAGTCTGTTCTATGACAGAATGAAGTCTGAATCTGAGTTAGGCAGTAGTAGTAGTTTATCTTCTTTTCTTAGATATTTTTGTTTTCCCTTTGTAATGGAGAGCTAGTCTCCTTTGATTAATCTACTGCGATTGGTTTCCATTGATGCTTGAGGTTCTGTAATTCCTATTCGAATTGCTATTCCTTTTCAATACTGTTCTATATGTTTCTGTTATAAGTCAGATATGTATAGGATTAGTATTGATTTATTTCGATGATTCTATGTTCCTATATATAATCGCGTTTGCTTAATTCGCGTGTGTTCAATCATGTTCGCTTAGTTCATGAGTGCTTCACCCCGTTTGCTTAATTCGGGAATAGGATCATATGTCTCGTAGTATTGATTTCGCTTGTTAATTGATGCTACAATCGAAAAGGGTTTAGAGTCTGCTTAGGGCTTGGAATTACATGAACCGATGATAGTGGGAAACCGAGAACAGTAGGTTGATCGTTTTTTGGCTATTTGATATTTACTTAGTTTGCATTGTTTTTCTGTTCTGTTTTCTTCATTTGATTTCAATCCAAAACCCCCCAATTCTGATTTTTTCTGTTAACAATAACCCAAGAGTCCTTGTGAGACAATATCCGTGTTGTCGCTCCCCATCTACATATTTTGTAAATCGCTCGCTTTTTGACACGTGCGCGACAGCGCGTTCAAAAATTGGCGCCGTTGCTGGGGACTCTTGTTGTTATTAACAAAAATTAATTTAAAAAAAAAATCTCATTACTGAATTAGTTTTGGCTGCTTTGTCTGGTTATGAATCTTAATACTGCTAGGGATAATTTCCTGTTTGGTGATATGCCTAATGTTTATTATGAGCCACCACCATGCATATATTATCCTAATTTTAGTAAACCACCACCATGCACAAATTATCCTGCTTTTTCTGGAAGTTATGAGTTTAGCAGTGATTTTGACATGTTTGGAGTGAACAATTATCCTTGCCAAGTGACCACCTCTGCACCTTCCGGACCTTCACTAGAGGACCTGTTCAAGCAAATGACTGCACAGATAACTGCACAAATGGAAGAAAACAATCTCGAATTCCAACAGAGGATGGAAGCAAGTAATCTCGAATTTCAACGGATGGCAAAACAAAATCTTGAATCCCAACAGAGGATAGAAGCTGAATCTCAGAAGTTGGCCATTCAAATTGATCAGATTGTCTCCACCTCGGCTGCACTGCAAACTCCACATTCCCTCCAAGAACGTACAGATTCACAAGTAGTTATTCTTGACAATACTTCTGAGGATAAATTTGATAATAATGTCAAGAATGCTTCTATTGATGAACTTTGTGTTGAATCTCCAGATATTCATGCATTTCCTGATTCTATCTATTATACTTCATGTGCTGATTGTAATGAATTTGCTTCGTGTGTAGCATGTTTTGAAGGGTATGAAGAGCAAAACATCCATATGGAACAGGAGACATATGAGGTTGAGGGCCCTGTTCGACCAGGAAACATAGAAAATGAGGATCAGGATGACATCTGCTTCACCATGCTTGAGGATGATGAAGAACCTTTGAAAGTAGATGATTCAATTAATTCAAATGCATGTGTTGAAAGTAATGGGGTGGATGAACTGTGAGCTGAATTTCCAGACATTCAGACCTTTACTGATTCAGTTTATTGTACCATATGTACTGACTCTACTAACACTAACCTTTGTGTGGTGTGTGCTGAGATTTCTGCAGGTTTAGCAGGTGATGGATTTGATCGTGCAGGAAAGGAAGTAGCACCAGAGACCCTCGCTACCTGTTTGCCACCTCCCCCTGTGGAACAACCGATGATGGAGTTCAAGCCTCTGGATTTTGCACCATGGCCAGTCCAAGAGGTTGAACCCCGCTTTTATTGGGAGGACTTTATTGAGAAAGAAGTCAACTGTGACCCAAGAGGGAGTGAGAAGTCTGCCGCACTTGGCGGAGTCACCATAACTGTCAAGCACTCACTTCCATATCAAGGCTGCAAGTTAGGGGACCATGGAACAAGCTTCAGTCCCTTGTATATCATGTGGGCATTATGCTGCATGCCATGGGATCCGGGAGGATCATACTACAATTTGGGCATTCCGTGGCCGCTGTATCACAGACAGTGGGATCCTGGTGGAACCACCTCAATGAGTTTCTCTAAACCCTCTCCTTTTTAATTTTCTTTGCCTTGCTTTATTTTTGTTTTGTTTTCTTTTAGCTCCTGAATAATTTGAGAAGATCAGGAGTATGTGTGTTGAGTCTTGTGTCGGCAAGTTTGATTGGAATTTGATTGAATTTGCATAGATGGATTGCATGTTAATTGTTGACTGTTTCCCCCTAGGATTTGAAAATTGAAAATTTGATCCCCATGAAAAATTGAAAACTGAACTTTGAGATATTTTATTATGATAGCATGATTTATGATAAGTTTGGGGTGAGGGGAAGCACACACTAGGGATAGAATCTCGGTCAAACAATTTGCATGAATGTCCAGGTGAGGATTTGAGCCTCCAACATGTTTTTAAACTGTGTGAAATCACTTTTAAGTTGCACTTTCCCAAATTTGCTTGAATCTCTTTATGGTTTGCATGTTTATGTGTTTGCATCAAATGGTTTAGGCATTTTCTTTGTAAATAACCACTTGGCCTAAATTAACCATCCCTAATGCATGTTCCCTAGTTAGCCCCTTTGAGCCTAATTAGCCTGTTAATTCTTGATGACCTTATGATATGAACTCAAAAATCTGAAAAAAACCATGTTAACCCGATCTTAGGATTAGGAGAGCATAGAATCTTAGCAAATAGAGGTTGCAAGAAACTAAGTTTGGGGTAGCTACAAGGTGTAATGTGTTGTTTGGGATTGAGAAAAAGAAAAAAAATATATAATAAAAAGGTTGGAGCCAAAGGAAAAAAGAAAAAAAATGAGAGAAAAGTGTAAAAATGTTAAAAGAAAAAAAAAATATTATCTAAAGAAGAAAAAGGCTGTAGTCACCCAAGGCAAATGAAAAATGAAAAAAAAAAGAGAGGAACTTGAGTGGAAATTGAAAGTGTAAAAATCTCATGCTCTCTTAGCTCCTAGGGTCTTCAGCCTAGTACCCTTGTATATCCTACCCTTAGCCAGGCCCCATTACAACCATAAAAGACCTTTTGATGTTGCATGCATGTTTTCCGTGGGAACCATTTTGAGATAAAAATCAAGTTCATGGGAAGTGCTCTTAAAAGTGAAATTGAGTGAAATGTTGATAGCCTAGACAAACTGAGCGTATGAGTGAAACACTAAATTCCCTTGTGAGGAAGGCGGTTGTTTGAATTTGGTGATCTCCCTCTTGTGTGTAACTTGGATCCCTTGCTTAGATTAATGATTGTTTGAATGATGAAATTCTCAATTGTTCAAAGTAAATGAAATTGGGGATTGCTTTGTTTAAAGGGGGAGACATTGAAGAAATCTGTTTTGTTGAAATTGCTTGAAATTTGTGCAAAGTTGATTGAATCCTTAAGCTTGCCATGTCTTGAGTCTTTTTGAGTTTTTAAGTTTTAGTTTGCTTGGGGACAAGCAAAGTTTAAGTTTGGGGTATTTTGATCAGCCGCTGGCTCATCTAGTTTTATGGCTAGTATGACCGTGGTTTTGTGCTAATTTTATCTCGTTTTCCCCCAAATTAGACTTGATTGTCTTTAAGCAGCATTTTGAGTCTGTAAAGTATTTTCAAGTTAATTTAGTTGATTTAGAGTCAAATAAAGTACTTATGCTATTTCCTGTTTTCAGGTTAATAAAAAGAAATAATTCTGGAGTTCTTCGCCCCGCGAGAAGGCGAATGCCTCGCGAACCTGAAGCGTGATTGTTCCAGAATTTGCAATCCTTTCTGTCTCGCCCCGCGAATCCATTACTCTCCTCACGAGACTGAAGACCAGAATCCATGACCTTTCCATTCCTCGCCACGCGAGCAGTACTTCGCCTCGCGAGAAAACCAAACGATGCAGACTGTTCATAATATTCGCGTCACGAGAAAGTGTTCGCCTCGCGAGCTAGCGGAATCCAGAAGCAGTATATAAGTCTGTTCTATGACAGAATGAAGTCTGAATCTGAGTTAGGAAGTAGTAGTAGTTTATCTTCTTTTCTTAGATATGTTTTGTTTTCCCTTTGTAATGGAGAGCTAGTCTCCTTTGATTAATCTACTGCGATTGGTTTCCATTCATGCTTGAGGTTCTATAATTCCTATTCGAATTACTATTCCTTTTCAATACTGTTCTATATGTTTCTGTTTGCTTAATTCAGATATGTATAGGATTAGTATTGATTTATTTCGATGATTCTATGTTCCTATATATAATGGCGTTTACTTAATTCGCGTGTGTTCAATCATGTTCGATTAGTTCATGAGTGCTTCACCCCGTTTGCTTAATTCGGGAATAGGATCATATGTCTCGTAGTATTGATTTCGCTTGTTAATTGATGCTACAATCGAAAAGGGTTTAGAATCTGCTTAGGGCTTGGAATTACATGAATCGATGATAGTGGGAAACCGATAACAGTAGGTTGATCGTTTTTTGGCTATTTGATATTTACTTAGTATGCATTGTTTTTTTGTTCTGTTTTCTTCATTTGATTTCAAACCAAAACCCCCCAATTCTGATTTTTTCTGTTAACAACAACCCAAGAGTCCTTGTGAGACGATATCCGAGTTGTCGCTCCCTATCTACATATTTTGTAAATAGCTCGCTTTTTGGAGCGTGCGCGACAGCGCGACCATGCGTCAGCTAATTGGTTATTGATAAGCCTCTGGCTCATCTAGTTTTATGGCTAGTATGACCAGGGTTTTGTGCTAATTATATCTCATTTTCACCCAAATTAGATTAGATTGTCCTCAAGCAAGGTTTTGAGTCTCTAAAGTAGTTTTAGGATTAATTTAGCCAGTTTTTAGTCACATAAAGCACTTATGGCTATTTTATTGTTTTCAGGTTAAGTTAGAAGTCAAGGGAATAAAGAATCAGGGAAATTTCAAGCCTGGAGGTGTTCGCCTCGCGAGAGTCTTCTCGCCACGCGAACCTGAAAGCAAGCTGAACAGTAAAAATGTCATCCTCTCTGGCTTGGCCCGCGAACAACACCTCGCCTCTCGACCCGGATAGCTGACTGTTCCAGAGAAATGCAACCCGTTCTGTGTCGCCTCGCGGATCCATGCCTCGCCTCGCGAGACTGAAGACCAGAAGCCATGATTGTTCCATTCCTCGCCACGCGATCAGTACTTCGCCCCGCGAGAAGACCAAACGTTGCAGACTTTTCATGATATTCGCCTCGCGAATGATGGTTCGCCTCGCGAATGATGGTTCGCCTCGCGAATGATGGTTCGCCTCGCGAGTGGGCTCAGTTTCTGAATAGTATAAATTGCTGTTCTGGACAGATTGGAAGAACTTTTGGTTCTCCATTGTTTTTACATTTTTTCTGGGTGTTTCGTTTTTCCATGGAGAAATAAATTTCTTAGATTAATCTATTGTAATCGATTTCCACTACACTTGAGGTTCTTGTAATTCCTGTTTTGTATGCTTTTCCCTTTTCAATGCCATGCTATATATTTCTGTTTGCTTAATTCAGGAGTATATTGTGTTGTGTTGATTTATTTCGGTGATGTTATGTTCCTATATATAATCGCGTTTGCTTAATTCGTGTGTGTTCAATTCGTGTTTGCTTAGTTCACGAAGGGCTTAACCCCGTTTGCTTAATTCGGGAATAGGAACATATATATGTAGTAGTGATTTCGCTTGTAAATTGTTGCTACAACCGGGAGGGGATTAGAATCTGCTTAGGGCTTGGAATTTACATGAACCAATGATAGTGGGAAATCGAGAACAGTAGGTTAATCGCTTTAGTTTATTTGTTAATCTCTTAAACTTCTCTATTTATTGCTTTGTTTTCCTTAATTGATTTTCAAACCAAACCCCCCCAAAACTGATTTTTGTGATAAATAACAAGTCAAGAGTCCTTGTGAGACGACATCTGAGTTGTCGCCCTAAACTACATTTTTATAAACCGCTCGTTCTTTTTGGCGCGTGCGCGACAGCGCGTTCAAAAATTGACGCCGTTGCCGGGGACTCTTGTTTGTTATTTTCGTATTTTTTTTCTTTCCTTTATTTCCGTTTTTGTTTTGAATTGGTTTGGCTACTAGGTCTACTTGCCCTGAATTGTGTGATTTTGATCCTGAAATTGAAAGAACACTGCACACACGCCGTAGAGCAATTCGGATTAGTACTAGTAGTGATTCTAATTCTAAAACTGTTTTTGATAACATGGGTGACCAAAGGACATTAAGACAGCTTGTTGCCCCTGATGTTAATTATAATGGATTGTGTATTGAATATTCTGGTGCTGCTACGCCCTTTGAATTAAAATCTGGTCTAATCCATCTGTTGCCAAGGTTTAATGGTCTTGCAGGTGAGGATCCACACAAGCACTTGAAGGAATTCCAGGTTGTCTGCTCCACAACTTTGAGACCAGAGGGAGTAACTGAGGATCACATCAAGCTGAAAGCTTTCCCGTTCTCACTGCAGAGAGCTGCAAGGGACTGGCTGTTATATCTTGAGCCAAACTCTATTACTACCTGGAACGATTTGAAGAAGGTTTTCTTAGAGAGATATTTTCCTGCCTCCAGAGCTGCATCAATCAGGAAGGAAATATGTGGCATCAGACAAGGAAATGAGTCATTTGCTGAATATTGGGAGAGATTCAAGCAGTTGGTATCCAGTTGCCCCCAGCATCAGATTTCCGAGCAGCTTCTTATCCAGTATTTTTATGAAGGGTTACTACCGATGGATAGAAACATTTTGGATGCTGCTAGTGGGGGAGCACTTGTTGATAAGACTCCAGCTGCTGCCAAGCAATTAATTGGAAATATGTCACTGAACTCCCAGCAGTTTACAACCAGAAGAAATTCTGTTGGGACAAGAGGTGTGCATGAAGTCCATAATTCTTCCTCCAACCAGGACGTTGATGATAGAATTGATAGGTGAACACGTTGTCGCCACGCGCCAAAAAGAACGAGCGATTATAAAAATAATGCAGTATAGAGCGACAACACGGATCGTCTCTCAAGGACTCTTTAGTGTTGTTATTATTAACAGAAAAAGTTAGAAAAAGTTAGAACTGGGGGTTTTGAGATTAAAACTAAATTAACACAACAAATCAAAAACAGAGAAAAGAAACAAAGCGAGTTAAGAAATTAGAAAATAAACAAAAGCGATTAACCTACTGTTCTCAGTTTCCCACTATCATTGGTTCATGCAAATCCTAAGCAGATACTAATCCCCTCCCGGTTGTAGCAACAATTAACAAACGAAAACCGCTACTACAGATGTATGTTCCTATTCCCGAAATAACAAACGGGGTTAAGCCCTCATGAACAAACGAACATGAACGAACACACGCGAAATAACAAACGCGATTATATATAGGAACATAGCATCACCGAAATGAAACAATACCACACTATATATTACTGAAATAACAAACAGAAACATATAATATGGCATTGAAAAGAGAAAAGCAAATGAGACAGGAATCACAAAACCTCAAGTGTTAACAGAAACCAATTACAGTAGATTAATCTAGGAGACTAGTTCTCCATTACAGAAATAAACATTAAACTAAAAGAAAAACAAAAGACTACAAACTCAGAAACTAGCCAAAACTGGCTAATTCTGACCTCCTACACTATGACTAACTAGCTAACTTATCATTCTGCCATAGAGCAGTTTATATACAAATTCTGGAATCCAAGTCCTCGCGAGGCGAAGCACTGCTCGCGAGGCGAATTATGCGAAAGGTCTGCAACTCTTGGTCTTCTTGCGAGGCGAGCATAAATTCGCGAGGCGAACTCTTCAAATTCCCAACTGTTACGCCCGTGGCCTTCAACACGGGTAAACCGTGATGCTCTCTGACTTCCAGGTACTCGCGAGGCGAGTCCTTATTCGCGGGGCGAGACAGAAAGTTTTGCAATTTCAGGAACAGTCACCTTCTGGTTCGCGTGGCGAGCAGCCTTCTCGCGGGGCGAGAAACTCCAGAATTATTCCTTTTTATTTACCTGAAAACAGAAAATAAAAGTAAATACTTTATTCCCTCTAAATCAACTAAATTAACTTAAAAACAATTTACAGACTCAAAATACTACTTAAGGACAATCAAGTCTAATTTGGGTGAAAATGATATAAAATAAGCACAAAGCCAAGGTCTTTACTAGTTATAAAACCAGTCAAACAGAGGCTCATCAAAATACCCCAAACTTAAACTTTGCTTGTCCCCAAGCAAACTAAAACTTAAAAACATAAAAAGACTCAAGACCTGGCAAAACATGGCAACCTTAAGGATTCAATCAACTCTCCACAGATTTCAAGCAATTTTTCAAAAGAATTTTTCTTTCAATGTTCCCCCCTTTCAAACAAAGTAATCCCCATATTCATTTATTCTAAACATTTGAGAAATTAATTATTCAGACAATCATCAATCTAAGCAGGGGGTCTAAGTTACACACAAAAGGGAGATCACCAAATCCAAACAACTGCCTTCCTCACAAGGGAAATTTGTGTTCACTCAATCGCTCAGTTTTTGTCAGGTTATCAACAATTCACTCAATTTCACTTTTCAGAAGCACTTCCCATAAATTTGATTTTCATCTCCTAATGGTTCCCAGAGAAAACATGCAAGCAACATCAAAAGGTCTTTTATGGGTTGTAATGGGGCCTGGCTAAGGGTAGGATATACAAAGGAACTAGGCTGAAGACCCTAGGAACTAAGAGAGCATGAACATTATTTACACCTTGAATTTAACTCAAGTTCCTTTTCCATTTTCTTTTATGCCTTGGGTGACTACAACCTTTTTATTTCTTTTTGGCATTTTTGCACTTTTAAATTTTTTTTGTTTTCTTTTTTTTTTCTATATATTTTTTTTTTCACAAATTTTTTTTCCTCAATCCCAAACAACACATTACACCTTGCAGCCACCCCAAACTTTAGTTTCTTGCACCCATTCTAAGATTCCATGCTCTCCTAATCCTAAGATCGGGCTAACATGGTTTTCCAGATTTTTGGGCTTATAACATTAGGTTATCAAGAAGCAATAGGCTAATCAGGCTCAAAGGGCTAACTAGGGAACATGCATCAGGAATTGGTTATTTTTAGGCTAAGTAGTTTATTTACAAAGAAAATGCCTAAATCATATGAAGCAAACACATAATCATGCAAACCAAAAAGAGATTCAAGCAAATTCAGGAAAGTGCAACTTAAAAAATGATTTCACACAGTCAAAAACATGTTGGAGGCTCAAAACCTCACCTGGACATTTATGCAAATTGTTTAACTGAGATTCTATCCCTAGTGTGTGCTTCCTATCACCCCAAACTTATCATAAATCATGCCATCATAACAAAATCTCAAAGTTCAGTTTTCAATCATATGGGGATCATTTTTTTTCTAAAATTTTCAAGTCCTAGGGGGAAAACAGTCAACACTATCATGCAATCAATCTATGCAAAAAATTAATAAAATCCAATAAACTTGCCAATACCAGACTCAACACAACTCCTGAGCTTCTCAAATTATTCAGGAGCATTATTGACAATAAAACAGAAATAAAATAAGGAAAAGAAAATTAAAAAGGAGAAAGGGTTAAGAAAACTCATTCAGAGGCTTCCGCCTGGATCCCATTGCTTGTAGCATAAGTCCCACATGGTAGCCAAAGGACTGAAATTCATTCCAAGCCTCCCTAACTTGCAGCCTTTATACGGAAGTGGGTGCTTGACAATCATAGTAACCTCGCCCAGTGCGGCGGACTTTTCACTTCCTCTGGGGTCACAGATGACCTCTTTCTCAATAAAATCTCCCCAATAGAAGTGGGGCTCAACCTCTTGGACCGGCCATGGTGCAAAATCCAAGGGTGCAAAATCCATCACTGGTGGCTCATCAGGGGGAGGTGGCAAACAGTTAGTTGGGGTCTCCGGTGTTGCTTCAACTCCTGCAAGGTCTTTATCCACTGCACTATCGGATTCATCACGTGTTAAACCTGCAGAAATCTCATCACACACCAAAGAAAGGTTAGAGTTAGTACAGTTAGTAAATATATTACAATAAACTAAATCAGAAAGCGGCTGAATGTCTGGAAGTTGCTTGAGCTCTATGGAGGGTGGCCATTCAATGGATGGTTTAGTTGGAACTTCGGCTGAACAAACAGCATCACTCTCACTATCACCCTGCAAAATAGAGTCAAGAAACCCAGCACAAACATCACACGGGTTAGTGTCAGTACAGTTAGTACATGTAGTAAAAGAAACTGAGTTAGTAAAGGTCTGATTGTCTGGACTTTCTGCACACGGTTCATCCACCCCATCATTCTCAACACATGCATTTGATTCCACAGGTTCTTCATTATCCTCAAGCATGGTGGAGCAGATGTCCTCCTGATCCTCCTGATCCTCATTTTCTTTTTTTTCCTTCAAATATAAACCTGCATAACAGTGTATACACAAAGCAGCAGTACCATCACAATAACAATCATTAGAATCAGGGGATTCAACACATAATTCATCATCAACAGCAATATCATCATCAGAATTATCATCAAAAGTATTTTCAGGAATAACCATCTGTGAATCCTTATGTTCCTCAAGGGGCTGTGGAGTTAGCATTGCAGCCGAGTTAGCGGTAACTTGATCAATTAGAGCCCACAACTTCCGAGATTCAGCTTGGTCCCTCTGTTGGGCTTCAAGATTACTTGCCTCCATTGCCTCCATCCTCTGTTGAAATTCAAGATTGTATGCCATCCGTTGATTGTTCTCTTCCATTTGTTGTAGCATTGAAGCAATCTCATCCAAGGTGCTCTGTGAAGGTTCGGAAGGTGCTGAGGTAGTCACTTGGCTAGGATAGTATGGTGGTGGCTCACTAAAATTGGGATAATACATGCAAGGCGGTGGTTCATAATAAACATTAGGCAAATATCCATACATGTAATTATCCATGGCAATCAAACATCCAGACAAAGCAGTCAGAACTAATTCAGGAATGCAAAAGGTTTTTTTTTTTTTTAAATGTAACTTTCTGCTAATAACAACAAACCAGAGTCCCCGGCAAGGGCGCCAATTTTTGAACGCGCTGTCGCCACGCGCCAAAAAGAACGAGCGATTATAAAAATAATGCAGTATAGAGCAACAACTCGGATCGTCTCTCAAGGACTCTTTAGTGTTGTTATTATTAACAGAAAAAGTTAGAAAAAGTTTGAACTGGGGGTTTTGAGATTAAAACTAAATTAACAAAACAAATCAAAAACAGAGAAAAGAAACAAAGCGAGTTAAGAAATTAGCAAATAAACAAAAGCGATTAACCTACTGTTCTCAGTTTCCCACTATCATTGGTTCATGTAAATCCTAAGCAGATACTAATCCCCTCCCGGTTGTAGCAACAATTAACAAACGAAAACCGCTACTACAGATGTATGTTCCTATTCCCGAAATAACAAACGGGGTTAAGCCCTCATGAACAAACGAACATGAATGAACACACGCGAAATAACAAACGCGATTATATATAGGAACATAGCATCACCGAAATGAAACAATACCACACTATATATTACTGAAATAACAAACAGAAACATATAATATGGCATTGAAAAGAGAAAAGCAAATGAGACAGGAATCACAAAACCTCAAGTGTTAACAGAAACCAATTACAGTAGATTAATCTAGGAGACTAGTTCTCCATTACAGAAATAAACATTAAACTAAAAGAAAAACAAAAGACTACAAACTCAGAAACTAGCCAAAACTGGCTAATTCTGACCTCCTACACTATGACTAACTAGCTAACTTATCATTCTGCCATAGAGCAGTTTATATACAAATTCTGGAATCCAAGTCCTCGCGAGGCGAAGCACTGCTCGCGAGGCGAATTATGCGAAAGGTCTGCAACTCTTGGTCTTCTCGCGAGGCGAGCATAAATTCGCGAGGCGAACTCTTCAAATTCCCAACTGTTACGCACGTGGCCTTCAACACGGGTAAACCATGATGCTCTCTGACTTCCAGGTACTCGCGAGGCGAGTCCTTATTCGCGGGGCGAGACAGAAAGTTTTACAATTTCAGGAACAGTCACCTTCTGGTTCGCGTGGCGAGCAGCCTTCTCGCGGGGTGAGAAACTCCAGAATTATTCCTTTTTATTTACCTGAAAACAGAAAATAAAAGTAAATACTTTATTCCCTCTAAATCAACTAAATTAACTTAAAAACAATTTACAGACTCAAAATACTACTTAAGGACAATCAAGTCTAATTTGGGTGAAAATGATATAAAATAAGCACAAAGCCAAGGTCTTCACTAGTTATAAAACCAGTCAAACAGAGGCTCATCAATAGGCTCACTTCTTTGGTGGAGAAATTGGCAATGGATAGAGTTCAGCCTGCAAGGTTGTGTGGCATGTGCAACTCTCCTGAGCACCCGTTTGATGCATGCCCCATTCTGAGAGAAGGGTCAGTTACTGAATTGCCTCAAGCTTATGTAGTCCATCCTTACAATCAAGGAAACAGTCAGAACCGATACAGCACTCCTGACCTCTCCACAAATAGGTACCACCCCAATTGGAGGAATCATCCTAATCTTCGGTATGGGAACTCATCCCAACAACAACCAATGGCAGCACCACAGAATCCTCCTCAAGTGACCACTTCTGCACCTTCTGAACCTTCCCTAGAGGATATGATCAAGCAAATGGCTGAAAACAACCTCCAGTTTCAGCAGCAGGTTGGACAGTTTCAGGCCTCGCAGGCACAGTTTCAGTAGAGGACGGATGCTACTATTCAGGCCTTGCAAACACAGGTTGGACAGCTTGCCACATCCATAAACAACATACATCAAGCTCAAGGATCAAGTCAACTACCGGCACAGACAGTGATAAATCCCAATGCCTCCAATCCTAATGTGAGTGCCATTTCTCTGAGATCTGGAAGAGTTGTTGAGGCATCCTCTGAAAAAGATGAAGAAACTATTGAGATAACTCATGAGCCTTCAGTCGATGTTGAAGCTGAGAAAGTGTACAGACCACCAATCCCCTTCCCACGGAGATTGCAGAAAAATAAGAAGATTGGTGGGGAAGACAAGGAGAGGGAAATTTTAGATGTGTTCAGAAAGGTGGCGGTGAATATTCCCCTTCTAGATGTGATCAAGCAGGTGCCCAAGTATGCAAAATTTCTGAAGGATCTATGCACCAACAAGAGGAAGTTGAAGGGTAATGAGAGAGTTAATTTGGGAAGAAATGTTTCAGCTCTCATCCAGTCTAAGCCTGCACCAGAAAGAGTTACTGTTTCAGCCCCCACTCAGGCACTACCACAGAAGTGCAAGGATCCAGGGACTTTTACTATTCCATGCACTATTGGGGACAGAAAATTTGAAAATTGCATGTTGGATTTGGGAGCCTCCATAAATGTCATGCCCACCTCTATTTTTAATAACCTTGATCTTGGTCCCTTGCAGTATACAGGTCTCACTATCCAGTTGGCCAACAGGACCAGTGCCCGCCCCATGGGAATGGTAGAAGATGTGCTGGTACAAGTCGATGAGTTGATCTTCCCTGCTGACTTCTACATCCTAGACTTGGCAGGAGAGACAAATTCTAGTAGATCACCAATAATCCTGGGCAGACCATTCATGAAGACAGCTAAGACTAAGATTGATGTTGATGATGGGACCATGTCTATGGAGTTTGGTGATATTGTGGCAAAGTTTAACATCTTTGATGCTGGGAAACATCCATTGGAAGAGCACTCTATTTTCCAGTTAGAGTTACTCTCTGAAGTTATTGATGACAACCATGAGGACTTGTTTTCTAATTTTCCATTTAATCCTGGCTTTGATGATATTTCTTCATGTCCTGATTGTACTAACACTAACCATTGTGTGGTATGTGCTGAGATTACTGCATGTTTATCAGGTGATGGATTTGTCAGTGCAGTGAATGAGGAACATGCAGAAGATGAAGCAGCGCCAGAGACCCTCCCTACCTATCTGCCACCTTCCCTTGTGGAACCACTAAAGGGACTGGATTTTGCACCATGGCCAGTTCAAGGGGTTGAACCCCAATTTTATTGGGAGGACTTTGTTGAGGAAGCGGTCATCTTTGACCCAAGAGGAAGAGATGAGTCCGCCGCATTGAGCAAGGTCACCATCATTGTCAAGTGCTCACTCCTATATCAATGCTGCAAGTTATGGGACCATGGAATGAACTCTATCTCTTTGGCCTTATGCTACAAGCAATGGGATCCAGGCGGAAGCTGATAAGCCTCTGGCTTATCTAGTTTTATGACTAGATGAACTAGGGTTCATGTGCCAATTAGTCGAGTTCACTCTCGTTTTCGTCCAAATTTGCCTTGTTTTGTTCCTAAGTTGGACTTTGACTCATTTTGCGTATTTTGTGTAGTTTTTAGGTTATTTTGAATAGAATTACGCTTGTGGGTGCTTTTGTTGTTTCAGGTTAAATAAGTGAAGCTCCGGGAGTCAAGGAAAGTCGAAAAGCAGTGGAAATTGCAAGTCTGGAGACACTCGCCTCGCGAGTGTATGCTCGCCCCGCGAGACTGAAAGTCAACAAGCAGCAAAAGTCATCACTTTAGTCTTGCCACGCGAGAGGTGTCTCGCCTCGCGAGATCATGAAGACCTGCAAGACAGAGACCATCACGGCCAAGCCGTGATGAAGACCACGCCCGTGAACAGTTTAAGGTTTGAAGTATCGCCCCGCGAGAAGCATCTCGCCCCGCGAGAGAATGAAGACTTGGAAGTCAGAGGCCATCACGGCCCAGCCGTGATGAAGGTCACAGCCTGAAATTGAACACTCGCCCCGCGAACACACTTTCGCCTCGCGAGAGTTCAAATTGAAAGCGCACCAATTTTAATTCTCGCCTCGCGAGAGGCTGCTCGCCTCGTGAACGAGCGCAGATCAAGAATCCTATTTAAAGGCTGTTGCAGATCAGAATGAGGAACTTTAGGAGGCTGTAGGGCTTTTGGAGGGCCGCGAATCCTAGTAGTTTTCCACTGTTTAGAGTAGCGTTTAGGGTAGTTTCTTTTCTCCTTGGAGCTGCGTCTCCTTTTCTCTTTTCTTTTTATTTTACGATGGTGATTATTGCCGATTGTTTGTGCGTCGTCACGGGCATGAGGAACTAATCCCCTCGTCCGAGGGATCAATGAAGCCACCCATGGCGGTGTAGTGTTCATATGATGTATGTGTTTCTCCCCTCTTTTTAATTGATGTTTTTCCGATTCTGATTTGAATGCTTGATCATATGTATTGCGTGATTAATCAGTTAAACGTGTTTGAGGCCGAACGGCGATTCACGTTTTAGAACTTGAATCGGGATCGCAAATGTTTTCCAATTCTGAATTGATTGTGTTGATCATATGTGTTGCGTGATTAACTAGTTAACGTGTTTGAGGCCAAACGGCGATTCGCGTTTTAGAACTTGAATTGGAATCATTAATCGAATAATGAGCACGACCATGGATTTATTTGATTAGTGCAACCATATAGGGAACAAGGTTTAATAGAATTCGAGATTAGGGTTATGAGACCGAACAAGTAATTAATCCAATCGTCGAATACGTCCTATTGAGCACGACAGTGGATATAGGAGAATTTAGGGGTCCCGGTTGACATTAAAATTGAACTTAGGGAGGAATACATCATCACTTGGGTACTATACGTGATTGGGTAGGTGGATTTGAGACCTTGGATATTTTAATTTCTGATTTTTAGTTAATTATTTCATTAGATTTGTTAATTGAATTTTAGATATTAATCTCTCTCTCTCAACCACCTTCTGTAACTTGACCGAACATATCTGATTTCCCGCGGATTAGTCGAATTGGTAGCCCAATCCCTGAGTTCGACCTCGGTAATTACTTACCGTGTTTATTTTATTACTTGCGACGACCCGGTACACTTGCCGGCGTCACAACAAGTTTTTGGCGCCGTTGCCGGGGATTGGCACAACCAATTTTTCTGATTTTAGGGGAGTTTGATTATTTGGTTAAGTTATTTTTTGTTCTTATTTTTATTTTTATTTTTATTATTTTCTTTTTATTTACCATTATCTCTCTACTTCTTTGATTCCACTTGGTCTTGCCTTGTTTTGTATGCGAGGTACACGAAGGAATGCTTCCGGGTTGCGAATATTGTGATGGGAACCATGACACTTGGAGTTGTCCATTCTACTTCCCTCAAGTATATGTGGAACCATGGCATAATGACAGCGTGCCCCAGAACAACTATCGAGTCGAAATCGGTATTGGGGTGATATGAGTAGAGACCATCCGGATGTCGCTTGGAGTAATGCTGACGATGGTCTAGCCTGGCAACCACAACCTCAACAAAATTGGCAACAACAACCTCAACAGAATTGGGAACCACAACCTTGGGAGTTGGCTCTTGAGAAGTTGTCAACTTTTACAGCCACATCTTTTAAGAAGATGAATGCGACAATTGACAAGTTGGCAACTCGTGGCGGGATGGCACTTCAGAATCTAGAGATGCAGATTGCCCAGCTCACAAAGCAACTAAATGAGTGTCCCCCAGAGACTCTCCCAGTTGATACCGAGAACGACCCTAAGAACCAATGCAATGCCACAACAACTAGAAGCAGTGGGGTGTTAGGTTATGACTGGGATGTAACTAGTTCTCAGGGAGTTGAGGAAGAATAACCACATGTTGAGGAAGAACAACCGGAGGAAAAGGAATTGGCAAGTGACATGGCCCCGGAACAACCACATGATGAGGAAGAGCAACCAGAGGAAGAGGAGTTGGCAAGGGACAAGGCACCGGAGCAAGGGGGTAGAGAACAAGATGAAGATAGAGTGGAAGAGGATTTCACCATGCTTGCCAAGCAACCTGATTTTGATGCGTTAAATAACTATGTTGGCTTACATGCATGTGTGGACATGGGTAAGTTAGACCCTCCCACTTGTCTGGCACACTTCCTCGTGAAGACACCATTTGACCCGAGAGGAAGTGAGTTCATAATTGAAGAGGTCAATGGAGTTTTCACACTCGGGCTTGGTGGAAGTATGGATAGAGTCGTATTGCTCCTACAAGGGCCACTTCACAAACCATTTGATCCGGGTGGAGGATTTGATATGATGAGCGTCCCTTGGCCTTTGTACCACAGACTATGGGATCCAGGTGGATGCTTCTTAATAAGTCAAGCTCGGGACGTTAAACAAGCGCTTCTTGGGAGGCAACCCAAGCTAGGTATCCCTCTCTTCTCTTAACTTTTGTTTTGTTTTTGATTTTCGTTTTGTTTTTGTTGTCACTCTTGAATAATTTGAGAAGATCAAGAGTTGTTGTATGAATATCGTGTCGGCAAGCTTGTTGGATTTTAATTAGATTGAGCGTAGATTGATTGCATGAATTATTTGACCATTGATGATTTCCCCTAGGTTCTGATAATAGAAAATTGATCCCCACTTAAAAATTGAAAACTGAACTTTGAGAATTTTATCGTGATTACTTGATTTATGATAAGTTTGGGGTGAGGGGGGTGCACACATTAGGAATCGTATCTCGGTCAAACAATTTGCAAAATGTCCAGGTGAGGATTTGAGCCTCCAACTCTGTTTTTGAATGTGTGAATCACTGTTAAGTTGCACTTTCCCGAATTTGCTTGAATCTCTATATGGTTTGCATGTTTATGTGTTGCATCAAATGATTTAGGCAATTTTCTTTGAATTAACTACTTGGCCTAAAATGAACCATCCCTCATGCATGTTCCCTAGTTAGCCAAATTGAGCCCAATTGACCTATTGTTTCTTGATGACCCTACATTACGAGCCAAAATCTGAAAAACCATGTTAACCCAATCTTAGGATTAGGAGAGCATGGAAATGAGCAAGAGAAAGGTTGTGAGAAACTAAGTTTGGGGTGGCTACAAGGAGATATGTCATTTTGGGGTGAGAAAAAGAAAAATAAAGGTTGAAACCCAAGGCAACAAAAAAAAAAGGAAAAAAAATATATTCAAAATAAGTTGCCAAAAGAAAAGGGGCAAATCAAGAGATTAGCAAGGAAAAGGATGTAGTCACCCGAGCCCAAATGAAAAAATGGAAAAAGGAATTTGAGTGGAAAAAGTGTCAAAATGCTCATGCTCTCTTAGTTCCTAGGGACTTAAGCCTAAATATCCTTCATTATCCTACCCTGAGCCAGGCCCCATTACAACCTTTAAAAGACCTTCTGATGTTGCATACATGTTTTCGTGGGAACCATTTTTGAGATGAAAATCAAATTCATGGGAAGTGCTCTTGATAAGTGAAATTGAGTGAAAAAGTTGAAAGCCTAGACGAATTTGAGCGAATGAGTGAAATTTTACATACCCTTGTGAGGAAGGCAATTGTTTGAGATAGGCGATCTTCCTTTGTGTGTATCTCTGATCCTCAACATAGAGTAATGATGGAATGAATGATGAATTCTCAATTGTTTAAAGTAAATGAATGTGGGGATTACATTTATGTAGGGGGGAGATCATTGGAGAAAAACTATTTTGATTGCAAAAAATTTGTGCGAAATCGATTGATTCCTTTAGGCTTGCCAAGTCTTGAGTCGTTTTTGAGTTTTAAGCTTGCTTGGGGACAAGCAAGGTTTAAGTTTGGGGTATTTTGATAAGCCTCTGGCTTATCTAGTTTTATGACTAGATGAACTAGGGTTCATGTGCCAATTAGTCGAGTTCACTATCGTTTTCGCCCAAATTTGCCTTATTTTGTTCCTAAGTTGGACTTTGACTCATTTTGCGTATTTTGTGTAGTTTTTAGGTTATTTTGAATAGAATTACGCTTGTGGGTGCTTTTGTTGTTTCAGGTTAAATAAGTGAAGCTCCGGGAGTCAAGGAAAGTCGAAAAGCAGTGGAAATTACAAGTCTAGAGACACTCGCCTCGCGAGTGTATGCTCGCCCCGCGAGACTGAAAGTCAACAAGCAGCAAAAGTCATCACTTTAGTCTCGCCACGCGAGAGGTGTCTCGCCTCGCGAGATCATGAAGACCTGCAAGACAGAGACCATCACGGCCAAGCCGTGATGAAGACCACGCCCGTGAACAGTTTAAGGTTTGAAGTATCGCCCCGCGAGAAGCATCTCGCCCCGCGAGAGAATGAAGACTTGGAAGTCAGAGGCCATCACGGCCCAGCCGTGATGAAGGTCACAGCCTGAAATTGAACACTCGCCCCGCGAACACACTTTCGCCTCGCGAGAGTTCAAATTGAAAGCGCGCCAATTTTAATTCTCGCCTCGCGAGAGGCTGCTCGCCTCGCGAACGAGCGCAGATCAGGAATCCTATTTAAAGGCTGTTGCAGATCAGAATGAGGAACTTTAGGAGGCTGTAGGGCTTTTGGAGGGCCGCGAATCCTAGTAGTTTTCCACTGTTTAGAGTAGCGTTTAGGGTAGTTTCTTTTCTCCTTGGAGCTGCGTCTCCTTTTCTCTTTTCTTTTTATTTTACGATGGTGATTATTGCCGATTGTTTGTGCGTCGTCACGGGCATGAGGAACTAATCCCCTCGTCCGAGGGATCAATGAAGCCACCCATGGCGGTGTAGTGTTCATATGATGTATGTGTTTCTCCCCTCTTTTTAATTGATGTTTTTCCGATTCTGATTTGAATGCTTGATCATATGTATTGCGTGATTAATCAGTTAAACGTGTTTGAGGCCGAACGGCGATTCACGTTTTAGAACTTGAATCGGGATCGCAAATGTTTTCCAATTCTGAATTGATTGTGTTGATCATATGTGTTGCGTGATTAACTAGTTAACGTGTTTGAGGCCAAACGGCGATTCGCGTTTTAGAACTTGAATTGGAATCATTAATCGAATAATGAGCACGACCATGGATTTATTTGATTAGTGCAACCATATAGGGAACAAGGTTTAATAGAATTCGAGATTAGGGTTATGAGACCGAACAAGTAATTAATCCAATCGTCGAATACGTCCTATTGAGCACGACAGTGGATATAGGAGAATTTAGGGGTCCCGGTTGACATTAAAATTGAACTTAGGGAGGAATACATCATCACTTGGGTACTATACGTGATTGGGTAGGTGGATTTGAGACCTTGGATATTTTAATTTCTGATTTTTAGTTAATTATTTCATTAGATTTGTTAATTGAATTTTAGATATTAATCTCTCTCTCTCAACCACCTTCTGTAACTTGACCGAACATATCTGATTTCCCGCGGATTAGTCGAATTGGTAGCCCAATCCCTGAGTTCGACCTCGGTAATTACTTACCGTGTTTATTTTATTACTTGCGACGACCCGGTACACTTGCCGGCGTCACAACAGAAGCTCCTACACTGCCACCTGATCAGGGAGTACCCTTTCCTTTCCCTCATTCTGATTTTATAGTCATGTTGTTTCATTGGGGACAATGTATGTTTTAAGTGTGGGGGAGGGAACTAATTATAGCTTTGTTTTGTGTTGGTTGGTCTTGTGTTTGAATAAATTGTGTGAGTCTTTGGTCGGTGAGCTTGATTGAATTTGATTGATTTTGAACAGATTGATTGCATGTTATGTGTTGATGATTCCCCCTAGGTTGAAAAAAAAATTGTTTTTGAAAAGTGATCCCCATGTGATTGAAAACTGAACTTTGAGATTTTGTTATGATGACATGATTTATGATAAGTTTGGGGTGATAGGAAGCACACACTAGGGATAGAATCTCTGTCAAACAATTTGCAAAAATGTCCAGGTGAGGATTTGAGCCTCCAACATGTTTTTAAACTGTGTGAATCACTTTTAAGTTGCACTTTCCTGAATTTGCTTGAATCTCTTTATGGTTTGCATGTTTATATGTGTGTAGCAAATGATTTAGGCATTTTCTTTGTAAATAACTACTTGGCCTAAAATAACCATCCCTAATGCATGTTTCCAAGTTAGCCCCTTTGAGCCTAATTAGCCTATTGTTTCTTGTTGACCTTATGTTATGAGCTAAAATCTGGAAAACCATGTTAACCCGATCTTAGGATTAGGAGAGCATGGAAGCTTAGCAAAGAGAAGGTTTGTAAGAAACTAAGTTTGGGGTGGCTACAAGGTGTGATGTGTTGTTTGGGATTGAGAAAAAGAAAAAATATAAAAAAAAAGAATGGAAAAAAAAAAGAAATAAAAAGTACAAAAATTGTCAAAAAGGCTAGTTGAATAAAAAGGTTGTAGTCACCCAAGGCAATTGGAAAATGAAAAAAAAAACTTGAGTGGAAATTCAAAGTATAAAATTGTCATGCTCTCTTAGTTCCTAGGGACTTCAGCCCAGTACCTATGTATATCCTGCCCTTAGCCAGGCCCCATTACAACCATAAAAGACCTTTTGATGTTGCATGCATGTTTTCTGTGGGAACCATTTTGAGATGAAAATCAAATTTATGGGAAGTGTTCTTTAAAAGTGAAATTGAGTGAATTGTTGATTGCCTGACAAAAATTGAGCGGATGAGTGAAACACTAAATTCCCTTGTTAGGAAGGCAGTTGTTTGAATTTGGTGATCTCCCTTTTGTGTGTAACTTGGATCCCTTGCTTAGATTACTGATTGTTTGAATGACTAATTTCTCAATTGTTTAGAATAAATGATTGTGGGGTTTGCTTTGTTGAAAGGGGGGAACATTGAAGAAAACTGTTTTGATGTATTGCTTGAAATTTGTGCAAGGTTGATTGAATCTTTTAAGCTTGCCATGTCTTGAGTTTTTATTTTTATTTTTGAGTTGTAGTTTGCTTGGGGACAAGCAAAGTTTAAGTTTGGGGTATTTTGATAAGCCTCTGGCTCATCTAGTTTTATGGCTAGTATGACCAGGGTTTTGTGCTAATTATATCTCATTTTCACCCAAATTAGATTAGATTGTCCTCAAGCAAGGTTGTGAGTCTCTAAAGTAGTTTTAGGATTAATTTAGCCAGTTTTTAGTCAAATAAAGCACTTATGACTACTTTATTGTTTTCAGGTTAAGTTAGAAGTCAAGGGAATAAAGTATCAGGGAAATTTCAAGCCTGGAGGTGTTCGCCTCGCGAGAGTCTTCTCGCCACGCGAACCTGAAAGCAAGCTGAACAGTAAAAATGTCATCCTCTCTGGCTCGCCCCGCGAACAACACCTGGCCTCGCGACCCGGATAGCTGACTGTTCCAGAGAAATGCAACCCGTTCTGTGTCGCCTCGCGGATCCATGTCTCGCCTCGCGAGACTGAAGACCATAAGCCATGACTGTTCCATTCCTCGCCACGTGATCAGTACTTCGCCCCGCGAGAAGACCAATCGTTGCAGACTGTTCATGATATTCGCCTCGCGAATGATGGTTCGCCTCACGAGTGGGCTCAGTTTCTGAATAGTATAAATTGTTGTTCTGGACAGATTGGAAGAACTTTTGGTTCTCCATTGTTTTTACATTTTTTCTGGGTGTTTCGTTTTTCCATGGAGAACTAAATTTCTTAGATTAATCTATTGTAATGGATTTCCACTACACTTGAGGTTCTTGTGATTCCTGTTTTGTATGCTTTTCCCTTTTCAATGCCATGCTATATATTTCTGTTTGCTTAATTCAGGAGTATATTGTGTTGTGTTGATTTATTTTGGTGATGTTATGTTCCTATATATAATCGTGTTTGCTTAATTCGAGTGTGTTCAATTCGTGTTCGCTTAGTTCACGAAGGGCTTAACCCCGTTTGCTTAATTCGGGAATAGGAACATATATCTGTAGTAGTGATTTCGCTTGTAAATTGTTGCTACAACCGGGAGGGGATTAGAATCTGCTTAGGGCTTGGAATTTACATGAACCAATGATAGTGGGAAATCGAGAACAGTAGGTTAATCGCTTTAGTTTATTTGTTAATCTCTTAAACTTCTTTGTTTATTGCTTTGTTTTCGTTAATTGAATATCAAACCAAACCCCCCCCCCCCCCCCCCCCCCCAAAACTGATTTTTGTGATAAATAACAAGTCAAGAGTCCTTGTGAGACGACATCCGAGTTGTCACCCTAAACTACATTTTTATAAACCGCTCGTTCTTTTTGGAGCGTGCGCGACAGCGCGTTCAAAAATTGGCGCCGTTGCCGGGGACTCTTGTTTGTTATTTTCGCATTTTTTTTCTTTCCTTTATTTCCGTTTTTGTTTTGAATTGGTCTGGCTACTAGGTCTACTTGCCCTGAATTGTGTGATTTTGATCCTGAAATTGAAAGAACACTGCACACACGCCGTAGAGCAATTCGGGTTAGTACTAGTAGTGATTCTAATTCTAAAACCGTTTTTGATAACATGGGTGACCAAAGGACATTAAGACAGCTTGCTGCCCCTAATGTTAATTATAATGGATTGTGTATTGAATATTCTGGTGCTGTTACCCCCTTTGAATTAAAATCTGGTCTAATCCATCTGTTACCAAGGTTTAATGGTCTTGCAGGTGAGGATCCACACAAGCACTTGAAGGAATTCCAGGTTGTCTGCTCCACAACTTTGAGACCAGAGGGAGTAACTGAGGATCACATCAAGCTGAAAGCTTTCCCGTTCTCACTGCAGGGAGCTGCAAGGGACTGGCTGTTATATCTTGAGCCAAACTCTATTACTACCTGGAACGATTTGAAGAAGGTTTTCTTAGAGAGATATTTTCCTGCCTCCAGAGCTGCATCAATCAGGAAGGAAATATGTGGCATCAGACAAGGAAATGAGTCATTGGCTGAATATTGGGAGAGATTCAAGCAGTTGGTATCCAGTTGCCCCCAGCATCAGATTTCCGAGCAGCTTCTTTTCCAGTATTTTTATGAAGGGTTGCTACCGATGGATAGAAACATTTTAGATGCTGCTAGTGGGGGAGCACTTATTGATAAGACTCCAGCTGCTGCCAAGCAATTAATTGAAAATATGTCACTGAACTCCCAGCAGTTTACAACCAGAAGAAATTCTGTTGAGAAGGGTAATTGATATCCTGAGCACCCGTTTGATGCATGCCCCATTCTGAGAGAAGGGTCAGTTACTGAATTGCCTCAAGCTTATGTAGTCCATCCTTACAATCAAGGCAATTGTCGAGCCAGAGCAAAGACTCGACCTCTCCACAAATAGGTACCACCCCAATTGGAGGAATCATCCTAATATTCGGTATGGGAACTCATCCCAACAACAACCAATGGCATCACCACAGAATCCTCCTCAAGTGACCACTTCTGCACCTTCCGAACCTTCCCTAGAGGATATGATCAAGCAAATGGCTGAAAACAACCTCCATTTTCAGCAGCAGGTTGGACAGTTTCAGGCCTCGCAGGCACAGTTTCAGCAGAGGTCGGATGCTAGTATTCAGGCCTTGCAGACACAGGTTGGACACCTTGCCACATCCATAAACAACATACATCAAGCTCAAGGATCAAGTTAACTACCAGCACAGACAGTGATAAATCCCAATGCCTCCAATCCTAATGTGAGTGCCATTTCTCTGAGATCTGGAAGAGTTGTTGAGGCATCCTCTGAAAAAGATGAAGAAACTATTGAGGTAACTCCTGAGCCTTCAGTCGATGTTGAAGCTGAGAAAGTGTACAGACCACCAATCCCCTTCCCACAGAGATTGCAGAAAAATAAGATTGGTGGGGAAGACAAGGAGAGGGAAATTTTAGATGTGTTCAGAAAGGTGGCGGTGAATATTCCCCTTGTAGATGTGATCAAGCAGGTGCCCAAGTATGCAAAATTTCTAAAGGATCTATGCACCAACAAGAGGAAGTTGAAGGCTAATGAGAGAGTTAATTTGGGAAGAAATGTTTCAGCTCTCATCCAGTCTAAGCCTGCACCAGAAAGAGTTACTGTTTCAGCCCCCACTCAGGCACTGCCACAGAAGTACTGATCGCGTGGCGAGGAATGGAACAGTCATGGCTTCTGGTCTTCAGTCTCGCGAGGCGAGACATGGATCCGCGAGGCGACACAGAACGGGTTGTATTTCTCTGGAACAGTCAACTATCCGGGTCGCGAGGCGAGGTGTTGTTCGCGGGGCGAGCCAGAGAGGATGACATTTTTACTGTTCAGCTTGCTTTCAGGTTCGCGTGGCGAGAAGACTCTCGCGAGGCGAACACCTCCAGGCTTGAAATTTCCCTGATTCTTTATTCCCTTGACTTCTAACTTAACCTTAAAACAATAAAGTAGCCATAAGTGCTTTATTTGACTAAAAACTGGCTAAATTAATCCTAAAACTACTTTAGAGACTCAAAACCTTGCTTGAGGACAATCTAATCTAATTTGGGTGAAAATGAGATATAATTAGCACAAAACCCTGGTCATACTAGCCATAAAACTAGATGAGCCAGAGGCTTGTCAGTTATCTTCTCGGGGAATATGGTGAAATGTGATTTCATCAAACTGCTCAATCAAACCTTTGATGTAATCATGGTACGGGATTAACTTGGCATCTCGGGTTTCCCATTCCTCTCTTAGCTGGTGGATGACTAATGCAGAGTCCCCATATATTTCCAGTATCCTTGCCTTTGATTATATCGCTGCCAGGATCCCGAGCGCAAAAGCTTCATATTCGGCTATATTGTTTGTACAATCAAAGCAAAGCCTTGTAGTGACAGGGAAATAATCATTTTCCGGTGAGATTAGTATTGTCCCGATTCCATGCCCCAATGCATTAGAAGCTATATCAAATAGCAAAGTCCATTTTTCTTTTTCTGGTGATTGTACGTGATCAAACAAAGCCATTATATCTTCATCTGGGAAATCGCATTGCATCGATCCATAATCTTCTACTGGCTGATTGGCTAGATATTCTGCGAGAGCACTACCTTTTACTGCTTTTTGGGTGACATAGACAATGTCGTATTCTGATAGCACGACTTGCCAGCGAGCAATTCTTCCAGTCAGAGCAGGCTTATCAAAGATATACTTGATTGGATCCATTTTGGACACGAACCAGGTAGTGTAACATAACATGTAATGCCTCAAACGGGGAGCCGCCCAAGCCAAAGCACAACAAGTGCGTTCCAGCAGTGAGTAGTTGGCTTCACAACTGGTGAACTTCTTACTTAGATAATAAATGGTATGTTCTTTTCTTCCTGACTCATCGTGTTGCCCCAGTACACAACCTATTGACTCATCTAGCATAGTCAAATACATGATAAGAGATCTTCCCGAAACTGGGGGAACCAAGACTGGAGGCTCCTGTAGGTATTGTTTGATCTTCTCAAAGACTTTTTGACAATCTTCATTCCATGTTACTGCCTGATTTTTGCGTAGCAATTTAAAGATTGGTTGACATGTCGCGATCAGTTGGGAGATGAACCGGGCAATGTAGTTCAATCTTCCTAAAAACCCACGAACTTTTTTCTCCGTTCGTGGTGCTGGCATATTGATGATTGCTCGAACTTTTTCAGGATCAACCTCTATTCCTCTTTGACTAACAATGAACCCCAGCATCTTGCCTGATTTCACTCCAAAAGTGCATTTGGCTGGATTCAGTCGGAGCCTAAACTTTCTTAACCGCTCAAAAATTTTCTGCAGATTATCAACATGGTCATCTTCGGATATGGACTTAGCGATCATATCATCTACATAAACTTCTATCTCTTTATGCATCATGTCATAGAATAAAGCCACCATAGCTCGCTGATATGTTGCCCCATAAAGTGACAAATGTAGTTTTCTCCATATCTTCAGGTGCCATCTTGATCTGATTATATCCCGAGAATCCATCCATGAAAGAGAATAATGCATGTTGAGCAGTATTATCTACAAGAACATCGATGTGAGGTAGAGGAAAGTCATCTTTTGGGCTAGCTGTGTTCAGATCTCGATAGTCGACACACATTCAAACCTTTCCATCTTTCTTGGGGACAGGAACGATGTTAGCAACCCATTGAGGGTACCTTACCACTTCTAGGAAACCCGCATCCAGTTGCTTCTTGACCTCCTCCTTGATCCTTAAAGACATTTCCGCTTTCATCCTTCGTAGATTCTGCTTTACTGGAGGGCACTCCGGCTTTAATGGCAGTTTCTGTTCTGCTACACTAGGGTCTAACCCTGGCATGTCTTCGTACGACCACGCAAAAACATCTTTATAATCCATCAACAACTTGATCATCCTACTTCACTCCTTTCCTTTCAGGGAAAGGCCAATCTTGACCTCTTTTTTATCATCTTCGGTTCCCAATTGATTAGTTCACTCGGCTCTTCATGGGGTCGAATTTCCCTGGATTCTTGTTCTACCAACCTCAATAGTTCAGGAGGAAATTCCCCATCATCATCAACAAGCTCATTAGCATGATCAATAGGATAGTCAAAATTGTATGCTGAGTTATTAACGCTGTCATTTTCAAGAGAGTCACTTTTAGATCTGCATTTTGGTAGTTATCGGAGAAAGATGAATGAATAAAGGTTAAAGATGGGAAACTGCATTTATTGGTGAGGAATGATGAATAAAAGCGAAAATAAAAAAATAAAAGGGATAACAACATAAAGATATTGAATGCATGCATTTATTGATAAGTCATACTGAAACGAAAACAAGTAAGCCCATTACAAAAAAAATCCTAAAGCCTTGGGCAGAGCTAAAGGATAAGCATTACAGAATTACTTTGAAAAAAAACTCTATGGTCCTGAGGAACTTGATGACCTCCCAATTGTTGAGCTCTGTATCTGGAGGGCATGGATACACCAGATTGACACCATGATCGGCGAGATAATCATCTTCAACGACTGATGCTTGGTCCAGGAATGCGAACCCTACACTTCGGAAGCTCTGTCGAATGCCACAGATGGGAACCCTTTCAGCCTCGTATTCACGATTTTCCAGCCTAGTCAACCTCTTTCTTTTCTTCTCTTCTATAACCCTCATCTTGTCGACCTTGGTGGGTTTATATCCCAACCCAAACCTGTCCTTGTTCTCGGTGAGCATGAGGATGTCAGCGACACCTTGGCTATTCTTCCCCAAACCGCTTCCAGGTTGGTATCCTCCTTCAAGCATAACCTTAGCCATCATAATAGACGCTTTAGATGACGGAGGTTTCAAGAGTGGAGCACCATCCCTAACATAAGTGGCATTGGCAATTTCAAGTGATTGGAAAGCGGTCTCGAGAGATTCTTCGGCAGCTTCAATGTAAGGGGTTGTTGATGGCTTACTCACTAACATATCCTCCTCTCCATAAACAATTATCAACTTACTATCGACAATGAACTTCACTTTCTAGTGCAACGTGGAAGGTACAGCTCCAGACGAATGGATCCATGGTCATCCCAGGAGACAACTGTAAGTTGGTGTGATGTCCATTACATGGAAGAGTATTTCAAAGGTACAAGGGCCAATCTGAATGGGCAATTCAATTTATCCTATGACTTCCCTTCGGGTGCCATCGAAAGCTCTTACAATCATCATGCTTGGCTTCATATGAGTTCCATCGAAAGGCAACTTTGCCAGTGTTGACTTTGGCATTACATTCAAAGAATAACCATTATCAATGAGAACCCTAGCCATGACAAGATCTTGACACTTCATAGAGATGTGTAACACCTTGCTGTACCCTATTCCTTCAGCCGAAATTTCATCATCAGTGAAAGTGATATAATTATCAGCAACGATGTTACCCATGATGTTATCGAGCTTGTCAACTGTGATGTCATGAGAGACATGAGCTTGATTCAACACCTTCATCAGTACTCTCCTATGTGGCTCAAAATTCATCAACAAAGACAAAAGAGATATCCGAGCTGGAGTTCGATTCAATTGATCCAAAACCCTGTATTCACTTTGCTTGATGAACTTCAAGAATTTGCTGACTTCAGATACCTCCTTTTGATTATCACCCCCTTTGGTATCCTTTTCAGCCGGTGTTCCTTCCACCTTCTCCTTCCCCTTGCGATCTTTTTCTTCCTTTTCTGTTCCCTCCCTTCGCAATACCTCTGGAGTATAAATGCGACCACTCCTAGTCATTCCACCAATTCCCAAAATGTTGGTAACCACAGTGGTCCAGTTGGAAGGACTTTGTTGAACCTGCCTATCATATTTCCATGGTACCGCTTTGGTGTCCTTGTAAGGGAAAGGACCTGGGACTCGGATGACAACTAGTGTTGTCCCACTCGAAACCTACATAGGTTCCTTCTCATTATAGTGTATCACCACTGGCTTCGGAGCGACTTGCTCAGGAACTGGTTGAGGATTAATCACAACAGTAAAAGGAGTTATCTTAACTGGAGTTGGGGAAATTGTAGATTCAACAACCATGTTAATGCCACACTCATTCGATTCACAACCAATTAGGATAATCTTCATATATATTAACTGCTGCACAACCTGTCGAAATTCTGCATAGTCTTCAATTGAATGCCCCATATTCCCGTCAAAGTCACACCTTATCGCTTCATTGAGGGTCTTCTCTTCGACAATTAAGGTTTGCACCAATATATGTTTTTGCATCTCTCTTAAAATAACCCTCATGGGATTTTTGACATCAGCCACTTGGCTCTTAAGAGTAGGTTCCCTGAAGCTATCTATGGCATTAATTCGCAAACCCCCATGATTTGGCATAGGACCTTGTGCGCCATTCGGAGCATCTTTCTGAAAGCTCAACCACTTAGCATCAATAAGATCTTGTACCTTAAATTTGAAAGCCCTGCAATTCTCAGTGGAATGACTTATTGTCCCCCGCATGATACTCACATTTAGCGTTTGGGTCAAACCACTTCGGATAAGGAGGGCCCAATGGTTTCATTAGGAGAGGAGTCAACACAAATTTGATTATAAGCTGATGCAGTAGCTCAGTGAAGGTCATGGGTATCGGGTCGAAATGTACTGACTTTCTTTGAGTTATACGGTGGTCTTGTTTGGCTGGTGTTTGGGTTTGGACTTAGGGGTTGAACAATTTGAGGTGGCATGGTAAGGTGTGTTTGAGGCTGAGAAGGGTATGATGGCCGGTAAGGAGCCATCTGTTGAGGATTTGGAAATTGTGAGGTGGCAATGATGTATGGCTGGTTGGTTTGGTTATATGGGGTGTATTGGGATTGGAAGGCAGGTGTTTGGTTTGGTCTATATTGGTTTGGTTTCTTTTGTTCAAAGGTTACTGCGTGTGCTTCTCCTTCTTTCTTTTTCACAAACGGGGCTCTCTTCGGGCCGTTCATTACTGAAGTCTCAGTGATCTTGCCATTCCTCATTCCATTTTCAATTCTCTCACCGATGATGACCATGTCAAAAAAGTTCCACGACACACTCCCATTCATCCTATCATAGAAGGGCGACTGGAGTATATCAATGAACATTGCCACAATTTCTTTCTCAGCTAATGAAGGCTCTACCTGAGCAGCCAATTCCCTCCATCATTGTGCATACTCTTTGAAAGTCTCAATGTCTTTTTTTGACATATTTTGGAGTTGCATCCTATCGGGAGCCATGTCAATATTGTACTTGTATTGCTTCAGTAATGCATCTGCTAGATCTTTGAAGGATCGGATGTGGGCCAGTTCGAGATACGTGTACCAATTTGAAGCTGCCCCGGTTAAACTGTCCTGGAATAAGTGAATCAAGAGTTTATCATCTTGAGCATATGATGCCATCTTCCTTACATACATGGTCAAATGGTTTTTGGGACAAGTGGTTCCCTGATATTTGTCGAAATCAGGCACCTTAAATTTTGGCGAAATTACAACATTTGGCACCAAACAAAGTTCCGAAGCATCCCGCAGACCATAACTATTTACTCCTTCACTGGCCCGTAGTCTTTCCTCTAGCACTTCAAACTTTTCTTTAGATTGGGAATTCCCTCCTGACCGATTCATTGGAGTTTCACCGTACATATTTTGAGGGAAGGAGTATGGCATGTAGGAGGATCCAAAGTTTGGCATCATTTGAGTCCCCTGGGGCCTATAATGTAGGATGCATTGTGGGGTTTTTGGATTGACAGAAAGTGTCACCGTCGGGGTGTTACCATCTGTAGGGTTGACAGTTTGTGTTTGTGGCATTTCCACAGCATCGGTGGGGGTTTGTGTCTGAGTGATATGTTCGGGGTTTTGAATGCCATCTTGTGGGCTGGGGGCCGTTGGTGGCACAAATCCGTGAGGCAAATCGTATAGGGGATTGTTCGAGTTAAATGAAAGATGAGTTTGGTTGCTTGGATAAATAGTGAGAGGCATCATGGCCCCTGGTTGGTTGAAGCCTTGAATAGGAACCTGAGCAAAATCAGGCGGGATGAGAGGTGTGACTGGATGTCCTTCATTCGAGGCTGGAGGGTTCTCCTCTGTGTTCTTTTCCTTCTGCATTGCTTGTAGGATCTCCATCACCTTACTCATCTGATCCTTGATTTGACTGACTTCATCCCTGATCTCTTGGACTTCTTCTAGTTCATCCGCCATGGCTCTTGTCTGTGACCGAGTTCGATAAGGGTGTCTTGGAGCAATTGTTCAGAAAAGCCACACTGTTTTAATCAAAACAAAAGTGAGAACAGAATGTTGGAAAATGCAAAAAGCTTTTATGAAAATCACCTTTGGAGTTTATTATTATTTTTTGAGTTAACACCTTATAACAGACAAGAGATGGTCCCTCCACCCCACACAGAGCATTGTGCTCATAAGATGAAATGGAGTTGACAACAAATCTAGGGGAGAAACAACTCTCCACAATAGATGTTGTCTCAAACACATTGGCAATTCTGAATTGAGACATCTCGTCCTACCCTTTGCGCAAAAGGAAGAATCTTATAAGGCAAAGATGTAGTTGACCATATATTAATGGAAGACCATGCTCCACGATAGGTGTCGTCGCAAGTCAAGTGCAAGAGTTGGAGTGCGAAGGAATCATAGAGGCAAGAACAGATTTCATTAAAAACTCCTCAAAGCAATACATAGAATCATGGAGGCAAGGACAGATTTCATTAAAATCCCCTCAAAGCAATACATAGATTGGTATTACATCATAATTCTCGACATTCTTACAACATTTTCATCCTAAAGTCAATAGCTTTGGTCGCTTTCTTTTTAGCCCTCGAGCAGACCCTCCACACAGTTGCATGAAACCATCCAACTCAGCTAGGAGACGAAGCATAGGGTCCACACGAATTTGTTTTTTTGCCTTTTCAAAGCGTTGGACAAAATTTGGAATACAATGGCTTAGCTCCAAATTCATGCTCATATATCTTTTTTCCCATATGTCAATATCTATCCCTCGCTCCTGCGCCTCTTCTCTCCACCACTTCACGGTATTCATTGCTCGAACCACTTGATCATGATAGTGTTTTGCGGAGGTCCACCCTAAATCGCACTACTTCTTGATTTCGACTAATAGGGTATTCAGCTCTTGGACCTTTTGTACCAATTCATCAGTCATCCTGTCTTGTGCACAAATTTACTTTTGTAAGTTGCCATTGACTCCCCTTTGTCGATTAACTTCCACTTCCAATGACTTTCTCACATCTCCTTGCTGAATGACTTCTTCTTCTAATTGACGCTTTTCTTTTCTTAGTTGATGCCTCTCTGCTGTCAAGGACAATACTTTACTTTCAAGATTCTGGATCCTAGTCATGACACTCGGCGGGACCTTGTCTGTATTCTTCTGGACTCTTGAGTTTGTGGAGATATCTAAACACAAATCTTTTAAGTGTTCATTTTCCTTTGTTAAATTCTCACAACGCTTATGGCCAATTACTATTTTCAACTTAGCATCTTGCTTTTGTTGTTCCATTTCCTTCATTTGTGCTTCCAGGACTTTCAGTTGTTCTACCATTTGAGTTACCGAAGGGGAGTAATCTTCAGCTTTCGTGCTTTCTGCAGGAATCTTGACGGGACGTTTCCTTGATTTTCTCCATGCTTCATATTCTGAGACAATGACTAGGATTGGTCGGCCCAATTGTGATCTCCCTGCTATCCTCACATTTTTCCATGCATTTCTAACTTATTTTGCCAACAACTTAGTATCCTCCCCATCCTCGTATCGGAAACAACATCCGTCAAGTTGTTCTTCTCATGGCACGGTTTGCGTCCAACAAAGTTGTCATAAGGCTATGGGGGGGTGTAGGATATGCATCCTCTTGGGCCCAACAAAGGAACATTTGGATAGTCACCACAACTATAAATGATATCTTGCCCCTGTTGACTTTGGTACCATGGGCATACCCACTTAAAAGAATCTCTTTCCACTTTGTCAAACTCGCTCTTCCATTCCTCTTCATCAAGCTGTCTTGTAGGGATGTTATGGAAGCCTCTTAGTGGATCTGAATGGTGGTTGATATGGCCTTTTGCGTACATGTGAGTCATGACCCATACATAGAGCAACTGTGCACAACATCAGAGCTTCCTCTTTGGATGCAGCTGGCAAAATTCTAGAGTCAAAATCCTTTCAGCCAATACTGCCAGCACGGGGTTTTTCTTTTTTTCAACTGTGAAGAACACGTCCATTGCTGCTTGATCTATCATGTCTAGCGTTGATGGAAACAGAACCAACCCATATATTGCTAGTGCCAATACCCTTTCAAAGGTTTCCCAGTCTTGTCGACCCATTAGTTTCCTCAAATGATTTTCAAGAAACTTTCGGGTTAACCCTCGCGAGTTTGAGTGCCCGGTCAAGTTCACTTCAATTTCAGGAAGCCCTAGTAACCCTTCTATGCTTGCAGTGGTCAAGTATTGCCCCATGTGGAAATACAGGACGGGATTTTTCTGCATTGGCAACCTTAACAGGCAAGCATATTCTTCAATGGTGGGTGTAATGTCCATGTTTGGCAACTCGAAACATCTGAGATGTGGGTTCTGATACTAACTTAGAGCACTCAAAGCAGTAGCTTCAACCGGTATGAGAATTAGGTCCAAGATCCCTCCATACTTCTTGACGAAGCTTCTTCGATGTTCTTGAGGCAAAGATTGGCTTAACTCTTTCAGATTCTCTGATGAGTTCAAAATCACCCTGGAGCTCTTGGTGGCGGGAGCATTGCTAGTGTGTCTGACTTTTTCCATCTCTTGTTGTCAAATGTGTTATCTCTCACCAAATTATCTGTGCAAGGGAAATTTTATTTTATTAATAACATTTGGAAAGCAAAATTATTTATGCATGAGAGTGTACCAAGATGCATGAATGAATGACATATTGACGATGCATGGCCTAAAATACTACATGCACGAGCATAGAATATAATAATGAGTGTAACAGGATGCACGAATGAATGGCATGTTAAGGTGCATGTGGGATGCGTGCAGAAAATCGTTATGATGCATGAGATATAAATATGATTATTCATGTTGCAGAAAAAGATGGAATGCGCTCCCTTTTGTCCTACATAGGTCATATCCTAAAGTTGGGACTTCTGAAGTCAAGACCCTATTTTGGTAGGCTGCTAATGGCATTTTATATGCATGACTTTCGGGACAGATCTAGACCCCTAAACATATGGTCCCCGGATTACCCTCATCTAAAAGATAAGGATCCGAATCCATGAACCTCACCACAGGGACAAATAAGTCACAATACGGTAGTCCATGTACTGGTAGCAATCCGAGCGGGAGAATCAGTGGTATCGAGGGCGCAAAAGCATCACAATAACATCACTGAAGCCCCTTCTAATCTTATGGCATTCCAAGACTCGGGTATAGAGCCCAAAAGTGTGTGAATATGTGATGGTGATGTGTGTGCTGGGAGCGAGCAAGCAAACTTGCACAAAACCTAAAAAAACTATCCCCCAAACCTGCAAAAGAACAACCAACATTTAAAAGAGTTTTTTACCCTAGGGTTGCAAGAATATACAAAGACATTTATAAGAACAGATAAAACTATTTACGAAATAAATAAAACAAAGAAGGGTAAAACTAATATTTTCAAAGCTATTAAAAAATGCACAACCAAACATGTTAGGCCTAACTCTCTACCGAGTCCCCGGTGGAGTCACCACCAATATTTTATTTGGTAAAAACATTGGAAAAATCATTTATTTTGTCTTTTAAAAAGAGAGAGATTTGAGTTCGGGAGTCGGTTACGAGTAGGGAAGGTGTTAGCACCCTACATCGCCCGTTTAAAAACGGTACCTCAAGTTAATTGCACAAAATAATTTTAATAGCCTTTGAAAATATTTATTTTATCCCACTTTTTAAATTAAATTAAAAGATAAACACAATAAAAGAGAAAATTAAATTTTGGCTTGACAAAATGATTGATTCTACTCCTACGTATTCCCGGGTGCGATGGGAAACTCAAAGACACGTAGTTCTTTAGAAAAAGATTTGATTGGTTGGTTGATTGATTTTAATTTTGAATGGAAATTTTAATTTTTGTAAATGATTTTTAAAATGGATTTTATTTTAAAATTAATCCACATATGCACAGGGTTCAAGATAGCGGTGCTATATGATAAACCCTTACAATTCATACGCCACTTGAGGATGGAAATTCATACATCAACGTTATAGATTGTTGCGTGAATTCAAATACATTTTTATTTGAATAAAATTTTATTAAAAGGGTAAAATTAAAAAACAAAGTGTTTATTATTTTATTTTATTTTTTAAAAAAAGAGGGAATTCACTCTTGCACAAGGTTAAAGATAGTCAAGCTATACGATGAACCCTTACAATTCACACAACACTTGAGGATGAAAAATTCATACATCAACGCCGTAGATTGTTGCGTGAAAAAATAGATTTTTTATTTTTATTTTTGTAAAACTTGTTAAAAGGGTAAATTGAAAACCTTTTATTATTATTTTTTTATAAAAGATAATTCATTCTCGCACAGGATTAAAGAGAGTTGAGCTATACGATTAACCCTTACAATTCATATGACACTTGAGGATGAAAACTCATACATCAATGTAGTAGATTGTTGAGTGAATTCAAAAGAGATTTTCTTCATTTCAAAAGTGGATTTAGCATACCCTTTTTTTAAAAAAAAAATCAAGGATTGAAAATATTTTTAATGTTTTCTATTTTTCCATTTTTATTCAAAAAAATATTATAGACAAAATTAGCTATGCAACATTTCAAGCCCAAATTCATAAAGCTTTTTTATGTTTTACTTTGTTTTTATTTTGAAAATGGGCCAATCAGCTTTGACCCAACAACCCATTGGACAGCCCCAATCCTAACACCCCGAGCTGAAACATGACCAAAAAAGTAAAAAATGAAATAAAAATATAAAACTAAAACTAATTCTGAAATAACATCAGAACAAAAAAAATCGTTAGCAGAACAGAGAGAGAGTAAGGGACCGAAGCAGTGAGCACGATGGCGGAAGAGATTTGGCGGACGGCGAGTAGCACGAGTCAGGCGGGCGTACGTCTGGGCGGTGGCAGTGGTGGTCCGTGAGCGGCGCGCGACGGAGGATGCTGCCTAGCGGATTCGTGATGGAGGACGAGCGGATATGGTGTGTGGCGGAGATGACAAAGGAGACAGGGAAGCAGAAGACGCGAACGACGTCTACACTGGGCGGTAATCCGTAGCTACGATGAGTTCGAGGTGGTGGAGGTCTGAGGCGATTCGTGCACAGATCTGTGGTTGCCAGCGGTCCAAGGCGGAGGACGCGGAGGATGGGTCCGTTTCGAAGCTGGCGGTGCGACGCAGAGGAGGGGCGTGACTGTGGTGGTGCAGCAATGACGACGGCGAGTCGGGACAGCGGCAGAGCTTGGGGGAGATGAAGGAGGAGAGGGGGCGGCTGTGTATGGGTTCGTTTTCCTCAGAAATGTATGGTTTTTTCTGTTGTTTCTTTTTTTTTTTTTTAGAACAAAGGACACAGAATAAGAAAAAAAGAATGGAGTTTGATGAAGATGAAGTGAAAAACTAAAGGAGGAGAAGAATAGAGGAATGAACTCAAGTGTATTTTTTTATGATTGATTTTTTTTTTTACTCAGCTGATAAGGGTCAATGACCTCCTCTTCTCTACAAGGTCCTTCTGTTTATATAGTGACAATAGGGAAAGATGATGCCAAAATTTGTTATTGGCATGTTGAGGGGTAAGGACGAAGGTACAGATGGAGGATGCCATGGTGGTTCTCCCACTATTCTATATAGCTGGAATAGGTGCAGGGGTTGTGCCTCTTATTTTGGACTAAAGCATAAGAAAACAAAAGATGGGACATAAAACAAAGCTGGTTCATACCCAAAATAAAAAAAAAACAAATAGTAACGCCGGGGGAAGGGAGTAGATGACAAAAATTTTATATTTTTCAAACAGAAAGTCTCTTTTCTTTTATTTTTATTTTTTTCATTTAGGTTGGATAACTTGGATCATGGGCTTATCTAAATTAATAATGGGCCAAGAACAAACACTTTTTTTCTTTTGCAAAGTATTTTTTTATTTATCATTTCGTTTATTATTTTTCAAAACATTAATTAAAAAAAAATCCGGACAAAATTAGGTGTTCACAGTCGTCCATCAGAATATATGAGTTATTCGGGGCAAATTGAGTGAATTGGGCCAACATGACTTAATTGGGGCAGACTGACTTAATTCAGCAAAGTTGACCTAATCAGATCGAGATGAACTAATTGGGCCACGTTGACTTAATCGGGCAAAGATGACATGATCGAGCTAGGTTGAGTAAATTGGGCAAACATGGTATAATTGGGCCAAGTTCAACTAATTGGGCCAATATGACTTAATCGGGAAAATATGACCTAATCGGGCCGACATGACCAACTTGGCTCCAGTTGAGTTAGTCGGGGGAATTTGTCATCCATTGGAATATATGAGTTATTCAGGCATATTGAGTGAATTGGGCCAACATGACCTAATTGGGCCAGGCTAACTTAATTGGGCAAAGTTGACCTAATTGGGCCGAGATGGACTAATTGGGCCACGTTGACCTAATCGGGCAAAGTTGACTAAAGTGGACTATATGAGATAATCGAGACAAATTGAGTGAATTGGGCCAAGTTGCCTTAATCGGGCAAAAGATGACATGAACGAGCCAAGCTGAGTAAATCGATCAAAAATGACCTAATTGGGTCGAGATGACTTAATCAGGCAGACATGACTATTCGAGCGATGACAACAATTTGGTCCAGGATGAGTTAGTCGGGGGAAGTTGACTAAATTGGAATATATGAGTCAATTAGGGCAATTGAGTTAATTTGAGCTATTTATTAAATTTTTTAAAATTTAATATTTCTTACATTTGTTTTTTTATTTAATTTTTTTATGACACTCAACTTGCCAATTTTTATTGAAACACTGGTTTCAATTTTTTTTTGTACTTTTTTTATTATTTTTAAATTAAATTTTTTTTACTATAACTCAGTCAACCAACCAACTAGTAACAACTAAACTTAATATTATATAAGTTATTAAATTAATATTCGTGATCAGAAACCATCCACAAAATTATAATTTATTATATTATTACAATTCTTTTTTATATTAATATCAATTACACTTCGTTTTAACTATATTTTAGTTTCTTCTAAACCAACTAATTAATTCTCACATTTTTAATGGTAACCATGGGTCTCTTAAGTTTACCCACACCATAATATGGATGACCCATTAAGAGTCATAGATTCAAGCCCGGTTCTACCAAACAGACCCACTAAAAATATTAAACCCAGGCCCATTAATACCATTTTGTATCATTATTGCCGAAAGATAAAATACTTATCATTTCAGTTACCATCAAAAATTTCAAACCATCCTTCCTTCAACTCATTTCCTTTGCAATATTAATTCCACACAATTCATCGTATACGAAACACAAATCAGCACTGGATATGGTTGACCTGAATAATTGTTTGGTCTACATAAAATCAGACTCGACGACAAACCCCATGTGCAGTTGGATTGAACTACTTCAACAGTATATGGTACTAGTTGTCCTGGACATGGGGATTTCTCCCACCTTTATTGAAGACACATCCAGTGCTTTCTAATTTCACAAATCCATACCATATTTCACATTCATCAATTGGGTTAGATGCAAGCAAATAATGAAAACAATCCTTACTGTAATCAATTACTAGTCGAATTGCTTCAAGACTACAGATAATACCGATCATTGCAAAACAATAACAGTTGCATAATGCTCATGCAAAAAAAAAAAAAAATCCAGGTCCCAATTTGCAGGTCACTTTTCTGTTGGATCTGGTTGCATTTCCTGTCTGGACCGATGGTTGTTGAATGCATGAACCACCCTTTCATGATTAATCGTGGTTTGCTAACGAAGTACGCCACTTAATTATAACGTGTTACATGGGGTAGACTAAGTTGATATGCTATTTCGGGACGTGGTACGTCTAAAATTATTATGTGGTTCGTTCTTTCTATTATCAATTTATATATTCCATAAGTTTAACATAATTTCATCCTTAAAAAAGACACAATGTCATAATTTTTCCCAACTTTATTCTGTAATGTAATAAAAAAATAACTTTATCTATTAATTTTTTAATAAATAAATAATATGCATAAATATATATTTAATTTTCTTCAATTTTTTAAAAGAATTCCAAACTTATATTAAAATATTTTAAGTTTTTTATGTTTTTTTAGTAGTAATATTAAATATTTTTACCTGCCTAATAAATGAACCTACTTAGGCTCTATTTGGCAAAAATAGCTGATAAGTTAGCTGATAGCTGATAAGCTAATTTTTAGCTGATAGCTGAAAAACTTATTGAATTTGAAGTGTTTGGTAAAATTAACGGTTGAACTAGCTTATAAATATAAAATAACATATTTATGATAGACATGGAAAAGTGGGAATTTCATTAAATGAATGGGGGTAAAAACGAGAGAAAAGACAATAAGCTATATGCTACTAGCCATAAGCTAAATAAATTAGCTTATGAAGAAAGGCTATAAGCTAATGAAATAAGCTTGTTTACCAAACACCTCTACTTCAGTCAAACAAGCTTATAAGCTAGTCAAATAAGCTATAAGCTAGCTTATTGGACATGCCAAACAGAGCCTTATTACTCCCCCCGGTCCACAACATAAGAAACAAATGAGTGTTTTTTTTTTGTCCAAAAGATAAGAAACATACATCAATTTTCACACATATTAAATGCTAATTTCCATTATTACCCTTATTAATTACTGTCATTAATTATAGGCCATCAGAATATTAATTAAAATTAGAATGTGTGTTTTGGAAATTTATATGAATATTAATTACAATTAACTCATTCCAATGCATTTCCTTGGTCTGTATGTTTTAGGGTTTTGTTTCTTATATTATGGACCGGAGGATATAAAAAATTATCTTGAAAAAGAAAAGAGAATTTTTTTTGTTTTTTAAGTTTCCATAAAGAAATAAAGAGGGTTTTATTTTCCAAGATCTCTTTATCTTCTTATTAGTCTTTTAAACTATTTTTATTGTTATTAAGAATCAAGTGAAGAAAGAGAACGTCACCAAAAAAAAAGTGAAGAAAGAGAACCTCCAGTAGTCAAGTCTCGTAAGTTACAACCCTTTTATTTTCTAAAAAACGCAGAGAGAGTAATAGGAAGCGGTCTTCTCCTTCATCTTCTTCGAGAATGTTACCCTCTGCAATTTCAATTGAAGCAGCCATGGCATGAACTCCAGGTTTAGATCTCTAATACCCACTCTGTCTTCCTCAACCACCACACCTTCAAGCGTGTGCTTCTTCTTCTTTGTTTACAGTTCCATAATTAGAGCGTCCTAGTACACGCACCACTGCGAACCAGAGCGTAAATGAACCGGGATCCAAAACGAAAGAACCAGTTCTTGGTTCTTGAGGTAAGGGAGCGAGTCAATCCGAACAATGAGGTCGGTGATGGGTTACCGGGGGAAGGGGCTACGCTTAAATGATGAATACTGTAGACTACTTGATGCACACCCTCACCACCACGACAAGACAGAAGCACGAAGGTTGGACAGAGAGTGGAAACAGAATAACAGGATCGTCGACGAGACGACAACCAAAAAACGGGACTTCAAGATTGGCATATAAAAATATTTTCACCACTTAAACCGGTACCCAGTTGCTATAGAAGTCCTGTGTGTGTCTTTCTAACCGGCTAAGGCACTTTACATCTGGACCGTCACATTATTTTACTCATAAATCAACGGTTCCTGTAACCCGAGTATCAACCCTCACTTATAGCGTTACGCTCCCAGTGCGTCCCTCTTTATTCACGCTACTGTTCCTTGGGTTCTCCTTTTTTTCCGTTATTACTACCTCCTTCACTTTATGTTTTTTTATTCCTTCATTCTAATAAAAGCCCCTTTACGTTGCTGCCCTCCCTCAATTAATTAGATCCTTTTCTTTTTTCAGCAAGCTTTTCACATGGGCCAAGCTCCTCCAATTTTCTCTTAATTCCCAATGCCGAATAAACACCTAATTTGGTTTCTGGAATTGTGAAATAGTATCATTATAATTCCTAAAATTAACGAAATTCCAAATTAGTTCCTGAAATTGTAAAACGGTAATCAACCTAGTTCCTCTGTTATAAATCATATGAACTAAGTTGATATTAAGTTTGCAGTGTCAGGGACTTAATTGATATTAAGTGAGTAAAATGAGGGACCAAATTGATACTTACTTATCATTTAGGAATCCTTTTGAAATTTTGATAATTTAAAGGACCAAGTTGATATTAATTCACAATTTTATGGATTAAATTAGACATTTACTCCCCAGTGCCATTTGAACCATCGCTCTTTTTCCCCCCTTTTCAATCTTCCAAATTGGCTTCGCATGATGTGGGCTCTGATAGTTGTGAACTTGTTCTTTTTTCTTCTTCTTTCAAAACCAAAATTTGGATTTATTTCCAAATGTCCCAGCAGCCATAATAACTTCACGTGGGCCAAATCCATCTCCATTTGCTAAGCCCTTTTTGTCATCTTTTCTTACTTGGTGCAGCAAGCTTATTACACTTATGTGTGAATTAATTCTCCTATTGCCCTTAGTCTTACACCATTTATTATTTCCTACAAAAACAAGTCAAAACATTATTATATTAATTCTAAAAACATAAAAATAAAATAAAATACATAAAACATTATTTAAAACTAAATTACCTAAATTTAGGGATAAAATTCAATCAATTAACATAATTGGGAGCAAAAACCATTAAATAAGTACATAAAAATCACATAATCTAGACGATTATCACGCTATAAGGATACTTGTTAGAATTCTCCAAAGAAAAATTAAAAAACTCCAATGAATTGAATTAGGACTAAACTTAGGTACAATATTATATATACAATTGGTACTGTTATAAACACAAAAAATAGTTATGTTCATAAATAGGTGTATCTTTTGAAACAGTTTGTAATAATTATGACATATTTTTTAATGAGAAACAGTTGGAACATAAGGTAAGAAACAGTTTCTAAGTTTTTTCCAACGCCTTATCATTGGAGATGCTCTAAGCATCCAATGACAGCTTTATGAAGTGCCAACATGGCCTAACAGAGTATTATTTTCATCGTAATTAAGTTCAAATAAAAAACAAAAAAGATCTATAATATTTATTTTATATTAAAAATTGAAGATTATTGCTTCAATTTAGGATTGAATAGATTTTGTTTATAGACTTGGAAAATACTTTACACTAAACGAGACATAGATAATTTGCAAACAAAACATACTTCTTAATTCAAACTAAAATATTTATGAATGGAAGGTGACCAAATAAGTAATTTCAAGTTCGCTAATATTCTTTGTTCTCAATATGATACCAATAAATGACTATTCATCATTAGGTCGGTATCCCTTCCGCTCCCCATCCATGTCCCCTATTTTCCTTCCCATCCCACTCTTCGATCCATGTCATCAGGAGTATTTCTCTCCTATCACAGTTCCCCGCCTCTCCACTGATCCCTTCCCCGAGGGATCCTTAAAGGCAACTTGCACAAACCCAAACCCTAACTTCCTAATTGTCAACAACTATTTTTCCATCAATGCAACCCCTTTAAATTGCCATAAATCCATCCAGCCCCACTTTATTGATTTAACTTTGTGGAAGTTGTTCAATACCCCTTTTTATACCCGCTTTTGAATTTCAAAACCCTTAACCCGCTTTTGCTTTCAAGAATTTGCATAAAATCTATAAATGAGTTTAATTTAATAAAATAATAGAATGACAAGCTTAGTCGCTGAGTTTGAGGCTGTAGCTTCCAATTTGTAAAGGGATATACTTTAAGTTTCTTTTATTCAATTAATAAAATAAAATAATATGTATAAAAGATATTTTGGTAAGGTACTCGGGGATGGGAATCCATGAGGCGGGGGGTGATCCCCGTCCCCATCCCAAAATTACTGTCATGAAGATTTTATCCCCCATTATATTCTCGTCCCCACGGGAAAAAAATCTCCATCCACAGGTCCTGAACAGATACCCCCCATGACCCGCGGAGATCCAAATGTTTAGGTGATCATTGTCATCCTTAGTCATATTTTTTAACACCCAGTATGCAAACATCCACTTAAGATACTCATATCAACATGGCTTAATATTGTTTTTACATATCATATAATGTATTGAAAGCAAGGGATAGTATGTGAATATAAGTAGGTATCATCTATATATCCTATTATATATATTTAAATAATAAACTTTGTAAAAAATAAAATTTAAAGAAAAAAGTCTGATAAAAAATTTATAAACAGATTCAATATATTTTTATAATTTATTTCTAAAACAACCTCCTAATTATAAATAAAGAAAATTTCAAATAATTTCATATTTTAAAATATCAAACAAACCTGTTTTTATTTAATAGTTTTAAATTTTTTTAGACAAAAAACTAATAGTTTTAATTTGATATTAAAAAATTGGAAGGGTATATCTAAACCCAATCCCTGATATTATGAAGACAAATTGTTGTCACTTCCCATGAAATTAATTCCGGGTTTCCGAAGAGCTTGATTGAAGTGCTCTTAGACTTAATTATATTTGTTTTTTTATAAGCAAACATGTATAATTTACAGTACATGGGTACTCTACAAGAAAAGAACAAAAGAGGACACGAGCAAAACTAGGTACGATTTCAACCCAAAGTGTAAGAAAACAATAGGGTTGATAACATAACTATGGCCACTAAAAGTTGTTTAATTTCCCTTTTTATGGGCCTACCGTATTATTTGATCATTTTTTATTTTACATTATTTCAAGTAATTTTATACTTTAATAATGTAATTCTTAAAAATTCACCAAATGGATCCCACAAATTATCATACATCTTTATTATTTATATTTTTATTTTAATTTAAAATAACTCTATATTTTCATTTGATACTAATATTCATCTAACTCTATTTTCTTATCTCTCTTATTTTTATCAGTGATTTTATGTAAGAACCAGTTGTTTCCATAAGCAATTGTCCTCATGGACGGAGCCAGGCGAAGACAATAGAAGGGGTCAACTATAAAAATTAACATTCATCCAACAAATATATATGCAACAAATTTCATACAAAATATTCTTAAATATGTTTCAAACTGCTGATTACATCAACAGTCTATCAAAATACAGAACGTTGTCTTGCATGTCACGAAAATCATCTTAATTTTTTTTTGGTGAATAAAAATCATCTTAAATTGAATCTACATTAAACTCTAACAATTTTCTTTTTCAATTCATACTAGCAACAATCAGTCAAAGAATTATCTTTCATCTTGTTATGAAGTGTATTTTTAACTATAATTTATAGTTTGAAAAGTATGTTCTATAGTAACTAGTCAGTGCTCGTGCATCATACGAGAACATATCAATTTCTTAAAACAAGTAGATGATATAAATATTTTTTGTCATTTTAAATTGAATTTTCATTTTCATGGAAATTAACAAATGCTTAATATTAATGTGGTAAAATTCATATAAATAATGTTACAAAAAAGAAATCATATAAATAAATCTTCAACCTTACACTGCTTGCTTCAAACCTTGCAACCTGTAAAAAAATGAATTAATTTTTAAAAAAATTGAGAAAAGTAAGAGGAATCAAACTTCTTAGACTCAATAAGCCCAAGAAAAGGAGCCTCATGGATGTCATTAGATAAATAAAATATAACAACTATATGTTTTTTGTTTTAAAAAAATAAAACAACAACTATATGTTATACACCCTTTTCCAACTATTATCACACTGTCATTCGTTAAGACCAAATTGGAAGTTACAAATTCTATGTTAAACATGATATAACATCAAACACATAGAGAAAAGGGAATAAGACATGATTAGCGGGGAAATAAAAGCTTTACGCAACTAACCTTACCAGTAGTTTTTGGTTGATATGAAGAAATATATGCAATTGTAATCACTTTAGACAATAAACAATAATAACATATAGGAAATGTTTGGAAGCAAAAGTCTAAATAAAGACAAAGTTATTGCAAAAAACTGCAATATTTCACAGTTAAGAATAATTAAAATGAATATAGACGAAAGTCATGTTTAGGACATTTGTAAATATCACATATAATATAAGTTGCAATGGATTTAGTTCACTGACCTATGACAATATATACAATAGCTTGGATCCTCCCATCATGTATTAAAGAAAATTAGTTAGTCCAAATATCATTCATGAGTAAAAAAATTATAGGAAACAAAAATGTTAAACAATTGTTTTAGACATTACACTCTCATCCAAAAGAACTAATTCTACATTATCTCCAAAACGTGGTTGCAATAAATTTGGCTGTTTCTAAAGGCGTATAACTCTCACTTTGATCGTCCATTCATCTTTGGATGGAGAAATATCACAAATAAAAGTAATAGGTATAGCCATAGCTAAATCTTTGAAGTTACTCGAAAAGAAACTCTCAAAAAATAAGAATATATCTTTACTATATCCTCTAGACGTATATTTGAAGATGAGAATGTATATTATGATTGATATATTTGTATAGAAATATGTATTACTTCATTTGTGAGAAACTTTTAGAAATTATGTTACCATTAATAAAATATAAAGGCATGATTGAGAGAAATTTTATTGTTCAAGCCATTAATTTGTGTATATGGCTCGAAATCAAAAGGGAATCATGCAATAAATATAGAAGGATTTATGGATCATAGTTAAACGCACTTTATTGTTTTGTCATGATTCATGTACTACATAGTTGCACGAGAATGTATATTTGGTGAAAATAAATGTTGTATGATTTATAATTTGTCTTTTGAAAGAAAAACCATCTTAAATATAATGTTTTAATAGTTTGTAATTGTCAATTAAATTTTATAATTACTCTGAAGGTGACATGTGGCAAAAGTTTCCAACCATGGTTTTTGCTTTACTATTTAGTCGCTTTAAATAAATTAATTGGAAATGATTGATAATCCTCAATACCAATGCAAGTGAGAGGATAAATGTTTTAATAGATCAAGCACAGATTCTAACACTAGTACAATAATTGCTTTTTACGTCAGTTAAAATTGATTTTTTACGTCAGAATATTGTCTGACGTAAATACAGCTGACGTTAATAGTTAATATTTTAATGTCAGTTGTTTAAACAACTAACGTGAAACATATTAACTATTAACGTCAGTTCTTTAACACAACGGACGTTAATTTTGTTAAAACTAATGTCAGTTGTGGTAAAGAGCTGACGTTAAAGATTTTAATTTTAACGTCGGGTGTTTATTACAACTGACGTTAATAGTGTACTGTATATTTTATAAAATATTATTAACGTCAGTTGTTTGATACCACTGACGTTAATAGATTTTTTTAAAAAAATTCAGTTTTAAAATATCACTCCCCTCAGCTATCCCTGCATTCAGTAAATATCCCAGTAACACAGAGAATATCATACACATTACAGAATTGCAAACACTACCCTTAAATTTCAATATTAACAAAAAAAAAAGAAATATACAAAGGAACAATGGGGGACTTAATACCAAAACTCATGTATAGGAAAAACATAACTATCTACAAGTATATATATATATATATATATATATATATATATATATATATAAATTTTAGTCTCTAGTGTCTAAAAACAAAACTACCAATCTAAGGATATATATATATATATACATGTTATTAATTAGTTTCTAAAGTCTAACAAAAAAACTATTCATCTAAGTATTGTGGAGGTATATTGTCAATTCCTTTTTCAGCCGCATACTTGAAGAAGAATTCAGCTAAGCGCATCCTCAAGTCTCTAAAGTCACCTTCTTGAAGAGGCGATTGGTCGTTAAATGCCTACACACGTTCAAATAATAACAATAACATTAACGCGAGTCATCTTCAAAACTATAATATATAATTTGACAAGTTGTTTAAATATTACCTTATTCCATCCATCCGTAATAGATGCGGAGACTATGTTCAGCATATGAAGCATCACATAATAGCCGCACGACCACCCGTCTAGTTGAAATCGAGACTACAAACAAAATTAATTTCAATGTCAGTTGAATATACATATAAATTAGTAATTATAATATTAATGATTTGATAAATAAACTACCAAACCTTGAGGATGGTCCATTCAGGATTTGCTTTAGCCCTAGAAGTCCTACTTCTCCCGTTGGCGCAACTTATGCTACTCGCCTTCAGGGCGCTATCATAAACAAATAATCATGTCAATTAACAAATTCATATATCATGTGTGTAATAAACTAAAAACAACTGATATTAAAACTTATATTAAATTTAAGATTAGTTACTTACTTATTTACAGCTTCCACCACCACCTGTGGCAGCTTTTGGTGGAGAGAGCATAAGAATATGACAGTATGCCTAGACAGGTGAAGTACGAACAATTGCCAATGGTTTTTCATACAGTAGGGAGCCAGATATAATTCTTTCTGATTGTCTCCCAACAAGTTCCCTATGTATTTACTAAATGCTTCGCCAGCAAAGATTTCGGGCATAAGGATTGACGGATCTAAGAAGCCGTAAACTGATGCAACGCCCTTATCAAGCTGAAGACGATGGAGATACCTAAGATATGAAAAGGTGTGGATGTTAATTACATAATATATATATATATTGAAATTAAAATAAATTATTAAATGGAAAAATACCAAAAATAAATAAGTTATAAAATTAAAATCAACTTACGTGCACCAGAAATTCAAAACCGTGCTGGCCATCCAGACATTATTTCTGCAGGCGTTCCCGAGATCGTCACCACAGAAGGAAAATATCCTCTGTGGATTTGGGCGTGCTACCCATCCATCGTGCTCCAATGGACATTCAAAAACCTCAAATGCATAATCCTCACCAAGTGAGAACAAACGAGTGACAGGTGACAGCGACACCGACGTCGACTTGGCCTTCAGTTTAGGAAAAATAAAATAGATAAGTCGTTGATAATTAAAAAAAAACACAAGTAATTATTTGACTAATTTGGACATTAATAATGAATACATACCTTTGTTAACATTTCGAGCTCACGTCGTTTGAAGTCCAACTCAAGCTCACGCCTTTTCATTTCCAACTCAAGCTCATGGCGTTGGACTTCCAACTCCCGCTCCCTAGCTGCCAACTCATCGTCCTCCACATGTGCCCTACTATAACTCTCTTTTGTGCTCACATGTGAAGGGTTGGCATGCCCTGCGGTGTCCTGGGATGAACCGATGGAGGAAATCTCTCTGGCAAGCACCTGCTTGAATTCTGGGTTGGATATTAAGCTTTGCATCAGATGTGTTGTAATAGCAGGGTTGGAGATGAGGTGCTGAGTAATGTCATCCAAAATTGATGCTTCATCGACCACCCGCTTTCGTGAAGCAGACTTGCCATAATATTCTTTGATGGTCACGTTCCCAGGAACACCGATAACCCGACCAGGATGGTCTTTCTTGCCTAGAGCAGTCATCAAGACGTCCCGCCGTTCAGAAGGGACGAATGAGCCCTGGGAGGATTGTGCTTTAAGATCCATCTACAATGAAAAAAATGAAAAAACGTGCAAGTGAAAAGTGTTAAAAATATCTATACAAATATCAATTGAAATGAAGTTAATTATTTACTTACAATCTTATCTGCCACTTCGCGAGTGGCATCAACTTTAAAAGATCCCGTCTTTGTCATGCGGCCGGCTAACCAGACATCCTCACGGTCGATGTCCGACGGAGGACTTAAGGGTGTGACCACAGGCACCTCTCCTCTTTCAATCCTAGCAGAGTGCTCTTCCTGCTTCACCCTCAGCCTATCCGCCATCATCTCCTCGATCCGAGTCTGGTACCCACCCTGAGACATGGTGTGGCGGTGGACGTTTTTCGCCTGATTCTGCCGACCCTTATCTGCCTTAGCCTATTCAAACAAAAACACATAATTAAATATAGTTAAATGATCTGTAAGAAGCATACAAAATTAACTTAATCAACCAACCTGAAATTATGCATCCTGTCGACTCCTAGCAAACATATCCCAAGTATCCTGATCAATCCAGGGATAATCCGAGAACATTTTATCAAGCCGCTTCTTCCCAGATACATAGTACCTGGTAAGATCATGCTTGAACCCATTCCAACGCTTTGATGCCATTTTCATACATTTATGACGATGATCCTCGTCATTTGGCACAGTCCAAGCTACCTACACATTAAATACATAACAACTGGATGGATTATAACTCGGATAATTATCTAATAATGTAAATCAAACGAATGTAAAGGTAAAATACCATGATAGCCTCCCAAAGCTGATCCTGAACGTTCTGTGGAACGTCATTCCAGTGGTTGTAGTTGATGATTAAGTGCTGCTTCGCTTGTAGAAACACCCACTTATTAAATTCTTTAGCACGGGGTCCCTGGGCATTTAGATTAGCATCGAAGGACACCTCAAGCTTCTGTCCGCTTTGCCTGTCCTTCTCTAGTTTCTTCAACGTCGTGGCTCCTCTACCCCGTTTCCTATGAGCCTGTGATGTCTGTATGGACAAAAAAATGATAAAATAGAGGGTTGTAACATTATAAACTTCCATTAAAAAGGAGGACTAAAGATAGTATATAACATGTAAACTTACACTAGAATCAGGCGTAGGCGCGATCGGGTCCTGCGTAGGTCCCACAGTGTCCTCCTGTGCATGTGGGCTATCCGACTGATCCATATGTATGCCTGTTCAGAAACAATGTATATTTATTAAACTACCTATATCAATATCCCTTCATGATGATTATCACGAGTGGCATGTACATTGTCCACCTGTGTCTCCTCGATTATAGTAGGCATGTTTGTTGAAAAAGAAGGAGTCTCAGGAATATCATGATTTGAATCTTGATTTTCATCACTACCATTATACATGCTTTTTCCTTGGAGAACCACTGACAACCTTTTGTTAGAAGGATCAGTGATGTAGAACACTTGTTTTGCTTGGAAAGCCATTATGAAAGGCTCATTTATATGACCTAACTTGTTGAGGTCTACCAATGTGAACTCCAATTCGTCGGTTTGTACACTACCGTTACTATCAACCCACTTACATTAAAAACCGGCACCATAAGCTTAGTGTAATCGAGCAGCCAAATATCTTCAATATATCCAAAGTAAGGTGTCGGTGCTTTAACGGGTTTTGTGTCCTTTGCACTAGAGAAGTGCCTTGCTTCGGCCACGATCATAACCCCACTATTTTGTATGGTACTCTTGTTATCTTGTTCCTTTGTATAAAAGGAAAAGTTATTGATGTCGTATCCGCTCCAACATATGACGTTGAAGCTAGGCCCACGTGCTAGCCATCTTACGTCATCAGAAGCAGTACTACCATCCTTAAGCATTTCTTCCTTGAACCATGGTAAGAAAGTCTTGTTATGCTTGTTCAACAACCACCTTTCGCTCATTTGAGGGTTTTTTTGATTGACTTTTCTTTTATGTTCAAATAAGAAAGGCTGAACACAATCGATGTTGTTCAATACATACGAATGTGCTTGAAGCACTTCCTCCCGACCCTTGCTATTAATTCTTAAGCCATGTGTACCTTTACCTTGACATCTGATCTCATCATGCCGAGGCTTAGGAACCCCTATAGGATCCGTGTTATGAAGGTAGTCCGAACAAAACTCAATAGCTTCTTCTGCAACATACCTTTGAACAATAGATGCTTCCGAACGATGAGATTCTTCACGTACCCTTTCAAGATCTTCATGTAGCGCTCAACTGGGTACATCCATCTCAGAAAAACCGACCCACATAATCTAATCTCCCTCACCAAATGAACAATTAAGTGAACCATTATGTCGAAAAAGGAAGGAGGAAAATACATCTCCAATTGGCACAAGATTGTAGCAGCCTCAACTTCCAAGTCATCCAACATACGGGGGTCAACGACTTTGCTATATATAGAATTGAAGAATGAGCACAATCGAGTAATGGCATGTCTCACATTTTTTGGAGTAATACCACGAATAGCAATGGGCAGAAGTTGTTGCATCAAGATGTGACAATCATGAGACTTTAAGCCAACTAATTTAAGATCACTAGAGACAAGCCTCTTCATATTTGAAGAGTAACCATGTGGAACTTTGATGCCCTAAAGACACCCGCAGAAACTTTGTCTCTCTTTTTTTGACAAAGTATGACATGCTGGCGGCAAATAAGTCCGCTTACCATCCTCAACAACTGGAACTAACTGCTCTCGTATACCCATAGCAACGAGGTCGAGACGAGCATTGACACCATCCTTTGTCTTGCCCTGAATGTTGAGAAGCGTCCCGATCACACTATCACACACATTTTTCTCCACATGCATCACATCAATGCAAGATTATCGACATCAAGCTTGCGCCAGTATGGAAGATCAAAGAATATCGACCTCTTCTTCCATATGTTTTTCTTAGCAGCTTTACCTTTCTTTTTGGACTTGCCTAATATAACATCGATGCCCTTTACCCTCTGATAAACCTGCTCTCCAATTAAGGCTGTCGGAGCTTCTTCTGTCTCTTGGCATCCATTAAAAGCTTTTTTCATCTTACGATATGGGTGATCACGTCTAAGAAATCTTCGATGCCCAAGGTAAACCGTCTTCTTTCCATGATTCAACTGAGTGTAGCATGTGCCTTCTTCACATATAGGGCATGCTTTATGCCCTTTGACACTGCATCTTACAAGTTACCGTATGCTGGAAAGTCGTTGATGGTGCAAAATAACATGGCACGAAGCTTGAAAGTCTCATGAGAATACCCATCAACTACATCAACACCTTCCACCCACAACGTTTTCAAGTCTTCAATCAAGGGACTTAGATAAACATCTAAGTCATTTCCCGATTGCTTTGGGCCCGAAATCATCATAGACAACATCATGTATTTGCGCTTCATGCACAACCAAGGGAGCAGGTTGTAAATTATCAACAGAAAAGGCCATAAACTATGAATACTACTCGTGTTACCATAAGGATTCATTCCATCCGTAGCAAGTCCAAGCCTTAGGTTTCTTGGCTCATCGGCGAAATCCGGAAACATAGTATCAATATTCTTCCATTGCATAGAATCAGCAGGATGACGAACCTTTCCATCACGTTTCCTCTCATCATTATGCCATCTAAGATTCTTCGCCTCTTTCGTATTGGCAAACAATCGCTTGAACCTTGGAATTATTGGAAGATACCACAACACCTTCACAGGAGGACCCTTTTTTCTCACATCATCAAGATCATCATCATCATCACCACCCTTCACTTTGTATCGTGATAACCCACATTCAGGGCAATCGTGATTGTCTTCATGAACACCGGTGTATAATATGCAACAATTGGGGCATGCGTATATCTTCTTATACTCCATACCCATCGGACACAATACCTTCTTGGCTTCATATTTACGGTCAGGCAATGTGTTGTCCTCCGGAAGCAAGTCTTTCAACACTTCAAGCAATTCCGTGAAGCTTTTATCGGTCTGATCAGCCTCTGGCTCGACTAGTTTTATAACTAGTAAGACCATTGTTTTATTCGAGTTTAATCTCCTTTTCGCCCAAATTTGGATGTAATTGTCCTCAAGCAACATTTTGAGTCTCTTAAGTAATTTTAGGGTATTTTAGTTGGTTTTGAGTCAAATAAAGCATTTACTGCTGTTTCTTGTTTTCAGGTTAATAAGAAAAGCAATTCTGGTAATATTCGCCCCGCGAGAGGCTACTCGTCTCGCGAGCCTGAAGACCGGCATGAGCAGCAATAGTCACCCTCTCTGTCTCGTCTCGCGAATCATCGTCTCGGCTCGCGAGCCTGAAGGCCTGACTGTGCCAGAAATGTCATCCTCTCTGTCTCGCCTCGCGAATCACCGCCTCGCTTCGCGAGAAATCCAAACGCTGAATATCTATTCATAAGATTCGCCTCGCGAATCAGGTCTCGCCCCGCGAGCGCGCGGAACCTAGAATCTCTATAAATTGCTGTTTTAGGGCAGATTGAAAGAGGGACCTTTAGACCTAATTTTTCCATTGACGACTGTGAATTAGTTTCTATGTTTTTTGTTGAATTTTTTATGGAGAACTAATTCCCTTGGATTAATCTGCTGTAATTGGTTTCCGCCGCACTTGAGGTTCTATAATTCCCATTTGATTTGCTTCTCCCTTTTAATACTATGCTATATGTTCTGTTTGCTTAATTCAGGATTGTATAGAATTAGTATTGATTTATTTCGATGATTCTATGTTCCTATACCTAATAACAATCCAAGAGTCCTTGTGAGACGATACTCGAGTTGTCGCGCCCTAACTACACTTTTTCCAATCACTCGCTTTTTGACCAGTGTGCGACAGCGGATCAAAATTGGCGTCGTTGCCGGGGACTCTTGTTATTTTCGCATTTTCTTTTTAGTTTTCTGCTGAATTAGTTCTGGCTACTGGGTCTGGTTGTTCTAATTGTTTGATTTGGATCCTGAAATTGAGAGAACTTTGCACACACGTCGTAGAGCAATTCAGGCTAGCACTAGTTCACCAACCAGTAGTAATTCTGATTCTGCACTTGTTTTTGATAACATGGCTGATCAAAGAACATTGAGACAGCTCGCTGCTCCTGATGTTAATTATAATGGTTTGTGTATTGAGTATGATGATGTTGTTGCTCCTTTTGAATTGAAATCTGGTTTAATACACTTGTTGCCAAGGTTTAGTGGTCTTGCAGGTGAGGATCCACATAAACATCTGAAGGAATTCCAGGTTGTTTGCTCTACACCTTTGAGACCTGGAGGAATAACAGAAGATCATATCAAGCTGAGAGCCTTCCCATTCTCACTTCAAGGTGCTGCGAAGGATTGGTTGTACTATCTTGAGCCGAATTCCGTTACAACCTGGAATGATTTGAAGAAAGTCTTCCTAGAGAGGTACTTCCCTGCCTCCAGAGCTGCATCAATCAGAAAAGAGATATGTGGCATTAGACAAGGCAATGAATCATTGGCCGAGTATTGGGAGAGATTTAAGAAGCTAGTGTCCAGTTGTCCTCAGCACCAGATTTTCGAGCAGCTGCTTATTCAGTACTTTTATGAGGGATTGCTGCCAATGGATAGAAACATTTTGGATGCTGCTAGTGGGGGAGAACTTGTTGATAAGACTCCAGCTGCTGCCAAGCAATTGATTGAGAACATGTCACTCAACTCCCAACAGTTCACAACTAGAAGCAATTCTGTCGAAACAAGGGGTGTGAATGAGATCCATGGTTCTTCTTCCAACAAAGCCCTTGAAACCAGACTTGATGAGCTCACTTCTCTAGTGAAACAGTTGGCAGTGGATAAAGTTCAAACAGCAAGGGTGTGTGGTATCTGAACTTCTCCTAAACACCTGACCGATGCATGCCCCATTCTGAAGGATGAGGCAGTCACTGATTTGCCTCAAGCATATGCAGCCAATCTTTACAATCAAGGCAACAATCAGAACAAGTACAACATTCCTGACCTTTCCAATAATAAGTACCACCCCAACTGGAGAAACCATCCAAACCTTCGGTATGGAAACTCATCTGCACAACAGCAACGACCAATGTTACCGCTGGCACCACCACAGAATTCTCCCCAAGTGACCACCTATGCACCTTCTGGACCTTCACTAGAGGACCTGGCCAAGTAAATGGCTACAAACAATCTCTAGTTTCAGCAGCGAACGGATGCTAGTATTCATACTTTGCAGACACAGATTGGACAGTTTCAGCAGCGAACAGATACTAGTATTCATACTTTGCAGACACAGATTGGACAGCTTGCCACTTCGATGAATACCATGCGACAAGCTCAAGGATCGAACCAACTACCTGCACAAACAGTGGTGAATCCTAATGCTCCAAATCCTAATGTGAGTGCAATTTCTTTTAGATCCAGGAAAGTTGTAGAGGCAGCCCCTGAAAAAGATAAAGAAATTGTTGAGGTAACACCTGAACCTTCTGCTGTTGTTGAGGCTGAAAAAGAGTATGTGCCACCAATTCCCTTCCCACAAAGAGTGCTGAAAAATAAAAAGATTGATGGGGAAGACAAAGAGAGAGAGATTCTGGATGTGTTCAGAAAAGTAGCGGTAAACATTATGCTTCTTGATGTGATTAAGCAGGTTCCGAGATATGCGAAGTTTCTGAAGGATTTGTGCACACACAAGAGGATGTTGAAGGGAAATGAGAGAGTTAATTTGGGGCGAAATGTTTCAGCCATCATTCAACCTAAGCCTGCACCTGAGAAGCTTACCATCTCAGCCCTCACTCAGGCAATGCCACAGAAATGCAAGGATCCGGGAACTTTTGCTATTCCATGCACCATTGGGGATACTAAATTCGACAATTGCATGTTGGATTTAGGAGCTTCCATTAATGTCATGCCTACTTCTGTTTTCAACAATCTTGATCTTGGTCCTTTGGAGCATACAAGTCTTACTATTCAGTTGGCAAACAGGACAAATGCTCGCCCCATTGGAGTAGTAGAAGATGTGCTTGTTCAAGTTGATGACTTGATTTTCCCTGCTGATTTTTACATCCTGGACATGGCAGGAGAAACGAATTCAAGTAGATCACCAATCATTCTGGGCAGACCGTTCATGAAGACGGCAAAAACAAAGATTGATGTTGACGATGGAACCATGTCCATGGAATTCGGTGACATTGTTGCAAAATTCAACATTTTCGATGCTATGAAGCATCCCCTGGAAGAGCATTCTGTTTTTCAAATGGAGTTGCTCTCTGAAATTGTTGATGAAACTTATGATGATTTGGTTGCAGCTGCTGATTTCCCATCTGTTTCTGGTTTTGACGATGTCTACTCATGTGCTGATTGTACTCACACTGACCCTTGTTCTGTTTGTGCTGAGATTGATGCTGCCTTGCAGGGTGACAGTGCAAATGAAGATATTTATTCAGCTAAAGTTCTTGACAGCACGGCTGCCCAAAACATACCATCTATTGAGCAGCCACCTTCCTTGGAGCTTAAGCCACTTCCTGAAAATCTGAAATATGCTTACTTGGAGAGGAATGAAAAGCTTCCGGTTATAATTTCCTCTAACCTTGATTCTGCTCAAGAAACTAAGCTCTTGGAGGTTTTGAGGAAGCATAAGAAGGAAATTGGGTGGACCTTGGCTGACATCCCAGGTATTAGCCCATCCAGGTGTATGCATAGGATTATGATGGAGGATGGGGCTAAAACAGTTAGGCAGCCCCAAAGGTGGCTCAATCCCTTGATTCTTGATGTTGTGAAGAAGGAGGTGACAAAACTCTTGCATGCGGGTATCATATATCCTATCTCTGACAGTAATTGGGTGAGCCCAGTGCAAGTGGTACCTAAGAAATCTGGACTCACAGTGGTAAAAAATGAAAACAATGAACTTGTCCCCACTAGAGTCCAGAATAGCTGGAGAGTTTGCATTGATTACAGGAGATTGAACCAGGCCACTAGAAAGGATCACTTCCCTTTGTCGTTCATTGATCAGATGCTTGAACGGCTAGTAGGTAAATCACATTACTGTTTTCTGGATGGTTTTTCAGGTTACTTTTAGATCCACATTGCACCAGAGGATCAGGAAAAGACTACTTTCACGTGCCCTTTCGGCACTTTTGCTTACAGGAGGATGCCATTTGGTCTTTGCATTGCTCCTGGCACATTCCAGAGATGCATGATTAGTATCTTTGCTGAATATATTGAGAATTACATGGAAGTGTTTATGGATGATTTTACTGTTTATGGTTCCTCATTTGATGCATGCTTGCATAGTTTGAATCTGGTTTTGGAAAGATGCATTGAAACTGATCTTGTTTTGAATTATGAAAAATGTCATTTTATGGTTGAACAGGGGATTGTTTTGGGGCATATTATTTCTGAAAAGGGTATTTCAGCAGATCCTGCTAAAATTGAGGTGATTTCTACACTGCCTTACCCATCTTGCGTTCGCGAGATTCGCTCTTTTCTTGGTCATGCAGGTTTTTACAGGCGCTTCATAAAGGATTTCAGCAAGATAGCCCTTCCTCTGTCCAACCTGCTGAAGAATGATGCCATTTTCAACTTTGATGACAACTGCAAAAAGGCATTTGATTTCTTGAAGAAAGCCTTGACCTCTACCCCCATCATCCAGCCTCCTGACTGGACCCTCCCTTTTGAGCTTATGTGTGATGCCTCTAACTATGCCGTGGGGGCGGTCCTTGCACAAAGGGTGGGCAAGGCTGCCCATGTGATTTACTATGCTTCTAGAACTTTAGTTGCTGCACAGGCTAATTACACCACTACTGAAAAAGAACTTCTAGCTATTGTTTTTGCTCTTGATAAATTCAGATCATATTTGCTAGGTTCCAAGGTTGTTGTTTTCACTGGCCATGCAGCTCTAGAGTACTTGTTGAAGAAACCAGAAGTAAAACCGAGATTGATTCGGTGGATGTTGTTGCTCCAAGAGTTTAATGTGGAGATAAAAGACAAGAGTGGAGTTGAGAATTTAGTGGCTGATCACTTGAGCAGAATAGAGAGGGATGAAGATCCTTCCCCCATTCAGGATGACTTTCCTGATAAGCAGCTTTTACAGTTACATGGGGTAAGCCCTTGGTTTGCTGATATTGTTAACTATCTTGTTGCTGGTGTTTTTCCGACAGGTGCAACTAGGTCACAAATTCACAAACTCAAGAGTGATGCCAAATATTATGTTTGGGATGATCCATATCTTTGGAAATTTGGCAGTGATCAGGTAATTAGGAGATGTGTCCCCGACTATGAGATTGAATCTATTCTGCATTTTTCTAATGCTTCTCAAGTAGGGGGACACTTTGGGCCTCAAAGGACTGCAAGAAAAATCCTGGACTCAGGTTTTTATTGGCCCACCATTTTTAGAGATGCTTATGAGGTTTACCGGACTTGTAAAGAGTGTGAGACAGCAGGTACAGCCATCACTCGTAAGAGTGACATGCCTCAGCAACCTATGCTTTTCTGTGAGTTGTTTGATGTGTGGGGAATTGACTTTATGGGTCCTTTCCCTGCATCTTTTGGTTTTCTCTATATTTTACTGGCTGTTGACTATGTTTCAAAGTGGGTGGAAGCTATCCCCACTAGGACTAATGATTCTAGAGTTGTTGCAAACTTTGTCAGGTCCAATATCTTTTGCAGGTTCGGAATACCGCGTGCTATCATAAGTGACCAAGGCACTCACTTTTGCAACCGTACCATGGAAGCCTTACTCCGAAAGTATGGGGTTGTGCACAGGGTCTCTACTGCATACCATCCCCAAACTAATGGGCAGGCTGAGATCTCAAACAGATAAATCAAACAGATGTTAGAGAAAGTGGTGCAGCCAAATAGGAAGGACTGGAGCCACCGTCTGGAAGACGCACTTTAGGCTCAAAGAACAGCTTTCAAGACACCAATAGAGATGTCTCCCTATAGACTTGTGTTCGGTAAGGCATGCCATCATCCTGTAGAGATTGAGCACCATGCTTATTGGGCGGTCAAAAGCTGTAATTTGGAATTGCAAAAAGAAGGAATTGAAAGGAAACTACAATTACAGTAGCTTGAAGAGCTTAGGCTAGAAGCCTATGAAAGCTATCGAATTTATAAAGAGAAAACTAAGCACTTCCATGATAGGATGATTTCTAGGAAGGAATTCCTGTGGGCCAACAAGTTTTATTATTTAACTCCTGCCTGAAAGTGATGACTGGGAAACTTCGATCCAAGTAGATTGGCCCATTTATTGTTACTAATGTTTTCCCTCATGGTGCAGTAGAAATAAAAAGTGCAGGTAGCAACAAGGTCTTTAAGGTTAATGGGAAGCGCTTGAAGCTATTCCATGAGAGCTCGGTGCCTGAAGATGCTACTGTTGAAGAGCTCTCTTTGGGAGAGCCCACCTACACTACAACTTAATCAGGGAGCACCTTCTCCTTTCCCTCACTCTTATTTTATATCTATGTTCTTTCATTGAGGACAATGTATGTTTTAAGCGTGGGGGAGGGAACCACTTGTTTTGTTTTTGTCTCCTTGTTTGTGTTGCTTTGAGTCGTTTGTGTGCGACTCTTGTGTCGGTGAGCTTGAATGGATTTTATTAATTTTTGCATAGATTGATTGCAAGATACATGTTGACTATTGATGATTTCCCCCTAGGTTTTGAAAATTGAAAATTGATCCCCATGCGAAAAATTGAAAAATTGAACTTTGAGATATTTCGTTATGATTGCATGATTTATGATAAATTTGGGGTGAAGGGGTGCACACACTAGGGATAGAATCTTGGTCAAACAATTTGCGAAAAATATCCAGGTGAGGAATTTGAGCCCCCAACATGTTTTTAATTGTGTGAATCACTTTTAAGTTGCACTTTCCCGGATTTGCTTGAATCTCTTCATGGTTTGCATGTTTATGTGCTGCATCAAATGATTTAGGCAATTTTCTTTGAATTGGCTACTTGGCTTAAAAAGAACCATCCTTGATGCATGTTCACTAGTTAGCCACATTGAGCCCAATAAGCCTATTGCTTCTTGATGACCTTATGTTATAAGCCAAAATCTGGAAAAACCATGTAAACCCGATCTTAGGACTAGGAGATCATGGAAGCTTAGCAAGAGAATGGTTGCAAGAAACTAAGTTTGGGGTGGCTACAAGGTTTGATATGTCATTCTGGGTTGAGAAAAAGAAAAAAAAATAAAGGTTGGAGCCAAAGGCAAAAAGAAAGAAAAAGAAGAACAAAAATGTCAAAAAAAAGGGTATTAGAAGAAAAAGGCTGTAGCCACCCAAAGCAAAAAGAAAAATGGAAAAAGGAATTTGAGTGGAATTTCAATGTGTCAAAATGTTTCATGCTCTCTTAATTCCTAGGGATGTAAGCCTAGTACCTTTGAATATCCTACCTTTAGCCAGGCCCCATTACAACCTTTAAAAGACCTTCTGATGTTGCATTCATGTTTTCGTGGGAACTATTTTGAGATGAAAATCAAATCCATGGGAAGTGCTCTCGAAATGTGAAATTGAGTGAAAAGTTGATAGCCTAGACAAATTGAGCGAATGAGTGAAATATTAAATGCCCTTGTGAGGAAGGCAATTGTTTGAAATTGGTAATCTCCCTTTTGTGTGTAACTTGGATCCTCAACTCAGATTTCTGATTGCATGAATGATGGAATTCTCAATTGTTTAAATTAAATGAATGTGGGGATTACATTGTTGCAAGGGGGAACATTGAAGAAAAAAATTTGTTTTGTTGAAATTGCATGAAATTTGTGCGAATTCGATTGAATCCTTTAAGCTTGCCAAGTCTGAGTCTTTTTGAGTTTTAGTTTGCTTGGGGACAATAAAAGTTTAAGTTTGGGGTATTTTGATCAGCCTCTGGCTCGACTAGTTTTATAACTAGTAAGACCGTGGTTTTATTCGAGTTTAATCTCGTTTTCGCCCAAATTTGGATGTAATTGTCCTCAAGCAACATTTTGAGTCTCTTAAGTAATTTTAGGGTATTTTAGTTGGTTTTGAGTCAAATAAAGCATTTACTGCTGTTTCTTGTTTTCAGGTTAATAAGAAAATCAATTCTGGGAATATTCACCCCGCGAGAGGCTACTCGCCTCGCGAGCCTGAAGACCAGCATGAGCAGCAACAGTCACCCTCTCTGTCTCGCCTCGCGAATCACCGTCTCGCCTCGTGAGCCTGAAGGCCTGACTGTGCCAGAAATGTCATCCTCTCTGTCTCGCCTCACGAGAAATCCAAACGCTGAAGATCTATTCATAAGATTCGCCTCGCGAATCAGGTCTCGCCCCGCGAGCGCGCGGAACCCATAATCTCTATAAATTACTGTTTTAGGGCAGATTGAAAGAGGGACCTTTAGACCTAATTTTTCCATTGACGACTGTGAATTAGTTTGTGTTTTGTGTTGCATTTTTTATGGAGAACTAATTCCCTTGGATTAATCTGCTGTAATTGGTTTCCGCCGCACTTGAGGTTCTATAATTCCCATTTGATTTGGTTCTCCCTTTCAATACTATGCTATATGTTCTATTTGCTTAATTCAGGATTGTATAGAATTAGTATTGATTTATTTCAATGATTTTATGTTCCTATACCTAATCGCGTTTGCTTAATTCGCGTGTGTTCAATCGTGTTTGCTTAATTCACGAGTGCTTCACCCCGTTTGCTTAATTCGGGAATTAGGAACATACATCTCGTAGTGCCAATTTCGCTTGTTAATTGTTGCTACAATCGGAAAGGGATTAGAATCCGCTTAGGGCTTGGAATTTATATGAATCAAACCACTAACTACACTTTTTCCAATCACTCGCTTTTTGACCCGTGTGCGACAGCGGATCAAAATTCCAACCATTTCTCACCTTCACACAAACCAATTTTAGCATCGCTGACAACCGTGTATGAGTAGTACACCTTGGATATAAAGGCTTATTCGCATCACCACACAACTTATCATACACGTGAGCTCGATGAAAAGATTCTTGTCCAATATCACGGATCATGTCCTCTACTCGATCATCCTCCATATCAACGTCAACGTCCTCACTTTGGGAGACACTTGCCGTACTACTCAACAACACATCACCATGCTATATCCATCATGTATAACTCAAGCAAATCCCTTCACAAATAAAATGAGTACGTATATCCTTCACCGTACATTTCCTCGTATTCAAACACTTGACACAAGGACAACAGAACATTCCATTACTATTAGGAACATTCCTTTGAGCAAATTCTATAAATTCTCCCACCCCCTTCAAATACTCAGCACTAGTGCGTTTACAAACCATCCAACTACGATCCATAACTAGATATGTTCTGTAGATATACAAAACATATATCCAATATAAGGACAATACGGGATATTGAAAACTAGTTTTTGAATATTGGCAAGCAATGGTCACGGCCTGGCAGTGATGTCCATCACGGCCGTAACGTGCCAACTGAACCAGACCCTCACAGGCATAACAGATCACGGCCTAGTCGTGATGAGAATCAAAGCCGTGACAGACCAACCAGCAGAGCAACATACTCTCAAAACCCAAAATAGAGACATTCCAAACAACTCAAACTAACAATTTCAAGTTTCAACTACTGAGACTACAGTTTCAACATACACTCAAAACCAAAAATAAAAAAATGTGCCCTAAAGACTCACCATAAATAGGTGCTCGCGTGGTGGTAGGGAGGGGAGCTCGAGTGGTGGCCAACGTTCGATGTGGTTACTGAGAGCAGAGGGACAAGGAGAGTTAGTGCGCGGGAAGGGGTAAAAGAGAGATGTCAAGTTATTGCAAAGAATGAACGGGAAAGACAGAGTTAGGGGGTTAAGAGTGTACCTCATGGTGGTGGCGAAGAAGCCCCCGCGGTGGTTGCGGTGGAGATGAGCTCGCGATTAGGCAGAATGAGAGTGAGAGTGAGAGTGAGATTTGAGAGTGAGAGTGAGCGTGATGAAAAGAGAGAAGAACAGAGATGTACAAAGCAAAGTGTAGAAGGCGCGCGGCTGTAAACGTTATAATCAAAAACCAAAAATAAAACAACATTTTACGTCAGTTGTCTTAAAAATCGGACGTTAAAAGTCATTTTTTAACGTCAGTTGTATTAAACAACTAACGTAAAATATTAATATTTTTATTTAAAAACACTTTTAACGTCAGTTGTTGAATACAACTGACGTTAAAAGTGTTCTACAAAAATCATTCCTTTGACTACTGTGCTACTTACCCATGACTATTGTGCCTTACCCATGCACATTGTAACCTAATCCTCGTAATGAGCATTACGTGTATAGATCAATTTTCAAGAAAATCAGCTAGTCTCTCTTCTCTATATAAAGTACCATTCTTCTGTATCAGTCTGTAATGCAGCCTCTTCTTTTCCTCTATATTTCGTGCATTTTCTATTCCTTCACAAAATGGCTCTGAGACTTTTGTTATCTCTTACTATACCTAGACTTAAAGGTCTCTGTCGTAATGGTCAAAAAACTTTTGAGGTTGAGTAAATTACGTAACATGGATGGTAAAGTTGAGTAAATTACGTAATGTGATTCCCTCACTTTATTTCATCTCAGTCATCCCTTTCACTCTGCTTTGGCCAAAGGATCAAGCTTCAAGATGATGCATCAAGGAAATCCAGTGAAGGAGGTGATGCAAAGATCCCTTTCACTTTGCTTTCGCTGCTAGATGCATCCATTAATTGGAGTTTCTGAGGATAGGACTAAGAAGAATAAATGATGTTGAAGCAGAAACTTTTTTATATTTTAGGGCTATGTTGCAGAAATTTTTTATCTTTTAATCATGTAATTGTAACTTATGAATCGCTTCAATGAGATACGATTTGATTATACATATATAACTTGTTTTATGTTAAGTGTTTATTTATTTTAATTTACCCAAGAATTTGTTTACTTATTCAAGCTAATTAATTAAGATTAAAAATAAACTTGTTTAAAAAAAAAGTTTAGAAATAAACTGCACTATATATATGGATTGACCTGTGTTAAGAGTGACAACATGGCATTACAGATAGAGATATAGTATTATTTACGTCAGCTATTTATTTAACTGAAGTAAAAATCACACTTTTAACGTCAGTTGTATAAACCACTGACGTTAAAAATAAATATTTTTTATTTTAAAAACACTTTTAACGTCGGTTGTTGCCGACAACTGACGTTAAAAGTGTATAAGTTTCTGCAAAAACATTCATTCCTTTGACTACTGTGCTACTTACCCATGCACTTTGTAACCTAATCCTCTTAATGAGCATTAAGTTTATAGATCAGTTTTCAAGAAAATCAGAGAGACTCTATTCTCTATATAAAAAGCCATTCTTCTGTATCAGTCTGTAATGCACCCTCTTCTTTTCCTCTATATTTCGTGCGTTTTCTATTCCTTCACAAAATGGTTGAGACTTTTGTTATTTCTTCCTATACCTAGACTTAAAGGTCTCTGTCTTAATGGTCAAAAAACTTGAGGTTGAGTAAATCACGTAACATGGATGGTAAGGTTGGGTGAATCACGTAATGTGACTCCCTCACTTTATTTCATCCCCGTCATCCCTTTCACTTTACTTTCGCTACAAGTGACTGTGGATTCAAGACGATGCATCAAGGAATTCCAATGAAGGAGGTGATGCAAAGATCCATTTCACTTTGCTTTCGCAGCTAGTGACTGTGGATTCACGATGCATCATGGAATTCAAGTGAGGGAGGAGATGCATCCATTGGAATTTCTGAGGACATGTACAGGACTGAGAAGAAAATGATGTTGAAGCAGAAACTCTTTTATATTTTAGGGCTATGTTGCAGAAATTTTTTATCTTTTAATCATGTAATTGTAACTTATGAATCGCTTCAATGAGATACGATTTGATTATACATATATAACTTGTTTTATGTTAAGTGTTTATTTATTTTAATTTGCACAAGAATTTGTTTACTTATTCAAGCTAATTAATTAAGATTAAAAATAAACTTGTTTAAAAAAAAAAGTTTAGAAATAAACTGCACTATATATATGGATTGACCCGTGTTAAGAGTGACAACAGGGCATTTCAGATTGAGATATAGTATTATTTACGTCAGCTATTTATTTAACTAAAGTAAAAATCACACTTTTAACGACAGTTTTATTAAACAACTGACGTTAAAAATAAATATTTTTTATTTTAAAAACACGTTTAACGTTAGTTGTATTAAACAACTGACGTTAAAAGTGTATAAGTTTCTGCAAAAACATTCATTCCTTTGACTACTCTGCTACTTACCCATGACTGCTATGCTACTCACCCATGCACATTGTAACCTATAATCCTCTTAATGAGCATTAAGTTTATAGATCAGTTTTCTAGAAAATCAGCTAGTCTCTCTTCTCTATATAAAGTACCATTCTTCTGTATCGATCATGTCTGACCTCTTCTTTTCCTCTATATTTCGTGCGTTTTCTATTCCTTCACAAAATGGCTGAGACTTTTGTTATTTCTTCCTATACCTAGACTTAAAGGTCTCTGTCTTAATGCTCAAAAAACTTCTGAGGTTGATTAAATCACGTAACATGGATGGTAAGGTTGGGTGAATCACGTAATGTGATTCCCTCACCTTATTTCATCCCATCCCTTCTCTCTGCTTTGGCTCCAAGTGACTGTGGATTCAGATGGAGCATCAAGGACTTCAAGTAAGGGAGGAGATGCATCCATTGGAGTTTCTGAGGACAGGACTGAGAAGAAAATGATGTTGAAGCAGAAATTTTTTATCTTTTAATCATGTAATTGTAACTTATGAATCGCTTCAATGAGATACGATTTGATTATACATATAACTTGTTTTATGTTAAGTGTTTATTTATTTTAATTTGCACAAGAATTTGTTTACACTAATTAATTAACATTAAAAATAAACTTGTTTAAAAAAAAGGTTTAGAAATAAACTGCATTATATGGAGTGATCTGCGTTAAGAGTGACAATAGGGAGATGACAACGAAAGAAATGAGTTTCATAATTATTTACGTCAGTTATTTGTTTAACTGCCATAAAAATCACACATTTAACGTCAGTTATTTACACAACTGACGTAAATAGTAATTTTATATTTACAAAACTGCCACCGGCGCCTCATTTTTAACGTCAAACATATGGTCAACTGACGTAAAACGTTCCCTATATTACATTATTTCCACCAGTGTAACACATGTATCTCTCTATATACAAAGTGTCCTTATTTTCCCGAATATCTTATAATTATCTATCCAAAAAATTATAAATATCATAAACCCATTCTTATTTTTAGTTGCTTTAAATAAATTAGTTGAAAATGATTGATAATCCTAAATACCAATGCAAGTGGGATAATAAATGTTTTATAATTTATAATTTATAATTTATCCCATCCTTATTTTTAGTTCCTTTAAATAAATTAGCTGTAAATGATTGTTAATTCCCTAAATATCAATGCAAGTGGGAGAATAAATGTTTTATAATTTATAATTTATATTTTGAAAAAAAAAATCACCCTAAATATCATTTTCTAAATATGGAATGTTTTTTCCAATTGTCAAAAGAATTTAAAGTTTATAATTACTCCGAAGGTGACATGTGACAAGAGTTTTCAACCATGGTTTTTGCTTTATAATATTTATAGATAAAAGGCAAGTGGAAGAAGAAATGCTTGATAATTTTATAAATAATTATTAAAAGTGGAATATTTTGTCAAATGTCAAAAGAATTTTTAATTTTAAAGTGGCTCTCAAAATGTACATGGCATAACTTTACATCCATGGTTTTGCTTTATAATATTTATAGATAAATATTATTGTCTTAACCCAAAAGATCCCTAATCCGAATAGTATCTATAGAAGTAGTTTGGATCCTCCCATCATACACTAAAAAAAATTAAGAAGATCAAATATTAGTCATGAAAGAATTTGTAAAAACATATAGTTAAAAAACGTTGAGCAATGATTATAGATAACCCATTCTCATCCAAAAAACATTAACTCTACATTACCTTCCAATTGATTTGCAAAAAAATGATTTTTTTTCAAAGCCATATCAATGTAATTTGATTGTCAATTTATCTTTTGATGCAGAAATATCACTAATAAATTAATCGTTTTAGCCTTGAGTGAAAAATAGAAAAAAAGAAACTTTAGATGAACAAACCTTCTCAGGAGATGCTTGAATTTTATATTTTCATTTGATTGTCTATATTTTTATATTGCCTCTATTAGGTTTGATAAAGAGTAAACTTGCATCTGAAATATAGGAGAAATAACTCAAAGATTTAAGTAAATTACATAGAGAAATGATTCATCATCTTGAAATTATTTATTTTCTTTGAAAACATATATAATTTATGACTCTTTGTTTATCACAATTCACGATGTACAACAATTAATTTAGTTGCTTCAAATAAATCAATTACAATGAAAATGATTGATAATCTTCAATACCAATGTAAGTGGGATGAAAAATATTTGATAATTCTAATTTTTATTTTTAATATATATATATATATATATATATATATATATATATATATATATATATATATATATATATATACTTTCTAAAAGATAAATGTTTTTCCAATTGTCAAAAGAACTTAAATTTTATTGTAAATATATAATCAAGAGAATTATATGTATACGCTATTGTATAATTTTTTTTATAAAAAATACATATAGCTTTTATCTTTATAATAATAATAATAATAATATATGATCCACAATTATTAAAAAATGATATTTTTCAATAATAGTATATATTTTATATATATAAAAAATATAGCTTTTATCTAATATATATATATATATATATATATATATATATATATATACCACCTGTAATTATTAAAAATGATATTTTTATTTTTTTTTAAAATTGTATGAATCAAATGTAGATAATAGACTTAAATAATTGGAAATGAATTGAAATTATGATTTAAATAAATTATATTGGAAAATGATTCATCTTGAAATGTTTTAATTGCTTTGGAAACATATATAGTTTTAAATGTTGAGGGATAATATAAGGCAAGTGGAAGAAGAAATGCTTGACAATTTTATAAATTTTATAAATAATTTCTAAAAGTAGAATATTTTGTCAAATGTCAAAAGAATTTTTAATTTTAAAACGACTCTTAAAATGACACATGGAATAAATTTCCATTCATGATTTTTGATTTATAATATTTATTGATTATAGATACATGAAGTGTTAGAATGAGAATAATCACTATACATACAAAAGAATAGACTTTTGTTTTTCTAGTTTTTAACAACCATTTACATAACTCATAAATAATTTCCGAGCTAGCTATCCTATTAGTAATTTTAAAATTAAAAAAGTTATCAATTTTAGAGTTTATATTAAAAATATATATTAGGAAGCGACAAGGCCTCTCCCAACCCATATGTAGATACGTCCCTTATTGTTGTTACACGTATCCCTCTTTTTCTCTTCTCAATCAAATAAAAGAAAAGAAAATTAAAAAATTCATCTACTTTCACTCTTTTCTTTTCTTTTTTTTTTAGTAAAAAGGAGGGCTAAGCCCAAAAGAAACTAACCAGCTACGAACCTAGGCAAGGAGACCCCAATAGCATCCTGAAAGAGGAGACTAACACACCCATTTGGTGGATGACTCAAAATATGTAATCCCAACTCCATAGAATGAGCTAGATTAGCTAAAAAATCAGCTACCTGATTCCCCTCCCTCCAAACATGGGAAACACGGATCTTCCATTTTCACGCACGCAGATTGTAAATCGTTTTAATCATTGGGGCATAAGGATGGTTATCAGGACAACCATTAGTGAGGAACCTCACTGCCACCACAGAATCACTCTCCACCCAAACTCTTGGTGTTATGACCCAAATTTGTTATGGCCCAAACACTAAACCCAAGTGCCATGATCTATCTTAAGTTAAGAAAAGTCTAGAATAATGATGAGTCAAATCATTTAGGAAGAGTCTAGAATAATGGTGAGTCACTATGATTAGTCACTACTAAGTTTATTAGGTTTGTTATTAAGAATGCTATATATGTAATGAATGAATGCAATGAAGTAAGAAGAAGAATGATGAATGAACTTTAGTATTTTGAGTAGCTTAGCTCTTAGTTTTTCTTTAGCTTAGCTTGTAGTTATTTCTGTCCATCACAATTGAAAAAAATATATATATTAAAAACAGCCCAAATGAAGATCACTTCAGTCCTGACCCTAATGTTCCTTCTCTGTAATGCAAAGCTCCAGCCTCCATGGCACCTATGGTCAGCCAGATGCTGGTCCGTGTGACGGCACCATTGTCGGAAAAGGAGCGATCATGGGGGAGCTTGACCGGACTGAAGAATACTACAGCTCCCCTGACGAAGACGCTCAGAACGGAGATCGAGAAGATGAGGCCGGGACCGTAATGTATCTGGACAGCAACGAGAGCACCGTCTGAAATATCCGTTTGTGTAGAAGGCGACACGCGGCGGTGGGGAAGTCATTTGTGAAATACAGCTGGGATCGAAAACAAAAATGGAGTGTGATGGCGGCTCGGCAGCGATGGTGGTGACGACGTTCACAGTCGTATTATTCGGCAATGGCATAGAGGTTGGTGACGCCGACGTCTCAGACTCGAAGCTCCTCAGATCTGGTGCGAAGAATATGAAAGGCAAGTCGAACTTCAAGCCAAAGAAATGGATGGCAGAGACGGCGATCGAAAGCCGTGGAGCGGCGGCGACGGCAAGCGAGCGAGCCAAGTCGTGTGAGAAGGTGGTGGTGCTGAAAGAGACGTCATTTGCTTCGGCAATGTCTACAGAAATCACTATTAGAGTGGATACCACTGGTGTAGTGGTGATGATGGCGGAGTTGAGTCCGACTTGCTCTGTTTCTACATTACCATTCTCTGTTGGTTTGAAAAACAGGGGTGTAGAGGTAGTGACAATGGGGGGACTCTGATGGAGGAATGAACTCAAGGGTTTCAGAGGATTGGAGTCTGGATTGTATAGTGTGGATGGCCTCAAGGAAAAATTCATTATAACGATCAAAGGAAGCCTTGAAGCTTTTGATGGAGTCTTGGAGGTGAAGGAAATCATAATGGAGAGCATATTGGTTAGTGTGGGGGTAACAATGGTGGGTGGTAGCCATAGCTTAAATTGGGGTGGGTGAAGGTGTGGTAATGGTAGTGTTGTTGACAGTGAAGGGATCAAAAAATTGTGTGTAGCCATGATCAAAATAGGGGTTGTATGATGGGGCATAAGTGGTGGTGAAGTTGGTAGTAATGGTGGGAAAAAATAGAGGAGGTGAGGCCATGACAATGAAAGCACCAATTGTAATGAGCAGAAATCTCTACAAGCTAAGCTAAAGAAAAACTAAGAGCTAAGCTATACAAAATATTAAATTTCATTCATCATTCTTCTTCTTATTTCATTGCATTCATTCATTACATATATAGCATTCTTAATAACAAACCTAATAAACTTAGTAGTGACTAATCATAGTGACTCACCATTATTTTAGACTCTTCCTAAATGATGTGACTTATCATTACTCTAGACTTTTCCTAACGTAAGATAGATCAAGATACTTGGATTTAGTGTTTGGGCCATAACATATTTGGGTCATAACACTTGGCAAATGATTATCCCAAGCCATATGTAGGGCTGACTTTCACTCTTTTCATTTCTTTATTCAGTGTCCTGATCAAGTAAAAGCTTAGGTAAATGTACTGAGTGTTGTTCTTTCTCTCTCACACACATATCGTATAGATTATTTTGAGAGAAATAGAGAATCTTTTGTTTCGTGGTCTGCACGTAGAATTTTTTGTTTGCACTCTAAAATGCCACTTGGAAGGAGATTGGATTGACAAAATTTACATTCCAAAATCGACGCATTTTTTTAATACGTATTTCTAAATACATATATCTAACGTGTTATGAGTGAAAAACAATCTCATATGTCAGATTTTATTATTTGGCAATCCCATTTTCCCTTCCCTATAAGCATTGCATTCTTACAAACCACAATCAACTCCTATCCAACTTATGGTGCAGTTTGTAATTTGAATTGGATATTTGGATTATGGGGTTGCTTTTGAAGTTTGGACTGTAGGATTAAATGAGTCCAATGACAAAGTGGTCTATATGGCTGGAATGAAATGGCCACCACATTCTTTTATTCAATTGAAGAAAAATTACAACTTAAATGACAAATTTCGTAGACGTGATCATCAAGGACTAGGGACTAGAGTCAGTCTTTGGGCTGGGGACCAGCGTCTAGGTTGTAGGGCTGATAAGAGCCAAAATTGGGGTTGTCAAATGTCAAATCTGTGTGACCATAAATGCTAAGTGAGACCGTGGAATTTTAAGCAATACAATAACATCCTTGTTTACTGTTATCACTTATCAGCGTACCGAGTCAACAAATGAAGATTCCGTATCCCTTCCATACACAAATTCTAAACAAATCGCTCTCAATGGCAGGGATTCGGTTCCTCTCCATTCACGAGAAGCGTCCAGTGACAGCGATGCCTTTTTGATGAAACTGGATTTCTTTTAGAAACTATTTATTAGTTTAGGGTTATTCTGAAACTATTTATTAATGGGGGGTCGTTTTGGACACGTAACATATTTTATTATTTTTCACTCTGACGGATCAAAGGCACCAGTCTAGTCCTATTTAAAAAAAAAGCCAAAAGCAGAGGCGCCACTGCAGATGACGCCTCCCCCTGCAGTGTGCCACGTGGCGCTGCACCCCCCCCCCCCCCCCCCCCCAACCCACAAACCATTAGAAGGTAGTCCCCCCCTCCTCAGAAGACGTTCAAGTAGCAACCCCCCATAAAAAATACGAAGAGCAGCTCCCTCCCCCTTTAGTTCCTCCTCTATATATAGATCTTGATAAGAAATTTTATTTACTACTTGTTATATTATTTGTTACTTATTATTAAGGTATTTTTTTATTATCTGTTGTTTTAAATAGATACTTTATCATTAATGTAATCTTTACTCCCTATACTTATAGTATACTTTTTTTAGTAGCGGTGTTCCTTTAAAATTGCATGTAACTGTGTTTTAATTCTTATAAGATAAATTTTTTTTACTACTGTAATAACTGATGAATATTTATTGGTGTAAATTGTTATTGCTATTATTTTTTTATGCCTCGTGTGATATTATTTGTTATTCGTTATTACGGGTTTTTTATATTGCATCTTGTTGTTTTAAATAGATACTTTATCATTAATGTTATCGTGACTCCCTATACTTATAGTATAATTTTTTTGTAGCGGTGTTCATTTAAAATTGCATGTGACTTTATTTTAATTCTCATAAGATAATTTTTTTTTTACTACTATAATAATTGATGAATATTTATAGGTGTAAATTGTTATTGGTATTATTTTTTTTATGCCTCCTGTGATATTATTTGCTACTCGTTATTACTGGTATTTTTTTATTGCATCTTGTTGTTTTAAATAGATACTTTATCATTAATGTCATCGCTACTCCCTATACTTATAATATAATTTTTTTTGTAGCGGTGTTCCTTTAAAATTGCATGTGACTTTATTTTAATTCTTATAAGGTAAATTATTTTTTTACTACTGTAATAATTGATGAATATTTATTGTTGTAAATTGGTATAGCTATTATTTTTTTTATGCCTCCTATGATATTATTTGCTACTCGTTATTACTGGTATTTATTTATTGCCTCTTGTTGCTTTAAATAGATACTATATCATTAATGTCATCGTTACTCCTTATACTTATAATATAATTTATTTTTGTAGGGATGTTCCTTTAAAATTGCATGTGACTTTATTTTAATTCTTATAAGGTAGAATTTTTTTTACTAGAGTAATAATTTATTGGTGTAAATTGTTATTGCTAATAATTTTTTTATGCCTCCTGTGAAATTATTTGCTACTCGTTATTACTGGTATTTTTTTATTGCCTCTTGTTGTTTTAAATAGATACTTTAATTAAATTTATCATCAATGTCAGTATTTATTGGGGCTTAATTGATACTATAATTTTCCTTAATTATACAACTCAATAGATTTTATTATATAATCTATATAACTGTAACATTTTTTTTAATGTCAGGTGATAGATATGGCATCATCTAGCTCACAATCAAGGGCACGATTGGTAAACCCCGTCCCAGTGGATGATTCACTATTGAACATGCAAGAAAAGCATGTTTCCCAACATGTATGGAATGGATCACCCCGATCGAGTTCTTAGAGCTTGACGTGGACTGTCATTTAATCCTGCTGTTATTGATCTCCTAGAGTCTGTCAAAGCTAATCTTCAAATAGCCGGTTTCTTGGGGGTAGCCCAAGTAAATATAACCCAGCTTGATCATAATTTGATTACTGCACTTGTTGAGCGATGAAGACCCGAGACTCATACCTTTCACATGCCGTGGGGAGAATGCACCATCACACTGCAGGATGTTGCTATTCTCTGTGGACTACGCATTAACGGTCCCGCTGTTATTGGTGCAACTCATAAACATTGGAAGGAATATGTCGGTGAAATGCTAGGCAGAGTTCCTAACGATTCTGACATGAAAGGATCAAGAATAAAGTTAAAGTGGCTGGAAGGTCATTTTGGGCACTTCTCTCAATGGAAGGATAATCAATGGTGGAGGATTGTATATACACGAGCGTATATACTCAGGTTGATAAGGAACCTATTGCTCTCGGATCACTCCGGTTCATATGTATCACTGAGATATCTTCCACTATTGGAGAATTTTGAAGTAACAGGTCAGTATAGCTGGGGTTCGCCTGTATTGGGTTACTTGTATCGATAGTTGTGCAAGTCTACGAATTATGAAAAGAAGGAGATTTGCGGGTTCATACCGTTGGTTCAAATATGGGCATGGGAAAGGATGCCTTCCATTGCTCCGCAGCTCGTGATTGACCAACGAGATTTCGGTACACCATACGGTACACGGTAAGTAGCATGTAAAATTCGTAATGCCCTCATTGTTTGTAGCATATACTTGATCTGATAATCCTTTTTTAAAACAATGATAGGTGGATGCACCACCTGACGTATTATCGTGATCGATTTGACAAAATGAAGCATCGCGATGTAAGTATAAATTATCAATTTAAATAAAAATTAGGAATGTTTTGTGAATGTTTTGTATTATTTATGTTGTTTCTATCTTATGAATTTAATTACTATAATTTGTTCCATGTTGGTAGATAACCTGGTGTCCCTACGACGACATGATGATGCCAACACTACCCATGGTTTGTCTAGAAGCCATGTACTTATGGAGGGTTGTTCTTCCTTTGATATGCTTCAACATTGTCGAGTGGGCTCAACCAGATCGTGTGATGCGTCAATTCGGCCTGCAGCAACATATACCCAATGAACCTGCCCAACCAGAAAATCGCCATGATCTGTCACTTAGGGGCAAACATTCTGAGAATTGGCCACTCATGTTGGATGATGACATTAGTTTCTGGAATGATAGACACATGAAGGTGATTTGTCATAATCAACCACAGATTGGTCTCCTAAATAAGCAATCAGAGTATATGCGGTGGTACTTGCGTAGGACACGACGATGGGTTGGCAGGGAAGGTGCACTCAGGATTTTCGGTAACGTTATGGTTTCCCAGCATATTGTTTTCTTGGTTGAATTATAGTTTGATAAATTATTGTTAATAGTTATTAACCTTGCTGTAGGCTGATGGGATGGAGCGATTGTACTACTTAAGTACTCCCGAGGGTCAACCAGAGTTCACGTTTGTTGAACTTAATCAAGATCTTGCGGCTATTATGGAAGCATCGGATGAGGTGGATAGCATCACTATACCTACTGTCTCAGCTGTACCTCTCACACAAGCCGTGGAACCGCTTCCTCCGTTCGCACGTGTGCCAGCAGCAATAGTGGAGGGTCAGTCTCTTGGTAGGAGAAAACAGTGTCTGGAACAACATAATTTCTACACACCGCCTATGCCGGCACGTGGAGAAGGATATTATTATGCGCCCACCCAGGGTCATGACTTTTCACAGGAACCCGCTCCAACGTATTTTCATACTGACATGGCAGGACCATCGTCCATGCCTGCCCATTCCTGATCGTCCATGCATACTCATTCCCCTATTGATCCAAATTCACCCAATTTGTTCTTCACACCACCCGCATATCACCCGACTGCTAACACACCAAGAGCACCCAATCCCATGATTGAGCAAATACAAAACAGCCCAATATACTCTCCTGGATACGTTGGTGTGGGTATTGACTTGAATGTTGACTTCTTCGCAGTTTTAGACTCTAGCTCAGCAAGTGAACAGCCAATTCAAGTTGAGCCCAATGTCAGAAGAAATCCACGTCGTGAGGCTCGGGATAAACAACGACAGTGCATCTTGTCTCCCTTTCAGCATGATGGTGATCACGCTCAGTAGTCACCTTCCAGTTGCATTGTAATTATGTAGAATATTATCTAATTGATATTTTGTACCTAACAGACATTTATACCAATTTTGTATTTAGTGGAGTAACTTGATATTTTGTTTTGTTATGTTTTTGTTTCGTCTTGAAATTACATCCATTTATTATTATAACAAAACATACTAATTATATGTCGTAACATTTGACTATGGCAAAACAAAGCTTTGGAAAGCATACATAAAAGGGTGTAATCTAAATATTTTCTTCCATACCAACTCCTCCACTTCCTGATCCTCCAGCTCGTTGAGGGAAGTGGCGCCGGTTATGACCCTGAGACCTACACAATCCACATCGTTGGGTCAGTTGTGACTCTACCCAGTCCATCTCATTACGAATGCGGGTTGACTTGGGTCTCCCTTTCGGGCGTAGCATCGACACATCCGGAACTAAGGTTCAAGGCTGTTGTATCTCGGGTATTTCTTCCTCATTTTCGATTGGAAACCACTGGGCAGCGTAAACATTAATGATACTGTGCCACTTGTAAACATCGTTGACATACTAATCATGGTCGAGAATCATGGCCGCACAAGCATCAATGACATGTGAACATGGCAAATGATATGCTTGAAAGTTTCCACACTGACAATATTTAGTTTGTAAGTTAACGCTCCAACAGCGACCCCCTCTTTGGGTGACCGGATTAAAAGCCTCTTCGACCTCAAATCGTAGATTCTGGGTGTCATATCGACGAACCTGATGCGTAGAAGCATCTTCTTGATGTTTCAAGAGCTTCTTCATTGCCTTGTCAGAATATCGGTGACCAGAACTAAGCTTGCCTCTTGCTTCCGCACCCCGCTGAACAAAATACTCGACGATCCTACCATATCAACACTTAACCAAAGCGGTGATTGGCAGATTCCTAGCACCCTTTAAAATTTTATTCACGCATTCCGACAAATTGGTTGTCATGTGTCCAAATCGATGAGCACCATCATCATAAGCCAGTGACCATTTCTCCTTCCTAATGCCATCAATCCACCTTTGTATTTCAGGACTGGTTTCACGGAATTTCTCAAGCTTCCGATCGAAGTTTATCTTGCATGCGGTGTACCCTATACAAAAACGTTAACTTATTTAGGTCGCCATATTATTAAAGAAAACATAAATACAAAAATTATGTAATTTGAAAAAGACATACCTAGAGTCATCAATTCCTCCTTCAACTTTTTATTCTTGAATCTCTGGTTGAAATTACTGGCAATATGTCGAATACAGTATACATGATAAGCATTTGGAGGCTGCCAACCTAGGTGAGGATTCGAAACGGTTGATTTAATGCTTTGGTGCCGATCGGAGATCAGACATATACCGGTCTTATTGGTAACATGTTCCCGGATTAATCCCAAAAACCAAGACCACGCATCTAAAGTTTCTCCTTCCACAACAGCAAAATCAAGCGGCGGTAAATGATTGTTTCCATCCTGTGATGTGGCAATCAACAGTTTGCCACGATACTTACCATACAGAAATGTGCCATCAACCCGTATTATTGGTTTGCAGTGATTAAATGCATCACAACATTGTCTAAACGTCCAGAAAACACGATGAAACGTGTGATATTGGTTGTTCACATGGTTGCCCACCACATATAGGTTGGTCTCGATCTTGTAAAATGAATCTGGTGAAAACAACTGCATATGTTGTAACCATCTAGGTAGCATGGCATATGATTCATCCCAATCTCCAAATACATTCACTATGGCCTTTTGTTTGACTTTCCATGCTTTTCTATAAGATATCTTGTACCCGTAAGTACTTAGAATTCTTTCGCGTATCAAAGCGATAGTCACCGATGGCGCTTCTCGGACCATAACTAGGAAGTCGATTTAAATATAAAGTTAGATTACACTTGGAATTAACAATAAATACAATTATCATACTAGTAATCATCGTACCTAGTATGCACGAGCATATGAAGTTACAATCCAGCTTTGTGTGGTCTTGCGACAACATCCGGTTCACACAATTATGTTGACCGCCTCACTTTGTAACCTCCCACTTTAGTGACTTTTTCGACAAGATAGCCCTCAGCCTCCATGGGCATCCTGTCAAATGATTTGAACACTGGACATAATACTTGGTTGATTTAGATTCAACAACTTTGAAATCCTGATGAACGTTCATGGAATAATGTTTAACAGCCATTTGAACCGTCTGTTTAGTATCAAATCTCAAGCCAACATACAATTCCTGATCCACTTTCCACGATCCCGGAACATCTACGCCTTCAAATTCTATCTCCTGATCAGGATGTTCCCAATTTATATAATTATAATTGGGGGATGAGTTGAAAAATGCATCATGTGATTGACCTATAAGTGAGTAAAAATGAATAAATTGCCAATTAGAGTAAAATTAATAATATTTATACAAATAAAAATTAATAGTAATGATATCGGAATAAAATTATTAATTGTTGGAGGAAACCAACCAGCTTGATGCAGAACAAAACCACCAGGAACCATCGATGAAACCGGAGCTGCAACAATTCCATGTGACGCCAATGCGGACAAAACTCACTACAAGAATTTTCGCTATTTCCCAGGGCATTTGGCCCTGGGAAATCCAAAAAATCCGTGAGAAAATACACATTTCCCACGGATGACCCACGAATCCAGATCCGTCGGTTTTCAGGTCGTCGGAAATCGTTCCCACGAGCAAGCCCTGGGAAATTTCCCACGGTTACGCCCCTGGGAAATTTCCCACAGTATAATCCCTGGGAAACATTTCCCAAGGCTTTGACCCTGGGTAACATTTCCCACGGTTTTATCCCTGGGAAACATTTCCCAAGGCTTTGACCCTGGGAAACATTTCCCACGGCTTTAGCCCTGGGAAAACAAATCTATTTTTTTAAAAAAATATAGTTTATAGCTTAATAATTAAATTAATTATAGTTAAACTAAATAAATAAATAATTATGTTTTTTATATTGATGCATGAACAAAGAAATTATTATCATAATTCAAACCACTTAAATATAATTCAAACAATTTGTTCAACAAATAAAATTAAAACAAGCCATTTGTTCAACAAAAAAAAAAGGGTAATCCAAACCATAATTGACATCATAAGTAAAATAAAAACATAAATGCTTAAATCTTGGTGATTCAGGCTCCTGTCTGCTTGCCTTGCTGCAACTAAATAATTTTCTACCACCTGAAAACACAAGCAACAGTGTAAAGGCTCCGTAATGGGTTCTCTTCATAAAATTCAAGTATGACCCTAGATAACTTAGTTAAGAAAATTGTTGCTTCCAAATAATAATGAAGGAATTGGAGCTTAAATCATTTTCTGTCAATGCTTGAACCTAGTTCCATATAACACTAACAATTTCAAGATGATTGATGTGTATATCAAATGAGCAGAAACTGTTTAGTGAAACAACTCTAAGAATTGAATATTTGAATTAACACAATGTGGTACCAATACATAATAATGCTAGCAAAACAATCTCAGAGACATGTATCTTGGAAAAAATTTCCCCAGATGTTATAAAAGAAACATCAGTAGCAAGCTATTTGATAACTATAAGTATCTTATGTAAAGACATATATATTCAGACATATAAATAAGTAGCAATCATTAGGGTGGGTTCAGTGAATAAATCAAAAAAAATATTTCATGAATATGCAAATCTGACCAAGCAAGCATTGGCATTTTCTTGAAAAAATTCAAAGTGATATCTATGTAGGCCCAGGAGCACTGCACATGGTGGACTCTGCATATGAATACATGATTACCAATATGCATCAAAAGAACTTCAAATTTCAAAGTGTAATAACTCCGAGGAAGATCATGAACGCTTTTTATGCTCAATAATTTGAAAAAAGGAGAAGAAAATAGATACACAATTAGCCATTATGTGAAATTCTATTAGGGCAAGAAAAACAGCATCAGTCATTTCCACCTGAATCAGGTTAGCTTTTGTAGTTAATATGGCAAAGGCAATAAAACCAAGCATCATTGTGCTAGCAAAAACTCTATGTTATGACTATCTCATTATTTTCTGGAAAAACGGATTGGGTATCATTTCCACTGCATTTACAGTGCAAACAAATAGAACCTGCAATGAGATTTCCAAATGCATGAATCATCTACATTATAACATTCATGATATGCCTACATTGTCTTCACCGAACTGAATACAAATTATATGTCATTCAAGAATTGTCTAACTATCCAAACAACTAGATATAGATAAGCACATAACTTAAGTCCCTTTAACATGGCAACATAGAGAAAATAAACCAGAAACAAATGCTAACTCATATATAACCTCAACATTCACGCTCAAGACTGTCAAATATATACCTTTGAAAGATCAATGGGAACATCAAGATAGTGGTAAGAAAATTAACATTCTCCTCTGGATCAGAAGCTCTAACAAAGGACTTGCTGGATCACCAGTATGTCATCTACCCCAACTGCAAATTGAATAAAACAAATATGAATAATGCAACCATCCTTTTCATAGAAGATTCAGAAGATTTAAAACAATAGTAAATTAAATAAAACTTAATTCTTGCATTATATTTATTAGAGTTATACATATAAACACAGAATTGAACAGAAAATCAGGAAACAAAATTACCCAACCGCAGATAAATTGAATCATCCAGCAATGTCTTACTTTGTGGATTTCATCAATCAAGACTAGAAGGTTGTCTGTTCCCACATTCTAAAGGCATTGTACCATCTTCTTCTACATAGCACCAATATAGGTTTGATGTCCTGTAAGATAAAATATTAATCATACAAAACACTACTACACATATTGCTATAAAACCAGTAATAATTCAACCTTGGCAAGGAATCAAAGAGACTTTAGCAACTTAGATTGCAGCCACATTAGCTAACCCTCCAATAGAAAATCGGAAGAACTCCTTGTGAAATTGAAAGACCAATACTTGTTTTTCCCACCACTGGAGGACCAGAAAGACAGATAATATTTCCTGCATATACAATTGTTCACCAAAATCTTAAATAAATTCAAAATTCTCGAGCCAACAGTAATAAGAATGAAGTTCCATTTACACAAACCTGTATTCTCCCCAAGGCATTGCAGCCAACCAGTTGAAGTAATTACGGGCGACAAACTAGCCTCCAACAGCTGTCGTTTTGTGAGCTCTTCATCTATAACTTGTGAAACATGATGCGGACAATTTTCTCTTTCTTTCTTTGGTTCAATCCTTTCGCTGAATTTACCGGAAAGAAAAATTAAAACATTCCTAAGACTCTGCATGTCACAATCAGAAAACTCTTTTAGAAAACTACTTATTTACAGAAAACAACTTGAAGAAGTCTACAAGACCACACTTCAAAATGCCAAATTAGATGATAATACATACCTATCCAAACGACAAATTGGACCAATACTAGCCTTGTAACGACAAATTGGCACAAGTATCACCAAGACCAGCCCAAACCTCCAAGCAACACACTCACAAACCTTATCAATATATCAATCAGATTTTGCAAAGAATCACAGCAATACATTTCATAGGCAACCGATTAACAAACCCAAGGAGTAGAGAAAGAGGGAAAGAGAGAACTAGGGAGCTTACCTGGGCGGAGGAGGGAGGCGTGACCCGAGGAGGGGGCGCGGCCGACCAGAAAGGGGCGGAGGAGAGAGACGCAAAGGAGGAAGGGGGCGGCGCGGTTTGGGGCGCGAGGGGTGAGAAGGGACCGTGAATGAACAGGGCAAGTAGCTAGGCTGGGTAAAATTTCCCACGGCTCAGACCGTGGGAAACGCCGCCTCGTTTTGCGACGGTAACATCCGTGGGAAAGAGCTGCAATTTGTGACGGATGGAGCCGTGGGAAACGTCGTGTAGTTTTCACAAGGTCCAATCCATGGGAAATTGTATCCTTTTCCCAGGGCCTAATCCGTGGGAAACACCGTAACCTTATAGTCACGACCCTGTCTCTCGTAAACTAAGCGGGAATGTTTGGCGCCCCTTTTTCCCAGGGCCTACCCCGTGGGAAATCTAGCGAAGGGGTTTGCAAGGGGCTTAGCCGTGGGAAATGACAAAATTTCCCAGGGATTTATTTCCCTGGGTAAAAAGCCCCGGGAAATAGCTTAATTTCTTGTAGTGACTATGTTGGAACCCTGTTCAACCTCCTCCTCGGTGTCCGATGAACCTGATGTTGGTATATCATCTTCATCATCATCTTCATCTGACTCATCCTCCATCTCGCTTGCCCAATCTTCATCTTCGTCATCTGCATTTGACCCAAGGTTTACCGACACATTTCGCTGCTCAAAACTAATACCCAATGACGGCACAGGGAATGTGGAAGTGCCCGCAACATTAACATCAACGTACAACTCAAGTGTCGACATCCAGGGATTTTGGATTAAACCATTCAGCATGCACTCCACATCTCGATCATCAGCAATTTCCACAAGAATATATTTCGCCGGGTTGCCACATATCATATATCTTGTCACAATTTTTGAAACTGATTGATTTGGTTGCAACCTCAGCTTCGAGTGAATCTTTGCCCTCAAACGCTTGTACCGGATGCAATGTTTTATTTGCACAATTTCTTGGTCCCCTTCAAATGTAATTCCTTCTGGTCCATCGAAGACTCTCTCGTTCGAGTATACAAATACTACAACTTGGCTCATGACGTCTGCCCTACAATAATATCAAATATATAAAAATTACCCCATAAATTTACAAGTTCTAATAATAACAATATTAAAAATACACAATAACAAATACAAATAATGGTATTAATACTATTAACATCATATTTAATATTAAATATGTAAACTTAAAAATAACATTAATACAACACAATAATATCACTATTAATAATAATATTCAAAAATAAAATTAATTACCAATTACTAATAATAAATACTGATACTAATAAAAGTAATATTACTGTTATATTATAATAAAAAAATAAACTTAATAATTAAAAGAAAGTAACAAATAATATTACACGAGGCAATAAATTTTTAACAATTTACACCAATAAATATTTGATAAGCCTCTGGCTCATCTAGTTTTATGGCTAGTATGACCAGGGTTTTGTGCTAATTATATATCATTTTCACCCAAATTAGACTTGATTGTCCTTAAGCAACATTTTGAGTCATTTGAGTAGTTTTAGGTTAATTTAGCCAGTTTTAAGTCAAATAAAGCACTTATGACTATTTTATTGTTTTCAGGTTAAGTTAGAAGTCAAGGAAATAAAGAATCGGGGAAATTTCAAGTCTGGAGGTGTTCGCCTCGCGAGACCCTTCTCGCCACGCGAACCTGAAAGCCATCTGAACAGCAAAAATGTCATCCTCTCTGGTTCGCCCCGCGAACAGCACCTCGCCACGCGACCCTGATAGCTGACTGTTCCAGAGAAATGCAACCCATTCTGTGTCGCCTCGCGGATCCATGTCTCGCCTCGCGAGACTGAAGACCAGAAGCCATGACTCTTCCATTCCTCGCCACGCGAGCAGTACTTCGCCCCGCGAGAAGACAAAACGTTGCAGACTGTTCATGAAATTCGCCTCGCGAATGAGGGTTCGCCTCGCGAGTGGGCTCAGTTTCTGAATAATATAAATGGCTGTTTTGGGCAGATTAGAGGGATTTTTGCTTCTCCATTGTTTTCTTTACATATTTTCTGTGTATTTCGTTTTTTTTCCATGGAGAACTAAATTTCTTATATTAATCTACTGTAATTGATTTCCATCATACTTGAGGTTCTTATAATTCCTGTTTTATATGCTTTTCCCTTTTCAACGCTATGCTATATATTTCTGTTTGCTTAATTCAGGAGTGTATAGTGTTGTGTTGATTTATTTCGGTGATGTTATGTTCCTATATATAATCGTGTTTGCTTAATTCGCGTGTGTTCAATTCGTGTTCGCTTAGTTCACGAAGGGCTTAACCCCGTTTTCTTAATTCGGGAATAGGAACATATATCTGTAGTAGTGATTTCGCTTGTAAATTGTTGCTACAACCAGGAGGGGATTAGAATCTGCTTAGGGCTTGGAATTTGCTTGAACCGATGATAGTTGGGAAATCGAGAACAGTAGATTAATCGTTTTTAGCTATTTGATAATCTTTTAAACTGCTTTGTTATTGCTTTGTTTTCTTTGTTGCATCCAACCAACCACCACCACCACCCCACCCCCCCCCCCCCCCCCCCTTCCCCCAAAAAAAAAAAAAACTGAATTTTGTGGTAATAACAATTCAAGAGTCCTTGGGAGACGATATCCGAGTTGTCGCCCTAAACTACATTTTTATAAAACCGCTCACTTTTTGGCGCGTGCGCGACAGCGCGACCAAAAATTGGCGTCGTTGCCGGGGACTCTTGTTTGTTATTTTCACATTTTTTTCTTCTTTTTCTTTTACTTTCGTTTTTGTTTTGAATTGGTCTGGCTACTAGGTCTACTTGCCCTGAATTGTGTGATTTTGATCCTGAAATTGAAAGAACACTGCACACACGCCGTAGAGAAATTCGGGCTAGCACTAGTGGTGACTCTAATTCCAAAACTGTTTTTGATAACAAGGGTGACCAAAGGACATTAAGACAGCTTGCTGCCCCTGATGTTAATTATAATGGATTGTGTATTGAATATTCTGGTGCTGTTACCCCCTTTGAATTAAAATCTAGTCTAATCCATTTGTTGCCAAGGTTTAATGTTCTTGCAGGTGAGGATCCACACAAGCATTTGAAGGAATTCCAGGTTGTTTGCTCCACAACCTTGAGACCAGAGGGAGTAACTGAGGATCACATCAAACTGAAAGCCTTCTCGTTTTCACTACAAGGAGCTGCAAAGGATTGGCTGTTATATCTTCCGCCAAACTCTATTACCACCTGGAACGATTTGAAGAGGCTCTTCTTAGAGAAATATTTTCCTGCCTCCAGAGCTGCATCAATCAGGAAGGAAATATGTGGCATCAGACAAAGAAATGAGTCATTGGCTGAATATTGGGAAAGATTCAAGCAGTTGATATCCAGTTGCCCTCAGCATCAGATTTCCGAGCAGCTTCTTATCCAGTATTTTTATGAAGGGCTACTACCGATGGATAGGAATATTTTGGATGCTGCTAGTGGGGGAGCACTTGTTGATAAGACCCCAGCTGCTGCCAAGCAACTAATTGAAAATATGTCACTGAATTCCCAACAGTTTACTACCAGGAGAAATTCTGTTGAAAATATGTCACTGAATTCCCACCAGTTTGCTACTTGAACGTCTTCTGATGGTTTTGGGGGAGGGGGAGGGGGAGGGGGAGGGGAGGGGAGGGGGGGCTCGTATTTGAAGGGAATGAGGGGGGGCACCCCCTGCAGCGCCACGTGGCGCATTGCAGGGGGAGGCGCCATCTGCAATGGCGCCTCTGCTTTTGGCTTCTTTTAAATAGAACTGGCGCCTTTGACCCGTCAGAGTGAAAAATAATAAAATATGCTACGTGTCCAAAACGACCCCCTATTGATAAATAGTTTCAGAATAATCCTAAACTGGTAAATAGTTTCTAAAAGGAACACAGATTGATTAAAAAGCCCGAGAAATGGCTACACAACGTCACTTCCATCATCAACTCTTACTCCTCTCTGTTTCACTTTAACACCTCCACTTGTTTTTTCCCTTCCAATTCAACCTTTTTATCTCCTAATTATTTGATTTCTTTTTTTTTTTTTTAGTTCTATTTCTCTCTTTTAAAAAGATTATATAAAATTAAATTTTAAACATATAAAAAAAATTCATATGTACGCTTGAGTTTTAAAAAACTACTTTAATTATATGTAAACTTATTTTTTCTCTTTTATTCGTGGGGTTCATTCAAATATGATTTTATCTATTTCTCTTTCATGAGAATATCCAAATTCATTTTCTTTAATATGATAATACATCAGTGATAGAGTTATTAATCAAAGTCAATAAATCATTAACATTTGGGGAAAATAAATAAATTAAGATTTCATAATTAAATAAATGTAAAGCAAAAAATTGTAGATTTATTTATCTGGAAGATTATATTTTTGTATAGTATAAAACATTTTTGGTACTGGGGAGTTAGTATATAATTTGGAATGGGAGTGTGCCGCACTGGTTTTGGCAGTACTATTTCTGCGCTATTTATACAAGAAATCTCCTCGGCTTGGCATGGCATGCATGTTGCCACTACACCAGTCATTCCCCGTTTTCAGTATGGTTGCTTCCCACCACCTCTCAAGTGAGTTTCGCTTGTAATATCCAGAGTTTGAATCATATACTTGTCAATTTAGAAAGAATTTTGCCTAATCATCGTCACCAGCCTACAATTGGTAAAGAACAAAAATTATACTTATAGACCAATCGTGTACCAATTATATTTTCTTTTCAAAGATGACAAGTTTATGATTCAGTACTTGAGATAGCAGTCACTTCTATTATGATAAATTCAATGTCAAGTAATTCAAATAGTATATTTTTGGCTTAAACAAAATTACTATTTGAGAGTACGTACAATGATATATGGCGACGTTTGTTTCGTGATTTTTTTTTATTATCATGGCACAATTCCTGCACTTCCTCCCATCACCAATCCTCCATCTAGAACAACTCTAGAGCTTCATAAATACTCCGTCAAACATAGCTCGAATTATTGCCAATATTAACTTCCAGAAAATTACAATGTAAATAATATTTGACTTTGAAAAACTTGATCACAATAGATTCGTGTTGAGACAATAACCTCCATCCTTGTTTAACTAAAAGCATCAATTTGAAAGCATACAAATTTTTGAAACCCATACCACCATCCGATTTATGCATTGTGAGTTTGTGCCAAGAAAGCCGCTTGATACCTTTACCCCCCTCTCCACCACTATTACGTGAAAATGAGTTCGTCATTTTTTGAATCTCATCCCTTAAGAAAGAAGGAATAAGAAAAATAATTGTAAAATAAATGAGAATATATTGAAGAACCGATTTAATCATAACCTCTTTACCTACCTTACTCAAAAACCGATCACTCCAATAATTAATTTTGTTCCAAACATGGTCTTTAATAAATTTGAACAATACTTTCTTATTCCTACCAATGATAGATGAATGGCCCCAGTATTTACCAGTACGGTTGTACCCAAAGAAATTCAAATACCCAGTATTTATTAATTAGTTGTTATATTTTTCTTAAGAAGAACTGTTGGCTAGTTTTGTGTTTAAATGTAACGAAAAATACTTAAAAAACGTTGGGATGATAAGTGAGATCCCTATTTTCAGATATCAAATGAATAGCAACTTGTCATTTTGACCTACATCGGAACATCCCACTGTAATGAGAAACAATATTTGAACACATGCTTTGGTGTCCCTGTCTCATTCATTTCCAACTTGATCTAATAAGTATGAATTGATCCTAATTGAATTGATATCATTTGGAATCGGTGCTGCTTTGTGCCAACATGTTTCTGAGATAGGCGTTACTGATTTTAAAAGTAGCAGGGGCGTGATTAACATTAGCTTCAACAAGCTAGGATCCACGTGTTAATGGTGTATACTTTCAAGACCTAATATTATCTTACTTTTGGTCCTTGGTAATCTTCATTTTTGGGGACATGCTGGGCTGGTTTTTTCCTTATACCATCAGTATCTTCATCCACTTGGGGCTTTTGTTAGAGGAGTTCTTATTAGGAGGTGGTTATGTTTGTTTCTTGAGTTTTCTGCTCCTTTGGTGGCTTTTGGTGAAATCATATGTAAATTTAATACTGTCCTTAGACGTGGCTCAGTATTTCATTTACATTTGATAATTAATATTGTATTTCTTGTATATAGGTGGGTTGGAGTATCCCTTTTATTCCCATTCAATATATATTTTATTTATAAAAAAAATGAACATCACAAGTGTTGCTTCCTTTTTTATTATTTTATTTGACAATATTTTGTTTAACTTTGGACACAAAGAAATGGATACGGTGTTTATACAAATGAGTCTTCAAATAACATATCTCCATTCTAATAGTAAGTTTTTCCTTTGGTGGAGGTAATAGCAAGTTTCATGTAGTTGTGTAGTATAAGAGTCTAATTGTTAAAGTGTGAAGTTTTTTTTATACTATCAACTATTTAAAAATTATAGTATAAATAACTTTTTAGATAATTAAATAATAATCAAATGTTTTAACGGTATGTTAATTTATAATTGATTGACAGCATAATTTATTTAATAATGATACATATCAATTAAATCCATATCATTCATACTAAATATATTGATCAAGGAATAGAAAAAATTTATCATGTAATTCAACATTTGAAAGACGAGGAATGATTTTTGTACATAAAATGAGGACATCACAAACATATACGATGTCTCATATGGTGTCCAAAATTTGTGTTCAAATAATATAACTCTCCAAAGATATACCATTACAAAGTTAGCAATACCTTTCAAAAAATACTGAATTCTATTTTTTGTTTCTTTGGTCACTAGTTCTATTTATTTACAACCTACAATTTTCCCCCTCCATCGTGGCCTTTATTTATTTTAGCTCAACTTATTTTGTTTAATCGGATGAAATTAATCTCCAGTTTATAGGGCAAAGATTGGAAGGTGTGAACACAATTTGTTTGATATCTTCATTCCTCCTCCACGTTCTTCTGCTTTTTTTTTCTCTTTTGGTCAGGAGGCATGGATAAGCTGACCAGTGACCAGGTTCGGTTACAGCTGGGGTTGAGAGCACCATAATTTTTAAGTGAATACCAGTTAGCATGATTGGTTAGACAGCATCTTATTAGTATTTCTCGTATGTATAATGTGTAAAAAGAAATTTTCATTTTCAATCAAATATATATTATTATATTATTTAAAATATTTAATTTATGTAACAATTATTTAAAAGTCAGATATGAGATGACATTTAATTAATTTAAAATATAGTTTTTTTCTGTAAATTATGTATCAAGCTTAAATTTATTATTTAATTCAAATAATAATATTACAAATATAACTAACATTAAAAAAAATATGAAAATTAAAAAAAACTGATGCAACTAGTAATTTACAATTTAATATAAATACAAAATAAAAAGGATTTCTTCGTGACAAAAGCACTGAAATTTCTCTTGGGAGGAAAAGGAGCACAATGAACACGCAATCTCCGATTAATTTTTAAAATAACCCTTTTTTTTAAAAATTATTTTCTATAATTACATTTTTCTCAATTATGTATCAAAATATCCCATCTTTTGATACAGTGAGAAATCATTTTTTCATTCAACGATTTCTCACTTGTGTTTTTTTATTTATTTTTAACACTAGCGAGAAGTCGTTTTTTAAAATAATAACTTCTTACCTTACCTTTTTTTTTCGGTTTTTAAGTTTTCAATTAAGAAATTTAAAAAAAAAATACATTGAGAAGTCGTTGATTAAATAAATGACTTCTCGCTTGGTACTAAAAAGTGAGGTATTTTGATATATAATTTGGAAAATAGGGTACCGTGAAAAATAATTTAAAAATAAAGGTTATTTAAAAAAAAAAATCCGCGATCCCCACTCTCCACCTTTGATATGGGAGAGGCCTTCGCACTGTTATATCACGGCTCTGGTTATTGCAATGCCAAAAAGTGTTATCCACTACTAGTCCACTTGTGAGTTGTCTATACAATAGAGGACATATCATGCTTCATTTTTGTCCTTCACTTCATAAATAAATAAATAAATGAGTCCACACTGCACACATGCATAAAACAAAAATAATAAACTCCACACTAAACCAATCACTATCTCTAATGTCAGTTGCCGTTGAATCTATAATTTAAGGCTAATACTAAGCAATGAGAGGTTAAAATCTTGTCAAAAAAAGAAATAAATTAAAATATTTCAAATGCATATATAGACTAAATATTCTAATTACTAATTTTGAAATCCAAATTTATAAGGATATAAAATTAAATTAATTTTAAAATCTTTTCATCTTCTTGGGGACCAAACAAGGACTAAGAAAGAGAGGGTTATTTTCTCTATTCTCCATTAAAATAAATCCACTTTTCATCTTAATCAAATAAAATATTTAATTATAATCTATCCTCTTCTCTTTGTTAGATGTCCTTTGTACCAAAGATAGCATTACCTTGTCATGGTATCCCATAAAGAATAGTATTGCTGGTGCGGAGGAACATCACCTTCCATTGAAGTTTTCCAATGCATCATGATTGGTTGCTTACATTACAAGATTTTGGTTAGCATAACTGTTTTAGTGTTTTCCTTTTGACGTTGCTCCCCAATACACGAAAGGAACAGCTCAACATAATTTCGGTGAAAATGTAAAATTCTAAAAAACCCTTTCATTACATGGTTGCAGACCTCAAAAACTTTCCTTACACCATATATTAATCCATATATTTAATATCGCATTGGAATTGCTGATATATCAGCATACAGCTGCATACTATAACAAAATGTGCTGGATAAATTAGCCCCACATGTAAAAAACTCTTTGAATTGTCTTGCCAAAATCTTGGATATTTTTTTTACATGTTAGTATGGTAGTTATTAATTTTTTTCTCCTTTACCTGAATCTTGGACCTCCAACACCTTAAACCCTTAGCTCTAACCACTTGAGCCACCCCACCAAAAAAAAAAAACTTGGATATATTAATGCATATATTACTCACGATATCAGATCCATTACAACTATATTCATTTTGCATTGCATGTGTATTTTTTACTATATCATTTTTAAATCAGCACATGTAATCCCATGAATATCATATGAGTTTTAATCCCATTAAATTGTTGAAGTTTTAAATTGCAGTTTTTCATTCCAATTGCAGTTTAAATTGACCATAGATTAATCGGTAGATTTTGAAAATGATATTTTTTATCTATTTCGAGGAGTATCCCACTACCAACTTGAGATGGGGACTAACCTCCCACGGGAGTTTGTTCAGCACCTCTAAAAGTGGCATCCCTTCTAATTGAGGTTTTTTCCATACCCAAAGCTTGAACTCGAGATATTGGTTAAGGGACGAAAGACCTTTAACCACTCACGTCAACCTCAGTTGATTTTTGAAAATGATATTAGCTATATTACATATGTCTCTTATAAAAAAAGGTCTCTTATTACCGGGGAAGGGCTTTTTGACCCGAGTAGTGTAATTTGTTTTGAAAATTATCAAAATGGTGTAAGTTGAAAAGATTTTATCTGATTAGGGTAAGTCGTAATGACATATACGATTTTGAAGTCGTATATACCATATATACGACTTCACTTTTTGGCTTTTATTATAAAATAATAGAAGTTGTATTTGGTATGTACGGCTTCTGTTGTAAAACAGAAAAGCCAAAAAATAGAAGTCGTACATATCAAGTACGACTTCCATTATTTTATAATAAAAGCCAAAAATTGAAGTTGTACATAATATATACAATGTCATGTACGACTTACCCCAATCAAATAAAATCTTTTCAACTTACATCATTTTAATAATTTTCAAAATAAATTACACTACTCATGTCAAAAAGCCGAGAAAAGGGCGAGTTCTAGCGTGCGCAATGTAAGTATATCGCTCACGAAGAGCCATTTTGAGAACCGTTAGATAAAACAGACACACCAGATTTTATCATGGACCATCTGCACTAAATTTTTTTTTCCACCATCTTCAACCTCTGATCTTCACCGTCTCCGCCGCTACCTCTCCTTCTCCAACAACTAAATCAACTCCTACATCCCCTCCGCCACCTCGACCTCTCCAAAAACATCATCGTCGGCCCCATCCCAGACACCCTCTACCAAATCCCCACCCTCCGTCGCCTCGACGTCTCCTTCAACAACCTCTCCGCCGATATACCCGCCACCCTCGACAACCTCCAACACCTCGAATCTCTCATCCTCGTATACAACTTCGTCAACGAAACAATACTCGCGTCTTTCGGTGCTGTTACAACCCCTCCACGCCGAGTCACATACCGAGTTAACTCACCTCGAGGACCTTTGTGGGTTTCATTCCACCCTTTCTTGGTGCTCTCTCTCGCCTCACCAACCTTGGTTTGTCGCAGAACAGCCTCACCAATAACATATACCCCAATCGTTCTCCGGGTTGAAGAGTGTGGCTCAGATCGAACTCGACTCGAACTCGCTCTTCGGCGAGTTACCCACCGGGTTATCGAACCTGAAACAGTTGGAAGTGTTCGATGCTTTGATGGGGTGGGGTGGCGGAGGAGAAAGAAAATGGAGTGAAAGATGAGGAGGGTGGAGGGAGGAGGAGATGAGGGAGATGCCAAGGATGTTGCGGTGGTGGCGCCATAGACCATGGTGAAGGGAGACGAACAGGGACTGTGGAGAGGTTGTGGAGGGAGTTGGGCAGCGGAGCGGCGAGGACCGCCATGACAGAGACTGATCGGGGGAGGGGAGGCGATGGAGTTGAGGGATGATCTGGTGCGGAGGGTATAGGATAAGGATGTGGACATGAGATGAATTTAATGGTGATATGAGGTCTCCCACCATGAAAGATATAAATCCCTTGCCCACGCTAGAATCCGCCCCGAGAAAAGGTTAAACTAATTAAAAGTCAAAAACTAAATTTACCCCTTGCAGCTAGCAAATAAAAGGGAATCTTTTTCCGTAGTCAGCTTGAGTCATAGTCATAAACAGAACCGAGTTTCTAAAATATAAAGATTCAAGCTTAAAAACCGCCTTACTTCTCTCTACCTTCCCATATTGGGTCATGCTTGATGGAGATATGGAGAGGAACTTTACACAGAAAATGATAGGCACACACACACTTGAGTATAGAACTTAGAGAGAGAGAGGGAAGTCAGTGTGGAAAAATTCTTTGAATACTGCACTGCTCTTTGATGCACCTACACACTAGTTATATACACTAGTTCAAGTCCCACACTGCTCAAAATAGTAACTAACCTCATAACAACTTTCCAACTACTAACTAACTCTGCTAACTAACTTTCCATTCTGCTAACTAACTTTGCATTATAGAATAACACTTCCCCTTAATGCAAATTATCTAAGGAAACAACACCTAGCATTTCCCTTAGCCTTCTAAACCGATCAGTCTTAACTGGCTTAGTTAGAACATCAGCAATTTGCAGTTATGTGCTGCAATAGGTCAACTTGATCCTTTCCTTGTTCACCTGGTCTCTTAGAAAGTGAAACCTTGTTTCAATGTGCTTGCTTCTGCCGTGTGCCACTGGATTCTTTGCTAGACTTATGGAGGATTTATTGTCAACAAAGAGTTGAACTGGTTTCCTGTACCTGATCTTCATTTCATCCAGCAGGGATTCCAGTCAAAGAGCCTGGCAGGCTGCATTAGAAGCAGCTATGTACTCTGCTTCACAAGAAGAAAGGGCCACCACATTCTGTTTTCAAGAGCTCCATGAAATTGGGATGTTCTGGAATTTAAACAGATACCCTGAGGTGCTCTTCCTTTCAACCTTGTCACCACACCAATCTGAATCAGACCAAGCCTCAAGTCCTTCCTCAAACTGCCCTACTCCTTTAGGAAATAGAACTCCATAGTTGATAGTCCCCTTCACATATCTCAACAGTCTTTTAGCCGCAGCCATATGTGAGGCTCTAGGATCACTCATAAATCTGCTGATCAGGCCAACACCATAACAGATATCTGGCCTGCTATTGCATAGGAACTTAAGGGAACCTACAATCTGCTTGTAGAGGGTGCTGTCAACACATTTCTCAGCTTCACCCTTCTGCAGTTTTACATTGGTTTCCATTGGAGTCACTGCCTCATTGCAAGAGTCCATTTGAAACCTCTTAAGTATCTCTTGAGAGTACTTTCTCTGGTGTAGGATGATGCCACTGCTTGTGTATTCTATCTCCATTCCTAGGAAATAAGTGAGGATTCCTAGGTCTGTCATTTCAAACTCCAAGTGCATACTCCTTTTGAACTTGTCAATTTCAATTGAATCACTTCCTGTTACAAATAGATCATCTACATAGAGACACACTAGTATCGGGCCAGCACCATCACTGTTTTTCACATATACACCAAACTCCACAGAGCACTTTGAGAATCCTTGCTTCAACAGAAATGCATCAATTCTCTTGTTCCAAGCCCGAGGGGCTTGTTTCAAGACATACAAGGCCTTGTGGAGCTTATACACCTTACTTTCTTTCCCCCTTACCTCAAAACCAGGTGGTTGTAGTACATAGACTTCCTCTTCTAGTGGACCATTGAGGAATGCAGATTTAACATCCAATTGGAACATTGGCCACTCTTTTGAGCTTGCAATGGCAATGACAAGCCTTATTGTCTCAGCCCTTGCCACTGGTGCAAACACTTCTGTATAATCCACTCCAGCTTTCTGCAGGAATCCCTTTGCCACTAATATGTCCTTGTGCTTGGCTATCGAACCATCTGGCTTCAGTTTCACCTTGAAGATCCACTTGACAGCAATTGGTTTCTTGTCAGGTGGAAGTTCAGTAAGCTCCCATGTATGGTTCCTTTCTATTGTATTCATTTCTTCCTCCATTGCATTCTGCCATACCTCTTCATTGATAGCTTGTTCCTAGTTCATTGGTTCTATATCTGCAAAGAAGGCTAGGTGAACTAATTCACCTTCTGCTGTGATTTCCTGATCAGTGAAAACCTCATAGTCTGTCAGTCTCACTGGTGGTGCTCTATTCCTTTGTGGCATGTTGTTCTGAGTCTGCTCATTTGCTGCACAATCTTCACTTAACTCAGACATTTGATGATCTGAATCAAGTGAATGTAGAATACTGACTTTCATCCCAGTATGGTGTTCCTTCCAATTCCAGGTTGCCTTCTCATCAATAACCACATCTCTGCTGATTACAACCTTTTTCGAAGAAGGATTGTACAGTTTGTAGGCTCCTGTGGGATGATATCCTACTAGAACCATAGCTTCACTCTTGTCATCTAGCTTTCTCCTCCTTTGGTCAGGAACATGTCTAAAGCATAAGGATCCACTACAAAAAAAAGGTTATTTAGCGACCGAAAATAGCGACCGAATTTGTTGGTTGCTGTTTGCGACCGAAATGGCGACCGATTGTAGGATCTAAATCAAACACTGATTAGAGTTGATATTGCGATCGAAATAGCGACCGAAATAGAGCATAGCAGAGTTATCGGTCTCTATTTCGGTCGCAAAATATAGGAAAGTAAAAGTCATAAATTTATGACTTTTTAGCGACCGAAATGGCGACCGAGTTAAATGCAATGGTTAAAATTAAGTTATCTTTTGCGACCGATATTAAATCGGTCACTAAACGGCGCGTAAAAAATTAAAATAGAGCGTTTTAGCGACCGAATTATTCGGTCGCTAAAATTATGAATTCAAATTTCAAATTTATTCGGTCGCTAAAACTAAAATCCCTAAATCGCGATTTCCTTCCTCTCTTCCCCCATTTCTGTCTTTTCCTCTCTTCCTCTCTTCACACGCAGCGCCGCAGAAGCCCCTCGCCGGCCACCACCTCCTCTCCTCCCACCACCTCCTCCACACGGTAAGCATACGTATCTCTCTCCCTCTCCTTCTCTGTCTCACTCGCGTCTCTCTTTCCCTTTCCTTCTCTCACTCGCGTCTCTCTCCCCCTCTCCTTCTCTCTGTCACCCGCGTCTCTTTCTCTCTTCTCTCCTTCTCTATCTCACTCGCGTCTCTTTCTCCCTCTCCTTCTCTCTGTCACTCGCGTCTCTCTCTCCCTCTCCTTCTCTCCTTCTCTTTCTCACTCGCGTCTCTCTCTCCCTCTGTCTCTCTCTCTCCCACCGCTCTCGTGCCCTCCCATCCGCCACCGCTAAGTAACGTGCCCAGTTCGTGCTCATGCCGTTACGTTCGTCCCCATCGCCCTACAACTATCATCCCACTCTCTGTTGGTTCTTTCTTTCTTTTTTCCTGGTTTTATTGTCCTATGAATTCTAGTTCTATGTGAATCAATTTGTTAGATTGAACATAATCTGTTTGAGAAAATGCTTGAATCAATTGCTCAATGTGTTATTGAATTTTATTTGTTGTATGAGATGTAAATTAGTTTTGAATTCCAGCATGTTGATTTTATATTTTTGTATGATAAAAATGGTTGAACTCTTGTTAATGGGTATAAGCATGGAAGTATCTTTGAACTTTTGGTTATATGTGGTTTCAAGATATGTAACAATTTAATAATAATGGTTGAGTTTGAGTTTGCATTGAAATATCATATAGTGTGATTGCTATGTGTGAAATGCAGAAATTAAAATGATTTGGATTCAGTTGGGTATCTAATGGTGTTGTTGTTTCTCCAGCTTTTGAAGCGTATGATCAAGGTTTGTTATGTTTGTCAAGATAATATTTGTGCTTTAGGGAACATCATTTTTTGGAATTATATCATGTATATTATTTTCTTATTCGCAGGGTATGATGTATTTCTGGGTAATTTTTGTGGTTTGGTTTCTAGAGAACATGTCAACAAAAACATCTCTTCACGTGAGTAAGTCCACAAATCATATCTCTTAGACTTTGTGTGGAAACTTTTAGAAAGAATGAAATGTAAAGAAAAGGGAAGAAATGAATCCTACCCATTTCTTTTAGACTTAGTATGATATGCTTTCTCTTTCTCTTATTGATAAGACAACTTGATAGAAAAGGATTATAGCCTACAAGGTTGTTGAAGATTTTGAAGATTGTGAATTTGTGGATACATTTTATATCCAATTTTCCATTCAATCATCTGTGTTCCATTGAATTAATTGCTACAGATTAAAAGTTTATAGACTTGTTATAGTCTTTTTGGACTTTTGATTTTCTATAGGGTGTAAAGGTTCAAAGGGCTTTTTCTCTTTTGCTGCTGTTATCCCTAATAAGCTTTTAGGCACTAAATTGCCAATAGTTGGGCGGTGGATTGGTTTTAGATATTAGGTGCTGAGGAATTCTTTTTGGTCGACGATTAGTTAGTATATCAACCATTATTGCCTTCTCTGACTTTGGTTGAATCTCAACCTTATCCCTCTTGTATTTAGTTCTTTTGTTTATGAGTTTAGAGTACCCATTATACTCTTTCAATGCACTTTAGCTTATAAAAAAAATTATATTTGGTTTGTTATATGTTTTTTAAAGAAATCGGTCACTAAATTGGTCCACGGAACAAGTTTTGGGGACACATTTAGTGACTGATTTTTTTTTAATTTGGTGGCCAATTTAGCGACCGAATTAGCGACTGAATTTTCGATCGCTAAAATTGGTCACATAACTGGTTTTAGGAGACCAATTTAGCGACCGATTTTTATAAATTAGCAACCGAATTATTCGGTCGCTAATAGCGACCGATTACAAATTCGGTCGCTAAATGATTTAGGGACCAGGGTTTTAACAATCTTCATTATTCGGTCGCTAATTCGGTCGTTAACCTATTTAGCGACCAAATTTTGATGAATAGCTACCGATTTCTTCGGTCGCTAAACACCCTTTTTTTTGTAGTGATCCAAAGATCCTTAGATGATCAACTCTAGGCTTGCTTCCTGTCCAAGCTTCCTCTGGAGTCACATTCTCCATTCTTTTAGTGGGGCATCTATTAAGAACATAGGCTGCAGTAGACACGGCTTCACCCCAATAACACTGTGGCATCTCCTTTCCTTTCAGCATGCACCTTGCCATATTCATCAGGGTTCTATTTCTCCTTTCAACAAGGCCATTGTGTTGAGGTGTATAAGGGGCAGGGGTAGTTACCTCATGCACAATGCCTTGTTTTTCACAGAAGTGCTCAAAATCCTTGGAACTGTATTCTCCTCCACCATCAGTTCTAAGAATTTTGATAGCTTTTCCACTTTGTCTTTCAACTAAGGTAGTAAACTTCTTGAACACATCAAAAACTTCATGCTTTCCCTCAATCAAGTACAACCACAGTTTTCTAGTGAACTCATCTACAAAGGTTAAGAAGTACCTGTTTCCACCAAGAGTTGGTGTCTCAGTAGGGCCACATACATCTGAGTGGACAACTCCCGGGGCATCAGTGGCTCTTGCTGGTGCAGACTTCTTGAATGCAGTTCTTGGTTACTTGCTCATCAAGCACCCTTCACACACCTTTTCTGGTTGTTTGATTTGAGGAATTCCTTGCACCATGTGCTTGCTGCCCAATTGGTTTAGACTCTTGAAATTGAGATGTCCAAACCTGTAGTGCCACAGCCAGTTTTCATCTTCAATTACAATGGTTGAGAGGCATTGAATTGCCGAAGCATTCAGATCAATCTTGAATGTTCTATTCTTTGACAGTGGAGCTCTAATCACCAATCTTCCTTTTGCATCAAAGACTTCAATGAGCTTCTGCATCATTTTCATTGTGAAGCCCTTTTCTAGCAATTGTCCAAGGCTCAACAAGTTGCTTTTCATTGAGGGAACATACAAAACATCAGTTACATATGCAGGTCTGCCATCTCTTCTTTTGATCAAGACTTTGCCAATTCCCTCAGCTACTATAGTGCTGTTATCTGCAAATCTGACCTTGTTCTTGACACTACAATCAAGATCAATCAGCCAATCTTTCTGGCCTGTCATGTGGTTAGAACACCCTGTGTCAGGATACCAAGATGTATTTCTCTCTCCTTCTATGTTGGTTGTCACCATCAGCAACACTTGGTCAGAATCCGAGCCATCATCTTGAGCAACATAGGCCTCATCATCATCTGATCTTAACCTCTCCACCTTGCTGTTTCTGCATTCTTTTGCATAGTGCCCCCATTTGTTACAGTTGAAGCACTGAACCTTCTTTCTATCAAACTTCTTCTTTCCACCTTTGCCTCTGCTTGACCTTCCTCCTCTTCTTTTGCTATGCTGATCTCCTTGTTCAACTGATGAAGTTTGATCCTGGCTGTAAGAGTTGTTGCCAGAACCACAACCTCCATCTCTGTTGGACTTCACCTTACCTCCTTTCTTGCCTTTTCTGTAATCAGCATTCCCTTTCTTGAACATCTGGGCCTGCAGAGCATGATCTGGTTCCGTTACTTTGGATCTTTCATTCAATCTTTGCCCATGTGCCTCTAGTGAGTTCAGCAGCTCCTCTACCTTCATATCCTCCAAGTCTTTAGACTCCTCAATTGCAACCACTATATGATCAAACCTAGTGGTAAGAGTTTTAAGGATCTTTTCAACCATTTGCTGATCAGAGATTGTGCCTCCACATGTTTTTATCGAGTTTACAAGCAGTTGTAGCCTATTGAAATACTCGGCTACTGACTCTTGTTCAAGCATGGACAACAGCTCGTATTGTCTTCTGAGGGACCGCAGTCCCACCTTCTTGGTCTTCTCAGCACCTCCATAAGCCTTCTGCAAAACATCCCAGGCCTTCTTGGCTGTTTTGGCTTTGGAGATCTTTTCAAAGTTGACAAGATCAACACATTGATGAAGAAAGCACTTAGCCTTGTAGTCTTTGTTCTTGGTTGCTGTATCGTCCCTTTCTGTGACACCTTCTTTCATGATATCCAGGATTTCTTGAAAGCCAAGAATGGCTTCCATCCTTACAACCCAATGGTCATAATTGTTGCCATCCAGAATTGGCAATCTAGAAAGAAAGCTTCCATTTCCTCCATTCGATGAAGCCATGATCGCCTCTTTCCTCCTTCACAGGACGCCTCAATCTTTCTTCACAGGTCCCCGATTTTTTGAAGCTCTAGATACCAAATCTGTTGGAGATATGGAGAGGAACATTACACAAAAAATGATAGGCACACACACATACTTGAGTATAGAACTTAGAGAGAGAGAGGGAAGTCAGTGTGGAAAAATTCTTTGAATACTGCACTGCTCTTTGATGCACATACACACTAGTTATATACACTAGTTCAAGTCCCACACTGCTCAAAATAGTAACTAACCTCATAACATATTTCCAACTACTAACTAACTCAGCTAACTAACTTTCCATTCTGCTAACTAACTTTGCATTATAGAATAACAATGCTCACGTCAAACAGGAATGCACCCGACAAAACAATACCATATGACTCTCCTATTCTTATCACTACCTCATTCTCACCAACGGTCGGTGATAAGCCGCTGGCTCATCTAGTTTTATGACTAGTATGACCATGGTTTTGTGCTAATTATATTTCATTTTCGCCCAAATTAGATTAAATTGTCCTCAAGCAACATTTTGAGTCTCTAAAATACTTTTAGGGTAATTTAGCTGATTTAGAGTCAAATAAAGCACTTACTGCTATTTATTCTTTTCAGGTTAATAAAGAGAAGCAGTTCTGGAGTCTTCGCCCCGCGAGTGGCTACTCGCCTCGCGATCCTGAAGCCTGAGTGTGCCAGAAATGCCATCCTATCTGTCTCGCCCCGCGAATCCTTGACTCGCCTCGCGAGAAATCCATACCCTGAAGGATAGAGACCATCACGGCCTACCCGTGATGAAGGCCACGGGCGTGACAGATTGGAATTTGAGGTCTCGGCTCGCGAATAATCAGCTCGCCTCGTGAGAAAGCCAAACACTGAAGAGCTGTTCATAATATTCGCCTCGTGAAAGGATGCTCGCCCCGCGAGCGCGCACAGCCCATAATCTATATTTATATCTATTTTAGGGTAGAACTGATGATATCTTCTCATCATCTTCTCTTCTTTTCCTCTTAGGTTAGGACGGCTGCGAATTTAGGTTTAGAGTTTTGTGTTCCCTTTGTAATGGAGAGCTAGTCTCCTTGATTGATCTACTGTAACCGGTTTGCACCGCCACTTGAGGTTGGGATTCCTGAACTTATTGTTATTCTCTTTCAATATTTGTTATGTATGTTCTGTTTGCTTAATTCAGGATTATATAGAATATGTATTGATTTGTTTCGATGATTGTGTGTTCCTATATTTAATCGCGTTTGCTTAATTCGCGTGTGTTCAATTCGTGTTTGCTTAATTCACGAAGGGCTTAATCCGTTTGCTTAATTCGGAATTAGGAACATATGTATCGTAGTGTCAGTTTCGCTTGTTAATTGATGCTACAATCGAAAAGGGATTAGAATCCGCTTAGGGCTTGGATTTATATGAACCGATGATTGTGGGAAACCGAAAGCAGTAGGTTGATCGTTTAGCTTATTTGATAATCATTTAGTTTACATTATTTTTCTGCTTTGTTTTCTTAATTTAATTTCAAATCCACCCCCCCCCAAATCTGACTTTTTCTGTTAACAACAACCCAAGAGTTCTTGTGAGACGATACTCGAGTTGTTGCTCCCTTGCTACATATTTTTACAAACCGCTCGTATTTTGACGCGTTCGCGACAGCGTGTCAGTCGGTCCCTATAAAAAGTTGCATACAAATAAAAGCCTTTCTTTCTTGTGGGAGAGAGAGAAAAATACACACAGCGTTCCTTGGTGTTCATTCAAGGACGTCCTAGTGCAATGACTGGGGTCGTCGAGGATGTGCCTGGACACAAACATGATTCCAAACTTGGCATATCTGGTAACTACCACCAAACATCCTACAACTTCTCATCCTAGCAAACTTTTTCTTATGCTGCAATGGATATGTATACACTGTCTTACATACACCTAGCAAATAATATATTCATTTCATTGTGTTGAAAGATATAATATGTTCATTCTAGTGGCTTTACTGAATGCCATAAAATTCTTACAAATATGATTTTTTGGGTTACCATATAAGAAGTATACGTACCATAAACAGTGACTAATCTTGATTGGGAGTCCTGAACGGCATTTAAGATTGTCCCTCTCAACCAACCAGGTTTTCTATACCATAAGATTCTTACAAATATGGTTTTTTTGGCTTACAAATATGGTTTAGTCTCAGGGTATTATAGCCTTCATGATTTATGTTATAAATATAATAAAATGTTATTCACATTCCTTCATCCAATAATTGATTACTTAGATTTTAGGAGAGATGAGTTCATAAGATGGTATCAATTCTTGAGGAACAAGTGTGAGTTCAATCCTTAAGCAAGGCTCTTGCAATGGGGGGGTGTTGGTGTACCTTCAATATCCCTCAAGTTCTTCATATACAGAAATGATTGTTGAAGAGTTGATTGCAAATGTTAATTATATGTTCATTTGAATAAAGAGTCATTATTGTAAGATATTTTTGTGCTGCATTATGTGCTAAATGAAAGGTTACGTTGTTGCAGATGATGATGCTGAGGTTAATGACTCCCCTATTGAGGAAGTCAGGCTCACAGTTCCAATCACCGACGACCCAACTCAGTCATCTCTAACATTCAGGACATGGGTTCTGGGGATGGCATCATGTGTGATCCTTGCCTTTGTGAACCAATTTTTTGGCTAGAGAACCAACCCTCTATCCATTTCTTCTGTGTCAGCCCAGATTGTTTGCCTCCCACTTGGGAAACTAATGGCCGCAACATTTCCCACAAAAAAATTCTGAGTCCCATTGACCAAATGGTCTTTTTCCTTTAATCCTGGGCCATTCAATTTGAAAGAACATGTGCTGATCACTATCTTTGCCAGCGCTGGATATAGTGGTGTTTATGCAATCAACATCATCACAATTGTTAGGGCTTTCTATCGTAGGAGCATCCATCCAGCAGATGCTTTTATGTTAGCACTATCAACCCAGGTGAACAATTTGGTTATTGGTTAATTAATTATAAGAATATATCCTATTTAAGATTATCAACCAAAAGAATAATTAATGATGATATTCAAATATGGTTAATTTTTTTGTAAGCCAATGTTAGAATTCGGAGTTAGTTAATATGTTAGGGGGATGGGTGGGTTTTGAACTCCTTACATCTAAGTGAACTCGGAGTTTCGTATGTCCCTTAACATTTCCAAGTAAGCTATTTAAACGAGACTCAAATATATATGGTTAATTAATATGCTGAATTATGTCCTTGAATTTTTAGATGCTTGGATACGGATGGGCTGGGATTTTCAGGAGATTCCTTGTTGACTCCTCGTACATGTGGTCGCCTTCAAACCTTGTGCAAGTGTCCCTATTCAGGTATTCTTTAATTAATGTTTGGTAGTTTTTGCATATACTATTTATTCATCGATATAAGCAAGGTTTTAAATAGCGGTCGTTGTTGTTGTTGCGATTGCGTTTAGTACAATCGCGGACAATTGCAAGAAAATGGGGCTAATTTGACTTTAGTTGTGGTCACGGAGACCTCCAAAACCAACCAACACGTTGCGGCACCAATTGTGGTCGTGAATCTTTATTTAAAACCCTCAAAATGAGTAATAGAGATTAAATAAATCAACACATTTAATCTTAAAATTAATATTTTTGCTATATATTTGAGAAATAATTTTGCTTATAATATTCTTGTACAAATCACATCTAAAGGACGAGGTAATGAATGTCATATATTTGTTTAGGATGATTGCATTGCATTAAATTTGTCATTGACAAATGATTGTTTCATGACAGGGCATTTCATGAAAAAGGAAAAAGGCCAAAAGGAGGAAAAACTAGGCTGCAATTCTTTTTGCTGGTCTTTGTAGCAAGCTTTGCTTATTACATAATTCCAGGATACTTTTTCCTAGTACTATCAACAATCTCCATTGTTTGCTTCATTTGGAAAAATTCAATCACTGCACAACAGATTGGTTCAAGCATGAGTGGCCTTGGCATTTTCTCATTTGGCCTTGACTGGAACACAGTTGCTGGCTTCTTAGGAAGTCCTTTGGCTGCACCTGGCTTTGCCATCATCAACATTTTGGTTGGATTTGTAGTGTTTGTCTATATTGTGGTTCCCCTTTTCTATTGGAGCAATGTATATGATGCCAAAAACTTTCCCCTCATCAGTGCTCGCACATTTGACTCTACTGGTGCAAGATATAATGTTACCCGGATTCTGAATAACAAAACTTTTGATATTGATATGGATAGTTATAACAATTACAGCAAGCTCTACCTTAGTGTCATATTTGCATTGGAGTATGGTTTGAGCTTTGCACTTCTGGCTGCCACTATTTCACACGTTGCCCTCTTCCATGGAAAGTAAGTTTCTTTAGATCTCCCTAATTAGTAGTTTTATGTATTCCACTTTCTATACTACTAAACCATCTAATTATTCTGGTGACTGTCTATTTGAAAGAAAAATTTATCGGATGTGGAAGAAGACAACAGATGCACTGAAAGGAGAACTTGGAGATGTGCATACAAGACTTATGAAGAGAAACTATGAACAAGTCCCAAAATGGTGGTTTGTAACCATCTTGGTTCTTATGATGATAATGGCCTTGGCAGCTTGTGAAGGCTTTGGCAAGCAACTCCAATTGCCATGGTGGGGAGTCTTGCTTTCTCTAGGAATTGCATTAGTTTTCACTTTGCCAGTTGGGGTCATTAAAGCAACAACAAACATGATAATGTCACTGTATGGCTTTCTACATTTATATATTATTGCTTCAAAGTTTGCCTTTCTCAACATACTGTGACTTGTTGTGCAGCAAACTGGACTCAACGTGATCACAGAGTTGATAATTGGGTACATGTACCCAGGAAAGCCCTTTGCTAATGTAGCATTCAAGACTTACGGGTACATCAGCATGGCACAGGCACTTGGATTTCTTGGTGACTTCAAATTAGGCCACTACATGAAAATTCCTCCATAATCTATGTTCATTGTGCAGGTAAGATGTGGATGTATGTTGTAACTTCCATGGCAGCTCTATGGATTGACGACTGTCCCTACAAATCAACACGGGTCTTTTCAGCGTGCTTTGTCCCCACTCACACGCTTCATGAGAAAACTTCCCAGGAGATCATCTTCTTTTCGGAAGTCCATCACTTAAGAACTACATGGTTAATCATGCTTGACTTGGAGCAATTCAACTGTATGGTTAAGCGTGCTTGACTTGGAGCAATTCTGGAATGGGTGATCTCGTGGGAAGTTTTCCCAGGAAGCATATTAGTGAGGACAAAGCATGCTGAAAAGACCAGTGTTGATTTGTGGGGGCAGTCGTCAATCCATAGAGCAGTCAGGCATGTTTCATATGTTTCACACAATATCAAGATTCAAGTACTTGCAAATTATACAAAGTTTAGTGCTAACATTGTTAAAGATTCAAGCACTTGCAAAATATACAAAGTTTAGTGCTAACATTGTTAATTTATGTCCTCAGTTGGTTGGCACAGTAGTTGCTTCAGCTGTCTACTTTGGCACAGCATAGTGGCATCTCACGACTGTTGAGAACATCTGTGATGAAACAATGTTGCTAGAAGGGAGTCCATGGACATGCCTTGGCGATGTTGTGTTTTGTAATGCTTCAATCATATGGGGAATAGTAAGGCCAAAAAGAATGTTTACCAAGGATGGCATTTACCCTGAGTTGAATCGGTTCTTCCTCATTGGTCTACTTTTACCAGTTACAGTGTGGCTGCTTGCTCACAAGTTCCCCAACCACAAGTGGATTGAGCTCATCAACATGCCAATTATCATTTCAGGTGCTAGTGGCATCCCTCCAGCCAGAGCAATGAACTATATTATGTGGGGACTTGTTGGAGTCTTCATCAATTTCTATGTTTACAGAAAGTTCAAGGCATGGTGGGCTAGACATACTTACATCCTCTCAGTTGCTTTAGATGCTGGAATAGCTTTCACTGGTGTGTTGCTCTATTTTGCTCTCCAAAACTATAATATCTATGGTCCTGAATGGTGGGGTCTTGCTTCCGATGACTACTGCCCATTAGCCAATTGCCCCACAGCTCCAGGAGTAGTTGCCCGTGGATGCCCAGTTCTTTGACTTCCTTATTAGTATTACCATTCCATCATCCCCTAAAAATGTACAGAATAAGTTAAAATTAATATTCATTTGGTTTCTACTTCCTACTCACTAGCATGTTTGACCCGTGAAATGTACGGGTTATCCCTTCGAGTTGTTATTATCATATGATGTCTTTAAACTATTTAGAAAATTTCTTATAAATTTTAATATAAAAATAAATGCTGATGTGAAATCAATTGAAACACACTTCATTATATTTTTTAATTTGAGATCAAGAGCTAATTTGTGGAAAGAAATTAATACACCTTTTTTTTTAATTTGTTGTCAACTTCTCATTAGCGTATTTGTTTTGCATGGAATATTTCAAAACAATATGGATGACCCAATTATAACGTATCTAGCAATTGAATGTTAATGGTTGATGAGCATATAAGAGACAAAATTAATTGCCAACGTGTTTTTAAATATATTTTTTGACTTCATTTTTTTTCAATTTTTTTAACCTTGTGTGTTGGTATGGTATTCCATAATGTGTTTATATCCCCAATAAAAAAAAGTGTTTATAACTCATATAAGGTCGATAAAAAATATTGACAATGCTGCTAAAAGAATTTTTTTTAGTTAATTACTAAATTGCTTGTCTTTTTATATAATGTTCAATGTATCAGATAGCCAAAAATATTTCCAATTTGAAATAAGATTAAGAATTAAATTTAAATATAACTTACATAAAAGTCCTATGAAGTAATTTTTATTATATTAAATTTTAGAAACAACATATATATAGAAGCATGTGATAGAGTAAGATGATGATGATGATGATGATGATGATGATAAAAATAAAATAATTTATTGTTATTAGTATCATGATTGATGGATATTTTATGTATGATTTAATATTATTTAAATTTTTATTTGATTTAGTTTGAGTAAACTAATTATAAATAACATAATTAGTAATATTATCATTTGATTCAAGTTTATATTTGATTTAATCTATTTATGGGAATACTTTTAATATATTTGTTAAAAAGATAAATAAAAAACAAAATCTTGCTTTATAATACATTATTATTATTATTATTATTATTATTATTATTATTAATGGATTAATTAATACATATTATAAAATTATATATATATATATATATATATATATATATATATATATATATATATATTAGATTAACTATATTTATTTGAATTTTATTGAAGGTAATTACTACTTTTTTTATGATTTACTTATGATTTATTTGTTATTTGAAATTTATTAATTGGGGATTACATTATTTGTATATTATTTATATATGCTTTATCAAATTGAATATGTTGAGTAAAGAATTACACGATCGTATCTCAATTTTGTTTTTTAAATATGTTATAAGGGATATATATCACAATATATTATTAGATTATACATTTGAATATTTAATAATGATTCAATTTTATTTGATATTATTTTTTAAATTTTTGTATTTTTCAAATAAATTTAGATTTGAATTTAAATTTGAGTTAGATTAAAAGGGACAATTATTAAATTTCAAAATTTTGATGATTTACTTATAATTTATTTGTTATTTTAATTTATTAATTGGTAACTTTATTACTTCATTTGTATAAGCTTGATAATTTAATTTTGATATTTTTTGTATGAACTATTTTAATTATAGTTTTATTTGATTCAAATCATAATATTATCCATTATGTAGTAAATCTACGTGGTAAAATAGTAGTAAATAATGTTTAATGATTGATATACTAATTTGAAATCAATAAGTCATTTAAGAGAATATATTTATAATTATCTGATTCCATTAAGTGGAGATTCCTACATATTGTTATTATAAGTTAATGTTATGATGGAAATCTTGATTTTATATGAGTGAAAAAATCATATTGAAAAGACATGAATCTGCACTTGCCTAGTACTTATTAAAACAAATTCATTTATTAGCTTTAAAATAATCACCATACATTCATGACTAATTTGTTTCGAAATCAAATTTGATAGTAAGTCTGAATAAGGAAATTTTAAATTGTTGGAAATAATTAAATGTTTATAATTAGAATAATTAAAGGAAATAGTTAAAAGAATTGTATGATAATAAGTAGAATTTAAGATAAATAATTTTAAATCAAAAATTCTAACTTAATTTTTTGAAATAAATTAAATATACAATTTTTTTTTTGTGTCCTCCGGCCGGGAACCAGAGACTAATCCTTCGAAGTACTGAGATCCATTTAAGGGGTTGACCCCTTCCGACAAACAAGACAAATATGAGAATGAACTAAATGAAAATTGTTGAGACCGTCTTCTTCATCATTTGTGAGTGAAGATCAAAATTGGTACCATCTTCTTGAGCTTCATCTTATGGGTTCATTTCTTTAAATGAACCGTAATCCCTAAATCTGTGTGCATCATATAGATATAAAGAAGAGAATAAATTAACACTAAATTATTAATTATGCTTAAGATGCTTTGATAGCCAAGAAAAATAATTCTCTTTATTGGAACCTGATGAATTGGAATGGACCTTACTAATTTTATTGTTGCTCAAGTCTTGAAGAGAATAAAACTCAGTCACCTTTTGATTATTCTAAAACGCATAGTGATCATTGAGGAGGTCCTGCATTTTTATTTTATTTTTGTTGCTGTTCAAGCATACATTTTTGAGCTCCTACATTTCAGTCTTCATTGAAATAGACAACTATAAACAGAAGAAGGGGGGTTGAATTGTGTTTATCAGAATTTAAGAAAAGTTGAAATCTTTTAGCAAACAAAAAGGCTAGATTTGGACGAGTGGAAGAATACAGGATGGACGGGTGACTTTTGCAAGCACACCACTTGATAGACGTAAGAAAACTAAGGCAATTAAAGAGTTTAAGGGAAGAGAGATTGACACGGTTATTTATCCTGGTTCACTCTTCAAAACAAAGAGCTACGTCCAGTCCTTGGCAGCACCAAGATTTATCCACTATAACTGATAAGGTTACAGACTCAAGTATTATTTGCACACCTAGCCTCTTCAGGCTCAAGACAAGTATTATCAGGCTCAAGACAAGTATTATTTTCACACCTAGCCTCTTCAGGCTCATTCTGGTTTGTTTAAGAGATTGGGTTTGCAATAAATACAATTTCTCATAGGCAGATCTTTCACTAACACTCAAAGAGTGGTTTAAATGTAAGGCTTAGGAAAGTCTGCGTAATAACTTCAAAATGATTGAAGAATACAGAATAAAAGAGTGAAGAAATTAATGCAGAGTAATGGCTTTTTTTGCAATGTGTATTCTCTTTTTCTTTATCTTCAATGACTTTTGTATTTATGGTCTTCAAGCATTTAGGATCCGTTAGAGACATCCCTTCAGATGTTGGCTTCAAGAAGAACTTCATTAATTGCAATAGAGTCATTCTGGGCAGCCATTAATGCAATAGAGTCGTTGGTTGTACTGTAACATGAAGGATCATGGCTTTATACATCGTGATACATCCATATCAAAGTTGTGCAGAGAGCTTTTTGTACTTTGCTGAGCACACTTCCCTTTTCGTGTAAGGACCAGAGGTGCTAAGGAATAAAGTATGTTGGAAGCATTCTTTAACTGGTCTTTAGTTCTGATTATCCAAGGTTGCTTGAGAGAGTAGCTTCTGACTTTTCTTGATAATCGTGAAACTGAGTAGGAGAGAAGGCTTCAAGTCTCTTTCTGGTTCTTGAACTAAGATTCTGATAATCCTTATAGAATTCACATTCATAAGATAAGTGCTTCCATCTTGAAAATAATCACGTCTATCTAGTTATTTGAGTTTTCATTCGGCTAGTAGACGAGCTCCATATTAAGGACTCAGCAAGTCGAAAGACTAGTGGACGAGCGCTTCTGTCACCTTTAGTGAACGAGCACTTTTGTTACTCTAATGGACGAGAGTCTCAGTTACTCTTGTGGACGAGAGTCTCAGTTACTCTGGTGGACGAGAGCCATTTGCCATGTCATTGGACGGATACATTCTGACCTTAATGGACGAGCTCCATATGCCACGTCATTGGATGAGCCATTCTGACCTTAATGGACGAGCTCCATATGCCATGCCATTGGACGAGCCATTCTGACCTTAATGGACGGGCTATTCTGATACTTTGATGGATGCGCTATTCTGATACTTTAATGGACGCGCTGTTCTGATTCTTTAATGGACGAGCTCCAAATGCCACGTCATTGGACGAACCATTCTGATACCTCAATGGACGAGCTATTATGATACTTTGATGGACGCGCTATTCTGATACTTTAAGTAGACGCTGGCTTTTATCACTTTAGTGGACGCAAGTTTCTTTCTCTTGCGTTTTGGACGTGCGCTTCAATCATTTGCGATGGACGTGAGCTTCAATCACTACAGTGTTGGACGTGCGTTTCTATTGCTTGTGTTGGACATTTGTTTCAATTACTTATGTGTTGGACGTGAGCTTCTATCACTTATTTAATTTTCACACTCAATAGATAGGTTAGCAACCAATATGAAGGTTAATTAAATCATTAACCAATGTTTAGTTCTCATCAAAACTTAGGGAAATGTACATCAGACATTTTAGAGACTTAACAATCTCCCCCTTTTTGATGATGAGAAACATTGAGATGATTTAATGAACCTCAGAAAATATCAACAAGGAAAATAACATATATAGATAGGTTGAAATTTTCTTAAGTGAACAGGTCATATCATATTCATTCTCCCATTCTATTTCTCCTATTCTCCCATTTTCGTTTCTCCCATTCTCCCTATTCATTTCTCCCTTTATCATATTCATTCTCCCTTTATCCACTACAAGAATTTAAGCTATTTCCCAAGGCATATTACCCAGGGCAAAAAATCCCTAGGAAATTTTGACGTTTCCCACGGTTAAAGCCTTGGGAAAGTTCTCTCTATGGTTCCCACGGGTTGGGCCTTGGGTAACAGAGGCGCCAACTGCTCCCGCTTGTTTTCCCACGGATTGGGCCGCGGGTAACAGAGGCGCCAACTGCTCCGCTTGTTTTCCCACGGATTGGGCCGCGGGAAATATGTTACACGATCGAGGCGCCGTTTCCCAGGGCTGTGGCCCTGGGAAATATGTTACACGATCGAGGCGCCGTTTCCCAGGGCTGTGGCCCTGGGAAATATGTTACATGAGGCGCCGTTTCCCAGGGCTGTGGCCCTGGGAAATATGTTACACGATCGAGGCGCCGTTTCCCAGGGCTGTGGCCCTGGGAAATATGTTACATGAGGCGCCGTTTCCCAGGGCTGTGGCCCTGGGAAATATGTTACATGATCGAGGCGCCGTTTCCCAGGGCTGTGACCCTGGGAAATATGTTACACGATCGAGGCACCGTTTCCCAGGGCTGTGGCCCTGGGAAATATGTTACACGATCGAGGAGCCGTTCAAACTTTTTTTTTCTTTCTTCTTCTTTCATTTTCCTCCTCCCATTTCTCTTCTTCTTCAAGAACCCATCTCCATCTTCCTCCTAACTCCAACCCTTCTTCCTCCTTCACCCAAAACCCAACAAACACCATAAACCCATAATTACCCATACCCAGCCAACATTCACTTCTCACCTCAAACTCACACATCTCCTTCCCTTTCTAAACTTCATCTTCCTCCTCCCATTTCTCTCCTTCTTCAATAAACCAGCCCCTCACTCATCCATCCCTTCCACCATTTTTTCACCAACATAAGTTCCAAACCACAGTCAAAAATCAAAAAATACCAACAGTAAAAACACATACAAACAGAGAGACACATAGTTTGGTCCTCCTCCCTCTCTCCCGCTGTCCAGACCGCACCGCCCAGTCCAGACGCCGTCGCCGTTCGCCGTTCGACCCGGACCAGCCAAGTCCAGACCCGAAGCTGCCGCCGGAAGTTGCAGAGCCGCCGCGCAATCGTTGGTTCCCTCCGCCAGAATAATAATTAATTGACTTATTAAGCTATAAATTAAAGTTTTTTAATTAAAAAAAATACATAGGTTTCCCAGGGTTAAAACCCTGGGAAATGTTTCCCAGGGAAAATTCCGTGGGAAACGTTTCCCAGGGAAAATTCCATGGGAAACGTTTCCCAGGGATTTTTCCGTGGGAAATTTTCCCAGGGAGTAGTCCGTGGGAAATTTCCCAAGGGTGTGACCGCGGGGTATTTCCCAGGGCATACCCCTGGGAAACGTTTCCGACCAGCTGAAAACCGAGGGATCTGAATCCGTGGGTCATCCCTGGGAAATGTGTATTTTCCCACGGATTTTATGGATTTCCCAGGGCCATAGGCCCTGGGAAACAGCGAAAATTCTTGTAGTGATCCCCCTTTTGTCAACATCAAAAATGGTTATCAAGTTTTATTTATGAGATATGTTAAGGGCAAGATATCATGTGAAGAAAATCATAGTAATGTAGCAAGCATAGTAGACATACTCCACTTAAACTATTGTATCATTACTCCCCCTGAACTAATGCTTAGTTAAAAGAACATGTATATAGGAGTAATGACATATTTAGCACAGACAGCTTAAGATTCAGACATGTCATTCAACAATGCAATGCATGTTTAGATTATCTCTAATAAATAAAAACCTTTCTTCTGCGAGGGGTTTAGTGAAAATATCAGCCCATTGATTTTCAGTTTTAATAAACTTAATATCAAAGATGCCTTTCTGAACATAATCCCTAATGAAATGATATTTGATTTCAATATGCTTAGCCTTAGAATTCTGAATTTGATTTTTAGTTAAGCATATAGCACTGGAATTATCACACCATACAGATATGTTATGTTCATAAATAGAGTAATCCTCAAGTTGATGTTTTACCCATAAGAGTTGAGAGCAGCAACTAGCAGCAGAGATGTATTATGCTTCAGCAGTAGACAAGGCAATGGTTGTCTGCCTCTTGCTTGACCATGAGACTAAACTTGCTCCAATGAAGTGACATCCTCCACTTGTGCTTTTTCTTTCTATTCTGTCTCCAGCAAAATCAGCATCACAATATCCCACTAATCTGTATTCTTTTGATCTTAAATACAACAAACCAAGATTAGTATTTCCAAGCAAATATCTAAATATTCTTTTAACAGCCTTAAGATGAGATTCTCTAGGATCAGATTGGAATCTAGCACACATACAGACACTAAATTGAATGTCAGGTCTGCTTGAAGTTAAGTACAATAGAGAGCCAATCATACCTCTGTAGGCAGTTTGATCTACCTTTTTACCTTCATCATCTTTGCTTAGTTTTGCATTAGGTTGCATAGGGGTTTTCATGAGCTTTGCATTTTCCATTTTGTATTTCTTGAGTATCTCCTTGGTATATTTTTGTTGATGAATGTAAATTCCATCACTTGTCTGCTTGATTTGTAATCCAAGGAAGAACTTCAATTCTCCCATCATGCTCATATCAAATTCAGCTTGCATTAGATTTGAAAATTCCTTGCACAGCTTTTCATTAGTTGCTCCAAAAATAATATCATCAACATATATTTGAACTATAATAAAGTTCTCTTTAGAGCATTTTTTGAACAGAGTAGTGTCTACTTGTCTTCTAGTAAAACCATTATGCATGAGAAAAGAACTGAGTCTATCATACCATGCCCTAGGTGCTTGTTTCAAACCATATAATGCTTTTTTAAGTTTGAAAACGTGATCTGGTTTATCAGTATCCTCAAAACCAGGGGGTTGTTTAACATACACTTCTTCTTCAATTATACCATTTAGAAAAGCACTTTTTACATCCATTTGAAACAGGGTAATTTGGTGTTGTGCAGCATATGACATTAAAATGCGTATGGCTTCTATTCCAGCTACAGGTGCAAAGGTTTCAGTATAATCAATACCTTCTTGTTGGTTATAGCCTTGAGCTACTAACCTTGCCTTATTTCTGACAAATTTACCATCTTCATCCAATTTGTTTCTGAAGACCCATCTTGTTCCAATAACCAACTTGTCTTTAGGCTTAGAGACAAGAGTCCAAACATCATTTCTGGTGAACTGGTTAAGTTCTTCTTGCATAGCAAGAATCCAGCTTTCATCCTCAAGAGCTTCTTCAATGCGTTTAGGCTCCAAATCTGAAATAAAGGCCACATTGCTTGAATCTCTTAATGTGGATCTGGTTCTTATTCCTTTAGAAGGATTTCCAATAATAAGATCCTTAGGATGATGAGAGTTGAACTTCCAATCCCTTTTGAGATCATCATGAAGATCTTGACTTGTCTGTTGACTCGTTTGTTCCACTTGTCTTTCAGCCTCAGGCACGGATTCTGTTTTGGTTAGATCAGGTTGTTGACTTTCTGGCTTGTTTATATCAAGACCTGCAAGATCATCTTCTAGATCTGATAGTTCTTTATCAGTCTTTAATCCATCATTGAATTTAATATGAACAGATTCTTCAATAATACAAGTTCTTGAATTGTAAACTCTAAATGCCTTAGACTTTTAAGAATAACCTACGAAAATACCTTTATCTACCTTAGAATCAAACTTTCCAAGATTATCTCTGGTATTCAGAATAAAGCATTCACATCCAAAAGCATGAAAATAAGATATGTTGGGGCTTTTTCCTTTCCACAATTCATAAGGAGTCCTTTTTAGAAAGGGACTAATAAGTATTCTGTTTTGTACATAACAAGTAGTGTTTACAGCTTCTGCCAAGAAATACTTAGGGAGATTATTTTCATTGAGCATAGATCTAGCCATATCTTGCAGAGATCTATTCTTTCTCTCAACCACTCCATTTTGCTGTGGAGTTCTAGGTGCAGAGAAATTGTGAGAGATTCCATTCTCCTTACAGAACTGTCTAAGCTGCTCATTTTCGAATTCTCCCCCATGATCACTTCTAAGGGTAGAAATATAGAAACCCTGCTCATTTTGTACTCTTTTGCAGAATACTGAGAAAGCCTTAAAAGACTCATCCTTGTGTGTTAGGAAGAGTACCCATGTGTATCTAGAAAAGTCATCAACTATGACAAATCCATATTTTCTTCCAGCCATGCTGGCAACACTAACTGGTCCAAACAGATCCATGTGTAACAACTGAAGAGGTCTAGAGGTTGATACTTGGTTTTTAGATTTAAAACTTGATTTTATCTGTTTACCTCTCTGACATGCATCACACAAGACATCTTTCTTAAAACTAATATCAGGCAATCCTCTCACGAGATTATTCTTTTTTAATTCAGAAATTAGTTTCATACTAGCATGTCCTAGTTTCTTATGCCATAACCATCCCTCATCCTCTTTAGACATCAGACAGGTTACACTTTGATCTGAGAGATCAGACAGTTCAATCTTATAAAGTTTTTGTTGCCTTTTAGCTGAAAAGAAGGTTTTGCCACTACAGTCTTTAACTATGCATACATCCTTGGTAAAGGAAACATCAAAACCACTATCACATAATTGACTTATGCTAAGCAGATTGTGTCTTAATCCTTTAACCATAAGAACATTGGATATAGAGGGAAGAGGGGGTTTACCACCAATAGTACCTGTAACATCCTATCTTTCGGGAAATGAAATATTTAAATTAGATGGGAGTGAGGGTTAGATAAATCTAAAATTTAGTTAAGAATCCCAACACATATGCAAGTTCAAAATAAAATTCAAGCAACCCAAATTTTTCAGTAGGTAAACACCTCAAGCAAGTACGTCAAAAATCCCTATTGGAAGCACCTCAATTTAAATTCTTAAATAAGGTGGTTTATCATCAACAACATTAAAAGATAATTAGTCATAGATATAAATCTTAATCATAGCTTGATGATTATAATTAATTTACTCAACTTTTTACTCATTATGAGTAAATAGCACTAGTCTTAATTAATTATACCCTAGTTACAAGTTTTAACCAAATTAAATTAACTCAAATAAACTTTTAGGCTTTAGGATCAGGGGTATACGGCATTTTATTAAACCCTTGACACCTCTATCTTCAATTTTGCTGCTTGGTAATGAAAAGGCACCTCCTGCTTGGTCTTGTGGCAAAGTCACACAAATCTTCAACATGTTTATGATAGTCCAATGGGTCACGCCTCCTACTGCCTTCCTTTCCTTAATGTAAATTTTGGCCAATTTATGATAAGTCAAGAACCATGTAAGCTGCTTGCTCTCCTTGCCATAAAATCGCGCCACTTAAGTCTAGTGTAGCATGGGTGAGTCACATTATTCCACTATAAAATATGCTAGTATATAAGTTAAGGTAAACTAAGTTAATGAATTAAAAGAAAAGAGAAGAAGAAGTCAGAAGGTGAGAGACCACGTGAAACAGAAGAGAAAGAAAGGAGATAATATAAAGATAGAGAGAGGGAGCGTTAGGAGAGTTAGAGAGAGAGGCCGTTAGAGGAACAAAAATTCCGGAGAGAGTTCCGGTCAATCCGTTCGTCCTATCAAAATTCTGATTATACCGTTGTGATCCTCACGACGTCTACTTCATTATCCTATCTTTCTTTTCTTGATTAGGCTAAGGTAAGCATATGTCCTTTTTATGCCTAAATGCCATCGGCGACGGTATTGAGGTTATCTTTCAATTCATTTATCGGTTTCCAATTCCGTCTTCAGATTTGGATTACACGTAACGTGTGCTTCACAATGATGTGTTCAGGTGAATTTTTGGAGCCCCGGAGGGTGTAGAACTATGCGTGGCATATTTGAGGGAGTATAGGGAGTGTTCGTTTCGTTTCTCCAGAGCTAGCCTAAGACATTCCAGGTGGGGGAAAGAAACTATTTAACGTCGGAAACGACGCGGTTACATTTAATTAGATAATGGTGTAGGGTGACCCATACCCTACACGAGAGCGAGTAACGGACAATGTCTATACCACATTAGGAACTACTCAATGGTACCGATGATGATATAGAAATTGTGCGTTTATCGTCGTTACGCTACATACCTAGATTATTTTATTACGTGATGATTGCCTGTTTGACTGGTTGATGTGAATTTGATACTTGGTATATGATATCATGAGTGTGGTAATTATTTTAGAAGTGTTTATACTTATCATCATCATCATCCTTATTATTATTATTATTATTATTATTATTATTATTATTATTATTATTATTATTATTATTATTATTATTATTATTATTATTATTATTATTATTATTATTATTATTATTATTATTATTTTAAATATTATTACTACTACTACTAATGATTATTATTATTATTATTATTATTATTATTATTATTATTATTATTATGAGTATTAGTATCATCATCATCATCATCATCATCATCATCATCATCATTATTACTATTACTTTGATTATTATTATTATTATTATTATTATTATTATTATTATTATTATTATTATTATTATTATTATTATTATTATTATATTTCAGTATTTATTATTCAGAAATGATATTATGATATGAGGATATATGATGATAATTTTGGATAACATGATGACGATTATGATGATAAGATGAGTGTAATGATTGTTCTTAGAGGATTGAATAAATCATAAGTTATGTTGAGACACAATGATGTATTTGGGGATTGCATACGATATGTGATAGCAGTGCCCAACCGAGATAATTATCATGAGATGAGGTTGAGATTAATGAGATGAGATTATTTTGAGGTTATCTATGAGATTAGGATGACCGATTAGGGCACTAGGGGGTGACCTGAAACATGGTCTGTGATATGAGGGACCTGAAACATGGTCGAGTAGACCTGAAACATGGTCGAGTGGGGTCCATACCTCGGAGGGAAAATTCCTGGGGATAGGCTAACGGCGGACCGTCCAGAGATGATTTCAGCTATAGTTCATGCATTGCATGAGCATCCTGGATTGTGGTCCAGAGGTGTGCACCGGGTTGTGTAGCTATAGTGCCATTGCTTTGCATGGGCACCCTTCAGCCGCAGACGAGGGTGTGCGCCGGGGACTCTGGGACGTGTCGATTATATTGTTGTGATATCCGGATATGACCGATACCTGAGGAGATTATTCATATAGCATTTGCATTGCATCATGATGGAGGGTAGAGGAAATATCCTAGATGTGGATTGAGGGTGATTGTGTTACATATATTTATACTTGGGAGACAGATGTTTAGTGTGCCATTATTTAATTAAATGTTGCTAAACCCTTTCCACTTTTGATGTTATATGGTTTCTTATCCTTGTCTTCTCTATATTGCATATGTTTCTTTTTGTGATCGTGATGAGAAGATCCTATGGGGGTGCCAGCTTTGGAGGAACTTGATGAGACCTCGTATGAGCCTGACATTGGAGGACGAGTAGTGGATCCTCATAGTTGAGTATAGAGTCTATGGCCAGCGCGTCTTGTCTCTTTAGGATGTTGTTTTTATTTTTTGTTTGATTATCAGCTTGTACGTTTTGGGATCCGACTGATGGGATTCCCTCTACTGTACTGTATCAGGACTTGAGTTGTATATGTTATGTATATATGTTAAGTTTTAAATTTTTCGCTGTTTTAATATACTCGCTTAACGACAATAACGAAATTAAGTCTTAATATTTTGGGTTTTCTTTAATGGGACGTCGGGGCGTCTCAGTACCAATTCCTATAACTTTCCCTTTATGATTTTCTCTGAAGGCAACGTGTCCTCCTTTCTTAAGTTGGAGGTCTAGGAACATAGACCTTTCTCCTGTCATATGACACGAGCAGCCACTGTCCAGGTACCGACAGTGGTGTTTTTTTGTCCTGTTGAGGACATCTCATCATCAGAGTCTGATTCAGTGTTGGCCATCAAATAGAGATTGGCTTCTTCCTCAGAGTCTTCATTAGAAGATGTTGACTCCATATCCTCCCAAGTAGCCATCATTCCTTTCTTCTTCTTCTTGAAGAATTTCTTAGAAGGGGCCTTCTTTAGTTGAGGACATTCAGCCTTGAAGTGATCGGGCTTCTTGCACTCATAGCAAACAATTGAACTTTTGTATGTTGAGGTGGATTCTTTGAAGTTTTCGTCCTTGTTGAGCCTTCTGAATGGCCTATCCTTCTTGAACTTCTTTTTCTGTAGGAGATGCTTTATCTTCCTGGTCAGGAGAGACAACTCTTCATCACTCTCAGAATCCTCGAGTTCTGATAGCTCAGCATCACTGGATGACTCATCTGCCTTCAGAGCCTTGGAAACTTTTGCTGAATTTTGATCAGCTTTCAGAGCAATTGACTTGCCCTTCTTTGGTGCAACTTCATCTCCAAGTTCTTGCTCATGAACAGTGAGTGTTCCAAGAAGTTCATCCATAGTCAAGGTAGTGAGATTCTTGGCTTGGGAGATAGCAGTGACCAAAGGTCTCCACTGTTTAGGTAGACTTCTCAGAATCTTTCCAACCTTCTCAGCATTGGTATAGACTTTCCCAAGAGATTTCAAACTGTTGATTATAGTTTGGAATCTTCCGATCATCTGAGCAACAGATTCTCCTTCCTCTATGATGAACAGTTCATACTTTCTGACAAGTATGGCAATCTTTGACTCTTTGACTTTAGCTGTTCCTTCATGAGTGACGGCCAAAGTGTCCCATATTTCCTTCGCAGAGTCACAAGCACAAACCTTCTCAAACACCTCCGGACTGAGAGCACATATGATGTTATATCCGACTTTGTGGTTAAGCTACCATTTTGTCTTTTCAGCACCAGTCCACTGAGCTTTTGGTTTGTTAGTGTTATCATCATTTTTGGGAATGAATGGACCATCTGTGATGACATCCCAAAGATCAGAGTTTGTGGATAGAATAACCACTGAAATATATCTTTCCAGTAGTTGTAATTTTCTCCATTGAAGTAAGGAGGTCTGGTTAGGGAGGCTCCTTCAGTCTGATGACTTCCACTTGTACTAGCTCCAACCGTCATGTCTATTCTTCAGGACCTTTTACCTCTACATTGTTAGATGCTCAACCCAGAGGCTGAGCTCTGATACCAACTGAAATAGATAACTATAAACACAAGAATGGGGGGTTGAATTGTATTTATCAAAATTTAAGCAAAGTTGAAATCTTTTCGCAAACAAAAAGGCTAGATTTGGACGAGTGGAAGAATACAGGATGGACGGGTGACTTTTGTAAGCACACCACTTGATAGACGTAAGACAACTAAGGCAATTAAAGAGTTTAAGGGAAGAGAGATTGACACTGTTATTTATCCTGGTTCACTCTTCAAAACAAAGAGCTACGTCCAGTCCTTGGCAGCACCAAGATTTATCCACTATAACTGATAAGGTTACAGAATCAAGTATTATTTGCACACCTAGCCTCTTCAGGCTCAAGACAAGTATTATTTTCACACCTAGCCTCTTCAGGCTCACTCTGGTTTGTTTGAGAGATTGGGTTTGCAATAAATACAATTTCTCACAGGCAGATCTTTCACTAACACTCAGAGTGGTTTAAATGTAAGGCTTAGGAAAGTCTGCGTAATAACTTCAAAATGATTGAAGAATACAGAATAAAAGAATGAAGAAATTAATGCAAAGTAATGGCGTTTTTTTGCAATGTGTATTCTCTTTTTCTTTATCTTCAATGACTTATGTATTTATGGTCTTCAAGCATTTAGGATCCGTTAGAGACATCCCTTCAGATTTTTGGGAATGAATGGACCATCTGTGATGACATCCCAAAGATCAGAGTTTGTGGATAGAATAAACCACTGAAATCTATCTTTCTAGTAGTTGTAATTTTCTCCATCGAAGTAAGGAGGTCTGGTTAGGGAGGCTCCTTCAGTCTGATGACTTTCACTTGTACTAGCTCCAGCCGTCATGTCTATTCTTCAGGACCTTTTACCTCTACATTGTTAGATGCTCAACCTAGAGGCTGAGCTCTGATACCAACTGAAATAGATAACTATAAACACAAGAAGTGGGGTTGAATTGTGTTTATCAGAATTTAAGCAAAGTTGAAATCTTTTCGCAAACAAAAAGGCTAGATTTGGACGAGTGGAAGAATACAGGATGGACGGGTGACTTTTGCAAGCACACCACTTGATAGACGTAAGAAAACTAAGGCAATTAAATAGTTTGAGGGAAGAGAGATTTCGGGTCAAAGCATTTCCTTTTGTTCTTCGGGTCCATGCTTGATTGTTGTATCTTACTGCGGTCAAGTCGTGTACTTGGAGACCAATGGGAAATGCTACCGAAATTTCGTCAGCTATAAGATATGAGAAATGATGAGTAACTAGTATATTACAGTGGTGAAAAAGATTTTCCTCGAATGGGATAGGGCCACACGTTTGATGGAAAGGGAGAGATTCAAGGTTATAATAGTATCATGTTTAAAAATATGTCAATTCATCTAGATATGCAGAAGGATGGAATATTATCTCCCGAGTCGTAGTTAGGTGTATGATAGGAACGAGCCTGGGAGACGACTTCTAAAACAATCATTTGTAGTTGGAGTTGCGGAGTTTATAACGAAAGCCAAACAACATTGTGATTATGCAGAAGTGGGGGGGATTCGATTCCGTGCATAAAGTGCAATTGTATGACAGTTTTGAGTGATGATGACGTGAAGATACACCTATATCGACATGGGTTCAAGACTAATTATTGGATATGGACTAATCATGGTGAGGAGTTGCCGGATATTAATCTGAATGATGTCGGTGGTGATGATCTTCACATGGGTGCATCTAGCAGTGGATTACATGACGACTATGTCGAACAACTCCAGTCAATGCATATGATGGTGGACGATTGTCTTGGTCAATGTGGGAACTTCGAGGCGGATGAGTCTGATGACATGGAAGAGCCTCCTAATGAATTATTGCAGAGATTCTACAATCTATTGTTAGAGACAAATAAGTCGTTGTTTGAAGGGGCGTCAGATTCAAAATTATCAATTTGTGTTAGGCTTCTAGCTTTCAAGTCCAAATTGAATGTGCCCGAGCAGTGTTTGGAGTTTTTTTGTAAAATGCTTCAAGATGTGACACCTGTCAAAGACTTGTCACCAAAAAGTTATTATTATGCGAAGCGGTTGGTGTTAAAACTAGGGTTGGGGGCTAAAAGAATAGACTGTTGTCCGAATGGGTGCATGTTGTAATATGACAGTGCTTCGGGTACAAATGACAGCATGTTGGAAGAATGTAAATTTTGTCAGACACCCAGGTACCGTGTTCAAAGCAGTGACCATAGTAAGAACAAACCAGTTCCTGCAAAGTCAATGTTCTATCTGCCAATAATTCCAAGGTTGCATAGACTATTTGCATCATCGTAAACTGCGGGACAGATGAGGTGGCATAATGAAAATAGGAGAAATGCAGGCCTTATACGCCACCCTTCTGATGGTGATGCTTGGAAGCACTTCGATAAGATATATCCTGATTTTGCAGCAGATCCTCGCAATGTTAGACTTGGGTTGTGTTCAGATGGTTTTACCCCGTACATTCAGGCATCAGCCTCACCATATTCATGTTGGCCAGTGATTGTTACACCGCACAATCTTCCTCCCGAGATGTGCATGTCAAAACCGTACATGTTTCTAACTTGTCTCATTCTGGGACCATTTAATCCAAAGGTCGGGATAGATGTATATTTGTAGCCTCTGATCGATGATCCGAAGATGTTGTGGGATGGTGTGTTGACGTATGACGTCTCAAAGAAGTGTAACTTTATGATGAGGGCGTCACTGATGTGGACTATCAATGATTTTCCTACATATGGCATGCTCTCTGGTTGGGGGACACATGGTAGATTGGCGTGCCCGTATTGCATGGAACTTGGAAAGGCTTTTACCCTGAGATATGGTGGCAAAAGTTCCTGGTTTGATTCTCATCGTCGGTTCTTGGATCCTAACCATCCCTTCCGAAGGAATACCCGAGCTTTCAAAAAGAATCAGACAGAAGAGGAAGGTCCACCGCCTTTGTTGACTCCTGAACAAATATGGGGTCGGGTTAGGGATCTTCCTAAAGTCACTGAAACCGGTGTGTCAAAGTTGCTGGGGTATGGAGAATGACATAATTGGACAAAACAAAGCATTTTTTGGGAACTACCGTATTGGAAGGATAATTTATTAAGACATAATCTTGATGTGATGCATATTGAGAAGAATTTCTTTGACAATATCTTTAACACGATTATAAATGTGTCTGGCAAGACGAAAGACAATGAGAAGGCAAGAATGGACATAGCGTTGTACTGTAGACGAAAGGATCTGGAGCTGAAGCGGCAGACTAATGGAAAAATGGTCAAACCAAAAGCTTGTTACACACTAACCGCCAATGAAGCAAAGTCAATCTGTTGATGGTTATTCCTCTAATTTGGCACGACGTGCTGATGTATGATCCGGGAGGCTTCATGGGATGAAAAGTCATGATTGTCATGTATTCATCTAGTGTTTGCTTCCTATTGCTTTCAGCTCGTTGCCATCGGTCATTTTGAATCCGCTTACAGAAATCAGTCATTTCTTCAAAGATTTATGCTCTGCAACATTAAGCGTGGATGGTCTGAAGAAGTTGGAATAAAATTTCCAATAATTCTTTGCAAGATGGAGAGGGTATTCCCCCCAGGATTTTTTGACTCAATGGAACATCTCCCTGTGCATCTTGCATACGAAGCGAGGCTTGGTGGACCAGTACAATATAGGTGGATGTATCCGTTTGAAAGGTAATATTTTTATATTTTCACATTTACATAATTAACGTCCCTTGAATAATGACTTGTCACTAATAGTTTTTATTAATTAGATTCATGGGCGACTCTAAACGATCAATGAAAAATAAGGCTAGGGTGGAAGGATCAATCTGTGCGTCCTACTTACACCGTGAAACAACCTATTTCCGTTCCCACTATTTCAACAGCTTCATGTTGGCACCGAGAAATGTTAGGAACGAGATAGATGCTGATGGTGGAGGGTATCCTTATATGCTATCTGTATTTAATCTTCCTGGCCGTCATGCGGGTAAAGAGCTTATTTACTGGTTAAGTGATGAGGAGTATGAGTCGGCCCATGTTCATGTGTTGATAAACTGCACAGAGGTGAAACTATACCATGAGTAAGTTTTAAAGACTCATATTTTAAATGATGTATCATATGGTATTATCATATTCTATTTTTAACGCATTGTATGGATTTTATTAATTTGTCAGTGTGTTTCTGCAAATTAATCAAATTAGTGACCAAGATGCTTCTGCTCGTACACATGCAGAGTTTCCTCAATGGTTCAAGCAACAAGTAAATGTCATATAACTTAGCAAACAATATTTTAAGCTTAATTTCTAATTGAAAAGTAGTTATTTAATATGACTTATAAATTTGTAGGTGTATCAGTAACCATTAACTGTGCTAAATCAGCACTTAAGAGATTTGGCGTATGAGCCCTATAGCAGTGTTAGATCATGGCATACATACTTTGTTAATGGGTACAAATTCCACACAGATGAATGGAACGTTGGCAAAAAGACCATTAATAACGGGGTTGTGGTACAAGGTGAAGGTACTGGTGATTTGTATGGAGTCATAAAACACATATACGAGTTACAATACAATACTACTACTTATCCTAAAAAATCAGTATTATTTTATTATAAGTGGGTTGATCCATCGAAGACAGGCACAAAGGTGGATCCCAAGTATGGCACTGTGGACATTCGCATGGATAGAAAATATCAACAATTTGATCCATTTATCATTGCTCACAATGCCAAACAAGTTTACTACATCCCTTATCCAACAATACGAACGGACAAACGAGGTTGGTGTGTTGCTATCACTACCAAACCTAGGGGTCGCATAGAAATTGATAATGCAGAGGATGATATACCCTTCCAGGCGGATGAATCGTCACATGTCAATGAAGTAATTAAGGTCGAGCGTATTACTGGCATGTTGGGATTTGCTGATGATGGGGAAGAAGTGGCCATTGCTAATCCGTTGGTATCGATGAATGCATCATCAGAGGAAGAAATCCAAAGTGATGACTCAATGCAAGAAGACGATGAGTCAGACTTACAATCAGATGATGACACCGAGTCTGAATAGGAATTTTACTATTAAATTATAGTATCATGTATTTTGTATATTTGTTTATGCATTTAAATGTAATCCTTTTGTAATGTTGTTATATTTTAAAAAATTGCTTATTAGATTATTCTTCAATATCGTCGTTTGAGTTATTGGTTTTACATTGACTCATAATTGTGATAAAAAAATAGATATGTCAGCATCAGGAGGAGAGTCTCCCCGCCCCTACCGCCTAGCGGTGATAAGGGGAAGGGGAAGGCTAAGCGAGGGCGATACACAATTAAATCCCAGGTGCTTGCCCGCCTCGGTGTAGGTTCCTCTCCACCCATCGCACCCACTCCAGTGGCACCTACAGGAGCATCCCCCGACCGTTCTACACCCTTCCCACTCATTCTACACCCTCTCTGACCCATATTATACCATCCGCTACCCATACCACACCATCCCCGACCCACACTACCCCATCCACCACACATATTCCACCCACTCGGTTTGGTCCACGAGGCTCATTGGCTTGCTACTCGCCGCCCACTACTGGATTTACACCACACCCACACCCAGCACCACTATCATCAGCTGCATATGCTACACAACCAACAAGATTATCATTCATGCCAACTCCTGGTGTGCCGGCACAGTTTAACCCTACCATTCCATCCTCATCATCCGCGGATGCATATGATCCCGGCACAGACATTCCATCCACAACTTCCGGTCAGCACTCGATAGCGCCAGAGAACTTGCCTAAGTGGGCCAGGATTCCCAAAGCTGAGGATCGACCATGGGTCACACCTGTTTCTGGATCGTAAGAAATTTTTAACTTTGACTATTTTATATTTATCCAATAAGTATATATTTGTTGATTGCCATATTGTTGAATTAATCAATTTTTAAATCTTTCAGCTTCATCCCATCTAAAGTGGGATCGAAGAACGTTACGTACGCCCTCAAGGCGCAATATCGTCGCTTCTGGCCATCATGGGGGAGGATATCGAAGGATGACCAGGATCGTATCTTCAAACGATTCGGGGTAACTTGTCTACTTTTCCCTGTATTTTTATATTTTTATTTTTCACGCATTTTATATATTTTTAATTTTTTTGTATAATGGTATTGATATCTCTTCTTTGTTAACAGGCCCTTATGCACTGGTTAGCAGAGCATGCTGCATAGATACACTCCATACTTGGTCTACGGTGATGACCTCTCTGCTCGATTTGCTTCCACCAGAGAGGCGCAGCGCTCTACAGGGGGTCATCCATGCCAGTCAGCCCTCCACTACTTCTACTGTGCCACCACCGCAGCCGCATGATGCCGGTGTGACTCCTGCGCCATAGTATGATGGTCAGCTGACGCCGGTGAACTCCCCCATTCAGGATGACGATGACTGTTATTATGATGATGATTATTAGGATAGTTTTATATTTACTTGTGTTTTCTAGACAGACGAATATTTAATGTATGGAATATTTATGTTATCTTAAATTTAATTGCCTTTTTAATTATTTGTAATTTCTATTATGTTGATCTAATATAATAAATTAATTATAATAAAATAAAAAATAAGATATATTTTAAATCAAAAAAATTACTAATTTTAAAAAAAATTAAATAAAAAAATAATTATTAATTAAAAAAAATCTAAGTCAGTCGGAAATGCTGGTTACCGACGGAAAAATCCGTCGGTAATTTTCTGACGGACTCGGCTCGTCCGTTGGAAACCGTTTCCTAGGAGCCGGATTCCGACGGATTTGGTCCATCGGAAACGTGCATTACCGACGGATTTTTTGCTTTTACGACGGGTTTTGACCGTCAGTAATCCCTGATTTTTTTGTAGTGAGTAATGTCACGGATTCAAGTCTTGTGGATGGAAAAAAAATGTGATTAGGAGGGGAGACCCCACTAAAGATGGCCAACCAGGTTCCCTGACGGAGATTAGTTATCGGCGAAATCGGTGAATACTTCACACCGATGTCATGGTAACAATAAAAAATAAGCTTTTTGTTTTTTATGAGTGCCATGTAAATGGAAACAAGTATACAAAGATTATTTATTTTGTAACAATTTTAATTTGAAATACAGTAAAAAAGGGAAAACAAAATGTTACTAAAATTTTTACATGCTGCATTAGAGAATGAGTGAAAGAGTTAAAGCCGGCCAAATTTATATACTAAATTTTTATATTAAACAAATTTACCAAATTATCATAAATTCTTTTTAATTTAAACGACCAAGAATATACTCGCTAACGATAAATACCTCATCAAATAGATTACCATTTTCCCAACATAGCTTGCCATTCAGTCTCCAGATTATTTATTATTTATTATTTATATAGTAATATAAAAGGTGTAACAAATGTGCATTGGTCCAACAAATGTTCGCGGCAAGGAGGGGGTCGTTCGTGGGTGAAGAAGAAGGGAGGTCGGTCGTTCAGTGAGTTGAAGAAGAAGGGAACTAGGGTTTGTTTATCTTTGAAGTTGGGTCGAATGAAATTTGAACAAAAGGGAGGAAGAATTCCTAATTTTTTAACCCAAAACGCACAGTTTTGGGCCCGAGTCAAACCGATTCTACCCCATCCCTTTCTTGTGGTTTAGCTTTATGTAAGGGATGCATTTATGTCTAATAATTTTCATAAGAGAAAAGATAAAATTGGGTTATAACTTATACACGACCAAGAAAGTTACTTGACTACACGAAGGTGATCAAAAGGGCTAAAAAGTAAAGAGCAAATTATTTCAATCAAAGAATAACTTTTTTTAGAGGTCAGCACCCAAATTATCTTGTGAAAATGATAAATAAAAAAAAAACAAAAGTTTATTTTTGATGCATTGTTAGTGTGAATTTTTTATATTGTCAATCGATTATAAATCACCAAATATGACTTTAAAGGTAATTATTAGAAAAGTCAGATTTTTAGTAATGTATCATTGCATGATTGATTAATAGTGTAATTTTTTTACACTATGTGTATTCTAATTCTAATTAAAACAAAAAATAAAAACGAGAAAATTAAAGGAAACAAACAGAGCCCGTTCTTCAAATAATACTTTAAGTTGATCTAAATTAAAATTCCTCAAAATTTTCTTTTCTTCCTTTTTCTAGGTCCAAATTTTTAACGTGCATTTTTCTTTCATAAAGGAAGAATGAAATAATTGTGGATTGGATTGAACTATTGGGATGATAGAACTGAAATTATAATTTATTATTATTCTTTTAATAATGGACTAAACACCTTGTTTTACATGGCAAGATTTTCTAAGTAGTAAGTACCATTGGTTTTCCGGCTGGCTATCATGAATCATCATCCTATCAGCTCTTGATAATGAAGAAATCATCATGGCCGAGGGATGTTTCGAATCTGTTCCATTGTTTCAACCTTCATCAATGATGATGTTTTGGGACTGCTTGCTTTGCTAGAGCACATGCTTGTAATTTTCAATGGATACAGATTCCTAAGTTACAAAGTGAAGGTCTATCCAATGAGATCAAGGTTAGTTTTTGCTTATTGTGCTAACAACCTGTACCCTTGTTCAACGTTCTACAGTATAATCTATCTATAAACAATACAATTCTATCCCCTATGTAATGTAGTTTTGTTATGTGTCATCTTCCCTATGCATGAAATGTTACCATTGTGTCATGTGCCAAGTGTCAACTTCAATTTTCCGATTTATTATGATATTTATAAACTTAACAAAAATTAACACTACAAAAAAAAAAAAACAGCCACATTCAACATCCGATGAGATTAGTTAAATTTAAGATTAAAATCCAAATATTAGTTTTAAATTTAACTAACCTTATCTAATTTAAATTTTAAATTAAACTAAAAAAATTGTCACATTCAACATCTGATAAGATTAGTTAAGTTTAAAATTAAAATCCAAATAATAGTTTTAAATTTAAATAATCATATCTAATTTAAATTTTAAATTAAACTAATCTTATCTAATTATCTAATTTATTTCAATTTTAATTTAACTGATGGAAAACGTGTATCAACAAAAAAAAATGGCCACATTTAACTAAATTTAAAACAAATCTCAAATTTACTTAAATATTGTTATCAACATTACATAAATTTGGTTTATTCAGCAACATATGATAAGATTAGTTAAATTTAAAATTAAAATCCATATATTAGTTTTAAATTTAAATTTAACTAATCTTATCTAATTTAAAATTTAAATTTAACTAATATTGTCTAATTAAAATTTTAAATTTAAATAATCTTATCTAATTATATAATTTATTTTTATTTTAATTTTTTTAACCGATGAAAAACGCGTATCATCATCTTATCTCACTTTTTTAAATGTGTAACAATTATTTTATTTAGTTACGTAAATCTTATCTACAATAATCTAATTTTTAAAATTAAATCTGATTGTTTTGCTTCAATCTTTATCATAATATATATATATATATATATATATCTATATATATATATATATATATATATATATATATTCACTACTTACATATTCCCTTCAATTTCCCTATTGACTTAAAATGGCCTTTGAATATACTTTTCTCGATGACATAACGCCTGAAAAAGGAGGATTAGACGATTAAAGTTAAGGTTGTGCGGATATGGTACGTACCAAGTTTCGATGATGCGATAAAACCATATACCATGGAGATGTTATTGATGGATGAGAAGGTTGATTAATTATATTTACACTTTTTTTAATTTACTTTTCTATTCTTACTTGATATTTACTAATTTTTCTATATTACATAGGGATAAAAAATACAAGCTTCTGTACGGAGGAAAAAAAAATATAGGATTCAGTCAAAACTAACTGAATCAAGTGTTTATACAATATTTGATTTTGGGGTGCTTCAAATGGTGGTAACTACAAAACAATGAGACATCAATATCGACTAAATTTGAAATACGAGACATATGTGCAGATTATGAAGAATTTGAAGATTGAAAGGAGTCTGTACACATTTTATTCGTTCTCCAACATCAGTGAAAATAATTTCAACAGATTCTATTTAGTTGGCGAGTCCTACTTTTGTTTATGATTATCGTTTCATTTTTTAGTCAAAATATTTCTTTCTCATTTTAAGTATTTATCATATCATGGAAAGATGTAATTGATATTCTTACTGCTTTCGGTGCTGAACGAGAAATTTATGGAATGGAAAGAAATCCAAATTGATGGAAGCTTATTTTGGTTTTGAAGCAAATATTAAATACAACACGGGAAATTGTAAGCTAGCAGCCCACTTATTGTGAAGGTAGATGGAAGAAATAGTTAAAGCTAAAGAAAACATACCCGGATCTAGAAAATAGAAAAGGGGAAAACATAGATTGGGAGGGGTTTGGACATGTGGCTTTGTGGTGGGTTGTAATAAACCCACATGTCCCATTTTATTTTTAGACTTTCATTTTTAATGAGGCATGTGGTTAAGGTATTTTTTTCATCAAAGGAAATTTTTTAATTAAATTTATGTTTTATCGGAATATATTTAATGAACTATTTGTTTTGAGTCAATAAACTATACATCCAAAACTCAAAATACATAAATAAATAAAAATATATTCAATAAACTCTCTAACACTTATTCCAAAACAACAGTTTTATTAAAGAAAATAAATAATATATTAATATTTTAATTTTATTGTTAATAATAATGCCTAAATTATTTTGACTTATATGATTCAAATATTTAATTTGTATCTATTATTATAATAAAGAGTTTTTAAATTGTTGACTTCATTAAAAGGTTTTATGCTTAATAAAAAATAATTCGAAATCAAATATACAATACTTGTCATCGTCTCACAGGATAAAAAACTTTATCCTAGCAATGTATCAAATTTTATAATCAATATTTTATTTTTCAATTTATTAAATAGGTAATTTAAACCTAACTAATTATATGATATTCACATGCATTATATATTTTATTTAATATGTGAATGTTTTGTTAAAAACTTTATATAATTGATAGGTCAAAATTCAAAAGTTATCTTATAATACTATATTTTTTTTTTGAAAAATAAAAATATTAATAATTAACTTTTTTTTGAAAAATTATAATACTAAAATTATTAATCAAATAACTTAAAAATCATCAATAATTTTAATATCATAGTCTCTCTATCTATTTATTTCATTACTCTTCTTATCCTTTCCTCTTCACCCTCTCTAGAGCACATTCTCATGCATTGTCTCTCTATCTATTTATTTCATTACTCTTCTTCTCCTTTCCTCTTCACCCTCTCTTCAAATCTGCTTTGCTTTTCAAATTGTGTCTTCTCTAGTATTATTTTTCCTTGTTTTTCTCTTCTTATTATTCCATTTTTCTTTATTTATTGAGCAATCGCAAGAAGAGGTATGACAATATTTAACTATTTTCTATAAATGTGCACTCCATGCACCTCCTCGCTCATTTCATAATTTTCTCTGCTCATTCTCATGGTTTTTTTTTCATCTCAGGTTCTTCGAAGACCATCTTTGCTCCTTCCTTATTTGATCATCTATCATCGCGGGTAATGACTCGCATCTCTTCCAAGATATCTCTGTTTATCATTACAAGGTTCTAAAAATTGGAACCCTATAATTCTCGCTCATTTTGATTTTTCGAGAGCACCGTCTCAAAAAGCTAAGCATCCTTTCTTCGTTAACATTTCATTTGTTTGTTACTTTATAGGTTTATGTTGTTCATTGCTACAAGCAATGAATGTTAAGTCTCTAAAATGTCTGATGTGCATTTCCCTAAGTTTTGATGAGAACTAAACATTGGTTAATGATTTAATTAACCTTCATATTGGTTGCTAACCTATCTATCGAGTGTGCCGATTAAATAAGTGATAGAAGCTCACGTCCAACACACAAGTAATTGAAACAAACGTCCAACACAAGCAATAGAAACGCACGTCCAACACTGTAGTGATTGAAGCTCACGTCCATCGCAAATGATTGAAGCGCACGTCCAAAACGCAAGAGAAAGAAACTTGCGTCCACTAAAGTGATGAAAGCCAGCGTCTACTTAAAGTATCAGAATAACGCGTCCATCAAAGTATCAGAATAGCTCATCCATTGAGGTATCAGAAATTTGGAGCTCGTCCATTAAAGAATCAGAACAGCACGTCCATTACAGTATCAGAATAGCGCGTCCATCAAAGTATCAGAATAGCCCGTCCATTAAGGTCAAAATGGCTCGTCCAATGATGTAGCATATGGAGCTCGTCCATGAAGGTCAGAATGGCTCATCCAATGACGTGGGATATGGAGCTCGTCCATTAAGGTCAGAATGTATCCGTCCAATGACGTGGAAAATGGCTCTCGTCCACCAGAGTAACTGAGACTCTCGTCCACCAGAGTAACTGAGACTCTCGTCCACTATAATAACAAAAGTGCTCGTCCACTAAAGGTGACAGAGGCGCTCGTCCACTAGTCTTTGGACTTGCTGAGTCCTTAATATGGAGCTCGTCTACTAGCCTGAATGAAAACTCAAATGACTAGATAGACGTGATTATTTTCAAGATGGAAGCACTTATATGATGAACGCGAATTCTATAAGGATTATCAGAATCTTAGTTCAAGAACCAGAAAGAGACTTGAAGCCTTCTCTCCTACTAAGTTTCATGATTATCAAGAAAAGTCAGAAGCTACTCTCTCAAGCAACCTTGGATAATCAGAACTAAAGACCAGTTAAAGAATGCTTCCAACATACTTTATTCCCTAGTACCTCTGGTCCTTACACGAAAAAGGAAGTGTGCTCAGCAAAGTACAAAAAGCTCTCTGCACAACTTTGATATGGTTGTATCATGATGTATAAAGCCATGATCCTTCATGTTACAGTACAACCAACGACTCTATTGCGTTAATGGCTGCCCAAAACGACTCTATTGCATTTAATGAAGTTCTGCTTGATGCCAACATCTGAAGGGATGTTTCTAACGGATCCTAAATGCTTGAAGACCATAAATACAGAAGTCATTGAAGATAAAGAAAAGGAGAATACACATTGCAAAAAAACGTGATTACTCTGCATTAATTTCTTCATTCTTTTATTATGTATTCTTCAATCATTTTGAAGTTATTACGCCGACTTTCATAAGCCTCACATTTAAACCACTCTCTGAGTGTTAGTGAAAGATCTGCCTGTGAGAAATTGTATTTATTTCAAACCCAATCTCTCAAACAAACCAGAGTGAGCCTGAAGAGGCTAGGTGTGAAAATAATACTTATCTTGAGCCTGAAGAGGCTAGGTGTGCAAATAATACTTGAGTCTGTAACCTTATCAGTTATAGTGGATAAATCTTGGTGCTGCCAAGGACTGGACGTAGCTCTTTGTTTTGAAGAGTGAACCAGGATAAATAACCATGTCACTCTATCTTCCTTTAAACTCTTTAATTGCCTTAGTTTTCTTACGTCTATCAAGTGGTGTGCTTGTAAAAGTCACCCGTCCATCCTGTATTCTTCCACTCGTCCAAATCTAGCCTTTTTTGTTTGTGAAAAGATTTCAACTTTGCTTAAATTCTGATAAACACAATTCACCCGCCTTCTTGTGTTTATAGTTATTTATTTCAGTTGGTATCAGAGCTCAGTCTCTGGGTTGAGCATCTAACAATGTAGCGGTAAAAGGTCCTGAAGAATAGACATGACGGCTGGAGCTAGTACAAGTGGAAGTCATCAGACTGAAGGAGCCTCCCTAACCAGACCTCCTTACTTCAATGGAGAAAATTACAACTACTGGAAAGATAGATTTCAGTGGTTTATTCTATCCACAAACTCTGATCTTTGGGATGTCATCACAGATGGTCCATTCATTCCCAAAAATCTGAAGGGATGTCTCTAACGGATCCTAAATGCTTGAAGACCATAAATACAGAAGACATTGAAGATAAATAAAAAGAGAATACACATTGCAAAAAAACGTCATTACTCTGCATTAATTTCTTCATTCTTTTATTCTGTATTCTTCAATCATTTTGAAGTTATTACGCGGACTTTCCTAAGCCTTACATTTAAATCACTCTCTGAGTGTTAGTGAAAGATCTGCCTGTGAGAAATTGTATTTATTGCAAACCCAATCTCTCAAACAAACCAGAGTGAGCCTGAAGAGGCTAGGTGTGAAAATAATACTTGTCTTGAGCCTGAAGAGGCTAGGTGTGCAAATAATACTTGAGTCTGTAACCTTATCGGTTATAGTGGATAAATCTTGGTGCTGCCAAGGACTGGACGTAGCTCTTTGTTTTGAAGAGTGAATTGATCAGCCTCTGGCTCATCTAGTTTTATGACTAGTATGACCGTGGTTTTGTGTTAATTATATCTCGTTTTCGCCCAAATTAGACTTGATTGTCTTCAAGCAAGGTTGAGTCCTTTAAGTAATTTTAGGATAATTTAGCCAGTTTTGAGTCAAATAAAGCACTTATTGCTATTTCATGTTTCAGGCTAATGAGGAGAGCATGAAGGGAAGGACAGAAAGCATCACGGCCTGACCGTGATGCCCATCACGGGCGTGATGGGAAGACAATGAAGAACAGAAGTGATCACAACCTAGCCGTGATTGAGGTCACGGCCGTGACATACCAGCACCCAAAGTCAGAATGCATCACGACCTGGCCGTGATAGGCATCACGGCCGTGACAGACAAGAATTTGAACTGGCGCCCTTGACAGAAGCGGTCACGGCTTGGCCGTGATGGCCATCACGGCCGTGACGCACGGCCTCTCTATAAAACAGAAGCGCAGCAGACAGATCAATCATCCAGATTTTCACTGTTTACACTATACTTTTAGATTTTTGTTATGTCTTTGATGGAGAACTAATCTCCCTAGATTAATCTGCTGTAATCGGCTTCCGCCGACACTTGAGGTCTTGTAATTCCCGATTGAATTTCCTTCTCATCTTCAATACTAATCTTTATTCTCTGTTTGCTTAATTCAGTTTGTATCTAATTAGTGTTGATTTATTTTCGATGATTTTATGTTCCTAAACTCAATCACGTTTGCTTAATTCGCGTGCGTTCAATCGCGTTTGCTTAATTCACGAGTGCTTCACCCCATTTGCTTAATTCGGGAATTAGGAACATATGTCCCGTAGCGTCGATTTCTCTTGTTAATTGATGCTACAATCGAAAAGGGATTAGAATCCATTTAGGGCATGGAATTACATGAACTGATGATAGTGGGAAACCGAACAGCAGATTGATCGTCTTCGTCTTATTTGATAATCGGTTTTATTCCTCTGTTTCTGTTCTGTTTTTCTCAATTGATTTTCAACCCCCCCCCCCCCCCAAACTGATTTTCCGTGATAATAACATTATGAGGGTCCTTGTGATACGATACCCGAGTTGTCGCATCCTGACTACACTTTTTACAAACCACTCGCTTTTTGACCCGTGTGCGACAGCGTGTCAAATTGGTGCCATTGTCGGGGACTCTTGTTTGTTAGTTTTGCATTTTTCGGTTTTTGTTTTTCTTCTGAATTAGTCTGCCTACTAGGTCTACTTGTTCCGACTTGTGTGATTTTGATCCTGAAATTGAAATAACTTTGCACACACGTCGTAGAGCAATTCGGGCTAGCACTAGTGGTAATTCTGATTCTGAAATTGTTTTTGATAACATGGCTGACCAAAGAACATTAAGACAGCTTGTTGCACCTCATGTTAATTATAATGGGTTGTGTATTGAGTATGCTGGTGTGGTTGCTCCTTTTGAACTTAAATCTGGTTTAATACACTTGTTGCCAAGGTTTAGTGGTCTTGCAGGTGAGGATCCACATAAGCATTTGAAGGAATTCCAGGTTGTATGCTCTACACCCTTGAGACCGGAAGGCATAACTGAAGACCATATCAAGCTGCGAGCCTTCCCATTCTCACTTGAAGGCACTGCGAAGGATTGGCTGTACTATCTTGAGCCAAACTCTGTTACAACCTGGAACGATCTGAAGAAAGTCTTCTTAGGAAGGTACTTTCCTGCCTCAAGAGCTGCATCAATCAGGAAGGAGATATATGGCATTAGACAGGGCAATGAATCATTGGCTGAGTACTGGGAGAGATTCAAGAAATTGGTATCTAGCTGCCCTCAACACCAGATTTCCGAGCAGCTCCTTTGATCAGCCTCTGGCTCGACTAGTTTTTAACTAGTAAGACCATAGGTTTTATTCGAGTTTAATCTTGTTTTCACCCAAATATTGGATGTATTTGTCCTCAAGCATCATTTTGAGTCTCTAAAGTAGTTTTAGGGTAATTTAGCTGATTTAGAGTCAAATAAAGCACTTACTGCTATTTCTTGTTTTTAGGTTAATAAGAAAAGCAATTCTGGAGAAATTCGCCCCGTGAGAAGCTACTCGCCTCGCGAGCCTAAAAACCAGCACAAGCAGCAACAGTCACCCTCTTTGGCTCGCCTCGCTAATCATGTTTAGCCTCGCGAGAAATCCAAACACTGAAGGACTGTTCATAAGATTCGCCTCACGAAACATGTTTCGCCTCGCGAGCGACCGCAACCCAGAATCTGTATTTATAGTCTGTTTTAGGGCAGAACTGAATCTTCTTCTTTTTCTTCTTCTTTTTGGTTGACGGCTGCGAATTAGGTTTAGATTTTGGTTTTCCCTTTGTAATGGAGAGCTAGTCTCCTTGATTGATCTGCTGTAATCGGTTCGCACTGCCACTTGAGGTTTTGTAATTCCTAAACTTAATGCTTTTCTCTTTCAATATTGTTCTGTATGTTCTGTTTGCTTAATTCAGGATTATATAGAATATATATTGATTTGTTTCGATGATTGTGTGTTCCTAAACTTAATCGCGTTTGCTTAATTCGCGTGTGTTCAATTCGTGTTTTCTTAATTCACGAAGGGCTTAATCCGTTTGCTTAATTCGTAATTAGGAACATATGTCTCGTAGCGTCGGTTTCACTTGTTAATTGATGTTACAATTGAAAAGAGATTAGAATCTGCTTAGGGCTTGGAATTATGTGAACCGATGGACAGAAACATTCTGGATGCTGCGAGTGGGGGAGCACTTGTTGATAAGACTCCAGCTGCTGCCAAGCAATTGATTGAGAACACGTCACTAAACTCCCAGCAGTTCACCACTAGAAGCAACTCTGTCGAGACAAGGGGTGTGAATGAGGTCCATGGTTCTTCTTCTAGCAAGGCCCTTGAAACCAGAATTGATGAACTCACTTCTTTGGTGAAGCAATTGGAAATGGATAAGGTTCAGCCGGCAAGGTTGTGTGGCATTTGTACTTCCCCTGAGCACCTGTCTGATGCATGCCCTATTCTGAAGGATGAGTCAGTCACTGATTTACCTCAAGCTTATGCAGCTAATCTCTACAATCAAGGCAACAATCAGAACCGGTACAACATTCCTGACCTCTCCACAAATAAGTACCACCCCAACTGGAGGAACCATCCCAACCTTCGGTATGGGAATTCATCACAACAATAGTTGATGGCACCACCACAGAATCCTCCTCAAGTGACCACCCCTGCACCTTCTGGACCTTCACTAGAGGACCTGTTCAAGCAAATGACTGCACAAATGACGACACAAATGACTGCACAAAATCTCCAGTTTCAGTAGCAATTTGGACAGTTTCACCAGTGAACAGATGCTAGCATTCACAATTTGCAAACACAGATTGGACAACTTTCCACTTCGATGAATGCCATGCAGCAAGCTCACGGATCGAGCCAACTACCTGTACAAACAGTTGTGAATCCTAATGTTCCAAATCCTAATGTGAGCGCCATTTATTTGAGATCCGGGAAGGTTGTAGAGGCAGCCCTTGAGAAAGATAAAGAAACTGTTGAGGTAGCACATGAACCGTCTGTTGTTGTTGAAGCTGAAAAAGAATATGTGCCACTGATGTCACGTCGCGCGGGTTGCGCGGCGCTCGTGCGATTCCGGCAAGTGTACCGGACTGCCGTCAAGTAATAAAAGATATCGAACCCACAGAGACTGTGTTCTCGAATCGCAATTAAATTCTAATCGATTAGTTCTGGACTTTTTAGATGGTTTTGAAAAAGGTTTGAATTTGAAATTGAATGATAAATGAACTGAAAACAAATGTTTTTGGGGTTTTCGATTTAAACGGATTCCTAGGGATTTGGGTTACCTTTGAGGCCGTTTATGTTGCTAACTGATTTACCTTTGTTGATTACCGAAATTGCCTTGAAGGCGAGTTTATCCTCTGATAGCTTAAGCTCCCTCTCGGGTTACAAAAGCCGTGCCCAATTGACCCGACCCCTACTCTCGTGGTAGTCGATCTCAGATTGGACCCTTTGCGTTCCGTGACAACTCGTTGCTCCTCGAGGGACGGCTTCTAACTCTCGTGATTTCAGTCCCAAGTCTGACTTCTATAGGTCCGACACCCAAGTTCACCGCTAGGTTCCTCCTTGGAATGTCTCAGTCATGCAAATAACCTAAGTTCACCGCTAGGTTCCTCCTTGGATCATTCACATCTCACAAACCAGTGGCTGCCGGGCTTTACGAGTGAATCACCCTAGAAATCCTAAGTTCACCGCTAGGTTCCTCCTTAGAACGTCTATGTCACGCAAATAAACGGTTGCCGAAATTTATGAATGATTAACACACTAGAAATCAGCTAAAACAATTACGAAATCAACAACGATTTTACATCAAATCAACATCATTTACAAACCTCGGGCAGAGCCCTAGTCCCTAGAAACAAACTACTACTCCAGTCTTGCCATGGAGATGACAAGCTGGGTTGACAACATAATGAAAATCAGAAAAGAGAAGAGAGGAGAAGAGGAGAAGAGATCTATGCCTAGAGTAGTAGCCCCAAAGGTCTTGTGATCCCCCGTTTCTGATGCCTTGGTCCATATTTATAGAAATGGGGAAGTTAGAGTCCCAAACCAACTCAAAATCTGATCTATTTCGGTTTCTTCAGGTCCAAGTAATGCGCGTCACGGCCGTGATGGCCATCACGGCCAGGCCGTGACGGTCTCTGCCTCTGCAAATCTGGAAAATTCAATTTCTTGCGACGCGAGATGCTGCTCGCGACGCGAGCCTTCCTTTCATGGCCCGTGATGAATTTCACGGCTGGGCCGTGATGTGCTCTGACTTGTGGTGGTTTTGGGTCACGGCCGTGATGGCTATCACGGCCAGGCCGTGACAGACTCTGACTTCAGCCTTTCTTCTTTTTCAGTTTTGCTCGATCATGGCCGTGATGGGCATCACGGCTAGGCCGTGATGGGCTCTGTTTGGCTCATTTTCTTCAGTTTTAAAGCTCCATCTTCATCCAAACTTCATCATGGTTGATCTTGAGCAATTTACCCTTGATATCTGCAAAACAACACACGAAAACCGCCTTACCCGTTCCAAAGGAAAATTAACCTAAAATCTAATAAAAATATGCCTAAACTACATGAAAATGCATGCAAAATGATAGACAAAGATGATGTGGAATCACACTCATCAGCCACCGATCCCCTTCCCGCAAAGAGTACAGAAAAATAAGAAGATTGATGGGGAAGACAAGGAGATGGAAATTCTATATGTGTTCAGAAAGGTGGCGGTGAACATTCCGCTTCTGGATGTGATCAAGCAGGTTCCAAAATATGCAAAGTTTCTGAAGGATTTGTGCACACACAAGAGGAGGTTGAAGGGTAATGAGAGAGTCAATTTGGGGCAAAATGTTTCATCCCTCATTCAACCTAAACTTTCTCCCGAGAAGGTTACTGTTTCAGCCCTCACTCAGGCACTGCCACAGAAGTGCAAGGATCCAGGCACTTTTGCTATTCCATGCACCATTGGGGACAGCAAATTCGACAATTGCATGTTGGATTTGGGAGCCTCCATCAATGTCATGCCCACCTCTGTCTTCAACAATCTTGATCTTGGTCCCTTGCAACATATGGGTCTCACTATCCAGTTGGCCAACAGGACCAATGCTCGCCCCATTGGAGTGGTAGAAGATGTGCTGGTACAAGTTGATGATTTGATTTTCACTACTGATTTTTACATCCTGGACATGGCAGGGGAAACAAATTCAAGTAGATCACCAATCATCCTGGGCAGACCATTCATGAAGATGGCAAAGACAAAGATTGATGTTGATGATGGGACCATGTCCATGGAGTTTGGTGACATTATTGCAAAATTCAACATTTTCGATGCTATGAAGCATCCCTTGGAAGAGCACTCTGTCTTTCAAATAGAGTTGCTATCTGAAATTGTTGATGACACCTATGATGGCTTGGTTGCTGATTTTCCATCTATTTCTGGTTTTGATGATATTTATTCATGTGCTGATTGTACTAACACTGACCCTTGTGCTGTTTGTGCTGAGATTAATGCTACCTTGCAGGGTGACAGTGTGGATGAAGCTGTTTGTTCAGCTGAGGTTCTTGACAGCACGGCTGCCCCGAATGTGCCATCCATTGAGCAGCCACCCTCCCTAGAGCTTAAGCCACTTCCCGGAAATTTGAAGTATGCCTATTTGGAGAGGGATGATAAAATTACAGTTATCATCTCCTCTAACCTTGATTCCGATCAGGAAGCTAAGCTCTTGGAGGTTTTGAAGATGCACAAGAAGGCAATTGGGTGGACCTTGGCCGACATCCCAGGAATTAGCCCCTCCAGATGTATGCATAGGATTCTGTTGGAGGATGGGGCTAAACCAGTTAGGCAGCCCCAAAGGCGGCTCAATCCATTGATTCTGGATGTTGTAAAAAAGGAGGTGACAAAACTCCTGCATGCGGGTATCATATACCCCATCTCTGATAGTAGTTGGGTGAGTCCAGTGCAAGTTGTACCTAAGAAATATGGACTCACAGTGGTAAGAAATGAAAATGATGAACTTGTCCCCACTAGAGTCCAGAATAGCTGGAGAGTTTGCATCGATTACAGGAGATTGAACCGGGCCACTCGAAAGGATCACTTTCCTTTGCCGTTCATCGATCAGATGCTCGAACGACTGGCTGGTAAATCCCACTACTGTTTTCTTGATGGCTTTTCCGGATACTTCCAGATCCACATTGCACCAGAGGATCAGGAAAAGACCACTTTCACGTGCCCCTTCGGCACGTTTGCCTACAGGAGGATGCCATTTGGCCTTTGCAATGCTCCTGGCACTTTCCAGAGATGCATGATTAGCATTTTTACTGAATTTATTGAAAATTGCATGGAAGTGTTCATGGATGATTTCACTGTATATGGTTCCTCATTTGATGCATGCTTGCATAGTCTGAATTTGGTTTTAGAGAGATGCATTGAAACTGACCTTGTTTTGAACTATGAAAAATGCCATTTTATGGTTGAACAGGGGATTGTTTTGGGGCATATTATTTCCAAAGAGGGTATTTCAGTAGATCCTGCTAAAATTGATGTGATTTCTACACTGCCTTACCCATCTTGCGTTCGCGAGATTCGTTCTTTTCTTGGTCATGCAGGTTTCTACAGGCGCTTCATAAAGGACTTCAGCAAGATAGCTCTTCCTCTGTCAAACTTGCTGAAGAATGATGCCATATTCAGCTTTGATGATAACTGCAAGAAGGCGTTCGACTTCTTGAAAAAGGCATTGACCTCTACCCCCATCATCCAACCCCCTGACTGGACCCTCCCTTTTGAGCTCATGTGTGACGCTTCTAACTATGCTGTGGGGGCGATCCTGGCACAAAGGGTGGGCAAGGCTGCCCATGTTATTTACTATGCCTCTAGGACTTTGGATGCTGCACAGTCTAATTACATGGTGAACGCCGGCAAGTGTACCGGGTCGTCGCAAGTAAAAATAACACGGTAAGTAATTACCGAGGTCGAACTCAGGGATTGGGCTACCAATTCGACTAATCCGCGGGAAATCCGATACGTTTGGTCAAGTGAGAAAAGTGGTTGAGAGAGAGAGATTAATATCACAATTCAAATAAGAAATCGATTAAAGCTAAGGTGATTAAATTCAGAAATTAAAATATCCAAGGTCTCAAATCCACCTACTCAATCATGTATAGTACCCAAGTGATGATGTATTTCTCCCTAGGTTCAATTATAATGTCAACCGGGACCCCCAATTTCTCCTATATCCACTGTCGTGCTCAATAGGACGTATTTGACGATTGGATTAATTACTTACTAGGTCTCATAATCCTAATCTCGAATTCTATTAATCCTTGTTCCCTATATGGTTGCACTAATCAAATAAATCCACTGTCTAGCTCATTATTCAATTAATGATTCCAATTCAAGTTCTAAAACGCGACTCGCCATTCGGCCTCAAACACGTTAACTAGTTAATCACGCAACACATATGATCAATGCAATCAAATCAGAATTGGAAAACATTCATAAGAGAAGGGGAGAAAAACATACATCACAAGAACACTACACCGCCATGGGTGGCTTCATTGATCCCTCGGACGAGGGGATTAGTTCCTCATGCCCGTGACGACGCACAAACAATCGGCAATAATCTCCATTAAATAAGAAAAGAAAAGAAAAGGGAGACGCAGCTCCAGAAACAAGAATTCGTAACTAAACTGCCCTAAACAAGTGGAAAAACCTCCTCCTAAAACTCCCTCCAGAGATCGCCCCCCAAACTGATACTGAAACAGCAATATATAGGATTCCTGATCTGCGCTCGCTCGCGAGGCGAGCAGCCTCTCGTGAGGCGAGAATTAAAATTGGCGCGCTTTCAATTTTGGATTCTCGCGAGGCGAGAGTGTGTTCGCGGGGCGAGTCTTCCAACTTCAATCTGTCACAGCCGTGACATGCATCATGGCAAGGCCGTGATTGTCTCTGTCTTCCAGTGTCTTCAAACTCTCGCGAGGCGAGTATCCTGTTCACGAGGCGAACCAGAGTGATGACTGTTGCTGCTTCATCTGATGTTCAGGCTCGCGAGGCGAGCATACACACGCGAGGCGAGTGTCTCCAGAAGTGCTTTTTCCACTGCTTCTTGACTTTCCTTGACTCCCGGAGCTTCACTTATTGACCTGAAAACACCAAAAGCAACCAAAAGCATAATTCCATCCAAAATAAGCTAAAAACTACACAAAAGACGCAAAACGAGTCAAAGTCCAACTTAGGAACAAAACAAGGCAAATTTGGGCGAAAACGAGAGTGAACTCGAATAATTTGCACAAAAACCACAGTCCATCTAGTTATAAAACTAGATAAGCCAGATGCTTATCAAAACACCCCAAACTTAAACCTTGCTTATCCCCAAGCAAGCTAAAACTCAAAAACGACTCAAGACTTGGCAAGCTTAAGGGAATCAATCGATTTCGCACAAATTTCATGCACTCAAAACAGTTTTTCTCCAATGATTTCCCCCCTTTTTCATCAATGTAATCCCCACATTCATCTACTTTAAACAATTGAGAATTTATCATTCATGCCATCATTAATCTAAGTTGAGGATCAGGGTCACACACAAAAGGAAGATCACCAATTTCAAACAACTGCCTTCCTCACAAGGGTATGTAAAATTTCACTCATTCGCTCAAATTCGTCTAGGCTATCAACTTTTCACTCAACTTCACATTCCAAGAGCACTTCCCATGAATTTGATTTTCATCTCAAAAATGGTTCCCACGAAAACATGCATGCAACATCAGAAGGTCTTTTAAAGGTTGTAAGGAGGCCTGGCTCAAGGTAAGATATTCAAAGGATAGAGGCTAAGTCCCTAGGATCAATGAGAGCATGAAACTAATATCACAACGATTGAATTCACTCTCATATTATTCTCTTCCTTGCATTTGGTGGCTACACACCTCTTCCTTTTTATATTTATTTTTCCTTGCCCTTTTTGGCACATATTCAATGCTTTTCATCACCCATTTTTTTTTCTCAAGCCTTCGGCCCTTACTTCCGTTTTTCTTTTTCTCAACTATGATTCATGAACTTGTAGCCACCCCAAACTTAGTTCCACAACAACACTCACAAAGCTAAAATTCCATACTCTCTTAAATCCTAGGATAGGGGAAAATCATGGTTTTTCTGAGTTAATGGCTTGTAATGTAAGGTCATCAAGAAACAATAGGCTTCAAGGCTCAATGTGGCTAACTAGGGATCATTCATCAAGGTTGGTTCAATTTATGGCCAAGTAGTTAATTCAAAGAAAATTGCCTAAATCATTTGATGCAACATATGAACATGCAAACCATGAAGAGATTCAAGCAAATCCGGGAAAGTGCAACTTAATAGTGATTCACACAATCAAAAACAAAGTTGGAGGCTCAAATGCTCACCTGGACATTTTGCAAATTGTTTGACCGAGATACAATTCCTAGTGTGTGCACCCCGTCACCCCAAACTTATCATAAATCAAGTAATCACAACAAAATTCTCAAAGTTCACTTTTCAATTTTTCACATGGGGATTAATTTTTCTAATTTCAGAACCTAGGGGGAAATCATCAATGGTCAAATAATTCATGCAATCAGTTTATGCTCAATTTAATTGATATCCAACAAGCTTGCCGACACACATTCATACAACAACTCTTGATCTTCTCAAATTATTCAAGAGTGACAAACAAAAACAAAACAAAAAACAAAAGTTAGGAGAAGAGAGGGATACCTAGCTTGGGTTGCCTCCCAAGTAGCGCTTGTTTAACGTCCCGAGCTTGACTTATTAAGAAGCATCCACCTGGATCCCATAGTCTGTGGTACAGGGGCCAAGAGATGCTCATTATGTGAGATTCTCCACCCAGATCAAATGGTAATTGGAGTGGAGATTGTAGCAGCAATATGACTTTATCATCAACTCCACCCAGCCAGTGTGTGAAAACTCCATTGACCCTTGAAATTATGAATTCACTTCCTCTCGGGTCAAATGGTGTTTTCTCGAGGAAGTGTGCCAGACGAGTGGGAGGGTCTAACTTACCCATGTCCACACATGCATGTAAGCCAACATAGTTATCCAATGCAGAAATTTTCGGTTGCTTGGCAAGCAGTGTGGAATCCACTACCACTTCGTCTTCATTTTGATCTATCCCCAAAACCAGATTTTCTTCAAATTGGGCTTCATGTGACTCTTGTACTAACTGCTTGCAAATCTCCTCGACTTGCGTTTTGAAATTCTGCATCACAGTTTCGATACTGTCATAGTTGGCTCTTGCCTTGGCCTCAGAGGTGGATAGCTCCTGGGAATATTGTTCTAGAGCAGCTTTCAATGGTGTTTGCTCATTCCATTCCCATTCCTCCTCATGCTTCATGATTACACTATAAGCTTGTGCATGAGGGCAATTACGTCCCCAGCGCCAGTGATCTCCCAGGGTTATATTAGGCCCAAAGTCATATTTTGTAACACCGTCCAAGGCTGGAAAATAAATAGTCTCCATGATTTGCAATCCACCTTGAAAGGTTACCTCGCATACAAAACAGGGCCAAGACCAAGTGGGATCAAGAAATAGAGAATAATAATAGAAATTAAAAATAAAAATAAAAATAAAAATGAAAAGAAAAATAACTTAACCAAATAATCAAACTTCCCTAAAATTAGGAAAATTGGTTGTGCCAATCCCCGGCAACGGCGCCAAAAACTTGTTGGTGAACGCCGGCAAGTGTACCGGGTCGTCGCAAGTAAAAATAACACGGTAAGTAATTACCGAGGTCGAACTCAGGGATTGGGCTACCAATTCGACTAATCCGCGGGAAATCCGATACGTTTGGTCAAGTGAGGAAAGTGGTTGAGAGAGAGAGATTAATATCACAATTCAAATAAGAAATCGATTAAAGCTAAGGTGATTAAATTCAGAAATTAAAATATCCAAGGTCTCAAATCCACCTACTCAATCATGTATAGTACCCAAGTGATGATGTATTTCTCCCTAGGTTCAATTATAATGTCAACCGGGACCCCCAATTTCTCCTATATCCACTGTCGTGCTCAATAGGACGTATTCGACGATTGGATTAATTACTTACTAGGTCTCATAATCCTAATCTCGAATTCTATTAATCCTTGTTCCCTATATGGTTGCACTAATCAAATAAATCCACTGTCGTGCTCATTATTCAATTAATGATTCCAATTCAAGTTCTAAAACGCGACTCGCCGTTCGGCCTCAAACACGTTAACTAGTTAATCACGCAACACATATGATCAACGCAATCAAATCAGAATTGGAAAACATTCATAAGAGAAGGGTAGAAAAACATACATCACAAGAACACTACACCGCCATGGGTGGCTTCATTGATCCCTCGGACGAGGGGATTAGTTCCTCATGCCCGTGACGACGCACAAACAATCGACAATAATCTCCATTAAATAAGAAAAGAAAAGAAAAGGGAGACGCAGCTCCAGAAACAAGGATTCGTAACTAAACTGCCCTAAACAAGTGGAAAAACCTCCTCCTAAAACTCCCTCCAGAGATCGCCCCCCAAACTGATACTGAAATAGCAATATATAGGATTCCTGATCTGTGCTCGCTCGCGAGGCGAGCAGCCTCTCGCGAGGCGAGAATTAAAATTGGCGCGCTTTCAATTTTGGATTCTCGCGAGGCGAGAGTGTGTTCGCGGGGCGAGTCTTCCAACTTCAATCTGTCACAGCCGTGACATGCATCACGGCAAGGCCGTGATTGTCTCTGTCTTCCAGTGTCTTCAAACTCTTGCGAGGCGAGTATCCTGTTCGCGAGGCGAACCAGAGTGATGACTGTTGCTGCTTCATCTAATGTCCAGGCTCGCTAGGCGAGCATACACTCGCGAGGGGAGTATCTCTAGAAGTGCTTTTTCCACTGCTTCTTGACTTTCCTTGACTCCCGGAGCTTCACTTATTGACCTGAAAACACCAAAAGCAACCAAAAGCATAATTCCATCCAAAATAAGCTAAAAACTACACAAAAGACGCAAAATTAATGTGGAGATAAAAGACAAGAGCGGAGCTGAAAATTTAGTGGCTGATCACTTGAGTAGGATAGAGAGGGATGAGGATCCTTCCCCCATTCAGGATGACTTTCCTGATGAGCAGCTTTTACAGTTACATGGCATGACTCCTTGGTTTGCTGATATTGTTAATTACCTAGTCGCTGGTGTCTTTCCGACAGGAGCAACTAGGTCACAAATCCACAAACTCAAGAGTGACGCCAAGTACTATGTTTGGGATGATCCATTTCTTTGGAAATTTTGCAGTGATCAGGTGATTAGGAGATGTGTCCCCGACTATGAGATTGAGTCTATTTTGCACTTTTCTCATGCTTCTCAAGTAGGGGGACACTTTGGGCCACAGAGGACTGCAAGAAAAGTCCTAGATTCTGGTTTCTACTGGCCCACCATTTTTAGAGATGCTTATGAGGTCTACCGGACTTGTAAGGAGTGTCAGACAGCAGGCACAACCATCACTCTCAAGAGTGAAATGCCTCAGCAACCTATGCTTTTCTGTGAGGTGTTTGATGTGTGGGGAATTGACTTTATGGTTCCTTTCCCTGCATCTTTTGGCTTTCTCTATATTCTATTGGCTGTTGACTATGTTTCAAAGTGGGTGGAAGCTATCCCCACTAGGACTAATGATTCTAAAGTTGTTGCAAATTTTGTCAGGTCCAATATTTTCTGCAGGTTCGGCATACCTCGGGCTGTCATAAGTGACTAAGGCACCCATTTCTGCAACCGCACCATGGAAGCTTTACTCCGGAAGTATGGAGTTGTGCACAGGGTCTCCACTGCTTATCATCCCTAGACCAATGGGCAGGCTGAGATCTCAAACAGAGAGATCAAATAGATCCTAGAGAAAGTGGTGCAGCCAAGTAGGAGGGACTGGAGCCACCGTCTAGAAGACGCACTCTGGGCTCAAAGAACAGCCTTCAAGACACCAATAGGGATGTCTCCCTATAGGCTTGTGTTCGGTAAGGCATGTCATCTCCCTGTGGAAGTTGAGCACCGTGCTTATTGGGTAGTCAAGTGTTGTAATTTGGAAATGCAAAAAGCTGGCATTGAAAGAAAACTCCAATTACAGCAGCTTGAAGAGCTTAGGCTAGAAGCCTATGAAAGCTCTCGGATTTATAAAGAGAAAACCAAGCACTTCCATTATAGGATGATTGCTAGGAAGGAATTCTCTGTGGGCCAATAGGTCTTACTGTTTAACTCCCGCCTGAAAGTTATGGCTGGGAAACTTCGATCCAAGTGGATTGGCCCATTTGTTGTTACTAATGTTTTTCCTCATGGTGCAGTAGAAATTAAAAGTGCAGGTAGCAACAAGGCCTTCAAGGTTAATGGGCAGCACTTGAAGCTATTCCATGAGAGCTCGGTGCCTGAGGATGCTACTGTTGAGGAGCTCTCCTTGGGAGAGCCCACCTACACTGCAACTTGATCAGGGAGCACCCTCTCCTTCCCCTCACTCTGATTTGATATTTATGTTCTTTCATTGAGGACAATGTATGTTTTAAGTGTGGGGGAGGGAACCATCTGTTGTGTTTTGTTTTGTGTTTTTTGTTTTGTTTTCTTTTAGCTCTTGAATAATTTGAGAAGATCAAGAGCATGTGTGTGAGTCTTGTGTCGGCAAGCTTGGCGGGTTTTGTTGATTTAGCACAAATTGATTGCATGATATATGTTGATGAATGTTTCCCCCCTAGGTTTTGAGAATTGAAAATTGACCCCCATGTGAAAATTTGAAAATTAAACTTTGAGATATTTCATTGTGATTGCATGATTTATGATAAGTTTGGGGTGAAGGGGTGCACACACTAGGGATTGAATCTCGGTCAAACAATTTGTGAAAAATGTCCAGGTGAGGATTTGAGCCTCCAACATGTTTTCAATTGTGTGAATCACTTTCAAGTTGCACTTTCCCGAATTTGCTTGAGTCTCTTCTTAGTTTGCATGTTTATGTGATTGCATCAGATGATTTAGGCAATTTTCTTTGAATTAACTACTTGGCCTAAATCGAACCATCCCTAATGCATGTTCCCTAGTTAGCCACATTGAGCCTAATAAGCCTATTGTTTCTTGATAACCCATATGTTATGAGCCAAAATCTGGAAAAACCATGTTAACCCGATCTTAGGATTAGGAGAGCATGAGCAAGAGAAGGTTTGTAAGAAACTAAGTTTGGGGTGGCTACAAGGTGTGATATGCCATTCTGGGTTGAGAAAAAGAAAAGCATAAAGGTTGAAGCCAAAGGCAAAAAGAAAAAAAGAAAAGAAAAAGAGAAAAGAAAAAAAAATTGCCGAAAAGAAAAGGGGCAAAACAAAAATGGTGTCAAAGGAAAAAGGTGTAGCCACCCAAAGCACCAAAAAGGAAAAAAATGGAAAAATGAATTAGAGTGAAAAATAATAGTGTATAAGCTTCATGCTCTCTTAGTTCCTAGGGACTTAAGCCTAGTTCCTTTGTATATCCTACCCTTAGCCAGGCCCCATTTCAACCTTTGAAAGACCTTTTGATGTTGCATGCATGTTTTCGTGGGAACCTTGATTGAGATAAAAATCAAATTCATGGGAAGTGCTCTTGAAATGTGAACTGAGTGAAAAGTTGATAGCCTATACAGATTGAGCGATTGAGTGAAATATTAAATGACATTGTGAGGAAGACAATTGTTTGAAATTGGTGATCTCCCTTTTGTGTGTAACTTGGATCCCTTGCTTAGATTAATGATTGTTTGAATGATGAAATTCTCAGATGTTTAAAGTAAATGATTATGGGGATTACATTGTTGAATATGGGGGGAACATTGAAGGAAAATTGTTTTGTTTGCTTGAAATTTGTGCAAAAGTTGATTGAATCCCTTGAGCTTGCCAAGGCTTGAGTCATTTTGAGTTTTAGTTTGCTTGGGGACAAGCAAAGTTCAAGTTTGGGGTATTTTGATCAGCCTCTGGCTCATCTAGTTTTATGACTAGTATGACCGTGGTTTTGTGTTAATTATATCTCGTTTTCGCCCAAATTAGATTTGATTGTCCTCAAGCAAGGTTTTGAGTCCTTTAAGTAGTTTTAGGATAATTTAGCCAGTTTTGAGTCAAATAAAGCACTTATTGCTATTTCATGTTTCAGGATAATGAGGAGAGCATGAAGGGAATGACAGAAAGCATCACGGCCTGGCCGTGATGCCCATCATGGGCGTGATATGAAGATCCTGAAGTCAGAAAGCATCACGGCCTAGCCGTGACAATGGTCACGACCGTGATGAGAAGACCAGAGAGATCAGAAAGGATCACGGCCTAGCTGTGATGCCCATCACGGGCGTGATGGGAAGACAATGAAGAATAGAAGTGATCACGGCCTAGCCGTGATTGAGGTCACGGCCGTGACATACCAGCACCCAAAGTCAGAATGCATCACGACCTGGTCGTGATAGGCATCACGGCCGTGACAGACAAGAATTTGAACTGGCGCCCTTGACAGAAGCGGTCACGGCTCGGCCGTGATGGCCATCATAGCCGTGACGCGCGGCCTCTCTATAAAACAGAAGCGCAGCAGACAGATCAATCATCCATATTTTCACTGTTTACACTATACTTTTAGATTTTTGTTATGTCTTTGATGGAGAACTAATCTCCCTAGATTAATCTGCTGTAATCGGCTTCCGCCGACACTTGAGGTCTGGTATCGATGATTTTATGTTCCTAAACTCAATCGCGTTTGCTTAATTCGCGTGTGTTCAATCGTGTTTGCTTAATTCACGAGTGCTTCACCCCGTTTGCTTATTTGATAATCGTTTTTATTCCTGTTTCTGTTTTGTTTTTCTCAATTGATTTTCAACACCCCCCAAAAAATAAAAAACTGATTTTCCGTGATAATAACATTACGAGAGTCCTTGTGATACGATACCCGAGTTGTCGCATCCTGACTACACTTTTTACAAACCACTCGCTTTTTGACCCGTGCGCGACAACGTGTCATGAACCAAGATAAATAACCGTGTTCGTTCTGAGTAAAGCCCGAAAAACTTACTTCGAGTGTTGGGCAAGATTTACATCGAGTGTTAAGAACCAAGTTGAAGTTAATGTTCAGCCTACCATCATGAATTCGATGGATAAGTAAGAAAGGAATTGATCCTTAGAAGGTTAGCTGAGTGTAAGTGTAATACCTAAGCACGACAAGAGGTGAGTGGATTTTTATTGAGGTATAGATGTGATTAGTAATCTGAGAATTTTCAGAAGTAATATCAGTAAGTAAGATGATTTCGGTAGATTTTGTTATGATCGAGGTAGAGTTTGCTAAAGGAACTCTAGGATAATGGTACAATGATCATTGCTAAGATTTAATTGTATGATTGGAAGAAATTACATAAAGGTGTCTATGGTAGTTTTACCTAAGTTGAATGTGAGCAGAAAGGAGAAGTTCTTGAGTAAAATTAAGTTGTTAGAAAAGTTCAAAAGCTAAGAGTTAGATAATTCTATTCTATATAATCCCTTTTGATTTAATTGCATTAAGATATACAATGAAGTTATTTTGAGGATGAGATGTGTGAGGTGATATCAAATTTGAGTGGTGAATTATAATCAAGAGAAACTAAGACTATGATTAAATATTTTGAGTAGGGAGTTGATGCATGGTGCTGTGAAGACATTGTTGGTATTAGTGATAATATTCAGAGTTAGATGATTGGAATAAGGTTTCTGGTGGAACCATGTTGATAAGAGAAGTGATTAAGTTTTGATTTTGTTTTTTGAGTGTGATAGACTCTGATGAAATTTTGGGAATAGTAAGGATAAGTAGAAATGACATAAGAATGAATTGTGTTATGGAATATGGAACAAGAGGAATGAAGCGATGTGAAGGGCAATGTAAAATATTCGGGTTAAGATGAGGTTACAAAATCCTGTTTAATTTTGAGTCACGAAATTTCGACGACGAAATTTTTTTTAGTGGGGTAGTAATGTAACACCCTGATTTTCGCTGCTTTCTAATATCGGTAACAAATATATAAACATATATATTTTATCCAAGACTTAGAAAATGATTTTGGATAAACCAAGGTGATTTCCATGTTATACTTATTTTCATAGGGTTATGGGGAAGTTTTTGGTTGAAAATTCAGACAGAAACCGGTCTGTTGTTTTCTGTGTTTTCACTGACAGTAAAAGTTTACTGCTCAAAACATAATTTTAATTTGTGAACGAGATGAAAAATGTTTTTATCATATTTTCTAAAATACTGGAAGTTTTGAAAAATTTAGCGTAAAATTAAAATATTATATTTGTTGTGGGCGAAAACGTCGAGATATCTCTAGGAAAACCGACGTCAGATGAATCAGGGAGTCAGCAACGGAGCTGAGGTGACTGATGTGACTGATGTGACAGACATTTATGATGATCCTATCCAAGTCATAATGGCCATAATGGCGCATTTATGACAATTAGATATTTTGGCCTACAAAAGACCATTTTGCCCCTAGCTTCACATAATTTTTACAAGCCATGCCATTGTAATTTTTACCCAAAAGTCCCCCACCCACACAAATCCCTCCTCCATTCGAAGCATTTGGACATTCACTTTTCCTAGCCATAAATGAGAATTTATGTTAAGTGGATGAATCATTCAAATTTCATTAATGTTAACAAGTGAGTCATAGGCAAAGTCATTTTCTCCTTCTCTTGCTCTTTGTGGATTCGGCAGCCTCACACCCACAAAAATTCCATTTCTTTGTTTTATACTTCTCTCTCTCACACAAATTCAATTAAAGAAGATTTAAGACCCACACACTTTAGCTCCTTCTTGTTCTTATGCGCTAGCCTCACTCAACCCAACTTCTTTTACTTCCATCTCATTTCTTTCTTTTACTCATGAACAAAGTTCTTGTCCTCTTCATTACTTTTTTTGCGCTAGTTCATACTACTTGAACACATCATGTTAATTTTTTTCTTCGTGATCTTTAATCATCAAGAACACAAAGAGAACTAAGAAACTCTCCTCATTCACCCGAAACTGTCACAAAATTCTGACCCTTTTCTGTTCTGAATCTCGGAAAACTTTTTCCATGAAAGTTGTTCATCTTTGTCTTTTCTTTCCAACGACATAAAGATCATAAAAAATAGACAAGTATATTGAGAGTAATGTCCAAATTACCGAAACTGCTCTAAATCTTCATCATCTTCATCTTTCTCTCTAAACTTCTCAAGAACACTTAGAACATCAAGGTGATTTTGTGAAGAACACCATCCCAATCATCATGGTGAGTCATGGTGATAATTTACTCTAGTCATCATGACGACAAAGAATATACCTAGATATTTTAAACGTTAACCTAACCTACGTCTGGTAAATCTAACCAAGGTTAATTAACCATGATTTGCAACACAAAATATCTTCTCCCTAACATATGGTGTAGGAGGCAGCCACATGTCTCCAAATTTTATGGCCTCATGTTTTATTAACCATGATTATAAATAAACCCTAGTTAAGTTATTTTTAACTACAGTTAAGTTATTATATTATTTTCTAACTTAAACTTGATTAAATAAACTCAACCATGGTTCTTTTATCTCATCAAACCACATATTTTATCCTCACACCCACCTCTAGGCCGCACCCATCTCCCACACTTGGACCATTTTCACTCATTTTCCTACTTCATCATTTTTGTTCCTCCAAAACTTCATGTTCTTCATTTTCTCTCACAAGTTCTTCACTTGTTCTTCATTTGTTCTTCACTTATTCATCATTTTTCTCTAACTTAGAAACATAACCTCATGATTCTTCCTTCATGAAACTTGTTCCTTAGATCAATTGCCATCACTTAATCCATTTTGTTCTTGAATCCATGAACTTTCAAGTTCATCTTTTCTCTCCTCAAATTTTGGCCCACACCCATACATAACCATCCAAACCTTGTTTTGATCTTCTAAGATCATATTCTCACTTATCTAGATGATCTAAACAATTTCTATTTCACATCTCAAGTCATTTCCCCACAAAACACAAAGAACTCCTTAGTGTTCTTGCTAAGATCATCTTTGTTCTTCAAGTTCTTGAATAAATATTTTTATTCCAAGGTGAGGAATCTCTCTCTAATCTTTGTATCTTCATTAATCATCCATAAAATTCCATTTTGATCAATTATTTCATGAAATGCAATTCTTAGATCTATAACTTTAAAGATTTCTAGAAAATTGTAGAAAAATCCATTTGACATGAAACCAATTTCAATGAACTCACTATGATCTCTATATTCATGATCTAAGAACATGAATCAATAGAAAATTTCTTTCCTATTCTTCCATAGTGGACTGAATCTAGGTCTTAGAGAGACTAGATGAATTTGTTTCAATTCCTATGATTGATACTTGTTTTCATCTCTCTAGTACCTATGATTATTGAATCCAAGAGTTTAGAAACCAAATCAAAATCCTAGCCTAATTTGTGGATGAAGGCCGAAACGTAGCTTTTGATGAGTTAGAAGATTTTGTTTCAACTTTTAGGTTATAACCATTGATCTTATTTTTCTAATGCTCAAGGATCATTGATCCAAAAAGCTTGTAAAATTTTGATATCCCTAGCCTAATTAACTCATGTAAGCCGAACCTAATCGTGTGTGTTAAAAGGATTTTGTTGTTTCATTTGGTTAATTGTGTTGTGTTTTGTGTGAAGGACATTTATTGTGGTTATCGTATTGAGTTTTGTGGAGGAATCAGGATTCCGAGAAGAAATTTACCGAGGAAATCTGTAACTCCAAGAGGTAAGGGGAGTATGCCTGAGGAGTTTAAGATAATTACATGCATATCGTTGGAGTCATTTGTTAATTTTCTGTAGAAAATATTTTATGATATTATATTGTTTGCTGTTAATTGCTAGATTGATTTGATACTTAACTGAGTAATTGTGTTTATGTGATATGTGGATTTACATGATTATAATTATTTGGTTATATTATAATTGTGATGCATGTCATGAATTGATATATGTCATGCTATTCTGTGATTGAAATTTTATTTGCTGTTAAGTGTTGGACTGAGAAACTTGACATTGGTCAGTGTTTAAAATTAATTTAAGGATAAAAGCTTAATAAGCTTGGATAATTAATCAGAGTGATTAGTTTGGGAAATTTTGAGAAAAGTGAAAAAATTTATTATTTTAATAATATTTTGTGGAAACTGTGTCAATAAGTGACAGTAAGGGCGAAACTGTGAAATTTTTTCACAGGCTCTAATTTTTACAAAATAAATTCAATTTTATTATAAAATGTTATTTAAAGTAATTAAGTTTTGAAAATAACGTTATATAGCAGTCAGAACAATTACAACTGACAGAGAAATTATTTAAGTAATACACAGAATTTTATTGATTTATTTTGAGAAAGATAAATATTTTATTATTATGAATTTAAGAGTTGAATTAGTAAATATTTTTTTGGAAGTTAACTTTTATTGAAATTTATTTTCAAAAACGAAATAATTAGAGATAAAAAGAATTTTTCAATGATTTTCAGGTTTTATCAATGTTTTAACAGAAAAATGATTTCTGTAAGAGAATTTTATTCAGTGAAATTATTCCGTTAAACTTGGATAAGTTTTCGGAGCTTTTATTTTGTATTTGTTTTTCACTGAGTGAAATGTTTTACAAAAAGATAAATGAACCTAGGAACCGAGACGTCGGGGTTCTAGTGTCCTGTGGACACGTAGATCGGGGATATGTGTCATTGGACTGAGTGTCCTACAATGATTTTTTTGGACTGAGTGTCCTAAGTTGATGTGGAAATTGTGAGTTCCATATCCGCAAGCCTAAGACTGGTACACCGGTTTAAGGGCTTTGCGATTGAGCACTCGGACTGTGTGTCTTGTGTTGAGTTTAAAACATTTTGACTGTGTGTCCTGTGTTTGTTTAAAGTGAAAAGTCTTAATAAGAAAAATTAAGCATGGTCGTTAGCTTTGTGCTTCGACAAGGAAAGATTATTACGACAAAGAAAACAAATCGAGAATAAAAGTTTTTCTCATGCATAGCTGGCAGACGTGTCATGTGTTGTGATCATTGAGTTATGAGTGGATCAATGTATTTGTTATGGACTATGTTTCCATTTGATCATTGGGATTCTGTGTGAACCCATGTATCTTTACTGGACTGTGTGTCAAATTTTATGCGATAACTATTGAGGTTCTGAGTGATGCAATAGGTTATGGACAATAAACTCCATTGTTCGCAGTGACCATTGTGTTCTGTACATGTGTGAGCCAATGAGTTACATTTTTGAACAATAACCCTGGTGAAACTGTGTGTGGCCAGTGTGTTATGTGTTCCCTTAGGCATTGTTTTATTCGTTTTTACAATATGCCATATGCGGAGCTTGATCAGCTCAAAACAAAACAGAAAGTTGTGGAATCTCCGGAGATTAGGCATTAAAATAGAGCCTGAATATTGAAGTGTCATGCATTTTTATAAAATGACGATAACTGTCGGGTATGAAACCCTTTGAATTAAATCATTCTACTATTTTGAATAATTTTGGTATGCTGTGAATATATGGTATTTGCTATTTGTGTGTCGTGCATGGTGTTGTCTTATCAAAACTCATATATTGGAAACTCACCCTTACAAATATATCAGGTTTATTCTAGACTAAGGTAGTACTTTGGTACACTAGTACGGATGATGCGAAGGAATTCACTGAGTCGTTCGAGGACTTAACTTCTAGATGCTTGAAGAGGTATTCGTTAGTGGTAATGTCACGAGGGTATTTCCAATAATTGTCTTGTAGAGTGACCAGCTATAGGCCTTTTGGTGTCTTATAAAGTAGTGATACTTGGTTAGTCTGGATGTTTGGCTATTGTGAGTCATTCTTTTGAGTTGTAATTCCAGATTACCGCTACGGTACAATTACGTCTTTATTTTCTTATTTTATAATTTTGGGAGATGACCTATTATGTGAAGGTCTAAATACAAAACTCTTATGATACCTATTTATATTATGTTAATGGTGTTGGATTGTATATGGAGTAAAAGAAAACAAAAAAAAATTTATCACCAATTTTGAAAGGGATAAGTAACTTGAAAATTATATTTTCCGGAAGCAACCAGCAGTATTTTATTGAGTGTATTTCCGCAACAAGTTACTTAAATGTGATACCCTGAAAATGGGGTGTCGCATTCTTGGTACTTCAATTTTTTAAATAATAACCAAACCAGATATCCAAATTGGTTTATGGAATGGTTTTGGCAAAATGGTTTATCCGCAGATATTCTTCCCAATTCCCTTTTCGAGTTATACAATGAATACAAAAGTTTAACCCCCTCAATACCAATTTTTGGGAAGATACTCTACTTTTGTGCACAATTCGGAATAGCCTGGTTACTCAAATTTAATTATGAGTATCATTGTCATCTACCTAAGCCATTTCCAAAGTTCATCTGTTCAGTTAACACAGTCTCATGGTGGAGAAGGTTTAATGAAAAGGTAGTTGAAACAAAATTCGCATCTTGGAAAAATAAGGTTCGAGCAAAAAGGTTTCCTCCGACTTTCGAACCCCCCAAGACTCCTCCTTCAAAAAATAAAGAAATTTGTAGTTCTTCGTAAGCATTAACCCCATACACAATTAACTTGAGTGCCTCAACTCCCCAAGAATACAAAAAATTGTTAAAGGAGGCCCTCTCATCAATAGACTCTGAAGAAGAAGAAGATGATTCGGTTACTGTAGGATCAGACTATAATCCTTATCTGGAAAATAACGATCCAGATATTGGTTTCTTTGATCAATAACTCAATAATTCAGATGAATCAGTCACATCTCAACAAATTCAAGACGGTCGACAAAAGTTCTCACCAGTCACCCACTTTCAATAAAGAAAAGTAAAGTTATTTGTCCGCTGTGCCGACGAAGATTTATTGGCCGACACAAATCACATGGCTACAGTAAAGTAAAGCATCAAAGTCAAAAGTTACACAGTACCTGCTTTTGCAGATTCCAACTGCATTCAAATCTGCCCTCTCAGAAGCCCTTCTCCCCTCTATTTAAGAAGGCTCCTTTGTTCAAGGAAGGCAGACTTACATTCGACCGAATTTACTAATTAAGTTTTCTTTTGTAATCTTGTAGTGTTTAAGCTTTTGAAGCAAGTTTACAGAAGTTCTCAATAAATTGTAAGTTATTTGATAACAAGTTCTACTTTGATAACCTCTTGTACTCAAAGTACTTATATTGGATAAATAAAACAAGTAGTTTGATAAACATTTCTTTGATTTACCTTTCACTTATACTCTGATTCTCTATTTCACAACTATTTATTCTATCACTAATTCTTGAGATGATCCGCAGTGGCATTCTGGTATCAGAGCCATAGTGCTCTGGTACTTGTATCAGTTTCGAGTATTTCTTTCTGTGCAGCGTTGGTCAGCCGTAAGGGTGTTCCCAGTAGTAAAGCTCGCAGGTTAGGGTCGTAAATCCGTTGGTAAGCCAAGGTGGTCTTGGTGTCTCGGTCAGAAATCTCTCGTCCGGATATAGGTACTAGATCATTTAGGTTCAGTAACCATGTCTAGCTTGCTTAAGATGGTTTCAAGAAAAGGTAATGAAAAAATAGATGAATTAGATCAACCAAGTACAAGTGAGAGTCTTAATTCATCATTAATAAATGAACAACAAATAATTTTACCAGACATTGAACAAAAATTACATAACTGGAGTATTCCATCAATAAATGTTTCCGAAATTTACAAAACAAAGTTAATTGATAAGTTCAAATCAGATTTCATAATTAAAACAGCTGAATATACAATTAAAGTAGACAAAACCCAAGAGAGTCTCAACCTCTTGAATTTATCTATGTTAAAAGAACATATACAAAAATATAAATTTTTACATATTGGATTAATACAAGTTGCAACAAAACCTTTGCAAAGATTAGGCATAGACACACCTGTTTGTGTATGCCTAAGAGATACTCGACCTGCTAGGTTCGAGGATCAAGTGCTCTCAATAATCGAGACCAATCTTCATGATGGTCCCACTTTTTTCAATAATTTTCCAAACTATACTATTTCTTTAGAAAGTTTGGGGAAAAATAAACATAACATCAAGTTAGATATTAAAATTAAGGAAGGAATTTGGAACCCAAATTCCTATCCAATGGCATTAATATACAATATATATTACAAAGCCATGAAAACAAATATTTCTCCAAAAGCATTAAATATTCTTCGAAAGAAGATACTTTGCTTCTTCAAGTAAACCTTGAAAAATCAAATGTAGTCACCCCTAAGAGACTCAATCATAATGAAGTCTCTAGGAATCTTGAATGGAATTTACAAGAGATTCTACCTCCTGAAGAGACAGAACCCTCTCACATGACAATACCAGTGGAGTTTGCATATGGAAATGTCTCAATAAGCTTTGGAAGAAATAACTTTTCTAAACATAGATAATATTGAAATAACAACATCTCCTTTCAAAGCTATGAAAGAAGATACAAAAACTTTAACCATTCAACACCCCACTCGAAATGATATTAAAAACATTCAACAACAATTGAATTTTACCAATCAACTTTTTGTATCAAGTTGCAAATACCTCAAAAGATAACGAAATACCCTCAAAAGAAGGAGGAGCCCCTCCTCGACAATCTGTTCTTGTGTAAATTTTTGCTAAAAAGTTATCTTTGTACCATCTGAATTCTCCAAGGGTTGGACAATAAAGATTATTTAATATTTCAAGGGACCTATTAGCAAAAACATTTGCGTCCCTTATAAATTCTTGAGAAATAGTGCTCTGGTACTTGTATCAGTTTCGATTATTTCTTTATGTGCAGCGTTGGTCAGCCGTAATGGTGTTCCCGGTAGTAAAGCCCGCAGGTTAGGGTCGTAAATCCGTTGGTAAGCCAAGGTGGTCCCGGTGTCTCGGTAAGAAATCTCTGGTCCTGATATACGTACTATGTAACACCCTAGTTTTTACACCTAGGATTAATTATTTTAGTTGGATGTTTATGTTTATTATGTTATGTGGTTTAGTTTGAGTAATTAAATTACTCTCTTCAAATTATTTTATTAGGTGCGTTAGCACTGACTTATTTCAGTGAATGCACGTTTACTAGACAATAATTTACGTTATTGTCACTATTATACCAGTACAAAAAAATATTTTAAATAATGTAAATAAGAGAAAAGCATTTTCATATTCTTATCCTATTTAATTTTAGAGTTAAAAATATTTTGGTTTGACAATTATCGGAGATTAAATTTTGGACTGAGTATTTTCTTAGTAGATCAGTTCAACTATTAATCTTTACTCTAACTTGAATTTCGAAAACATATCTTTATCAACCTTTATTTTTAGAATCCAAAAATTAAAAACATGTTTATTTTAGGCTCAATATTTACCACTCATTTTGTACCTACTATTACTAATCACAAATTCCTTCCTCCTTATAACTCCCTGCCTCGTACACGACAAAAAACATCTTCTTTCTTTTTTTTCTTCTTCTTCCTCCCTACTTCATCTTTCCCCTTCCTCCTCTTCCAGTCGGCACCACCTCCACCTGCAACCGCCGTCCAGCCGCGAGTCGCCACCGCAGGGATGCCGTCCGGCCGTTGCTCGACGTGGACAGGACCGCCGTGCGACTCAGCTCGTGTTCCTGCTGTTTGCTCCTCCGATCACTGCTGTATCCATCGCGAGAAGGATTTCCGCAGCCTATCATGGTGGTTTTCCATCTCTCTGTGTTGTTGAACCTTCTTTCCTTCTTCCCTTAAGCTTGACTTTTGTTTTTGTTTGGATCTTTGGTGGTGTCCAGAATCGTGCCGCCGCCCTCCGCCGCTACCCGTCGTCCGCCGCCGTCACCACCCTCCAGCCGCCATCACAGTGCTTCTTCCTCATCTTAGGTGAGTTGATTTCATCTTTTCTTGTTCAGAATTTAAAAATCCCCAATTTCACTCTAAACCCTAACCCCAATTTATTTTAATTTCAGTTGTTAAACATGAGATTAATTATGTTTGTAATCAATTGAGCTGTTGAATTAGTGATTTCTTGAACCGATTTCATGATTCTTTAATTAGAATGAATTTTTCCCAATTTAGGTTATGAACCCTAAAGCCCCAATTTGATTTTATTTGAATTTGGGTATGGTTTTGCGAAATTAATTATGATTTAGTGCAATTAGGACTCTTAATGGATGATTTCCAAAGTTCTTTTTCATGATCTTTTAATCAAAACAAAGTTTCCTTAAAGGGTATTGGGAAGCGTGAGCTCCAAACATGATTTTCTTTGAAAAAAACCTTGTTTGGTAATAAGATAAAGTGTTTAGATCAAATTAGAATGTGTGTTTGATCATGTGTAATTGATTTCTTGATTTCTGGTTGTTGCGCGTTGTGGGATTCCCTCTCTGGGACGTTTGACACGGCTATGCTTGCTTGATGGAGTAGATAGTTACACTCTTGGAGCTAACGTGAGCATTAAGACGAGGATCCTTTACTTGTCTTCAAAGGTAAGGGGAGACTGCCTGAGGGATTTTCGGTAACTGCGTGCTATTTGTGTGTCGTATTTGAGTTTATCTGTTGTGATGTGTGGTGTCAAATTAAATTGTTATATGACTGTTATATGGTTTTTACTGTTTTATGTGAAAGCATGATTATACTGTGATGTATGGATTATTTGTTGGATGGTTGATTGACTGAGAACCCTGACATTGGTCAGTGCTCAATTAAATTAAAGATAAAAGCGTTGAAAAAGCTTGATGAGAAATTCAAAGGACTTGATTTATGGAAGAAAAATATTGAAAGTATTTATATTTGATGATGTTTTGGAGAAAAGAGTGATTTCTAAATAAATAGTGAGGATGACATCTTGAAAATATTTCAGTTACGTTGTCTTTTCCAAACAAATTCAAAAATAAGACGAAAAGTGATTCTAAGAAATGTAAATGTCAAGGATATTTTAACAATGATTATGAAGAACTTTTGTAAAAGAGAAAATCATTTGATTTACAAATGACTTTATTTCCAACTAAAAATACTCTAGAAAAGTATTTGACAATGAAAACTATGAGGGACAATTTTATTAATTCAAATAGAAATGAGTTGGAAATGATTTTACGAGGATTTGAAGTTGTTGTGGAAAAAGGAGTTTTCAAAAGAAAACGGATTTGAGAAAAATGAATTTCTCTATGATTTGATGGTTTTATAAATGAATTTCAAACGGAAAGGATTTCTGTAAATGAGTTTTACACAATGGTGTTATTTCCATCAACTTGGATAAGTTGAGGAAATTTTGGTTTTGTTTTGTATTTCACAGAACGAAAATGGTTTAAACGAACCTAGCAACCGAGACGTCGGATCTAGTGTTCTATGATATGGGCCTGGGGTCCGAAAGGTGAAGTTATGGACTAGATGTCCAATAAGTGGTTTATTGGTTTTGTGCACTAAAATCTATGTATCTATGACTGGTGCATCGGTCTAGATTTCGTGATTTGCACACTTTTGACTTGGAGTCAATTATATTTGAAAGAGGTATTAAACTTGAAAGTTTAAAATGATGATTTGGTCGTGCTGCTTTTTAGCTTCAACATATAAAGATCGAACACAAAGAAAACAACGTGAACAAAATGTTTTACATGCATTACAGGCGACGACGTGCCTTTGCATAGGACTTGAATGCTTGATGGCAAGTATTCATGCAGTTTGCGTCACTGTGCCTTGATGGATATACGACCACGTAGACCATGTGCTATATCTAGTCACCACTTTGCCTTGAGTTGGACTGTGGAATGGTCAATAGAACTTTGCCATATCGGGCATTGATTCTGCCTTAATTGGCAACTAGAGCCTGATCAGCTCATTTATTTGTTGGTTGGAGCTCCGGAGATTAGGTTTCAAAGTTAGTTGTGGAATATTGAAGTGTCATGGTTTTTAAAATGGGCACGACTGTCGGGTATGAAACCCTTTGATAAATATATTGTTTATCTTTGAATATTCATGTTAAATGGTAATTGAGAGTCGTGCATGTGGTTATCGTATTTAAATCCATATATTGGGATCTCACCCTTACAGACATATCAGGTTTTCTTCTGGTTCGCTATTGTACCCTGGGTGCTTTAGTACGGATGGTGCAGAGGAGTCTTCCTAAGTCACTCAGAGACTTAGATCTAGTTGCTTGATGAAGTACTTGATTGTGGAAGAATCACGTGAGTTTTTTCAGGAATAACTTTTAGAATGACCAGCTTAGGGTTAGAGACTTAGATTATTTTTGATAATATGTATGAGTATGGCTCAGAGAGCCTGTAATTACAAATGAAATGTTTATGGCTCGGAGAGCATATCTTTTGAATGAAAATCTAAGCTGTTCCTTTTGGTCTTGTACAGCTTATTGATATCACTATTTTCTTAGCATATCACTGTCTAGTTGTATTTGGTGTAATTGGAGTTCTGGAATAAAAATGTAATTATTTTAGCAGGTGTTTATTTTACCTGGGATGTCCGAATTACAGAGGAGACTCTGTCAAATTTTTCGTAAAAATATTAGCTTTTATTCAAGTATATTCTTTAAATTAAATAGGCTTGTTAGGCTATGATAGTAAGTCTGTGTGCCGATCAAGGCTTAGGTGTGGAGTCGTGACAAATTTTTTTATACCCAATTTCAGACACTTGTGTACTTATATAAATTATTTTCCGAAAGCACCAGCAAGTTATCTTTTAATTTAATTTCCGCACGTGTTTACAAAGTAATGCCCAAGGGGGGTGTTACATACTAGATCATTTATGTTCAGTAACCATGTCTAGCTTGCTTAAGATGGTTTCGAGAAAAGGCAAAGAAAAAATAGATGAATTAGATCAACCAAGTATAATTGAGTAGCATGAATTTTAAATTTTCATTTTTTTCCTAAATATTTTCATGTTTTATTTGATTTTTTTTATAACTTTCATTTTTTTTAAATTATATAAAAAGACAGAATTATCCTTGTGATAAAATTACATATAATTTTTTAAATTTTTAAAATATTATCTAACTTCAATTTTTTATAATTTTAAATATTCATTTTGAGTTTTTACTTTACGTATAGTTAAATTATTAGAAAAATTTTTTTTATACTTTCAATTTTTAAAATAATATAAAATAACAAAATTAGTCTAGTGATAAAATAAAATAATTTTTAAAATTAATTATTATTATTATTATTATTTTATATTTTACTATACTATTTTCAACCAAGTTATATTTTTTTATATAAAATGTTTTATAATTTATTATGCTTTAAATCACCTTATCATATCTTGTTGAGTTCTAACTGAGTTCCCATCCCAGCATAGAATTTTAACTAGATGGACATGATAGGATAAGTGACAAGATTGACTTATCATATCCTGCTGGCTCACCAAACAATAGTTTCAAACAAGATATGAAAGCTTATCCTATCCTATCATATCTCTCTTATCCTGACCACCAAACGAGTCCATAAATCTCCGTCGGTGAATAACCCCTCTCCAGCTGTATTTCACTTCTTTTTTTATAGGCATTCTATTATTTAATTTAATTAATTTAATTTAATAATTATATAGATATATACGTATTTCTTCGACACTATGCGCCGCTTCTGCTGCACGCATGTTTTCTTTCTCAAATAGAGCACGCACAAGAAGGGTCATTACTGCTATTGCTCCTTCCAAAGCTCAAAACCCGCTCATGGGATAACCATTTCTGTTGTCGTCTCTACAACTTCTGGGTTGGGAATAGAGGAAAAATTAAATATTGACTGTTTAAATTGCATAATGTTGAGCCCTTACAATCCTCATTTGCATATCCTCATATGAGGTAAACCTATTTTCTCCTTTTGAAAAGCTTATTTAAGCTCCCGTTGACTTATCTGATGACATAAGCTCTTATGCAGTGTGTTTGGCAGAGCTTATAAAAATAACTTATGCCATCCCATAAGGAGTTTTTGACTTATTTTCATAAGTCACTGGGAGAAGCTTATGGAATTATCATAAGAACTTATGCATTAAACATTCTCTCCGTATTTTTCACTATTTGAATCTCTCATGCTCCTTTCTTTCTTTTTCTTTCTTTAAGCGCTTATGGCATAAGCTCTAATGCGATAAGGTCTTATGTGATAAGCTCTTAATTAAGTTGTTTACCCAAACGCACCAATCTGAAACATGTCACTTTCGTTTGTGACTTTTCCTTTTCTGGTATTCCTATTGTCTTCTTCTTAGTTCCTTTGTTAGTTTCATTTACTCAATTGCTTCCTAACTTTGGGGTACGGTTGTTTCTGAAGGTTGCAGTGGGTATCTTTTGCTGCTATTTCGATTCACCACTTTGGGATATCAACAAACACTATTTCTTTCAGGTTTTAACACTCCCCCTTCATTTCAATTTCAATGGGTTATGAAAAACCACATGCAAAATTTGTTTTCTTTTTGTTTTGCTTCTCTCTTTGTTTTGAAATAAAACGGGTCCATCGATTTTAAACCTTACCTCTGTCTTCATTTCCTGATGGTGTTAGCTCAGAGGCAAGGTTTAAAATGGCTATACTTACGCCACATTGTTACAACCGAGATTTGGGGTCATTAGGAAATGCTGGTTTTAAATGGTTGTACTTTACGCCACTACAAGTGGAAATGAATTGCAACCTGGAGATGTTTGCATCTTTCAACTGATTAACAGAGAAGATATAATGTTTAAAGTTCATGTTTTCAAAAAAAAGACTAGGGTCTTTAACATATTAAGTGGGATTCCTTCTATGTTTATCCTACCCTATGGAAGAAGAAAATGCAACGAAATTATTTTAATGATGATAGTATACCTGATACCATGAGTGGTTTACTAGAGCTTTGGAAACTTTCCCAGTGAACTTTACTTGATCCACTAGCCGTATAGATTTGCATCTTTTCTCCTAGAAACCATATCTTCATTTAACATCAGCTCACAGTGAACAATATTTAGTTTAAATGATTTGCCATTAGAGCTGACAGTTGAACTTTAACACATATATTTCTTATAATTTAAATAGAGAAGATATAATGTTTAAAGTTTCGAAAGCCACAATTAGTTTATTTACTTTTTGCGAAAATTTGAAGAAATGTAATTTTTCAATCTATCTGATTGGTGAACAATCCCTTTGGTTGTAGTTAAATTTAGAAATTTTTGAAGGAAGAATCCGTGGTCTATGATTAGTGTAATGCCGAATTTATTTATTTTAACGAATGCCCATATATGTGATACTTTTTTGAACGGGAAAATTATTGAGAGGATGAAATATTGAAACAAAGAATGACTGAATTTTGTCTGAACATGAGTTTAGATAAGTAACAAAAACTCACCAGCATGAGCTTAAAAACATAGGGAGCTTTATGGTTTGATTAATCTTAGGCAGAACTCTTAATATTTTGTGAGGATTGAAGAACATATTGTAGTGTTAGTCTGAAAAACAATGAGTTTGTAACTGATTAGTTTAATAATTCATAAACCTGTTGAGAATTGACATGGAGGGGAGACTGAATCTATCAGCACAAAGCTTTAAATACTGAATTGGTGGTCTAGAAAAAAAATACCATTTGACAACACTGTCATCATTGAAAATTGCTATTCTGAATGGGCGTTTATACGACCTATATGTCATGGTTCCTTCACGTATCATAGGGACTACAATTCTTAAAATTTTTTTGTGGTGTCAATAATTATAGGACACACTGCAATTCTTAAGGTCATTCATTATATGACAGACTGCAATAACATCTATGTTATTTAATAACTAATAACATCATTTTAATGCATTATATGATTTTGTTTGGTATAGGAATGTTCATTGAATGAACCTGAAAATATACCTTCAAGCAAGGCAACTGGGAAAAGGTCTGCTGATGGCATAGAGACATCCTCCCTGTTTGAGGATTTTCTATATAGTTTTTTTTTGGTCTTTTAAATTGTGTTATTGTTTTTAATTTTCACAAGGTTTTACCACACTGATAAAAAATATTATTTCCCACATTTTTGTATGACAGATTAGCAGGTTGGCTCATCAAAAATAAAAACCAAAATTATTTAAAATGAATGTGACAAGTGTGCTGAAGATGTCAACTCAAGGATTCTAACGAGTTGCTTCCCGTATTTGCTTCGATGGGGAGATAACATAGCTGCAATAAGTTTAATCAAACACATGTTATGATATTTTTTTTATATTTCCTTTGACTCCTTTCTTTAGAAGTTGTGTTTTGTAATTTATCTTTGGTGTGAAATATTGTGCAAGTGAGACCGGTTTTATTTTGCATTTGGGTATTTATTTCCTATGTTTGCTTTGACGAGAAGATAACATAGCTGCAATAATCTAATACATATCATTATATTTTTAAAAAAATTTAGGGATCTTTTAAAAAATGTGTTGAGTGATTTATTTTTCGTGTCGAATTTTATGTAAGTGAGGCAATTTTTATTCTACATTTGAGTTTTGAGAAGTCGCATCATATGTTTGCTTCGACGGGGAGATAATATAACACCAATCAGTTTAATCTAATACATGTCATAATATTAGTAAAATTTCATATAACTCCTTTATTTAAAAGTTTTATTTTGAAGTGAAATTTCATTACATTATATATTGTGTTTATGATATATACTATAAGCATTGATTGAAATGAGTACAAGTAAGGGTGGCAAATGGATGGACTGAATGGATTTTGATTCGGATTGTAATGGATCGGATCAAAATAATCCATTAATCCATTTCGATCCATTAAAAATGTATTTAAAAAATCCAATCCATCCATGATCCATTTAATAAAAAATCATCCAACCCATCCATTAGTCATTTTTTTACGGATGGATATCCAATCCATCTATTAAAAATAATTTTAAAACTTAAAAAAATTATTACTATTTTTAAAATAATTTCTCTCTCATTATAAAATATTTTTTAAATTCTTAAAATCAAATAATCTCTCTCCCTCTCCTCTCACACACACGCTCAATAAAGATGTGACGAGCTTACCCCAAGCCTAATTGCGATTGAAAGAAAGAAGCAGAACCTATATTCTTACATCATTGCAAGCGAGGTGATCACAACATGTTTTTGATTTTGAAGATTCGGAAGGATCATAACTTGAGGAGAGAGAGGGGGAGGGAGAGAGAGAGAGAGTTATTTAATTTTTAATAATTTTAAAAAACAGTTTGTAGATGATATGATTTCAGTTTTTTTGTGAAAACTGAAAATTAAAAAAATATATAGTTTAGGAATGGATAAAAATTGATCCATTACATTTTTTTTGTTGGTCCAATGGATCTCAAGAAAAGATGGATTGATGATTAACTATCCATTAAAAAACAATCCAATCCACTTTTTCTTGTTTTTTATAGATGGATGGATTGGATGGATTTTCTCATTGATGGATTGATGAATCATTTTGCCACCCCTAAGTACAAGGAACAGTTGAAGGAAGTAGAGCAAATGAATGTTGAAGTATAATATTTTTTTTTCTTGCACACATATCCAGTCTTATTTTATGGAAAAAATATTTAGATCTCATTATATCATGTTAATATTAATTTGTCGATACTTTTGCTTATCTTATAATTTTTAATTTATAAAATAAATTATTAACAAATATTTTATTCGCTCATCACACAAGTACATGTGTGATACACGAGTGTATTGTATTCGAGTTACCTTACTTAGGAGGATTTTGTTCGTGTTACCTTAATATTTATTTATCGTTAATATTTTATAATCTTACTATTAATTTAAGGTAAAAATAAATAAATTTCCAAATAAAAATTCAATTATTATTCTCATAAACTTTTTTTCACCCATGCATCGCACGGGTCCATCGTCTAGTACTAAATTTATTGTTGGCACCAGAGAATTAATCTTATTATAATCATTGTAAAATAGTAAATTTTTATGAAAGTGCATCGGACCTTGTAAGAGGGATGTTTTTTGAACACAAAATAGTGTACACGGTGTTCTGTTTGTTTAAGAAGTATTTTCGAGATGTGTGTACAAAATGATGAAAACAAGTCATTGAGATAAAAAGAAAGTCATACTGTATCTAAAATTTGAGTTTAAATAACACAACTCACGTTTAAAATGAACCTCACATATTCGGGTTATTAAGTATGTAAAATTATAAAAATATAACGTAATTTTGATTAAATATAAACAAAAAATGTTGGAATTTAGTAGTTGTAAATGTGATAAATTCAATAAATTAGCTCCATTTTTGTTAAGAGGCTAAAAATGTTAATTTAAATGTTGAATAAAAGCCGAAATTTATTAAAAAAAATATATTATTGAATTATTTATGGTTCAAATAAATACCGACAATTAATTTTCAAATGAGATAAATTGTTGAAATTACAAATAAATTATTTAATAAGTTAAAAATAATTTAGTGTAATCAAACCATGGAGATAACAGATATATAACATCAATAATAATTGATGACATACTGCAACCCATATATATATATATATATATATATATATATATATATATATATAAAAGATACAAAAACTTTAACCATTCAACACCCCACTCGAAATGATATTAAAAACATTCAACAACAATTGAATTTTACCAATCAACTTTTGTATCAAGTTGCAAATACCTCATAAGATAACGAAATACCCTCAAAAGAAGAAACCTCAAAGAAATTAGAAAAATCATTAATAACTCCTTACAAACTATCAGATTCTGATATAAAAGAAATCAAAATAGGAAAAGAATCTAGTAGTGACCTTTTAAATGAAATAAATAAAAGACTAGCTTCATTAAAAATATCTTCATCAAAGGTAAATATGATAAAAAATGAAGATATAACAGAACTAGAAAAACAGTTTGACGATACGGGGATAGATACAATTTGAAGATACTATGCTTGAGTGCTCTGGTACTTGTATCAGTTTCGTGAATTTCTTTTTGTGCAGCGTTGGTCAGCCGTAAGGGTGTTCCCGGTAATAAAGCCTGCGGGATAGGGTAGTAAATCCATTGGTAAGCCAAGTTGGTCTCGGTGTCGCGGTAAGAAATTCCTGTTCCTGATATAGGTACTAGATCATTTAGGTTCAGTCGCCATGTCTAGCTTGCTAAAGATGGTGTCAAGAAAAGGTAAAGAAAAGATAGATGAAATAGATCAACCTAGTACAAGTGAGAGTCTTAATTCATCATTAATAAATGAACAACAAATAATTTTACCAGACATTGAACAAAAATTACATAACTGGAGTATTCCATCAATAAATGTTTTTGAAATATACAAAACAAAGTTAATTGATAAGTTCAAGTCCGATTTTATAATTAAAACCGCAGAATATACCATTAAAGTAGATAAAACCCAAGAGAGTCTAAACCTCTTGAATTTATCTATGTTAAAAGAACATAAACAAAAATATAAATTTTTACATAGTGGATTAATACAAGTTGCAATAAAACCTTTGCACAGATTAGGCATAGACACACCTGTTTGTGTATGCCTAAGAGATACTCGTCCTGCTAGGTTCGAGGATTAAGTGCTCTCAATAATTGAGACCAATCTTCATGATGGTCCCACTTTTTTCAATAATTTTCCAAACTATACTATGTCTTTAGAAAGTTTGGGAAAGAATAAACATAACATCAAATTAGATATTAAAATTAAAGAAGGAATTTGGAACCCAAATTCCTATCCAATGGCAGTAATATACAGGATATGTTACAAATCCATGAAAACAAATATTTCTCCAAATGCATTAAATATTTCTTCGAAAGAAGACACTTTACTTCTTCAAGTAAATCTTGAAAAATCAAATGCAGTCACCCCTAAGAGACTCAATCATAATGAAGTCTCTAGAAATCTTAAATGGAATTTACAAGAGATTCTGCCTCCTTAGGAGCCAGAACCCTTCACATGACAATACTAGTTGAGTATGCATCTGGAAATGTCTCAGTAAGCTTTGCACCATTTAATAGAAGTAACTCTACTAGATTGTTTAGAACTCCTGAGGAATCTAAACAAACTAATAACTCAAGAAAATCAATTGACTCATTTCATTCATTAATGTTAGCAGGAATAAGAGATCATCTTGTTATTCCCCAACCTAAATATAGGGTGGAAACACCACAATCAGGTCAACCAGTAACTCGGAGAGAGTCACCAACTCAATCTGAAATTAATCAAAGTTTTGAAACTCACAATCAATGTTTTGTTATTACAAAATTTTACATTGATGAACAAAAACTTCAAAAAGAGTTTTTAAAACCAGAAAATGAAAGTAAGAGAAAATGGTTTTTCTCCACTTTCTCCCAACAAGAGAAAAGACAATATAGGGAAGCCTATTATACTTATCTCGAGGAGGTAAAGGATGACAACATTCCCTACTTCACCTGGTTTGAAAACCACTGTTTCAAAAATTTGGAAATAAAAACTTTAAATTCTGTAAAAAAGATTTGGAAAACTGCAAAAGGAAAATAAGTTATTTCTGTAATTCCTCCTTTGGAAGAAATAACGTTTCCAAACATAGATAATATTTAAATAACAGCATCTCCTTTCAAAGCTATGAAAGAAGATACAAAAACTATGACCATTAAACAACCCACTCGAAATGATATTAAAAATATTCAACAACAATTGAATTTCACCAATCAACTCTTGTATCAAGTTGCAAATACCTCAGAAGATAACGAAATACCCTCAAAAGAAGAAACCTCAAAGAAATTAGAAAAATCATTAATAACTCCTTACAAACTATCAGATTCTAAAATAAAAGAAATCAAAATAGGAAAAGAATCTAGTAGTGATCTTTTAAATGAAATAAATAAAAGACTAGCTTCATTAAAAATATCTTCATCAAAAGTAAATATGATAAAAAATGAAGATATAACAGAACTAGAAAAACAGTTTGATGATACAGGGATAGATACAATAAATAAAATAAAAAATACTTCGAAAAGCTACCCAACCTCTTGAAATTATTATCATAGACCTACTTTGCCAGATATACAGTTTGAAGATACTATGCTTGACTTAGCATCTCAATATAATGGATAAGGTATTGTAGAACAGAATATAGATGGATTTTCTGAACACCAAATAATGAGAAAATTAGAAGAAATGTCCATGGCAGCAACTGCCTATAGGGCAAAAAGAAATAATGCCATAAGTACAGTCAAATTATTAATTCAAGGTTTTACAGGAAACCTAAAAGGATGGTGGGATAATAATTTAAGAGAAGTAGATAGACAAACGATTCTTACGTTTGTAAAACAAGAAATAAGAAATAATGAACAAGGTGAACCCGAAACAATTCAAATAGAACAACAAGTAGAAGCCTTAATTTTTTCGATTTCTCAAGCTTTTATTGGGGACGCAAATGTTTTTGCTGATAGGTCCCTTGAAATATTAAATAATCTTTATTGTCCAACCCTAGGAGAATTCGGATGGTACAAAGATAACTTTTTAGCAAAAATTTATACAAGAACAGATTGCAGACAGTCTTATTGCAAAGACAGATTTATTTCTGGCCTTCCTAAGAATTTTGCACAAAAAGTAAGAACTCAAATAAAAAATGAGTACCCAGGTACTCCTCTAGAAGATTTAACATATGGAAGAATAATTTCAATTATTAACAAAACAGGTTTACAATTTTGCACTAGTATAAAAATGCATCGACTTGCAAAATTTGAAAGTAAAACCAATAATAAAGATTTAGGAAACTTTTGTGAACAATTTGGTTATGAGAAATTAACCCCTCCTTCCAAACAAAGAAGGGTTAAACCACAAAAATTTAGAAGTTATAAAAAATTCAATAAAAGGGCACAAACTGAAAAACCTATTAAACCTTATAGAAAACCCCAAAATAAAACTTTCAATAAATCATACAATAAATGTTTTGATAAAAATATTATTTGCTATAAATGCGGTCGTGCAGGGCATATAGCAAGAAAATGTAGAGTCAAACAGAAAATAAAAGAACTCAAAATGGATGACGAAATTAAAGAACAAATTGCAAAATTTTTACTTTATGAAACAGAATCATCAGATAGCTCATTTACTGATGATGAACAAGAAATAATTTACCAGAATCAAGAAACCTCCTCTGATTCTGATGTTGGCTGTTTAAGTTGTGGTTGTCTTGGAGATAATTGTGATTGTAAATTCACTATTAACGTTATTTCCAAAGAAGCTAAAGTCTTATTAGGCCTAGTTGGTCAAATTGATGATCCACAAGTTAAATTGGATATGCTAGAAAAATATAAAGAATTAGAAAGTCAAGAAATAACGACAAAAGAGTTTTCAGGATATAACTTACAGAATATTTTGAATCCGGAAACATCCTTTATTCAGGAACCAATAACTCTTCCTTTTTTATATAAAGAAGTTAAAAATTTAAAGACTGAAGTTGCTTACTTAAAACAAAAATATAAAATTTTGCACCAAAATTTTCAAAATTCCTTGAGGAAGGGAAAGGCTAAGACCACTGTTTCAAACTCTTCTTCCACACATTTTGACGAAGATAATCTTGAAATGGAATTTGACGCTCTTTATAATGAAGAAACAAATTTCTTTTTTAGAATAAAAACCATGCAACAAAAATGGCATGTAAAAATAAATTTAAAAATAAAAAAATCCTTTCACCAGCCATTCATTGCTTTAATAGATTCGGGAGCAGATCTTAACTGCATTCAAGAAGGATTGATCCCCACACAATACTATCAAAAAAAACTTCAAAAATTATACACGGCAAATAACCAAAAGCTACAAGTAAGTTATAAGCTAGAAAATGCAAGTATCTGCAATAATGGAATCTGCTTCGCTAGCTCATTCCTTTTAGTAAAGGATACTTCATAACAGATAATTTTAGGAACTCCTTTCCTAACTCAGCTTTATCCAATTCAAATAACTGTAGAAGGAATAAAAAACAGAAAAAGATAATCAAGAAATACTGTTTGAATTCATAAACCCAATAAAAACAAAATAATTGAATAATCTAAACGATAATATAGGAGAAAAGAACTTTTTAACTATCATTCAAATAAAAGAAAACTAAATAGGATTTCTACAAAAAGAAATCTTATATGCAAAAATTGAAAAACAAATTCAAGATCCTTCAGTACAAGAAAAGATAATTAAAATACAAAAGGATTTTGAAAAAGAAGTTTGTTCAAATGTTCCCAATGCTTTTTGGGAAAGAAAAACTCATATGGTATCCCTACCATATGAAGAAGATTTTCATGAAAGCAAAATACCTACCAAAGCTCGACCAATTCAAATGAATAGTGAGACTTTGGAGTATTGTAAAAAGGAAATAAAAGGATTTTTAGATAAAAAGCTAATTAGGCCAAGCAAGTCTCCATGGAGCTGCACCGCCTGTTATGTTTCAAATCAATCTGAGATAGAAAAAGGAGAACCTCGAATGGTAATTAATTACAAACCTTTAAATAAAGTTTTGAAATAGATAAGATATTCAATTCCAAATAAAAGAGATTTAATAAGAAGATTGCATGACGGAATAATCTTCTCAAAATTTGACATGAAGTCAGGATTTTATAAAAAAAAATTAGAAGAAATGGATAAATATAAAACAGCTTTCACAGTTCCTTCTGGACATTACGAATGGAATGTAATGCCCATGGGATTAAAGAATGCACCCTCTGAATTTCAACATATAATGAATGACATTTTAAATCATCATTCAGATTTTACTATTGTTTATATTGATGATGTTCTAATATTCTCACAATCATTAGAACAACATTTTAAACATCTCAATAATTTCAAAGAAACAATAAAAAGAAATGGAATGGTTATATCTGCTAAGAAGATAAAATTGTTTCAAACAAAAATAAGATTTTTGGGTCATGAGATCCATCAAGGAACAACAACACCAATAAGCAGAAGTATTACTTTTGCTGACAAATTTCCAAATGAAATAACTGATAAAAACCAATTACAAAGATTTTTAGGTTTCTTGAATTATGTCTCAGAATTTATACCCAACATTAGAATTAAGTGCAAACCTCTCTATTCTAGCCTTAGGAAAACCTCGAATCCTAAACCTTGGTCTAAAGAGTTATCTGACTTAGTCTTAGACATAAAAAAGGATGTTAAGTCTCTTCCTTGTCTAGGAATTTCTCATCCTGATGCCAATCTTATTGTTCAAACTGATATATCAGATAAAGGATATGGTGGTATCCTACGACCAATCCTTCCCGTGTCAAAAGTTTAGCAAGTCATCCGCTTTCATTCCGGTCTTTGGATTCAATCCCAAGAAAAATATAGTACTATTAAAAAAGAAATTTTATCTATAGTACTATGCATTTCAAAATTTCAAGATGATTTAATAAACAATTTTTTTTAATCAGAATTGATTGCAAAGCTGCAAAAGATGTTAAAAATTTAGTTTCAAAACATATTTTTGCCAGATGGCAAAGTTTACTAAGCTGTTTTGATTTTGAAATCAAATATTTAAAAGGTGATAACAACTTCATCCCTGATTTTTTAAACAGGGAATTTTTGCAAGGAACCAGTCCTCAATGACTACCAGATCCCGAGGTGGATCAATTCGAGGAGGGGCTCCTCCTTCTCCCAGCAAATCCAAAGAGTTAACCCTTGATTCATTTGCCCCTTCTGCTTCTCAAATAACTAAAAAGAACCTTCCACCAGTAAGTCCAACAAATAACCCTACCATAAGCTCAAATAAATTTGCACCATTGAATGATAACCCACAAACCCAAATAGCCACCCAGAGAGAACCATTAACCTTTAAGATAAAACCAGCCTGCACTAGGCATGCTCTTATTGAGCAAGAATTTGGTAACCCCTCTTATGATAATCCTTGGGACATGTTCCAACAATTAATCCCCAATGGATTCGGTTGGGTCCCTACCAGCGATGTCACAAAAATCCTGTAATTTTACCAATATATTCTCATTCATATTCAATCAGTTAAGATTGAGCAAGAAGTAAATGCCAATGCTCCAAAAATAATTGCTTACTCCAAATGCAAAATAATGAAAGTACTCACTCTTTCGGACTGGGGTCAAGGCCCAAGTATGCCAAAAAGATTCTCAAGAATCTTTGACCCTCCTGTTTATAATTACTGGGACTCTCAAAAGGCCTGGGAATTGGTCCTCTATCAACCAAACCCTCGCCATTCTTGGTACTTCAATTTTTTAAATAACCAAACCAGATATCCAAATTGGTTTATGGAATGGTTTTGGCAAAATGGTTTATCCGCAAATATTCTTCCCAATTCCCTTTTCGAGTTATACAATGAATACAAAAGTTTAACCCCCTCAATACCAATTTTTGGGAAGGTACTCCACTTCTGTGCACAATTCGAAATAGCCTGGTTACTCAAATTTAATTATGAGTATCATTCTCATCTACCAGAACCATTTCCGAAGTTCATCTGTTCAGTTAACACAGTCTCATGGTGGAGAAAGTTTAATGAAAAGGTAGTTGAAACAAAATTCGCATCTTGGAAAAATAAGGTTCGAGCAAAAAGGTTTCCTCCGGCTTTCGAATCCCCCAAGACTCCTCCTTAAAAAAATAAAGAAATTGGTAGTTCTTCGCAAGCATTAACCCCATACACAATTAACTTGAGTGCCTCAACTCCCCAAGAATACAAAAAATTGTTAAAGGAGGCCCTCTCATCAATAGACTCTGAAGAAGAAGAAAATGATTCGGTTACTGTAGGATCAGACTATAATCCTTATATGGAAAATAACGATCCAGATATTGGTTTCTTTGATCAATAACTCAATAATTCAGATGAATCGGTCACATCTCAACAAATTCAAGATGGCCGACAAAAGTTCTCTCTAGTCACCCACTTTCAATAAAGAAAAGTAAAGTTATTTGTCCGGTTGTGCCGACGAAGATTTATTGGCCGACGCAAATCACATGGCTACAGTAAAGTAAAGCATCAAAGTCAAAAGTTACACATTACACTTTTTTGCGATTTCAATCGCATTCAAATCCGCCCACTCAGAAGCCCTTCTCCCCTCTATTTAAGAAGGCTCCTTTGTTCAAGGAAGGCAGACTTACCTTCGACCGAATTTACTAATTAAGTTTCTTTTGTAATCTTGTAGTGTTTAAGCTTTAAGATTTTGAAGCAAGTTTGCAGAAGTTCTCAGTTAATTGTAAGTTATTTGATAACAAGTTCTACTTTGATAACCTCTTGTACTCAAAGTACTTATGTTGAATAAATAAAACAAGTAGTTTGATAAACATTTCTTTGATTTACCTTTCACTTATACTCTGATTCTCTATTTCACAACTATTTATTCTATTACTAATTCTTGATATGATCCGCAGTGGCATTCTGGTAAAAATATTTTAGAATAGAAGTAAACAGAGTATCAGTGAAAGATAAATCAAAATAGTGTTTATCAAACTACTTGTTTTATTTATTCAACATATAAATATTTGAGTACAAGAGGTTATCAAAGTAGAACTTGTTATCAAATAACTAACAAATAAATGAGAACTTCTGCAACTTGCTTCAAAGCTTAAAGCTTAAACATTACAAGATTACAAAAGAAACTTAATTAGTAAATTCGGTCGAAGGTAAGTCTACCTTCCTTGAACAAATGAGCCTTCTTAAATAAAGGGGAGAATGGCTTCTGAATGGGCGGATTTGAATGCAATTGGAATCCGCAAAAGCAGGTACTGTGTAACTTTTGACTTTAATGCTTTACTTACTATAGCCATGTGAATCTTGTCGGCCAATAATTTTTTCGTCAGCACAACTGGAGAAACAACTTTACTTTCTGCTTTATTGAGGGAAGATTACTGAAAGGAATCTTGTCGGTCATCTTAAATCAGGGGAGATGCGACAAGTGACTTATTGATCAAAAGACCCAATATCCGGATCGTTATTTTCCAGATATGGATTATAGTCTGGTCCTATAGTAACTGAATCATCTTCTTCTTCTTCGTCATAATCTATTGAGGATAGGGCCTCCTTTAACAATTTCTTGTATTCTTGGGGAGTTGAGGCACTAAGGTTAATTGTATATGGGGTTATTGCTTGCTCTGAAGAACTACAAACTTCTTTATTTTTTGATGGAGGAGTCTTGGGGGGTTTGAAAGCCGGAGGAAACCTTTTTGCACGAACCTTATTTTTCCAAGAGGCGAATTTTGTTTCAACTACCTTCTCGTTAAACTTTCACCACCATGAGATTGTGTTAACTGAACAAATGTATTTCGGAAATGGTTCTGGTAGATGTGAATGATACTCATAATTAAACTTTAGTAACCAGGCTATTCCGAATTATGCACAGAAGTGGAGTAACTTCCCAAAAAATGGTATTAATGGGGTTAAATTCTTGTACTCATTGTATATTTCATAAAGTGAATTAGGAAGAATATCAGCAGATAAACCATTTTGCCAAAACCATTCCATAAACCAATTTGGATATCTAGTTTGTTTATTTAAAAAATTGAAATACCAAGAGTGGCGAGGGTTTGGTTGATAAAGGATCAATTCCCAGGCCTTTTGATAGTCCCAATAATTATAAATAGGAGGGTCAAAGATCCTTGAGAATCTTTTTGGCATACTTGGGCCTTGACCCCAGTCCGAAAGAGTGAGGACTTTCATTATTTTGCATTTAGAGTAAGCAATTATTTTTGGAGCATTGGCATTTACTTCTTGTTCAATCTTAACTGATTGAGTATCAATGATAATATATTGGTAAAACTGCAGGGTTTTTGTGATATCGCTGGTAGGGACCCAGCCGAAACCATTTGGGATTAATTGATGGAGCACGTCCCAGGGATTATTAGTAGTGGGGTTACCAAATTCTTGCTCAATAAGAGCATGCCTAGTACAGACTGGTTTTATTTTAAAGGTTAATGGCTCTCTCTGGGTGGTTATTTTGGTTTGTGGGTTATCACTCAATGGTACGAATTTATTTGAGCTTATGGTAGGGTTATTTGTGGGACTTATTGGTGGAAGGTTCTTTTGGGTTATTTGAGAAGCAGAAGGGGAAAATGAATCAGGAGTTAACTTTTTGGATTTACTGGGTGTTAACTCTTTGGATTTACTGGGTGAAGGAGAAGCCCCTCCTCGAATTGATCCGCCTCGGGATCTAGTAGTCATTGAGAACTGGTTCCTTGCAAAAATTCCCTGGTTAGAAAATCAGGGATAAAGTTGTTATCACCTTTTAAATATTCGATTTCAAAATCAAAACAGCTTAATAAACTTTACCATCTGGAGAAAATATGTTTAGAAACTAAATTTTTAACTTCTTTTTGCAAAACATCTTTTGCAGCCTTGCAATCTATTCTGAGTAAAAATCTTTTGTTTATTAAATCATCTTGAAATTTTGAAATACAAAGTACTATGGATAATATCTCCTTTTTAATAGTACTATATTTTTCTTGGGATTGAATCCAAAGACCGGAATGAAAACGAACGACTTGCTCAACTTTTGACTCTGGAAGGATTTGTAGTAAGATACCACCATATCCTTTATCTGATGCATCAGTTTGAACAATAAGACTGGCCTCGGGATGAGGAATTCCTAGACAAGGAAGAGACTTAACATCCTTTTTTATGTCTAAGACTAAGTCAGATAACTCTTTGGACCAAGGTTTAGGATTCGAGGTTTTCCTAAGCCTAGAATAGAGAGGTTTGCACTTAATTCTAATGTTGGAGATAAATTGCGAGACATAATTTAAGCAACCTAAAAATCTTTGTAACTGTTTTTTATCAGTTAATTCATTTGGAAATTTGTCAGCAAAAGTGATACTTCTTCTTATTGGTGTTATTGTTCCTTGATGGATCTCATGACCCAAAAATCTAATTTTTGTTTGGAATAGTTTTATCTTTTTAGCAGATATTACCATTCCATTTCTTTTTTATTGTTTCTTTGAAAATATTGAGATGTTTAAAATATTGTTCTAATGATTGTGAGAATATTAAAACATCATCAATATAAACAATGGTAAAATCTGAATGAGGATTTAAAATGTCATTCATTATATGTTGGAATTCAGAGGGTGCATTCTTTAATCCCATAGGCATTATATTCCATTCGTAATGTCCAAAGGGAACTGTGAAAGCCGTTTTGTATTTATCCTTTTCTTCTAATGTTATTTGGTAAAATCCTGACTTCATGTCAAATTTTGAGAAGATTATTCCGTCATGCAATCTTCTTATTAAATCTCTTTTATTTGGAATTGGATATCTTATCCATTTCAAAACTTTATTTAAAGGTTTGTAATTTATTACCATTAGAGGTTCTCCTTGTTCTATTTTAGATTTATTTGAAACATAAAAGGTGGTGCAGCTCCATGGAGACTTGCTTGGCCTAATTAGTTTTTTGTCTAGAAATCCTTTTATTTCCTTTTTGCAATACTCCAAAGTCTCACTATTCATTTGAATTGGTCGAGCTTTGGTAGGTATTTTGCTTTCATGAAAATCTTCTTCATATGGTAGGGATACCATATGAGTTTTTCTTTCCCAAAAGGCATTGGGAACATCTGAACAAACTTCCTTTTCAAAATCCTTTTGTATTTTAATTATCTTTTCTTCTACTGAAGGATCTTGAATTTGTTTTTCAATTTTTGCATATAAGATTTCTTTTTGTAGAAATCCTATTTGGTTTTCTTTTCTTTGAATGATAGTTAAAAAGTTCTTTTCTCCTATATTATCGTTTAGATTATTTAATTCTTTTGCTTTTATTAGGTTTGTGAATTCAAATAGCACTTCTTGATTATCTTTTACTGTTTTTATTCCTTCTTCAGTTAATTGAATTGGATAAAGCTGAGTTAGGAAAGGAGTTCCTAAAATTATCTGCTCTCAAGTATCTTTTACTAAAAGGAATGAGCTATTAAAGCAAATCCCCTTGTTGCAGATACTTGCGTTTTCCAGCTTATAATTTAAATCAATGAATTGCTTGTGAAAAGATTTTTTAATTTTTTAATTTATTTTTACATGCCATTTCTGTTGCATGGTTTTTATTCTTAAAAAGAAATTTGTTTCTTCATTGTAAAGGGCGTCAAATTCCTTTTCAAGATTATCTTCGTCAAAATGTGTGGAGGAAGAGTTTGAAATAGTGGCCTTAGCCTTTCCCTTCCCCAAGATTTTTAAAAATTTTGTTGCAAAATTTTGTATTTTTGTGTTAATTCTGCAACTTCAGTTTTTAAATTTTTAACTTCTTTATATAAAAAAGGAAGATTTATTGGTCCTTGAATAAAAGATGTTTCAGGATTCAAAATATTCTGTAAGTTATATCCTGAAAACTCTTTAGTCGTTATTTCTTGACTTTCTAATTCTTTATATTTTTCTAGCATAGCCAATTTAACTTGTGGATCATCAATTTGACCAACTAGGTCTAATAAGACTCTAGCTTCTTTGGAAATAACGTTAATAGTGAATTTGCAATCACAGTTATCTCCAAGACATCCACAACTTAAACAGCCAACATCAGAATCAGTGGAGGTTTCTTGATTCTGGTAAATTATTTCTTGTTCTTCATCAGTAAATGAGCTATCTGATGATTCTGTTTCATAAAGTAAAATTCTGGCAATTTGTTCTTTAATTTCGTCATCCATTTTGAGTTCTTTTATTTTCTGTTTGACTCTACACTTTCTTGCTATATGCCCCGCGCGTCCGCATTTATAGCAAATAATATTTTTATCAAAACCTTTATTAGATGGTTTATTATAAGTTTTATTTTGGGGTTTTAGATAAGGTTTATTTGTTTTTTCCATTTGTGCCCTTTTATTGAATTTTTTATAACTTCTAATTTTTTGTGGCTTAACCCTTCTTTGTTTAGAAGGAGGGGTTAATTTCTCATAACCAAACTATTCATAAAAGTTTCATAATTCCTTATTATTGGTTTTACTTTCGTATTTCACTTGTCGATGCATTTTTATATCTGTACAAAACTATAAACCTGTTTTGTTAATGATTGAAATTATTCTTCCGTATGTTAAATCTTCTAGAGGGGTTCCTGGGTATTCATTTTTTATTTGAGTTCTTACCTTTTGTGCAAAATTCTAAGGAAGGCCAGAAATAAATCTATCTTTCCAATAAGACTGTCTGCAATATGTTCTTGTGTAAATTTTTGCTAAAAAGTTATCTTTGTACCATCTTAATTCTCCAAGGGTTGGATAATAAATATTATTTAATATTTCAAGGGACCTATCAGCAAAAACATTTGGGTCCCCTATAAATGCTTGAGAAATTGCAAAAATTAAAGCTTCTACTTGTTGTTCTATTTGAATTGTTTCTGGTTCACCTTGTTCATTATTTCTTATTTCTTGTTTTACAAACGTAAAAATCGTTTGTCTATCTACTTCTCTTAAATTATTATCCCACCATCCTTTTAAACTTCTTGTGAATCCTTGAATTAATAATTTCACTGTACTTAAGGCATTATTTCTTTTTGCCCTATAGGCAGTTGCTGCCATTGACATTTCTTCCAATTTTCTCATTATTTGATGTTCAGAAAATCCATCTATATTCCATTATACAATGCCTTCTCTGTTATATTGAGATGCTAAATCAAGCATAGTATCTTCAAATTTTATATCTGGTAAAGTAGGTCTATGATAATAATTACGAGAGGTTAGGTAGTTTTTCGAAGTAATTTTTTATTTTATTTATTGTATCTATCCCCGTATCGTCAAACTGTTTTTCTAGTTCTGTTATATCTTCATTTTTTATCATATTTACTTTTGATGAAGATATTTTTAATGAAGGTAATCTTTTATTTATTTCATTTAAAAGATCACTACTAGATTCTTTTCCTTTTTTGATTTCTTTTATTTCAGAATCTGATAGTTTGTAAGGAGTTATTAATGATTTTTCTAATTTCTTTGAGGTTTCTTCTTTTGAGGGTATTTCATTATCTTCTGAGGTATTTGCAACTTGATACAAGAGTTGATTGGTGAAATTCAATTGTTGTTGAATATTTTTAATATCATTTCTAGTGGGTTGTTGAATGATTAAAGTTTTTGTATCTTCTTTCATAGCTTTGAAAGGAGATACTGTTATTTCAATATTATCTATGTTTGGAAAAGTTATTTCTTCCAAAGGAGGAATTACAGAAATAACCTCTTTTCTTTTTTCTATTTTCCAAATTCTTTTTGCAGAATTTAAAGTTTTTAGCTCTAAATTTTGAAACAGTGGTTTTCAAACCATGTGAATTAAGGAATGTTGTCATCCTCTACCTCCTCGAGATAAGCATAATTGGCTTCCCTATATTGCTTTATCTCTATTTGAGAAAAAGTGGTGAAAAACCATTTTATCTTACTTTCATTTTCTGGTTTTAAAAACTCTTTTTGAAGTTTTTGTTTATAAATGTAAAATTTTGTAATAACAAAACATTGATTATGAGTTTCAAAACTTTGATTAACTTCAGATTGAGTCGGTGACTCTCTGAGTTACTGGTTGAACTGATTGTGGTGTTTCCACCCTATATTCAGGTTGGGGAATAACAGGATGATCTCTTATTCCTGCTAACCTTAATGAATGAAATGAGTCAATTGATTTTCTTGAATTTTTTGTTTGTTTAGATCCCTCTGGGGTTCTAAACGATCTATTAGAGTTACTTCTACTAAATGGTGCAAAGTTTATTGAGACATTTCCAGATGCATATTCAACTGGTATTGTCATGTGAGAGGGTTCTGGCTCTTCTGGAGGCAGAATCGCTTGTAAATTCCATTCAAGATTACTAGAGACTTCATTATGATTGAGTCTCTAAGGGGTGACTGCATTTTATTTTTCATGGTTTACTTGAAGAAGCAAAGTATCTTCTTTCGAAGAAATATTTAATGCTTTTGGAGAAATGTTTGTTTTCATGGCTTTGTAATATATCTTGTATATTACTGCCATTGGATAGGAATTCGGGTTCCAATTTCCTTCCTTAATTTTAATATCTATCTTGATGTTATTTTTATTGTTTCCCAAACTTTCTAAAGACATAGTATAGTTTGGAAAATTATTGAAAAAAGTGGGACCATCATGAAGATTGGTCTCGATTTTTGAGAGCACTTGATCCTCGAACCTAGCAGGTCGAGTATCTTTTAGGCATACACACACAGGTGTATCTATGCCTAATCTATGTAATGGTTTTATTGCAACTTGTATTAATCCAATATGTAAAAATTTATAGTTTTGTTTATGTTCCTTTAACATAGATAAATTCAAGAGGTTTAAACTCTCTTGGGTTTTATCAACTTTAATGGTGTATTCTGTGGTTTTAATTATAAAATCGGACTTGAACTTATCAATTAACTTTGTTTTGTAAATTTCAGAAACATTTTTTTTTTAAATTAAAGAAGTGTGCAAAAGCATCACTGCCAAGCAAGACATCCCAGCTAGGCTGGCACCTCAAGCAAAGCCAATCATTTGCAGCACACCCAATTTATTGATAAGGAAACAAGGAAAACAGAAACGTGGGGGGGCATCAACCTGACCCACAAAGCTAAGCAAATCTAAAAGTAGGAAGACTCATCCTATTTCTGCCAAAATCCTCTAATAAGAAGGAGGGCAATGAGTTCCACCAACAAAAACCATCAAGACGCAAACCAAAATTGGCTAGCTTGTCAGCACAAGCATTACCCTCCCTATACAAATGAGAGCAAAAAAAGGACATATCCCTAGTAAGAGCAATACAGTTTAGCCACCTATTCCTAAGTTGCCAAGGGACCAAACCATTAGAGTTGAAGGCATTGACTACTAAAGAGGAGTCACATTCTAACCAAAGCTGCTTCCAACCATTCTTGTGAGCCAGTTCAATGGCAATAATAGCTCCAAGTAATTCAGCATGGAAAGCAAACGAGACACCAACATTGAGAGCAAAGCAGCCAAGAAAAGAAGCATTTACCCCTCTGAAAATACCACCACAACCTGCCACACTGGAGCTCCCTTAGCAGCCCCATCGGATTTACCTTAATCCAATTGAATCTAGGGGCAGCCACATAATCGCTTTAATGGATGGGGCCTTGAAAGGTTAACCTGGATGTTAAATTTCTTAAGGATCATCAACGATGAACATTAGAGGAAAATGATCCCTTACAAAACCTCCCAAAGAAAGGAGACATTGGCAGCAATTGCATTGCAAATGGCAGCCACTGAGATTGACTTAGAATCAAATCTAATGTTGTTCCTACAATACCAAATGCCCCAAAGAGAGTAACAGATTGCAGATAAAATTACCTCTTTAACCTGAGGGCACCATCCTTGGTTTAAAATTGAGAGGAGAGAATGGATTGAAATAGTGTCAAGGTGGCAACCAANGCAGCAACTCAACCACATCCAAACTCTACCAAAGAAAGGGGCGGAAAGAAAGAGATGGTCCGAAGTCTCATAACTACAGACCACAAAGGGAACACATGGAGACAACAATGCATCCTCTAGACCAGAGATGATCATCCGTTGGGACTTTGTTGTGGAGCAACCTCCGAGAGGAGAAAGGATTTTGAAGGGGGAATTGCCTTTGACCATATCAACTTCCCCCAGGGGCAAGAGGACCTATCCGGATTTAAATAACTATAAGCTTCCTTTGCAGAAAGGCAACCAGAGTCAGAGTGCTTCCAAACCAAAAGATCAGGTGACTCAGAACAAGGAATAATCACTTTACCAATTTCATCTATAACAATGAGAAACCCGAGAGTAAGCTCTTGAGGGATACACCATTTCCCATCCCTGATGAAATCACTAACAGAGGCAGAAAGGGAATTATGCAGGAAGGCAGGAATATTCATCATGTCAACAATTGGTTTAGATAGCCAAGAGTCACACCAAAAGTTAATGCTTCTTCCATCTCCTAAAAGCCAAGAGACATTATCAAGAACCGTGGAGAGGAACCCTTTTAAACCAGACCAAATTGAGGAGGAAATGTTGTAGTTAATGAAGGATGCATTCTTGAGCACTCGAGACCGAAGAAGGATAGACCAATCCAAGTCTGAGGAAATCAACTCCCAGCAAAGCTTAAGCATGAAGGCTTCATTAATAGATCTAAAGGACCTCAGTCCAAGACCACCTTCAGCAATGGGACAGCAAACCTTTTTCCAAGCAACCGTGCAAATCTTCCTAGACTCAATGTTACCAGCCCAAATAAAGTTTCTAATATACTGGTCTAGAAGCTTGAGGAGGGCAAGGGGCCAATAATACACCTAGAAAGAGTAAATCAAAGAGCTTTGGACAACAGACTTTACCAATTCAACACGACCCATGATAGAGAGCATACTACCCTTCCAAGATGAGAGCTTTGTTTTAATCCTGTCCACCAAAGGCATGAAGTAGGCTTTCTTAGGTTTCCCTTTGAAAATGGGAACACCTAAATAAATAAAAGGAAGATGGCCAGCTTTAAACCCCCAATTGCTAAACAAGACAGCGAGCCTAGATGACCATGAAGAGCCAGTATAATAGGTAGATTTTTCCCTGTTGATAACCTGACCAGAGGCTTGAGCATAATGTGAAAACAAAGTCATCAAGTTATCTAAATTCTTCTTTGTACCTCTGCAGAGAATGAGGATGTCATCTGCATAGAGAACATGACTAGGGACATTGGAACCCCTTGGACCAGCTATAGGAAGCAGTTTGTTATCTTGTACAAGCTTAGTGATACCTCTGCTAAGAACCTCCTCAGCAATGCAGAAAAGAAGAGGAGATAAAGGATCACCTTGCCTCACTCCTCTCTTACAGGAGAAAAAACCAACTGCTTTACCATTGACACTAATAGACAGTTTTGCCGAATGGAGCACTACTTTCACCCAATTACAGAAGATAGGGTCAAAACCAAATTGGTGCAGCACTTTGAGAAGAAAATTCCAATCCAGAGTGTCAAAAGCCTTTCTAATATCAATCTTGAGAGCTATATTACCCCCAAAAGATCTCTTGTCCAACAGGTTGATAGCTTCAGAAGCAACACTGATACAGTCTGAAATTTGCCTGCCTTTTATAAAGCCCCGCTGCTGACTGGAAACAATTTTAGGAGCAATAATGGCCAATCTGTCAGCTAAGATCTTTGTGATTATTTTGAACTTAAAGTTGGCCAAAGCAATGGGTCTGTACTTATCAATGGAGTCAGCTTCCGGATACTTAGGGACCAACACCACCAAGCTGGAGTTAAAGTTAGGGAGAAGCCATCCCTGCTGAAAGAACTGCAAGACAGCATTGCAAACGTCCTTACCAACAATCTCCCAGTAAGTTTGGAAGAAAAGACCACTGAAGCCATCTGGACCAGGAGCACCACTGGCATTCATTGAGAACACAGCATTCCTAATTTCCTCAATGGAAGGAAGATTAGTTAACATCAGATTATCAGCTCTATCAACACAATGAGGGATTACCTGTTCAATAAGTCCATTATCCTGGCAGAAGTTCTCAGAGGAGAAGAGAGTTGAGTAGAAGTCCAGCACATGAGCTTCTATGTCCGCAGGATTGTCCAAGATAGCACCATCCTTACGCAGCATGGCCATACTTTTTGAAGACTGTCTAATCTTGGTGACTTTGTGGAAAAAAGAGGTGTTTCTGTCCCCCTCAATATGCCAGCTAACACGAGATTTTTCCTGCCAAAACAAATTCTGCAGATGCAAAGCCTGATTCAAATTACTTTCAGCAGCAGTCTCTTTAAGAGATAACTCATCTGTGTAACCAGAGATGGCTATTTGGTTCTGGATGGCAGCCAGGTCTGCTTCTGCCAGTTTTACCTTGACATTAACATCCCCAAAATGCTCCTTATTCCAGCGGGTTAGAATGCCTTTCAAGTGCTTTAATTTCTGGCTAAGTATGTGCATGGGACAGCCAAGAATACAAATGCTCCAAGCATTAGAAATGACATTAAAACAGTCTTCATGTTCAGTCCAGATCTTCATAAATTTAAAGGAGGATGGATGAGGTCCATCATGCTTATCAAGAGACAACAAAATAGGATAATGGTCCGAGTGATTTCTTACTAGGGTGCAACAGGAAAGTTTAGTCCAGTATGTTAGCCAGGCATCGTTGCAACAGACTCTATCAAGCCTTCTTTCAGTCCTAGCAGCACCACATCTGCCATTACCCCAAGTGAAAAGGGCACCTTTGGTTTGCAGATGTATTAAATTACAATTGTCAGTCCATCTTTTAAAATCATTGCAAGAGATCATGTTTGGGACCCCACGGCCTCTATGCTCATGAGATCCTAGAATAGCATTAAAGTCACCCATGCAGCACCATGCTCCAGCATGAGACTGTTGCAAACTTTCCAATTCACTCCAAAGCTGCCTTCGGCTAGAGTAAATAGTAGAGGCGTAAATTGCAGAGAAATATAAAGTCATGTTGTCCAAATTTATGGAGAAAGAAACATGCTGAGAGGAAGTTGCAATAATGTTAGGAAAGATAGCCAGTTTACAAATGCACCAAAGATTAGGTTTCAAGTTACCCCTACGATTTGACAAAGAAACAGTTTCATATTTAACCTTTGCCAAAACCAAGCGGGAAATTGATCCCGAGTATCCAAGGTTCAAGCAATAAACAAAAAGTGAGGGTTATTTACAGTAATTTACCTTTTAAGGACCAATCTAGTCTCTGGGTTGGCAAGCCCTCTAGCATTCCAGAAGATTACTTTCATTAGGCAAAATTCCTGGGACCAACCCTTGCATGGGCTCCAACCACGATCGCCTTCTTTTCCGGTTTTCCCGGTTGTTTGCTCTTTTAAGTTTCTTCTTCTGCGATTTGGAAAGGACTTTGACAAAGCCTGAACTTGAGCCAGTTTCAGCATCAACAATAACGTCCTTATGCAGATCATGCAGAATGGCTCGAGGGGGAGAATCAACCTCAATTTCCTCTTCAGTATCATCAGCCCAAAACCTCCCTAGGATGTTCATATCACGTGCCACATTTGGATTGGAGATCCAATTAGCAGGAGAGGGTTGAATAGCTTCAGCCAGACCATCTAAATTTTGCTGCATGGGTAAACTGAGTAGAACACCTTCCCTAGCACTTGCACCATGAGGAGGACTAGGAACCGGTTCTAAGGAAGGGTCAACCTCAAAGGTTCCAAGAACTGCAGAAACCTGAGGGAGGTTCGAGTTACCATGAACTGGGGCAGAATAGACCAATCTACCAGGGATCTCCTCAATCACATGCGGCACATTTGAGGGAAGAAAAATATCATCCCGATCATTCCAAACAGACTCCTTTTCAGCACGAATTTGGTCCAAGGCAACATGTTGAGAGACATGAAGTGCAGGAGAGGGGGGAACCTGTGCCAAAGCCGTTGCACCACTCGGACCAGCACCCATATTACTACCACCTGAGTTGGGAACTACGTCCACAGAAACCACAGCCTTTCCTTTTTCAGCAAAGCTTGGAACCTCCTTCGAGACTAACTTTCCCAACATGGCTTCACTTTTTTTTTCCACGTATTTAGCAACCACTTTTCTATTAGTTTTAGGAAGATCCACTGCAGCACCAGTGGATTTCTTGGAGAGGTTTCTTTTACAGTTGGACAAAGAGTGGCCAATGAGTTTGCATGAATCACAAAAAGAAGGAAGGAATTCAAATTCCACTCTCACATGAAAGGCAAAACCTTTCCTAACCACCATAATCTGGTCTCTAATCTGTCCAGCAAGGTCAATGTCCACCAAGATCCTGGCATAGTGACCTAAAGATCTGTTCTTAGTAGCATCATCTAAAGCCAATGGAGTGCCCACCCCCCTTGCAATAGAGTAAAGAATTTTAGGACGCCAATACTCAAGAGGGAGGTTGAATATTCTGATCCAACATTGCGCATTGGTTTGCTTAACCAAAGATGGATTGAAATCAGGCGTCCAAGGAAAAAGCCTAAGAACCCCTGGATCCAGACTCCAAGAACCCGCTGCCAAGACCCTACGCATATCCTCGAAAGACGCAAAGGAAAACTCGAAGAAGCCTCTGCCAATAGGTGTCAGTTTCCAAAGAGCAATAGGGTTCCATAACAATGAAAGTTTGGCTCTCAAGTCATCAATCTTAAGAGGTTTTTCACCTTTTGCCAGAAGAATTCTGCCATGGAGATTGTTTTTTGACGCCTCCAGACCAGCCAAATATTCATCTTCTGGAATTTCAATCAGTAGATCATCTCCTTTTAGGCAAGGTACCGGAAGTTGACTCAAGGAGAAGTCACATACATTCTTAACAGCCTGTGCAAAGGATTTCTTCTGGTTGAGTTGCGGCTGATCAACACAGGGATCAAGGGGCGGACCAGAGAGAAGGGGCTGAACCGGAATGGGAGGAGGAGAGGAGGAAGGCAGCGGAGGCCCATGGGCAATGGATTCTGGGAAAAGAAGGTGCCAAGGAGGCGCAGCCATGATCAAGAAACACCAACCCTAGGCCTTCATGCATCTTTCAGAAACATTTATTGATGGAATACTCCAATTATGTAATTTTTGTTCAATGTCTAGTAGAATTATTTGTTGTTCATTTATTAATGATGAATTCAAATTATAATGCTATCTGGTTGGTTATCTGGTGGACACCAAATATCGGATAGGATAACAGCTTATCATGCTCATATCATATCCTACTCCTATCCTACTCTCTTATTCTATCCACCCCTATCATATCCTGACCACCAAACGAGCCCTGAGTGACTTGTCAATTTCCAATACTAACTAATTCAAAAGTCGTAAACATTTTAATTAAAAATAATATAATATAAAGAATTTAATTAACGGATTTAATTCAAATAATAAGAAGAGTTAAATGACAAAAATATACTGCTTTTTGGAGGGAAAAATTACCCCCAGTGACTGCTATTTATATATATATAAAGATTTCCAAGACTAATTAATTCAAAATTCGTAAACATTTAATTAAAAATAATAAAATATAAAGAATTTAATTAACAAATTTAATTCAAATAATAAGAAGAGTTAAATGACAAAAATACCCTGCTTTTTGGAGGGGAAAATTGTCCCCATTGACTACTACTTTTTTATATATATAAAGATAACTTTTACAGTCTTTATGTGGTCCAATCACAACATGGTAAGTCAATTAATGAACTGACATCATCACCCTATGGGTTGTGCTTTCAGATTTTTGGGAAGGATCAATGTAACTCTTGCCTTTGTTATTTGCCCAAAGGACCGTTTTGCAAAATTAAATCCAAATTAAAAAAATAATTTCAAAACTAAATTGGCCCAATTTAAAAATAAATTTAATACTACAAATTTAAAATAAAAAAGTTTTAATTTGCCCCAATTAGGTCATTTTTTCCGATTAGGTCGTGTAGACCAAATTAGGTAATGTTTTCCCAATTACACCAACTTGGCAATATTAACTCAATTGATTTAATTGGGCCTAGTTGAGTTAAGTGGGCCATCATCGTCTAATTGGGCCAACATGACTTAATTGGGCAAAGATGACCTATTAGGGCCATGTTGACTTAATTGGCCAAAGTTTATTAAAGTGGACTGTATGAGATAATCGGGGCAAATTGAGTGAATTGGGCCACGTTGACCTAATCGAGCAAAGATGACATGATCGAGCCAAGCTTAGTAATTCGAGCAAACATGGCATAATTGGGCCAAGTTCAGCTAATTAGGCTAGGATGACTTAATCGAGCAAATATGACCTAATCGGGGCGAGATGACCTAATTGGCTCCAGTTGAGTTAGTCGGGGGAAGTTGTCATCCATTAGAATATATGAGTTATTCGGGGCAAATTGAGTGAATTGGGCCAACATGACCTAATTGGGCCAATATTACTTAATTGGACCAACATCATCTAATCGGGCAAAGATGACATGATCGAGCCAGGCTGAGTAAATCGATCAAACATGGCATAACTGGGCAAGGTTCATCTAATTGGGTCAAGATGACTTAATCGAGCAAATATGACCTAACCGGACCGAGATGACCAACTTGGCTCCAATTGAGTTGGTCGGGGGAAGTTGTCGTCCATCGGAATATATGAGTTATTCAGGGCAAATTGAGTGAATTGGGCCAACATGACATAATTATGGCAGACTGACTTAATTCAGCATAGTCGACCTAATCGGGCCGAGATGAACTAATTTGGCCACGTTGACCTAATCGGGCAAAGATGACATGATCGAGCTAGGTTGAGTAAATCGAGCAAACATGGTATAATTGGGCCAAGTTCAGCTAATTGGGTCAATATGACTTAATCGGGAAAATATGACCTAATCGGGCCGACATGACCAACTTGGCTCCAGTTGAGTTAGTCGGGGGAAGTTGCCATCCATTGGAATATATGAGTTATTCGGGGCAGATTGAGTGAATTGGGCCAACATGACCTAATTGGGCCAGGCTGACTTAATTGGGCAAAGTTGACCTAATTGGGTCGAGATGGACTAATGGGGTCACGTTGACCTAATCGGGCAAAGTTGACTAAAGTGGACCATATGAGATAATCGAGACAAATTGAGTGAATTGGGCCAAGTTGCCTTAATCGGGAAAAGATGACATGAACGAGCCAAACTGATTAAATCGATCAAAGATGACCTAATTGGGCCAAGATGACTCAATCAGGAAGACATGACTATTCGAGCAACGACAACAATTTGGGCCAAGATGAGTCAGTCGGGGGAAGTTGACTAAATTGGAATGTATGAGTCAATCAGGGCAATTGAGTTAATTTGAGCTATTTATTAATTTTTTTAAAATTTAATATTTCTTACATTTGTTTTTTTTATTTAATTTTTTTATGACACTCTGCCAACTTGGCAGTTTTTATTGAAACATTGGTTTCAATTTTTTTGTAATTTTTTTTATTGTTTTTAAATTTATTTTTTTTACTACAACTCAATCAACCAACCAACCAACTAGTAACAACTAAACTTAATATTATAAAAGTTATTAAATTAATATTCCTTATCAAAAACCATCCACAAAATTATAATTTATTATATTATTACAATTCTTTTTTATATTACTATCAATTACACTTCGTTTTAACTATATTTTAGTTTCTTTTAAACCAACTAATTAATTCTCACATTTTTTAATGGTAACCATGGCTCTCTTAAGTTTACCCACACCATTATGTGGACGAACCATTAAGAGACATAGATTAAAGCCCGGTTCTACCAAACAGACCCACTAAAAATATTAAACCCAGGCCCATTAATACCATTTTGTATCATTATTGCCAAAAGATAAAATACTTATCATTTCAGTTACCATCAAAAATTTCAAACCATCCTTCCTTCAACTCATTTCCTTTGCAATATTAATTCCACACAATTCATCGTATACGAAACACAAATCAACACTGGATATGGTTGACCTGAATAATTGTCTAGTCTACATAAAATCAAACTCGACGACAAACCCCATGTGCAGTTGGATTGAACTACTTCAACAGTATATGGTGCTAGTTGTCCTGGACATGGGGATTTCTCCCACCTTTACTGAAGACACATCCAATGCTTTCTAATTTCACAAATCCATACCATATTTCACATTCATAAATTGGGTTAGATGCAAGCAAATAATGGAAACAATCTTTACTAAAATCAATTACTAGTCGAATTGCTTCAAGACTACAGATAATACCGTTCATTGCTAAACAATAACAGCTGCATAATGCTCCTGCAAAAAAAAAAAAAAATCCAGGTCCCAATTTGCAGGCCACTTTTTTTGTTGGATTTGGTTGCATTTCCTGTCTGGACCGATGGTTGTTGAATGCACGAACCACCCTTTCATGATTAATCGTGGTTTGCTAACGAAGTACGCCACTTAATTATAATGTGTTACGTGGGGTAGACTTAGTTGATATGCTATTTCGGGACGTGGTACGTCTTAAATTATTATCTGGTTCGTTCTTTCTATTATCAATTTATATATTCCATAAGTTTAACATAATTTCATCCTTAAAAAAGACACAATTTCATAATTTTTCCCAACTTTATTCTGTAATGTAATAAAAAAATAACTTTATCTATTAATTTTTTAATAAATAAATAATATGCATAAATATATATTTAATTTTCTTCAATTTTTTAAAAGAATTCCAAACTTATATTAAAATATTTTAAGTTTTTTATGTTTTTTTAGTAGTAATATTAAATATTTTTACCTGCCTAATAAATGAACCTACTTAGGCGGCAAAAATAGCTGATGACTTCCTCTTTTCTACAAGGTCCTTCTGTTTATATAGTGACAATAGGGGAAGATGATGCCAAAATTTGTTATTGGATGTTGAGGGGTAAGGACGAATGTACAGAGGGAGGATGCCATGGTGGTGCTCCCACTATTCTGTATAGCTGGTATAGGTGCAGGGGTTGTGCCTCTTATTTTGGAATAAAGCATAAGAAAACAAAAGATGGGAAATAAAATAAAGCTGGTTCATACCCAAAATAAAAAAAAAAAGATAGTAACGCTGGGGGAAGGGAGTAGATGACAAAAATTTTATATTTTCAAACAGAAATTCTCTTTTCTTTTCTTTTTATTATTTTATTTTTTCATTTAGGTTGGATAACTTGGATCATGGGCTTATCTAAATTAACAATAGGCCACGAACAAACACTTTTTATCTTTTGCTAAGTTTTTTTAAAATTTTTATTTATCATTTTGTTTATTATTTTTCAAAACATTAATTAAAAAAAATCCGGACAAAATTAGGTGTTCACAGCTGCCCCTATTTACTTGTTTCTTATTAGATAGTAGGTGTAACCATAGTTAACCTATTACCGTTATAAGAAACGAGTAAAGACATGAACTCCAATTTTGGCCGGGGTTTGCTGACAAGTAAAAGGATGCATAATTAAAAGAGCTTATGGGATGGATTGCTCATAGAAGCTCGAATAGAAAGATAAAAGAGCTTACGAGGTATTGTACCCGCTGAAGCTTGAACAGAAAGATGAAAGAGCTTACGGGGTATGGTACCCGCTGAAGCTTGACAAAAGATAGAAAGCTTGCAGAGTCGATTATCAGCTAAAGCTTGAAATTAAAAGGTTAAAAGCTTACGGAGTCGGTTGTCCGCTGAAGCCTGAAAGAAAAGATAGACAGCTTGCCGAGTCGATTATCCGCTGAAGCTTGAAATTAAAAGGTTAAAAGCTTGCGGAGTCAGTTATCCAATGAAGCTTGAAAGGAAATGTAAAAAGCTTGTGGAGTCGGTTATCCACTGAAGCTTGAAAAGAAATGTTAAAAGCTTACGGAGTCGGTTATCCGCTGAAGCTTGAAGGAAAGGTAAAAAAAGCTTGCGGAGTAGGGTATCCGCTGAAGTTTACAAACAAAAAGGTTAAAAGCTTGAAGAGTCGGTCGTCCGCTGAAGCTTGACAAAATAAAAATAAAAAGCATGCAGAGTCGGGTATCCGCTGAAGAGTGACAGGAAAGGTTAAAAGCTTTTGGAGTCGGTTATCCGCTGAAGCTTGCAATGAGATAATGCATGATACCAGAAATGTCCTATATGCTTGATGAAAACCTCAGATGATTTCAATGCAACACAAAGAAAGCCTTTAATACATTACTATTTTTATTTTTTCATCGTTTAGGTGGTTTTTATTATCACCCTCGACCCCCTTAAAGTGTTGATCATAGATGAGCTACGAGATGAACTAATTAAAACAAGTCCTGTCTTTGATGAGAATAAAGGCTAAGCACTTTTGAAAGGGTATGCTTCCTTTGCAATGATTGTCCCCGTGCCTCCTGTCAATAGACCACAGTGCCCTTTGTCGGGAGATCATCCCGTTCTTTATGAACTTTTGATATTTTCAAGGGAATTCTAAATGCATTTTGAAGATATCAATACATGTTTCACATTTCAGTATATACTTATCATGATGAATGCACACACACAATTGACAAAAGTTAAGGCAAAAGGATAAGGGTAAAAAGAATTGGGAGTCAATGTCATTATATCTGGACTGAAAAGGTATACAAAGCAGATATTACAATGGAGTATGGAATTGTAAAAAAAGTTGTGGAGTGGGATCACATCTCCTCAAGTGACATTTCTTCAAATGACTAGTGTTAGTATCTCTCATACCATCTCGACTGCTTATTAATCATCATCTGAGCGTGCTATCTTCCCCAATCTTCATCATCTAGCCCACTGATTCCCAGTTCATCTGCATGACGACACTTCCATTGTTATGTTTTTTTTGAACCCTAACTTTTACTTGGACTGCCTTTTCAGGTTTTCAGTCTAGCGGGTTGCTCTAACTTTTGCCTAGACCGTCTTTTCAGATTTTCAGCCTAGAGAGCTTTTTTCTTTTTTCCATTTTTCACTTTTTCTTTTCTTGTCTTCTTCTTCTTGGGAAGTGCGTTCAAGCATAATAATTTTTGACTGCATCTGAGTTTACAGAGAGTGGAAGATCTTCCCCATCCATCCTGGTGAGAATTAAAGCTCCTCCCGAGAAGGCCTTTTTCACAACGTAAGGTCCTTCGTAGTTCAGGGTCCACTTCCCTCGATGATCCTTTTGGATTGATAGGCTCTTTTTGAGCACTAGATCGCCCTCCCGAAACTGTTGGGGCGTACTTTCATCTCGTAAGCTCTCATCAACCTTTTCTGATACAATTGACCGTGACACAATGCCCCTAATCTCTTCTCTTCAATGAGGTTCAATTTGTCTAGTCGATCCTGGACCAACTCAGCTTCTTCCAATTCTGCTTCTCTCAGTACTCTTAATGAGGGGATCTCTACTTCAATCGGGAGTACTGCCTCCATCCCATAAACTAAAGAATATGGTGTTGCCCCTGTGGAGGTACGAATAGAGGTACGATAGCCGTGTAAAGCAAAAGGTAACATCTCGTGCCAATCCTTTTACGTCACCACCATCTTTTGGACAATCTTCTTGATATTTTTATTAGCGGCCTCAATTGCTCTGTTCATCTTTGGGCGGTACGGGGAGGAATAGTGATGCTTTATCTTGAAGTTTTCGCACATCTCCTTCATCATCTCGGTGTTCAAGTTGGTCGCATTGTCAGTGATAATCTCACTCGGCAACCCATACCGATAAATTAATTCTCTTTTTACAAATTTGATCACGACATTCCTGGTCACATTGGCATATGATGCAGCCTCAACCCACTTTGTGAAATAATCAATGGCAACAAGAATGAAGTGATGCCCATTTGAGGCTTTTGGTTCGATTGGCCCGATCACATCCATTCCCCATATTGTGAACGGCCAGGGTGCCGACATGACATTCAAGGGAGCTGGCGGCGCTTGAACCTTATCAGCATATATTTAACACTTATGGCACCTCTTCGCATAATTAAAGCAATCTGCCTCCATTGTCAACCAGTATTGGCCAGCCCTCAAGATTTTCCTTGTCATTGCATGACCGCTCGCGTGTGTTTCAAAATATCCTTCATGGACCTCCTCAATTATCCATTCAGCTTCTTTTACGTCAACGCATCTCAACAACACCATGTCATGATTTCTTTTGTAGAGAATACCTCCATCTAAATAGAAACCCATTGCAAGTCTTCTTAGAGTTCTTTTGTCATTTTCTGAAACGCCCGAAGGGTATTCCCTTCTTTGGATGAAGCATTTGATGTCATGGTACCACGGTTTTTGATCGGGCTCTTCCTCTATCACTTGACAATATGCAGGATGATCATGACTTTCCATTTTGATGAGTGGTAAGTTCCTCTCGTCACTTACTTTGAACATCGAGGACAAGGTAGATAGTGCGTCAGCTAATTGGTTATCTTCTCGGGGAATATGGTGAAATGTGATTTCATTAAACTGCTCAATCAAACCTTTGATGTAATCATGGTACGGGATTAACTTGGCATCTTGGGTTTCCCATTCCTCTCTTAGCTGGTGGATGACTAATGCAGAGTCCCCATATACTTCCAGTATCCTTGCCTTTGATTATATCGCTGCCAGGATCCCGAGCTCAAAAGCTTCATATTCGGCTATATTGTTTGTACAATCAAAGCAAAGCCTTGCAGTGACAGGGAAATAATCATTTTCCGGTGAGATTAGTATTGTCCCGATTCCATGCCCCAATGAATTAGAAGCTATATCAAATAGCAAAGTTCACTTTTCTTTTTCTGGTGATTGTACATGATCAAACAAAGCCATTATATCTTCATCTGGGAAATCGTATTGCATCGATCAATAATCTTCTACTGGCTGATTGGCTAGATATTCTGCGAGAGCACTACCTTTTACTGCTTTTTGGGTGACATAGACAATGTCGTATTCTGTTAGCAGGACTTGCCAGTGAGTAATTCTTCCAGTCAGAGCAGGCTTATCAAAGATATACTTGATTGGATCCATTTTGGACATGAACCAGGTAGTGTAACACAACATGTAATGCCTCAAACGGCAATCCGCCCAAGCCAAAGCACAACAAGTGCGTTCCAGCAGTGAGTAGTTGGCTTCACAACTGGTGAACTTCTTACTTAGATAATAGATGGTATGTTCTTTTCTTCCTGACTCATCGTGTTGCCCCAATACATAACCTATTGACTCATCTAGCACAATCAAATACATGATGAGAGATCTTCCCGGAACTGGGGGAACCAAGACTGGAGGCTCCTGTAGGTATTGTTTGATCTTCTCAAAGACTTTTTGACAATCTTCATTCCATGTTACTGCCTGATTTTTGCGTAGCAATTTAAAGATTGGTTGACATGTCGCGATCAGTTGGGAGATGAACCGGGCAATGTAGTTCAATCTTCCTAAAAACCCACGAACTTCTTTCTCCGTTCGTGGTGATGGCATATTGATGATTGCTCGAACTTTTTCAGGATCAACCTCTATTCCTCTTTGACTAACAATGAACCCCAGCAGCTTGCCTGATTTCACTCCAAAAGTGCATTTGGCTGGATTCAGTCGGAGCCTAAACTTTCTTAACCACTCAAAAAGTTTCCGCAGATTATCAACATGGTCATATTCGGATATGGACTTGGCGATCATATCATCTACATAAACTTCTATCTCTTTATGCATCATGTCATGGAATAAAGCCACCATAGCCCGCTGATATGTTGCCCCAGCATTTTTCAAGCCAAAGGGCATAACCTTGTAGCAAAGGTTCCCCATAAAGTGACAAATGTAGTTTTCTCCATATCTTTAGGTGCCATCTTGATCTGATTATATCCCGAGAATCCATCCATGAAAGAGAATAATGCATGTTGAGCCGTATTATCTACAAGAACATCGATGTGAGGCAGAGGAAAGTCATCTTTTGGGCTAGCTGTGTTCAGATCTCGATAGTCGACACACATTCGAACCTTTCCATCTTTCTTGGGGACAGGAACGATATTAGCAACCCATTGAGGGTACCTTACCACTTCTAGGAAACCCGCATCCAGTTGCTTCTTGACCTCCTCCTTGATCCTTAAAGACATTTCCGCTTTCATCCTTCGTAGCTTCTGCTTTACTGGAGGGCACTCTGGCTTTAATGGCAGTTTGTGTTCTTGATAAGCCTCTGGCTCATCTAGTTTTATGGCTAGTATGACTAGGGTTTTGTGCAAATTATATCCTATTTTCACCCAAATTAGATTAGATTGTCCTCAAGCAAGGTTTTGAGTCTCTAAGGTAGTTTTAGGTTAATTTAGCCAGTTTTGAGTCAAATAAAGCACTTATGGCTATTTTGTTGTTTTCAGGTTAAGTAGAAGTTGAGGGAATAAAGAAACAGGGGATTCGCGTGGCGAGAGTTTCCTCGCCTCGCGAACCTGAAAGCCAGCAAAACAGTAAAAATGTCATCCTCTCTGGTTCGTCCCGCGAACAACACCTCGCCTCGCGACCCTGATAGCTGACTGTTCCAAAGAAATGCAACCCGTTCTGTGTCGCCTCGCGGATACATGTCTCGCCTCGCGAGACTGAAGGCCAGAAGCCATGACTATTCCATTCCTCGCCACGCGAGCAGTACTTCGCCCCGCGAGAAGACCAAACGTTGCTGACACTTCACAATATTCGCCTCGCGAGCGAGTGTTCGCCTCGCGAGTGGGCTTAGTTTCTGAATAGTATAAAAGGCTGTTTTGGGCAGATTGAAAGAACTTTTGCTTCTCCACTGTTTTGTTTTACATATTTTGTGTGTATTTCGTTTTCATGGAGAACTAAATTTCATAGATTAATCTACTGTAATTGACTTCCACCGTACTTGAGGTTTTGTAATCCCAGTTTTGTATGCTTTTCCCTTTTCAATGCCATGTTATACATTTCTGTATGTTTAATTCAGGAGTGTATAGTGTTGTGTTGATTCATTTCAGTGATGTTATGTTCCTATACTTAATCGCATTTGTTTAATTCGTGTGTGTTCATTCATGTTCGTTTAGTTCATGAGGGCTTAACCCCGTTTGTTTAATTCGGGAATAGGAACATATATCCGTAGTAGCGATTTCGTTTGTTAATTGTTGCTACAACTGAAAGGGGATTAGAATCTGCTTAGGGCTTGGGATTACATGAACCGATGATAGTTGTGAAATCAAGAACAGTAGATTAATCGTCTTTAGCTATTTGATAACCTTTTCAACTGCTCTGCTTTATTGTTCTGTTTTTGCATTGTTTTCCAATTGCAATTCAAACCAACCCCCCCCCCCCCCCACCACAAAAAAAAAACTGATTTTTGTGGTAAATAGCAAGTCAAGAGTCTGATAAGCCTCTGGCTTATCTAGTTTTATGACTAGATGAACTAGGGTTTATATGCCAATTTATTCGAGTTCACTCTCGATTTCGCCCGAATTTGCCTTGTTTTGTTCCTAAGTTGGACTTTGACTCGTTTTGCGTCTTCTGTGTAGTTTTTAGGTTATTTTGGATAGAATTACGCTTGTGGTTGCTTGTGTTGTTTTCAGATCCATAAGTGAAGCTTTAAGAGTTAAGAAAAGTGAAGAATATGAGCCAGACAGAGCCCATCACGGCCTGGCCGTGATGACCATCACGGCCATGATCAAGCAGAGCAGAAGGGGCAAAAGTCAGAAGCTGTCACGGCCCAGCCATGATGTATATCACGGCCGTGACCTAAAACCCACACAAGTCAGAAGCTGTCACGGCCTAGCCGTGATGTCTATCACGGCCGTGACAATCCAGGAGGCAAAAGTCAGAACCTTTCACGGCCTGGCCGTGACACCCGTCACGGGCGTGACAGAACAGATGGTGGAGACAGAAGCTATCACGGCCTAGCCGTGATGAGGCTCACGACCGTGATGTTCAAGATTTGAAAGCGCGCCCAACCCAGAATGCGTCACGGCCTGGCCGTGATGGCCATCACGGCCGTGACGCGTGGCCTCCCTATAAATAGAGCAGATCAGAACAGATTTGAGAACTTTTTGGATCAGAATTTGCAGAGATCTTTTGTAACCCTTATTCTGGGATTTCTTCTTCTCTTCTTTTCTCTTAATTCATAGGCTTAGGATGAATTCCGATTGTACGTGCGTTGTTGTTACGGACATGAGGAACTAATCCTCTTGTCTAAGGGATCGATGAAGCCACCCATGGCGGCATAGTATTGATGTAATGTAATTCTCTCTCCTTTAATTCAATTATGATTTTCCAATTCTGTTTTCATTGTGTCGATTATATGCTAGCGTGATCGACTAGTTAAGCGTGTTGAGGCCTAGCGGCGATTCGCGTTTCAGAACTTGAATTGGGAACATCGGTCGAGTATTGCACGAGAGTGAATAGGAGATCGGTGCAACCTATAGGGAACAAGAATTAATAGAATTTGAGATTAGGGTTAAGAGACCTAGCAAGTAATTAACCCAAATCATCGAATACGTCCTAATGAGCACGGAAGTGGATTTAGGAAAATTTAGGGGTCCCGGTTGACATTAAAATTGAACTTAGGGAGGAGAATATCATCACTTGGGTACTTTGCATGAGTGGGTAGGTGGATTCGAAACCTTGGATGCTTTTATTTCTGAATTTAATCACCCGTAGCTTTAATTGATTTGATTCTTGAATTTGCAATCTCAATCTCTTTCTATCAACCTCCTTCTATTGCTTAACTAACGTATCGGATTTCTTGACAATTTAGTCGAATTGGTAACCCAATCCTTGTGTTCGACCTCGGTAGAATACTACCGTGTTTTTATTACTTGCGACGACCCGGTACACTTGCCGGAGTCACAACAAGTTTTTGGCGCCGTTGCCGGGGATTGGCACAACCAATTTTCCTAATTTTTAGGAAATTCGGCTGTTTGGTTAAGCTGATTTTAGTTTTATTTTTTTATTTAATTGCCATTATTTTTCTCTGTTTCTTTGATTCCACTTGGTCTTTGCCTGTTTTTGTATGCGAGGTACTCTTCTACAAGAGGACTTGCTATTCGATTCAGAAATCACCAGGACCGAGAGGCAGTTAAGAAAAGAGGCCAGAGAAAGGAAGAGGTTGGAAGCAATTAAAATAGAAGGCATGGCTGAAGAAAATCCTCCTCCTCCTCCTCCTCGTTACAAGCCTCTCTTTGAGTACGATCAACCAAGCTTGGTAGATTGTGATTCTTCTATTGTGAGGGGCAACTTGAACACAGACTCTTTCGAGTGGAAGCCTGTGTCACATACCAGATCCGGGAGAATCAGTTTGATGGGAGTGGCAAACAGGACCCGCATAGACATATCACTCGCTTCCTGGAAGCTTGTGACTTGCAGAAGACCAGGGGAGTCTCTCAGGATGAGTTTCGCTTGCGACTTTTCCCTCTTTCTCTTAGGGATGTCGCTCGCGATTGGGTTGACAGTTTGGATAGGAACAGCATCAGAACTTGGGAGCAAATGGCACAGAAGTTCCTAACCAAATACTTTCCCCCTCAGAAGGCGGCACAAGCAAGAATAGCCGTCACTTCATTCAGGCAAACGGAGGATGAAACATATAATGAAGCTTGGGAGAGGTACAATGGTTTGTTGAGAAGATGTCCCTCTGCGTTCTTTGACCCCGTTTCCAAAGTACAACACTTCTTTAATGGGTTGAGGGGACGCTATCAGATGAACTGTGATGCCGCAGCTGGCGGATCTTTCTCTTATTTATCAGCAGAGGATGGATGGGCACTGTTAGAGAAGATGTCATATAATGATTACAACCGTGGTAGGGAGACCTCGAGTGGAATCAGTTCTGGGACAATGGAAGCCATTTTAGAGCAAAACAGACTTTTGAAGATGCAAAATGAGGCTTTGTCTGGGAACAAGAGGGTTAATGCTATACACGAGGGAATGCCTCCAGGTTGTGCAAATTGCAATGGAAATCATGACACTCAGAATTGCCCGCTAAATTTCCCTCAAGAACATGTGGACTCTTGCCACAACTTCTATGACACTGTGCCCCAGAACAATTATCAGAGGAACAATCAAAATCAGAATAGGGGCTACATGAGAAGAGACCATCCGGGATTTGCTTGGAGTGATGTTAATGGTGGTCTGGCCGGTCAACAACACCCTCAACAAAATTGGCAACAACCTCAACAGGGTCTGAGACCGAACATTGGAATTCAGCAGCGCAATACTCAGCAGGGTCTTCCTGGGACTAATCAGGTGCAAATAACAGATAGTGGAAGACAACCGTGGGAGTTGGCTTTTGAGAAAATGAGTGCAGCAGTGGAGAAATTGTCAATTAACACGAACACTGCCATTGACAAGTTGGCCACTCATACAGGTTCAGCAATTCAGAATCTCGAGACACAAATAGCACAGCTCGCGAAGCAATTGAATGAGCGTCTGCCGGGCACTCTTCCAGGTGACACCGAGAACAACCCCAAGGGACAATGCAATGTCATATCTACTAGAAGCGGAAGGGTGTTAGGACCTAGCAGGGGTACCACTAGTTCTCAGGATGACAAGGGGCCAGAACAACCTCATGTTGAGGAAGAGCAAACTGAAAAAGAAGGATTGGCAAGTGACAAGGGACCGGAGCAAGGGGGAAGGCTGAAACTTGTGGATGAAGAGTTCCGAAGGAAGAAGTGGGTTGAACCCCAAGACCTCCCGCCCTACATGAAGGTTCCGTATCCGGAAAGATTAAAGAAGCCTCAACAGGATAAGCAATTCAATAAGTTCCTTGATGTCTTCCGAAAACTTCAGATTAACATTCCATTTGCGGAAGCCTTGGAACAAATGCCATCATATGCTCGGTTTATGAAGGAACTTCTCACTAAGAAGCGGAGGATTGTGGATGAAGAAACGGTTGCTTTGACCGAGGAGTGTAGTGCCATTCTTCAACGGAAACTGCCTCCGAAGTTGAAGGATCCCGGTTCCTTCTCGATACCATGCACCATTGGGGGAATTACCTTCGGAAAGGCATTATGTGATTTAGGGGCAAGCATCAACTTGATGCCCCTCTCGATGATGAAGAGGCTAGGGATCAAAGAAGTAAAGGATACGCGAATGTCACTCCAACTGGCCGATCGTTCTATAAAATATCCCTATGGAGTAGTTGAAGACTTGCTCGTGAAAGTTGACAAGTTCATATTCCCAGTAGACTTTGTGGTGCTCGATATGGATGAAGACGCTGAGATCCCTCTCATATTGGGTAGGCCCTTCTTGGCCACCGGGGGTGCCTTGATAGATGTGCGGAGAGGGAAACTCACTTTAAGGGTAAATGATGATGAGGTGGTCTTCAATGTCTTTGAAGCGATTAAGCACCCGGAAGAGAATTCAGCTGTGTATCGAGTGGATGTGGTGGACCCAACTGAAAAAGTAAAGGTAACTCGAAAAGACCATGATCCTTCACTTGCAACAGTATCGGTGGAATCTCATGAGGAAGACAGTGAGGAAAAAGGCCCTTCGGGGGATGAAGTCTACCTTGAGTGGCTACGAGACATGGAACCCATACCGAGTCTCCCAAAGGAAGAATGTGCAAGGAAAGAACTCAGCAGCAAGGGAATGAAAAAGAAGAGTAAGGCACCAAGGGTGAAAGGTAGTACAACCGTGGTGGTCAAGAAGGACAACAAGTTGATCCCAAAAAAGACCATCGCGGAGTGGAGAGTGCGTGCAGATTATAGAAGGATGCTGGCCTTGAATGAGCTGTCCGGGAACAGCTTGCGAGTATATAAAAGTGCACAAACCTACAAAGAACAGGCCAAGGAATGGAATGGCAAGCAGGATCTTCCTCCAGATTAACCCTTAGGGGCGACTTGAGTCAGGCTCGGGACGTTAAACAAGCGCTACTTGGGAGGCAACCCAAGCTAGGTACCCTCTACTTTCCTCACTCTTATTTTTGTTTTGTTTTTGTGTGTGTTTTGTTTTTGTTGTCACTCTTGAATAATTTGAGAAGATCAAGAGTTGTTGTATGAATGTCGTGTCGGCAAGCTTGTTAGATGTTAATTGAATTGAGCATGATTGATTGCATGAATTACTTGATCATTGATGATTTCCCCCTAGGGTCTGAAAATAGAAAAGTTGATCCCCACTTAAAAAAATTGAAAATTGAACTTTGAGATTTATTATGATTACTTGATTTATGATAAGTTTGGGGTGAGGAGGTGCACACACTAGGAATCGTATCTCGGTCAAACAATTTGCAAAATGTCCAGGTGAGGAATTTGAGCCTCCAACTCTGTTTTTGAATGTGAGAATCACTGTTAAGTTGCACTTTCCCGAATTTGCTTGAATCTCTATATGGTTTGCATGATTATGTGGTGCATCAAATGATTTAGGCAATTTTCTTTGAATTAACTACTTGGCCTGAAATGAACCATCCCTAATGTATGTTCCCTAGTTAGCCAAATTGAGCCCAATTGACCTATTGTTTCTTGATGACCCTACATTACGAGCCAAAATCTGAAAAACCATGTTAACCCGATCTTAGGATTAGGAGAGCATGGAAATGAGCAAGAGAAAGGTTGTGAGAAACTAAGTTTGGGGTGGCTACAAGGTATGTGTCATATTGGGATGAGAAAAAGAAAATAAAGGTTGACCCAAGGCAAAAAGAAAAGAAAAGAAAAGAAGAAAACAAAAATTGCCAAAAGAAAAGGGGCAAAACAAAAATAATATCAAGGAAAAGGTTGTAGTCACCCGAGCCCAAATGAAAAATGGAGAAAGGAACTTGAGTGGAAAAAGTGTCAAAATGCTCATGCTCTCTTAGTTCCTAGGGACTTAAACCTAAATATCCTTGATTATCCTACCCTCAGCCAGGCCCCATTACAACCTTTAAAAGACCTTTTGATGTTGCATGCATGTTTTCGTGGGAACTATGTTTGAGATGAAAATCAAATTCATGGGAAGTGCTCTTGATAAGTGAAATTGAGTGAAAAAGTTGAAAGCCTAGACAAACTTGAGCGAACGAGTGAAACACTAAATGCCCTTGTGAGGAAGGCAATTGTTTGAAATAGGTGATCTTCCTTTGTGTGTATCTTTGAGCCTCAACTTAGAGTAAGGATGGCATGAATGATAATTTCTCAATTGTTTAAAGTGGATGAATGTGGGGACTACATTGATAAAAAAAAGGAGGGGGGAATCAAAGAAGAAAAATTGTTTTGTAAGGTCGCATGAAATTTGTGCGAAATTGATTAGATCTTTCAAGCTTGCCAAGTCTTGAGTCGTTTTTGAGTTTTAAGCTTGCTTGGGGACAAGCAAGGTTTAAGTTTGGGGTATTTTGATAAGCCTCTGGCTTATTTAGTTTTATGACTAGATGAACTAGGGTTTATATGCCAATTTATTCGAGTTCACTCTCGATTTCGCCCGAATTTGCCTTGTTTTGTTCCTAAGTTGGACTTTGACTCGTTTTGCGTCTTCTGTGTAGTTTTTAGGTTATTTTGGATAGAATTACGCTTGTGGTTGCTTGTGTTGTTTTCAGATCCATAAGTGAAGCTTTAAGAGTTAAGAAAAGTGAAGAATATGAGCCAGACAGAGCCCATCACGGCCTGGCCGTGATGACCATCACGGCCATGATCAAGCGGAGAGCGAGGAAGGGCAAAAGTCGAGAAAGTCATCACGGCCCAGCCATGATGTATATCACGGCCGTGACCTAAAACCCACACAAGTCGGGAAGCTGTCACGGCCTAGCCGTGATGTCTATCACGGCCGTGACAATCCAGGAGGCAAAAGTCGAGAACCTTTCACGGCCTGGCGTGACACCCGTCACGGGCGTGATGCGAACAGATGGTGGAGACAGAAGCTATCACGGCCTAGCCGTGATGAGGCTCACGACCGTGATGTTCAAGATTTGAAAGCGCGCCCAACCCAGAATGCGTCACGGCCTGGCCGTGATGGCCATCACGGCCGTGACGCGTGGCCTCCCTATAAATAGAGCAGATCAGAACAGATTTGAGAACTTTTTGGATCAGAATTTGCAGAGATCTTTTGTAACCCTTATTCTGGGATTTCTTCTTCTCTTCTTTTCTCTTAATTCATAGGCTTAGGATGAATTCCGATTGTATGTGCGTTGTTGTTACGGACATGAGGAACTAATCCTCTTGTCTAAGGGATCGATGAAGCCACCCATGGCGGCATAGTATTGATGTAATGTAATTCTCTCTCCTTTAATTCAATTATGATTTTCCAATTCTGTTTTCATTGTGTCGATTATATGCTAGCGTGATCGACTAGTTAAGCGTGTTGAGGCCTAGCGGCGATTCGCGTTTCAGAACTTGAATTGGGAACATCGGTCGAGTATTGCACGAGAGTGAATAGGAGATCGGTGCAACCTATAGGGAACAAGAATTAATAGAATTTGAGATTAGGGTTAAGAGACCTAGCAAGTAATTAACCCAAATCATCGAATACGTCCTAATGAGCACGGAAGTGGATTTAGGAAAATTTAGGGGTCCCGGTTGACATTAAAATTGAACTTAGGGAGGAGAATATCATCACTTGGGTACTTTGCATGAGTGGGTAGGTGGATTCGAAACCTTGGATGCTTTTATTTCTGAATTTAATCACCCGTAGCTTTAATTGATTTGATTCTTGAATTTGCAATCTCAATCTCTTTCTATCAACCTCCTTCTATTGCTTAACTAACGTATCGGATTTCTTGACAATTTAGTCGAATTGGTAACCCAATCCTTGTGTTCGACCTCGGTAGAATACTACCGTGTTTTTATTACTTGCGACGACCCGGTACACTTGCCGGAGTCACAACAGAGTCCTTGTGGGACGACATCCGAGTTGTCGCCCTAAACTACATATTTTTACAAATCGCTCGCTTTTTGGCGCGTACGCGACAGCGCGACCAAAAAATTGGCGCCGTTGCCGGGGATTCTTATTTGTTATTTTCCCTTTTTTTTTCTTTCTTTTCTTTTTCTTTTATTTTCGTTTTTGTTTTGAATTGGTCTGGCTGCTAGGTCTAATTGCCCTGAATTGTGTGATTTTGATCCTGAAGTTGAAAGAACACTGCACACACGCAGTAGAGAATTTCGGGCTAGCACTAGTGGTGATTCTAATTCTAAAACTGTTTTTGATAACATGGGTGACCAAAGGACATTAAGACAGCTTGCTGCCCCTGATGTTAACTATAATGGATTGTGTATTGAATATTCAGTCTTGTCATTACCCCCTTTGAATTAAAATCTGGTCTAATCCATTTGTTGCCAAGGTTTAATGGTCTTGCAGGTGAGGATCCACATAAGCATCTCAAGGAGTTTCAGGTTGTCTGCTCCACAACCTTGAGACCAGAGGGAGTAACTGAAGATCACATTAAGTTGAGAGCCTTCCCGTTTTCACTACAGGGCGCTGCAAAGGATTGGCTGTTATATCTTCCGCCAAATTCCATTACCACCTGGAACAATTTGAAGAGGCTCTTCTTAGAGAAATACTTTCCTGCCTCCAGAGCTGCATCAATTAGGAAGGAAATATGTGGCATCAGACAAGGAAATGAGTCGTTGGATGAATATTGGGACAGATTCAAGCATTTGGTATCCAGTTGCCCCCAGCATCAGATTTCTAAACAGCTTCTTATCCAGTACTTTTATGAAGGGTTACTGCCGATGGATAGGAATATTTTGGATGCTGCTAGTGGGGGAGCGCTTGTTGATAAGACTCCAGCTGCTGCCAAGCAACTCATTGAAAATATGTCACTGAATTCCCAACAGTTTACTACCAGGAGAAATTCTGTTGAGACAAGAGGTGTGCACGAGGTCCATAGCTCTTCTTCCAACCAGGCCCTTGAGGATAGAATGGATAGGCTCACTTCTTTGGTGGAGAAAATGGCAATGGATAGGGTTCAGCCGGCAAGGTTGTGTGGCATGTGCAGTTCTCCTGAGCACCCATATGAGGCATGCCCTATTCTGAAGGAAGAGCCAAGTACTGATTTGCCTCAAGCTTATGCAGTCCATCAAGGCAATAGTCAGAACCGGTACAACACTCCTGACCTCTCCACAAATAGGTACCACCCCAACTGGAGGAATCATCCTAATATGTGGTATGGGAACTCATCCCAACAACAACCGATGGCAGCACCACAGAATCCTCCTCAAGTGACCACTTCTGCACCTTTTGGACCTTCATTAGAAGACTTGGTCAAGCAAATGGCTGCAACCAATCTCCAGTTTCAGCAGCAAGTAGGACAGTTCCAGGCCTCACAGTACACGGTTTCAGAATGACAGATGCTAGCATTCAGGCTTTGTATACACAGGTTGGACAGCTTGCCACATCCATAAATAACATACAGCAAACTCAAGGGACAACCCAACTGCCGGTACAAACAGTGATAAATCCCAATGCCTCCAATCCTAATGTGAGTGCCATATCTCTGAGATCTGGAAAAGTTGTTGAGGCAGCCTCTGAGAAAAATGAAGAAACTGTTGCGGTAACTCCTGAGCCTTCAGTTGATGTTGAAGTTGAGAAAGTGTACATACCACCGATCCCCTTCCCACACAGAGTACATAAAATTAAGAAGATTGGTGGTGAAGACAAGGAGAGGGAAATTCTTGATGTGTTTATAAAGGTGGTTGTAAATATTCCTCTTTTGGATGTGATCAAGCAGGTGCCCAAGTATGCAAAATTTCTAAAGGATCTATGCACCAACAAGAGGAAGTTGAAGAATAATGAGAGAGTTGATTTGGGAAGAAATGTTTCAGCTCTTATCCAGGCTAAGCCTGCACCAGAAAGAGTTGCTGTTTTAGCCCCTACTCAGGCATTACCACAGAAGTGCAAGGATCCGGGCACATTTACTATTCCATGCACTATTGGGGATAGAAGATTTGAAAATTGCATGCTGGATTTGGGAGCCTCCATAAATGTCATGCCCATTTCTATTTTCAATAACCTTGATCTTGGGCCCTTGCAGTATACAGGTCTCACCATCCAGTTGGCCAACAGGACCAGTGCCCGCCCCATGGGAATGGTAGAAGATGTGCTGGTGCAAGTTGATGAGCTGATTTTCCCTGCTGACTTCTACATCCTAGACATGGCAGGAGAGACAAATTCCAGTAGATCACCAATAATCTTGGGCAGACCATTCATGAAGACAGTCAAGACTAAAATTGATGTTAATGATGGGACCATGTCTATGGAGTTTGGTGATATTGTGGCAAAGTTCAACATCTTTGATGCTATGAAACACCCACTGGAGGAGCACTCGGTTTTCCAATTAGAGTTGCTTTCTGAGATTATTGATGATACCCATGAGGACCTTGTTTCAGATTTTCCATTTATTTCTGGTTTTGATGATTTATATTCCTGTACTAAATCTGTCTTGATACTAACCCGTGTCTTTGTTTGTCTTGAGTTTCTTGATTCAACTTTGCGGGGTGATAGTGATAGTGAGAGTGAAGTCGTGCTGTTCAGCAGAAGTCCTTGACATCATGGCTACTCCCAATGTACCATCCGTTGAGCAGCCACCCTCCCTAGAGCTCAAGCCACTTCCTGGGAACCTGAAGTATGCCTACCTGGAGACGAATGAAAAACTTCCAGTCATCATTTCCTCCAACCTTGACTCTGACCAGGAAGCTAAGCTTTTAGAGGTTCTGAAGAATCACAAGAAGGCTATTGGGTGGACCCTAGCTGACATTCCAGGAATTAGCCCCTCCAGATGTATGCACAGAATTCTATTGGAGGACGAGGCTAAACCAGTAAGGCAGGCCCAAAGGCGGCTAAACCCATTGATTCTGGATGTGGTGAAGAAAGAGGTGACTAAACTTCTGCAGACAGGTATTATATACCCCATCTCTGATAGTGCTTGGGTAAGTCCGGTTCAAGTTGTACCCAAGAAGTCCGGTCTCACAGTAGTTAGAAATGATAATAATGAGCTTGTACCCACTAGAGTCCAGAATAGCTGGCGAGTCTGTATAGATTATAGGAAGTTGAACCAGGCCACCAGAAAGGATCACTTTCCTTTGCCGTTCATAGATTAGATGCTAGATCGACTGACTGGTAAATCTCATTACTGCTTTCTTGATGGTTTTTCCGGGTATTTCCGGATCCATATTGCCCCTGAGGATCAGGAAAAGACCACTTTCACGTGCCCCTTCGGTATGTTTGCCTATAGGAGGATGCCATTTGGCCTTTGTAATGCTCCTGGCACCTTCCAAAGATGCATGCTTAGCATTTTTACTGAATTTATTGAAAATTGCATGGAGGTGTTCATGGATGACTTCACTGTATATGGCTCCTCATTTGATGCATGTCTGCATAGTCTGAGTTTAGTTCTAGAAAGATGCATTGAGACTGATCTGATTTTGAACTATGAAAAATGTCACTTTATGGTAGAACAGGGGATTGTTTTGGGTCATGTTATTTCTAAAGAGGGTATTTCCGTAGATCCTGCAAAAATTGATGTGATTTCTTCATTGCCTTACCCATCTTGCGTACGCGAGATCCGTTCCTTTCTTGGCCATGCAGGTTTCTACATGCGCTTCATTAAGGACTTCAGCAAGATAGCTCTGCCATTGTCAAACCTGCTGAAGAATGATGCCATGTTCCATTTTGTTGAAAATTTCAAGAAGGCATTTGACTACCTGAAAAGAGCATTGACCTCTACCCCCATCATCCAGCCCCCAGACTGGACACTCCCTTTTGAACTCATGTGTGATGCTTCCAATTTTGCTGTGGGAGCGGTTCTGGTACAAAGGGTGGGCAAGGCTGCCCATGTAATTCATTATGCTTCTAGGACATTAGATGCTGCACAATCCAATTACACCACCACTGAGAAAGAACTACTAGCTGTTGTGTTTGCACTTGATAAATTTAGGTCTTATTTGCTAGGTTCAAAAGTTATTGTTTTCACTGACCATGAAGCTCTGAAGTACCTGTGAAAGAAACCAGAAGCTAAGCCAAGACCGATCCGGTGGATGCTTTTGCTCCAAGAGTTCAATGTGGAGATAAAAGACGGGAGTGGAGCTGAAAATCTGGTAGCCGATCACTTGAGCCGAATAGCAAGGGATAAGGATCCTTCTCCCATCCAAGATGATTTTCCTGATGAGCGACTTCTACATCTGTATGGGGTAACCCCCTGGTTTGCTGACATAGTTAACTTTCTTGTTGCTGGTGTTGTTCCTGCAGGTACAAGTAGATCCAAGTTCCACAAGCTCAGGAGCGATGCAAAGTACTATGTGTGGGATGATCCGTACCTTTGGAAGTTTTGCAGTGATCAGGTGATTCGGAGGTGTGTCCCCGATCATGAGACAGATTCCATCTTGCACTTTTCACATGCCTCTCAAGTTGGATGACATTTTGGACCACAGAGGACGGCAAGAAAAGTCCTGGATTCTGGGTTCTATTGGCCCACAATTTTTAGAGATGCCTATGAGGTTTACAGAAATTGCAAGGAATGTCAAACAGCAGGACCTGCCATCACTCGTAGGAGTGAGATGCCTCAGCAGCCCATGCTTTTTTGTGAGGTTTTTGATGTGTGGGGGATTGATTTTATGGGTCCTTTCCCTGCTTCTTTTGGTTTTCTGTATATTATTTTGACTGTTGACTATGTTTCAAAGTGGGTGGAAGCAATCCCACTAGGACTAACGATGCTAAAGTTGTTTCCAAATTTGTTAGGTCCAACATTTTTTGCAGGTTTGGCATACCTAGGGCTATTATCAGTGACCAGGGCACTCACTTCTGCAACCGTACCATGGAAGCCTTACTCAGGAAATATGGGGTTGTGCATAGAGTTTCCACTGCTTATCATCCCCAGACCAATGGCCAGGCTGAGTTATCAAACAGGGAGATCAAGAAGATTTTAGAGAAAATGGTGCAGCCGAATAGAAAGGACTGGAGCCGCCGTCTGGAAGACGCACTGTGGGCTCAGAGGACCGCTTTCAAGACGCCAATAGGAATGTCCCCCTTTCGGCTTGTATTTGGTAAGGCATGTCATCTCCCGGTGGAAGTTGAGCACCGTGCATATTGGGCAGTCAAGTGCTGTAACATGGACATGAAGAAAGCTGGTGTTGAAAGGAAACTACAGCTGCAGCAACTTGAGGAGCTTAGGCTAGAAGCCTATGAAAGCTCCCGGATTTATAAAGAGAAAACAAAACATTTTAATGATAGGATGATTGCTAGGAAAGAATTTTATGTGGGCCAGAAAGTCTTACTGTTTAATTCCCGCCTGAAATTGATGGCTGGGAAACTTAGGTCCAAGTGGATTGGACCATTTGTTGTTACTAATGTGTTTCCTTATGGTGCAGTAGAGATTAAAGATGCAGGTAGCAACAAGACCTTCAAGGTTAACGGGCAGAGACTGAAGCCATTCCATGGTGTGGATGCTGGTGTTCCTGCGGATGCTAATGTTGAGGAGCTCTCCTTGGAAGCTCCCACCTACACTGACACTTGATCAGGGAGTACCCTTTCCTTTCCCTCACTCTGATTTTATAGTCATGTTGTTTCATTGGGGACAATGCATGTTTTAAGTGTAGGGGAGGGAACTAGTTGTAGTTTTGTTTTGTCTTGTTTTTTTCTTTTAGCTCTTGAATAAATTGTGTTAAGTCTTATGTTGGCAAGTTTGATTGATTTTGATGATTTTGCACAGATTGATTGCATGATTGATGTGATGATTCACCCTAGGTTGAACAATGGGTTTCTTGAAAAAATTTTGTTTTTGAAAAGTGATCCCTATGTGATTGAAAACTGAACTTTGAGATTTTGTTATGATGGCATGATTTATGATAAGTTTGGGGTGATAGGAAGCACACACTAGGGATAGAATCTCTGTCAAACAGTTTGCAAAAAAATGTCCAGGTGAGGATTTGAGCCTCCAACATGTTTTTAACTGTGTGAAATCGCTTTCAAGTTGCACTTTCCTGAATTTGCTTGAATCTCTTTATGGTTTGCATGTTTATGTGTTTGCATCAAATGATTTAGGCATTTTCTTTGAAAATAGCTACTTAGCCTAAAATTGAACCAATTCCTAATGCATGTTCCTTTGTTAGCCCCATTGAGCCTAATTAGCCTGTTAATTCTTGATGACCTTATGATATGAGCTTAAAATCTGAAGAAAAAAAAAACCATGTTAACCCGATCTTAGGATTAGGAGAGCATGGAATCTTAGCAAAGAGAATGGTTGCAAGAAACTAAGTTTGGGGTGGCTACAAGGATATGATGTGTTGTTTGGGATTGGGGAAAATAAAAAAATATAATAAAAAGGTTGAAAAATGGGGGGGGGGGGGAAGAAAAGAAAAGCAGAAAAAGAAAAAAAAAGAGAAAAAAATAAAAGAAAAAAAGCAAAGTGTTAAAAATAAAAGTATTAGAAAAAAAGGAGGTTGTAGTCACCCAAGGCATAAAGAAAAATGAGAAAAGGAACTTGAGTGGAATTCCAATGTTTTGAAGTGTTTCATGCTCTCTTAGTTCCTAGGGACTCAAGCCTACTTCCTTTGTATATCCTACCCTTAGCCAGGCCCCATTACAACCATAAAAGACCTTTTGATGTTGCATGCATGTTTTCTGTGGGAATCATTTGGAGATGAAAATCAAATTTATGGGAAGTGTTCTTGAAAAGTGAAATTGAGTGCCATGTTGATAGCCTGACACAAACTGAGCGATTGAGTGAACACTAAATGCCCTTGTGAGGAAGGCAGTTGTTTGAATTTGGTGATCTCCCTCTTGTGTGTAACTTGGATCCCCTACTTAGATTAATGATTGTTTGAATGATGAAATTCTCAATTGTTTAGAATGAATGATTGTGGGGATTGCTTTGCTTGAAAGGGGGGGACATTGAAGAAAATTGTTTTGATGAAACTGCTTGAATTTGTGCAAGGTTGATTGAATCTTTTAAGCTTTCCAGGTCTTGAGTTTTTTTGATTTTTGAGTTTTAGTTTGCTTGGGGACAAGCAAAGTTTAAGTTTGGGGTATTTTGATAAGCCTCTGGCTCATCTAGTTTTATGGCAAGTATGACCAGGGTTTTGTGCAAATTATATCCTATTTTCACCCAAATTAGATTAGATTGTCCTCAAGCAAGGTTTTGAGTCTCTAAAGTAGTTTTAGGTTAATTTAGCCAGTTTTGAGTAAAAAATAAAGCACTTATGGCTATTTTGTTGTTTTCAGGTTAAGTAGAAGTTGAGGGAATAAAGAAACAGGGGATTCGCCTGGTGAGAGTTTCCTCGCCTCGCGAACCTGAAAGCCAGCAAAACAGTAAAAATGTCATCCTCTCTAGTTCGCCCCGCGAACAACACCTCGCCTCGTGACCCTGATAGCTGACTGTTCCAGAGAAATACAACCCGTTCTGTGTCGCCTCACGGATACATGTCTCGCCTCGCGAGACTGAAGGCCAGAAGCCATGACTGTTCCATTCCTCGCCACGCGAGCAGTACTTCGCCCCGCGAGAAGACCAAACGTTGCTGACTCTTCACAATATTCGCCTCGCGAGCGAGTGTTCGCCTCGCGAGTGGGCTTAGTTTCTGAATAGTATAATAGGTTGTTCTGGGCAGATTGAAAGAACTTTTGCTTCTCCACTGTTTTGTTTTACATATTCTGTGTGTATTTCGTTTTCATGGAGAACTAAATTTCATAGATTAATCTACTGTAATTGATTTCCACCGTACTTGAGGTTTTGTAATCCCTGTTTTGTATGCTTTTCCCTTTTCAATGCCATGTTATACATTTCTGTTTGTTTAATTCAGGAGTGTATAGTGTTGTGTTGATTCATTTCAGTGATGTTATGTTCCTATACTTAATCGCGTTTGTTTAATTCGCGTGTGTTCATTCATGTTCGTTTAGTTCATGAGGGCTTAACCCCGTTTGTTTAATTCGGGAATAGGAACATATATCCGTAGTAGCGATTTCGTATGTTAATTGTTGCTACAACTGAAAGGGGATTAGAATCTGCTTAGGGCTTGGGATTACATGAACCGATGATAGTTGTGAAATCAAGAACAGTAGATTAATCGTCTTTAGCTATTTGATAACCTTTCAACTGCTCTGTTTTATTGTTCTGTTTTTGCATTGTTTTCTAATTGCAATTCAAACCAAACCCCCCCAAAAAACTGACTTTTGTGGTAAATAGCAAGTCAAGAGTCCTTGTGAGACGACATCCGAGTTGTCGCCCCAAACTACATATTTTTACAAATCGCTCGCTTTTTGGCACGTGCGCGACAGCGCGACCAGTTCTGCTACACTAGGGTCTAACCCTGGCATGTCTTGGTACGACCACGCAAAAACATCTTTATAATCCATCAACAATTTGATCATCCTACTTCGCTCCTTTCCTCTCAGGGAAAGGTCAATCTTGACCTCTTTTTTATCATCTTCGGTTCCTAAATTGATTAGTTCACTCAGCTTTTCATGGGGTCGAATTTCCCTGGATTCTTGTTCTACCAACCTCAACAGTTCAGGAGGAACTTCCCCATCATCATCAACAAGCTCATCAGCATGATTAATAGGATAGTCAAAATTGTATGCTGAGTTATTAACATTGTCATTTTCAAGAGAGTCACTTTTAGATCTGCATTTTGGTAGTTATCGAAGAAAGATGAATGAATAAAGGTTAAAGACGGGATACTGCATTTATTGGTGAGGAATGATGAATAAAAGCGAAATAAAAAAATAAAAGGGATAAGAACATAAAGATATTGAATGCATGCATTTATTGATAAGTCATACTGAAACAGAAATAAGTAAGCCTATTACAACAAAAATCCTAAAGCCTTGGGCAGAGCTAAAGGATAAGCATTACAGAATTACTTTGAAAAAAACTCTATGGTCCTGGGGAACTTGATGACCTCCCAATTGTTGAGCTCTGTATCTGGAGGGCATGGATACACCAGATTGACACCATGATCGACGAGATAATCATCTTCAACGACTGCTGCTTGGTCCAGGAATGCGAACCCTACACTTCGGAAGCTCTGTCGAATGCCACAGATGGGAACCCTTTCAGCCTCGTATTCACGATTTTCCAGCCTAGTCAACCTCTTTCTTTTCTTCTCTTTTATAACCCTCATCTTGTCGACCTTGGTGGGTTTATATCCCAACCCAAACCTGTCCTTGTTCTCGGTGAGCATGAGGATGTCAGCGACACCTTGGCTATTCTTCCCCAAACCGCTTCCAGGTCGGTATCCTCCTTCGAGCATAACCTTAGCCAGCATAATGGACGCTTTAGATGACTGAAGTTTCAAGAGTGGAGCACCATCCCTAACATAAGTGGCATTGGCAATTCCAAGTGATTGGAAAGCGGTCTCGAGAGCTTCTTCGGCAGCTTCAATGTAAGGGGTTGTTGATCACTTACTCACTAACATATCCTCCTCTCCATAAACAATTATCAACTTACTATCGACAATGAACTTCACTTTCTAGTGCAACGTGGAAGGTACAGCTACAGACGAATGGATCCATGGTCATCCCAGGAGACAACTGTAAGTTGGTGTGATGTCCATTACATGGAAGAGTATTTCAAAGGTGCAAGGGCCAATCTGAATGGGCAATTCAATTTCTCCCATGACTTCCCTTCGGGTGCCATCGAAAGCTCTTACAATCATCGTGCTTGGCTTCATATGAGTTCCATCGAAAGGCAACTTTGCCAGTGTTGACTTTGGCATTACATTCAAAGAAGAACCATTATCAATGAGAACCCTAGCCATGACAAGATCTCGACACTTCATAGAGATGTGTAACACCTTGTTGTGCCCTATTCCTTCAGCCGGAATTTCATCATCAGTGAAAGTGATATAATTATCAGCTACGATGTTACCCACGATGTTATCGAGCTTGTCAAATGTGATGTCATGAGAGACATGAGCTTGATTCAACACCTTCATCAGTACTCTCCTATGTGGCTCAGAATTCATTAACAAAGACAAAAGATATATCCGAGCTGGAGGTCGATTCAATTGATCCACAACCCTGTATTCACTTTGCTTGATGAACTTCAAGAATTCACCGACTTCTTCATCAGATACCTCCTTTTTATTATCACCCCCTTTGGTATCCTTTTCAGCCGGCGTTCCTTCCACCTTCTCCTTCCCCATGCGATCTTTTTCTTCCTTTTCTGTTCCCTCCCTTCGCAATACCTATGGAGTATAAATGCGACCACTCCTAGTCATTCAACCAATTCCCGAAATGTTGGTAACCACAGTGGTCCCGTTGGAAGGACTTTGTTGAACCTGCCTATCATATTTCCATGGTACCGCTTTGGTGTCATTGTAAGGGAAAGGACATGGGACTCGGATGACAACTAGTGTTGGCCCACTCAAAACCTACATAGGTTCCTTCTCAGTATAGTGTATCACCACTGGCTTCAGAGCGACTTGCTCAGGAACCGGTTGAGGATTAATCACAACATTAAAAGGAGTTATCTTAATTGGAGTTTGGGAAATTGTAGATTCAGCAACCATGTTAATGCCACACTCATTCGATTCACAACCAATTAGGATAATCTTCATATCTATTAACTGCTGCATAACCTGTCGAAATTCTGCACAGTCTTCAATTGAATGCCCCATATTCCCGTCGAAGTCATACCTTATCTCTTCATCGAGGGTCTTCTCTTCGACAATTGAGGTTTGCACCAATATATGTTTTTGCATCTCTCTTAAAATAACCCTCATGGGATTTTTGACATCAGCCACTTGGCTCTTAAGAGTAGGTTCCCTGAAGCTATCTATGGCATTAATTCGCGAACCCCCATGATTTGGCATAGGACCTTGTGCGCCATTCGGAGCATCTTTATGAAAGCTCAACCACTTAGCTTCAATAAGATCTTGTACCTTAAATTTGAAAGCCCTGCAATTCTCAGTGGAATGACTTATTGTCCCCCGCATGATACTCACATTTAGCGTTTGGGTCAAACCACTTCGGATAAGGAGGGCCCAATGGTTTCATTAGGAGAGGAGTCAACACAAATTTGCTTATAAGCTGATGCAGTAGCTCAGTGAAGGTCATGGGTATCGAGTCGAAATGTACTGACTTTCTTTCCGAGTTATACGGTGGTCTTGTTTGGCTGGTGTTTGGGTTTGGACTTAGGGGTTGAACAATTTGAGGTGGCATGGTAGGGTGTGTTTGAGGTTGAGAAGGGTATGATGGCCGGTAAGGAGCCATCTGTTGAGGATTTGGAAATTGTGAGGTGGCAGTGATGTATGGCTGGTTGGTTTGGTGATATGGGGTGTATTGGTCTTGGAAGGCGGGTGTTTGGTTTGGTCTATATTGGTTTGGTTTCTTTTGTTCAAAGGTTACTGCGTGTGCTTCTCCTTTTTTTCTTTTTCACAAACGGGGCTCTCTTCGGGCCGTTCATTACTGAAGTCTCGGTGATCTTGCCATTCCTCATTCCACTTTCAATTCTCTCACCGATGAGGACCATGTCAAAAAAGTTCGACGACACACTCCCATTCATCCTATCATAGAAGGGCGACTGGAATGTATCAATGAACATTGCCACAATTTCTTTCTCAGCTAATGAAGGCTTTACCTGTGCAGCCAATTCCCTCCATCATTGTGCATACTCTTTGAAAGTCTCGATGTCTTTTTTTGACATATTTTGGAGTTGCATCCTATCGGGATCCATGTCAATATTGTACTTGTATTGCTTCAGGAATGCATCTGCTAGATCTTTGAAGGATCGGATGTAGGCCAGTTCGAGATGTGTGTACCAATTTGAAGCTGCCCCGGTTAAACTGTCCTGGAAGAAGTGAATCAAGAGCTTATCATCTTGAGCATATGATGCCATCTTCCTTACATACATGGTCAAATGGTTTTTGGGACAAGTGGTTCCCTGATATTTGTCGAAATCAGGCACCTTAAATTTTGACGAAATTACAACATTTGGCACCAAACAAAGTTCCGAAGCATCCCGCAGACCATAACTATTTACTCCTTCAATGGCCCATAGTCTTTCCTCTAGCACTTCCAACTTTTCTTTAGATTGGGAATTCCCTCCTGACTGATTCACTGGAGTTTCACCGCACATATTTTGAGGGAAGGAGTATGGCATGTAGGAGGATCCAAAGTTTGGCATCATTTCAGTCCCCTGGGGCCTATAATGTAGGATGCATTGTGGGGTTTTTGGATTGACAGAAAGTGTCACCGTCGGGGTGTTACCATCTATAGGGTTGACAGTTTGTGTTTGTGGCATTTCCACAACATCGGTGGGGGTTTGTGTCTGAGCGATATGTTCGGGGTTTTGAATGCCATCTTGTGGGCTGGGGGCCGTTGGTGGCACAAATCCGCGAGGCAAACCGTATAGGGGATTGTTCGGGTTAAATGAAAGATGAGTTTGGTTGCTTGGATAAATAGTGAGAGGCATCATGGCCCCTGGTTGGTTGAAGCCTTGAATAGGAATCTGAGTAAAACCGGGCGGGATGAGAGGTGTGGCTGGATGTCCTTCATTCGAGGCTGGAGGGTTCTCCTCTGTGTTCTTTTCCTTCTGCATTGCTTATAGGATCTCCATCACCTTAGTCATCTGATCCTTGATTTGACTGACTTCATCCCTGATCTCTTGGACTTCTTCTAGTTCATCTGCCATGGCTCTTGTCTGTGATCGAGTGCGATAAGGGTGTCTTGGAGCAATTGTTCAGAAAATCCACACTGTTTTAATCAAAACAAAAGTGAGAACAAAATGTTGGAAAATGCAAAAAGCTTTTATGAAAATCACCTTTGGAGTTTATTATTATTTTTTGAGTTAACACTTTATAACAGACAAGAGATGGTCCCTCCACCCCACACAGAAAGCATTGTGCTCATAACATGAAATGGAGTTGACAACAAATCTAGGGGAGAAAAAACTCTCCACAATAGATGTTGTCTCAAACACACTGGCAATTCTGAATTGAGACATCTCGTCCTACCCTTTGCGCAGAAGGAAGAATCTTATAAGGCAAAGATGTAGTTCACCATATATTAAAGGAAGACCATGCTCCACGATAGGTGTCGTTGCAAGTCAAGTGCAAGAGTTGGAGTGCGAAGGAATCATAGACGCAAGAAAAGATTTCATTAAAAACTCCTCAAAGCAATACATAGAATCATGGAGGCAAGGACAGATTTCATTAAAATCTCCTCAAAGTAATACATAGATTGGGATTACATCATAATTCTCGACATTGTTACAACATTTTCATCCTAAAGTCAATAGCTTCGGTCTCTTTCTTTTTAGCCCTCGAGCAAACCCTCCACACAGTTGCATGAAACCATCCAACTCAGCTAGGAGACGAAGCATAGGGTCCACATGAATTTGTTTTTTTGCCTTTTCAAAGCGTTGGACAAAATTTAGAATACAATGGCTTAGCTCCAAATTCATGCTCATATATCTTTTTTCCCATATGTCAATATCTATCCCTCGCTCCTGCGCCTCTTCTCTCCACCACTTCACGGCATTCATTGCTTGAACCACTTGATCATGATAATGTTTTGCTGAGGTCCACCCTAAATCGCACTGCTTCTTGATTTCGACTAATAGGGTATTCAGCTCTTGGACCTTTTGTACCAATTCATGAGTCATCCTGTCTTGTGCACAAATTTGCTTTTGTAAGTTTCCATTGACTCCCCTTTGTCGATTAACTTCCACTTCCAATGAATTTCTCACATCTCCTTGCTGAATGACTTCTTCTTCTAATTGACGTTTTTCTTTTCTTAGTTGATGCCTCTCTGCTGTCAAGGACAATACTTTACTTTAAAGATTCTGGATCCTAGTCATGACACTCGGCGGAACCTTGTCTGTATTCTTCTGGACTCTTGAGTTTGCGGAGATATCTACACACAAATCTCTTAAGTGTTCATTTTCCTTTGTTAACTTCTCACAACGCTTCTGACCAATTACTATTTTCAACTTGGCATCTTGCTTGTGTTGTTCCATTTCCTTCATTTGTGCTTCTAGGACTTTCAGTTGTTCTGCCATTTGAGTTACCGAAGGGGAGTAATCTTCAGCTTTCGTGCTTTCTGCAGGATTCTTGACGGGACGTTTCCTTGATTTTCTCCATGCTTCATATTCTGAGACAATGACTAGGATTGGTCGGCCCAATTGTGATCTCCCTGCCATCCTCACATTTTTCCATGCATTTCTAACTTCTTTTGCCAACAACTTAGTATTCTCCCCATCCTCGTATCGGAAACAACATCCGTCAAGTTGTTCTTCTCGTGGCACGGTTTGCGTCCAACAAAGTTGTCATAAGGCTATGGGGGTGTGTGTAGGATATGCACCCTCTTGGGACCATCAAAGGAACATTTGGATAGTCACCACAACTATAAATGATATCTTGCCCCTGTTGACTTTCGTACCATGGGCATACCCACTTAAAAGAATCTCCTTCCACTTTGTCAAACTCGCTCTTCCATTCCTCTTCATCAAGCTGTCTTGTAGGGATGTTATGGAAGCCTCTTAGTGGATCTGAATGGTGGTTGATATGGCCTTTTGCGTACATGTGAGTCAAGACCCATACATAGATCAACTGTGCACAACATCAGAGCTTCCCCTTTGGATGCAGCTGGCAAAATTCTAGAGTCAAAAGCGTTTCAGCCAATACTGTCAGCACGGGGTTTTTCTTTTTTTCAACTATGAAGAACACGTCCATTGCTGCTTGATCTATCATGTCTAGCGTTAATGGAAACAGAACCAACCCATATATTGCTAGTGCCAATACCCTTTCAAAGGTTTCCCAGTCTTGTCGACCCATTAGTTTCCTCAAATGATTTTCAAGAAACTTTCGGGTTAACCCTCGCGAGTTTGAGTGCCCGGTCAAGTTCACTTCAATTTCAGGAAGCCCTAGTAACCCTGCTATGCTTGCAGTGGTCAAGTATTGCCCCATGTGGAAATACACGATGGGATTTTTCTGCATTGGCAACCTTAACAGGCAAGCATATTCTTCAATGGTGGGTGTAATGTCCATGTTTGGCAACTCGAAACATCTGAGATGTGGGTTCCGATACTAACTTAGAGCACTCAAAGCAGTAGCTTCAACCAGTATGAGAATTAGGTCCAAGATCCCTCCATACTTCTTGACGAAGCTTCTTTGATGTTCTTGAGGCAAAGATTGGCTTAACTCTTTCAGATTCTCTGATGAGTTCAAAATCACCCTGGAGCTCTTGGTGGCGGGAGCATTGCTAGTGTGTCTGACTTTTTCCATCTCTTGTTATCAAATGTGTTATCTCTCACCAAATTATCTGTGCAAGGGAAATTTTATTTTACTAATAACATTTGGAAAGCAAAATTACTTATGCATGAGAGTGTACCAAGATGCATGAATGAATGACATATTGACGATGCATGGCCTAAAATACTACATGCACGAGCATACAATATAATAATGAGTGTAACAGGATGCACGAATGAATGGCATGTTAAGGTGCATGTGGGATGCGTGCAGAAAATCGTTATGATGCATGAGATATAAATATGATTATTCATGTTGCAGAAAAAGATGGAATGCGCTCCCTTTTGTCCTACATAGGTCATATCCTAAAGTTGGGACTTCTGAAGTCAAGACCTTATTTTGGTAGGCTGCTAATGGCATTTTATATGCATGACTTTCGAGACAGATCTAGACCCCTAAACATATGGTCCCCGGATTACCCTCATCTAAAAGATAAGGATCCGAATCCATGAACCTCACCACAGGGACAAATAAGTCACAATACGGTAGTCCATGTACCGGTAGCAATCCGAGCGGAAGAATCAGTGACTGTCAGGGACGCAAAAGCATCACAATAACATCACTGAAGCCCCTTCTAATCTTATGGCATTCCAAGACTCGGGTATAGAGCCCAAAAGCGTGTGAATATGTGATGGTGATATGTGTGCTGGGAGCGAGCCAACAAACTTGCACAAAACCTAAAAAAACTATCCCCCAAACCTGCAAAAGAAAAGCCAACATTTAAAAGAGTTTTCTACCCTAGGGTTGTAAGAATATACAAAGACATTTATAAGAACAGATAAAACTATTTACGAAATAAATAAAACAAAGAAGGGTAAAACTAATATTTTCAAAGCTATTAAAAAATGCACAACCAAACATGTTAGGCCTAACTCTCTACAGAGTCCCCGGTGGAGTCGCCACCAATATTTTATTTGGGAAAAACATTTGAAAAATCATTTATTTTGTCTTTTAAAAAGAGAGAGATTTGATTTCGGGAGTCGGTTACGAGTAGGGAAGGTGTTACCACCCTACATCGCCCGTTTAAAAACGGTACCTCAAGTTAATTGCGCAAAATAATTTTAATAGCCTTTGAAAATATTTATTTTATCCCACTTTTTAAATTAAATTAAAAGATAAACACAATAAAAGAGAAAATTAAATTTTGACTTGACAAAATGATTGATTCTGCTCCTACGTATTCCCGGGTGCGATGGGAAACTCAAAGCCACGTAGTTCTTTAGAAAAAGATTTGATTGGTTGGTTGATTGATTTTAATTTTGAATGAAAATTTGAATTTTTGTAAATGATTTTGAAAATGGATTTTATTTTAAAATTAATCCACATATGCACAGGGTTCAAGATAGCGGTGCTATATGATAAACCCTTACAATTCATACGCCACTTGAGGATGGAAATTCATACATCAACGATATAGATTGTTGCGTGAATTCAAATACATTTTTATTTGAATAAAATTTTATTAAAAGGGTAAAAAAAAATTTAAAAAAAAAGGTGTTTATTATTTTATTTTATTTTTTTAAAAAAGAGGGAATTCACTCTTGCACAAGGTTAAAGATAGTCAAGCTATACGATGAACCCTTACAATTCACACGACACTTGAGGATGAAAAATTCATACATCAACGCCGTAAATAGTTGCGTGAAAAAATAGATTTTTTATTTTTATTTTTGTAAAACTTGTTAAAAGGGTAAATTGAAAACCTTTTATTATTATTTTTTTATAAAAGATAATTCATTCTCGCACAGGGTTAAAGAGAGTTGAGCTATACGATGAACCCTTACAATTCATATGGCACTTGAGGATGAAAACTCATACATCAATGTAGTAGATTGTTGAGTGAATTCAAAAGAGATTTTATTCATTTCAAAAGTGGATTTAGCATACCCTTTTTTTTAAAAAAAATTTCAAGGATTGAAAGTATTTTTAAGGTTTTCTATTTTTCCATTTTTATTCAAAAAAATTTTATAGACAAAATTAGCTATGCAACATTTCAAGCCCAAATTCATAAAGCTTTTTTTATGTTTTACTTTGTTTTTATTTTGAAAATGGGCCAATCAGCTTTGACCCAACAACCCATTGGACAGCCCCAATCCTAACACCCCAAGCTGAAACATGACCAAAAGAGTAAAAAATGAAATAAAAATATAAAACTAAAACTAATTATGAAATAACATCAGAACATAAAAAACAGTTAACAAAACAGAGAGAGAGGAAGGGATCGAAGCAGTGAGCACAATGGCGGAAGAGATGTGGCGGACGATGAGTAGCACGAGTCAGGCGGGCATACGTCTGGGCGGTGGCAGTGGTGGTCCGTGAGCGGCGTGTGGCGGAGGATGCTGCCTAGCGGATTCGTGGCGGAGGACGAGCGGATCTGGTGCGTGGCGGAGATGACAAAGGAGACAGGGAAGCAGAAGACGCGAACGACATCTACACTGGGCGGTAATCCGTAGCTACGATGAGTTCGAGGTGGTGGAGGTCTGAGGCGATTTGTGCAGATATCTGTGGTTGCCAGCTGTCCAAGGCGGAGGACGCGGAGGATGGGTCCGTTTCGAAGCTGGCGGTGCGACACAGAGGAGGGGCGTGACTGTGGTGGTGCAGCAATGACGACGGCGAGTCGGGACAGCGGCAGAGCTTGGGGGAGATGGAGGAGGAGAGGGGGCGACTGTGTATGGGTTCGTTTTCCTCAGAAATGTATGGTCTTTTCTGTTGTTTCTTGTTTTTTTTTTGTTTTTTTTATAACAAAGGACACAGTATAATAAAAAAAGAATGGAGTTTGATGAAGATGAAGTGAAAAACTAAAAGAGGAGAAGAATAGAGGAATGAACTCAAGTGTATTTTTTTCTGATTGATTTTTTTTTTACTCAACTGATAAGGGCCAATGACCTCCTCTTCTCTACAAGGTCCTTCTGTTTATATAGTGACAATAGGGGAAAATGATGCCAAAATTTGTTATTGGCATGTTGAGGGGTAAGGACGAAGGTACAGATGGAGGATGCCATGGTGGTGCTCCCAATATTCTATATAGCTGGAATAGGTGCAGGGGTTGTGCCTCTTATTTTGGAATAAAGCATAAGAAAACAAAAGATGGGACATAAAACAAAGCTGGTTCATACCCAAAATAAAAAAAACAAATAGTAACGCCGGGGAAGGGAGTAGATGACAAAATTTTTATATTTTTCAAACAGAAAGTCTCTTTTCTTTTCTTTTTATTTTTTTATTTTTATTATATTTTTTTTTTTCATTTAGGTTGGATAACTTGGATCATGGGCTTATCTAAATTAATAATGGGCCAAGAACAAACACTTTTTTTTTCTTTTGCAAAGTATTTTTTTATTTATCATTTTGTTTATTATTTTTCAAAACATTAATTAAAAAAAATCCGGACAAAATTAGGTGTTCACAGTTGTCCATCAGAATATGAGTTATTCGGGGTAAATTGAGTGAATTGGGCCAACCTGACTTAATTGGGGCAGACTGACTTAATTCAGCAAAGTTGACCTAATCGGATCGAGATGAACTAATTGGGCCACGTTGACTTAATCGGGCAAAGATGACATGATCGGGCTAGGTTGAGTAAATTGAGCAAACATGGTATAATTGGGCCAAGTTTAGCTAATTGGGCCAATATGACTTAATCGGGAAAATATGACCTAATCGGGCCGACATGACCAACTTGGCTCCAGTTGAGTTAGTCGGGGGAATTTGTCATGCATTGGAATATATGAGTTATTCAGGCATATTGAGTGAATTCGGCCAACATGACCTAATTGGGCCAGGCTAACTTAATTGGGCAAAGTTGACCTAATTGGGCCGAGATGGACTAATTGGGCCACGTTGACCTAATCGGGCAAAGTTGACTAAAGTGGACCATATGAGATAATCGAGACAAATTGAGTGAATTGGGCCAAGTTGCCTTAATCGGGCAAAAGATGACATGAACGAGCCAAGCTGAGTAAATCGATCAAAAATGACCTAATTGGGTCGAGATGACTTAATCAGGCAGACATGACTATTCGAGCGATGACAACAATTTGGGCCAGGATGAGTTAGTCAGGGGAAGTTGACTAAATTGGAATATATGAGTCAATCAGGGCAATTGAGTTAATTTGAGCTATTTATTAAATTTTTTTAAATTTAATATTTCTTACATTTGTTTTTTTATTTAATTTTTTTTATGGCACTCAACTTGCCAATTTTTATTGAAACACCGGTTTCAATTTTTTTTGTACTTTTTTTTTATTTTTAAATTTAATTTTTTTACTATAACTCGGTCAACCAACCAACTAGTAACAACTAAACTTAATATTATATAAGTTATTAAATTAATATTCGTTATCAGAAACCATCCACAAAATTATAATTTATTATATTATTACAATTCTTTTTTTATATTACTATCAATTACACTTCGTTTTAACTATATTTTAGTTTCTTCTAAACCAACTAATTAATTCTCACATTTTTTAATGGTAACCATGGCTCTCTTAAGTTTACCCACAACATAATATGGATGACCCATTAAGAGTCATAGATTAAAGCCCGGTTCTACCAAACAGACCCACTAAAAATATTAAACCCAGGCCAATTAATACCATTTTCTATCATTATTGCCGAAAGATAAAATACTTATCATTTCAGTTACCATCAAAAATTTCAAACCATCCTTCCTTCAACTCATTTCCTTTGCAATATTAATTCCACACAATTCATCGTATACGAAACACAAATCAACACTGGATATGGTTGACCTGATTAATTGTCTGGTCTACATAAAATCAGACTCGACGACAAACCCGATGTGCAGTTGGATTGAACTACTTCAACCGTATATGGTGCTAGTTGTCCTGGACATGGGGATTTCTCCCACCTTTACTGAAGACACATCCAGTGCTTTCTAATTTCACAAATCCATACCATATTTCACATTCATCAATTGGTTTAGATGCAAGCAAATAATGAAAACAATCCTTACTGTAATCAATTACTAGTCGAATTGCTTCAAGACTACAGATAATACCGATCATTGCTAAACAATAACAGTTGCATAATGCTCATGCAAAAAAAATAATAATAATAATAATCCAGGTCCTTATTTGCAGGTCACTTTTCTGTTGGATCTGGTTACATTTCCTGTCTGGACCGATGGTTGTTGAATGCACGAACCACCCTTTCATGATTAATCGTGGTTTGCTAACGAAGTACGCCAATTAATTATAACGTGTTACATGGGGTAGACTTAGTTGATATGCTATTTCGGGACGTGGTACGTCTAAAATTATTATCTGGTCGTTCTTTCTATTGTCAATTTATATATTCCATAAGTTTAACATAATTTTATCCTTAAAAAAGACACAATTTCATAATTTTTCCCAACTTTATTCTGTAATGTAATAAAAAAATAACTTTATCTATTAATTTTTTAATAAATAAATAATATGCATAAATATATATTTAACTTTCTTCAATTTTTTAAAAGAATTCCAAACTTATATTAAAATATTTTAAGTTTTTTATGTTTTTTTAGTAGTAATATTAAATATTTTTACCTGCCTAATAAATGAACCTACTTAGGCTCTATTTGGCAAAAATAGCTGATAAGTTAGTGTTGTGACTCCGGCAAGTGTACCGGGTCGTCGCAAGTAATAAAAATAACACGGTAAGGTATTACCGAGGTCGAACTCAAGGATTGGGGTACCAATTCGACTAATCCGCGGGAAATCTGATACGTTCGGTCAAGTTATAGAAAAGTGTGGTTGAGAGAGAGAGAATCGGATCGAAATTAAATTAACAAGTCTAATTAAATAATTAACTAAAAATCAGAAAACTAAAATGTCCAAGGTCACAAATCCACCTACCCAACATGTACACCCAAGTGATGATGAATTCCTCCCTAGGTTCAATTACAATGTCAACCGGGACCCCTAAATTCTCCTAAATTCACAGCCGTGCTCATTAGGACGTATTCGAAGATTGGATTAATTACTTGCAGGTCTCATAATCCTAATCCCGAATTCTGTTAATTCTTGTTCCCTAAATGGTTGCACTAATCTCCTAAATCCACTTTCGTGTTTATTATTCGATTAGTGATTCCAATTCAAGTTCTAAAACGTGAATCGCCGTTTGGCCTTAACACGTTTAACTAATTAATCATGCAAAACATATGATCAACACATTCAATTCAGAATTGGAAAACATTTATGATCCCGATTCAAGTTCTAAAACGCGCATCGCCGTTAAGCCTCAAACACGTTTAACTGATTAATCATGCAAAACATATGATCAAACATTCAAATCAGAATCGGAAAACAAGAATTGAATTAAAGGAGAAAGACATACATCATATCGGGTTTACATCGCCATGGGTGGCTTCATCGTTCCCTCGGACGAGGGGATTAGTTCCTCATGCTCATAGACAAGCGATCGGACATAACCTCCATGAGAAAGGGAGACGCAGCTCCAAAGAGAAAAGAAACTACCCTAAACACTACTCTAAACAGTGGAAAACTACTAGGATTCGCGGCCCTCCAAAAGCCCTACAACCTCCTCTCGTTGGATCCTTGTTCTGATATGCAACAGCCCTTAAATAGTAATCCTGATCTGCGCTCTCTCGCGAAGCGAGCAGACTTTCGCGAGGCGAGAATTAAAATTAGCGCGCTTTCAATTTAAACTCTCGCGAGGCGAAGGTATGTTCGCGAGGCGAGTCTTCAATTCTAGGCTGTGACCTTCATCACGGCTGGGCCGTGATGGTCTCTGACTTCCAGGGTCTTCAAACTCTCGCGGGGCGAGTCTTCAACCTTAAACTGCCACGGGCGTGGTATTCATCACGGCCAAGCCGTGATGCTCTCTGTCTTGCAGGTCTTCATGATTCGCGGGGCGAGACACATCTCGCGTGGCGAGACTGAAGTGATGACTTTTGCTGCTTTGCTGACCTTCAGGTTCGCGGGGCGAGCATACACTCGCGAGGCGAGTGTCTCAGACTTGCAATTTCCACTGCTTTTCGACTTTCCTTGACTCCCGGAGCTTCACTTATTTAACCTGAAACAACAAAAGCACCCACAAGCGTAATTCTATTCAAAATAACCTAAAAACTACACAAAATACGCAAAATGAGTCAAAGTCCAACTTAGGAACAAAACAAGGCAAATTTGGGCGAAAACGAGAGTGAACTCGAATAAATAGGCATATAAGCCCTAGCTCATCTAGTCATAAAACTAGATAAGCCAGAGGCTTATCAAAATACCCCAAACTTAAACCTTTCTTGTCCCCAAGCAAGCTTAAAACTCAAAAACGACTCAAGACTTGGCAAGCCTAAAGGAATCAATCGATTTCGCACAAATTTAATGCAATCAAAACAGTTTTTCTCCAATGATCTCCCTCCTACATAAATGTAATCCCCACATTCATTTACTTTAAACCATTGAGAACTCATCATTCATTCCATCATTATTCTAAGTTGAGGATCAGAGATACACACAAAGGAAGATCACCTATCTCAAACAATTGCCTTCCTCACAAGGGCATTTAAAATTTCACTCATTCGCTCAAGTTTGTCAAGGTTGTCAACTTTTCACTCAATTTCACATATCAAGAGCACTTCCCGTGAATTTGATTTTCATCTCAAAAGTAGTTCCCACGAAAACATATATGCAACATCAGAAGGTCTTTTAAAGGTTGTAATGGGGCCTGGCTCAGGGTAGGATAATGAAGGATATCTAGGCTTAAGTCCCTAGGAACTAAGAGAGCATGAGCATTTTGGCACTTTTACCACTCAAATTCCTTTTTCCATTTTTCATTTGGGCTCGGGTGACTACAGCCTTTTCCTTGCTAATCTTTTTGTTCTGCCCCTTTTCCTTTGGCAATTTTTTTTTTGTTTTTTTTTTGTTTTTTTTTGTTTTGTTTTTTTTTTGTTTTTTTTTTTGCCTTGGGTTTCAACCTTTATTTTCTTTTTCTCACCCCAATATGACATATCACCTCGTAGCCACCCCAAACTTAGTTTCTCACAACCTTTCTCTTGCTCATTTCCATGCTCTCCTAATCCTAAGATTGGGTTAACATGGTTTTTTTCAGATTTTGGCTCGTAATGTAGGGTCATCAAGAAACAATAGGTCAATTGGGCTCAATTTGGCTAACTAGGGAACATGCATTAGGGATGGTTCTTTTCAGGCCAAGTAGTTATTTCAAAGAAAATCGCCTAAATCATTTGATGCAACACATAATCATGCAAACCATAAAGAGATTCAAGCAAATTCGGGAAAGCGCAACTTAACAGTGATTCACACATTCAAAAACAGAGTTGGAGGCTCAAATTCCTCACCTGGACATTTTGCAAATTGTTTGACCGAGATACGATTCCTAGTGTGTGCACCCCCTCACCCCAAACTTATCATAAATCAAGTAATCACAATAAAATCCTCAAAGTTCAGTTTTCAACTTTTAAGTGGGGATAAACTTTTCTAATTTCAGAACTTAGGGGAAATAATCAATGGTCAAATAATTCATGCAATCAATCTGCGCTCAATCTAATTAAAATCCAACAAGCTTGCCGACACGACATTTCATACAAAAACTCTTGATCTTCTCAAATTATTCAAGAGTGACAAACAAAAACAAAGACACAAACAAAACAAAACAGAAGTTAGGAAAAGAGAGGGATACCTAGCTTGGGTTGCCTCCCAAGTAGCGCTTGTTTAACGTCCCGAGCTTGACTTATTAAGAAGCATCCACCTGGATCCCATAGTCTGTGGTACAGAGGCCAAGGGACGCTCATCATATCAAATCCTCCACCCGGATCAAATGGTTTGTGAAGTGGCCCTTGTAGGAGCAATACGACTCTATCCATACTTCCACCAAGCCCGAGTGTGAAAACTTCTTTGACCTCCGCAATGATGAACTCACTTCCTCTCGGGTTAAACTGTGTTTTCACGAGGAAGTGTGCCAGACCAGTGGGAGGGTCTAGTTTACCAGTGTCCACACATGCATGCAAGCCAACATATTTATCTAACGCATCAAAATCAGGTTGCTTGGCAAGCATGGTGAACTCCTCTGCCACTTTATTTGCATTTTGTTCTCTACCCCCTTGCTCCAGTGCCTTGTCCCTTGCCAACTCCTTTTCCTCTGGTTGCTCTTCCTCATCATGTGGTTGTTCCGGGGCCATGTCACTTGCCAATTCCTTTTCCTCCGGTTGTTCTTCCTCAACATGTGGTAGTTCTTCCTCAACTCCCCGAGAACTAGTTATATCCCAGTCATATCCCAACACCCCACTGCTTCTAGTTGTTGTGGCATTGCATTGGTTCTTAGGGTCGTTCTCGGTATCAACTGGGAGAGTCTCTGGGGGACACTCATTTAGTTGCTTTGTGGGATGGGCAATCTGCATCTCTAGATTCTGAAGTGCCACCCCTGTCTGAGTTGCCAACTTATCAATTGTCGCATTCATCTTCTCAAAAGATGTGGCTATAACAGTTGACAACTTCTCAAGAGCCAACTCCCAAGGTTGTGGTTGCCAATTCTGTTGAGGTTGTTGTTGCCAATTTTGTTGAGGTTGTGGTTGCCAGGCTAGACCATCGTCAGCATTACTCCAAGCGACATACGGATGGTCTCCACTAATATCACCCCAATACTGATTCTGACTCTGATAGTTGTTCTGGGGCACGCTGTCATTATGCCATGGTTCCACATATACTTGAGGGAAGTAGAACGGACAACTCCAAGTGTCATGGTTCCCATCACAATATTCGCAACCCGGAAGCATTCCTACGTGTACCTCGCATACAAAACAAGGCAAGACCAAGTGGAATCAAAGAAGTAGAGAGATAGTAGAAAATAAAAATAAAAATAAAAATTAAAAAATAAGAACAAAAATAACTTAACCAAATAATCAAACTCCCCTAAAATCAGAAAAATTGGTTGTGCCAATCCCCGGCAACGGCGCCAAAAACTTGTTGTGACTCCGGCAAGTGTACCGGGTCGTCGTAAGTAATAAAAATAACACGGTAAGGTATTACCGAGGTCGAACTCAAGGATTGGGGTACCAATTCGACTAATCCGCGGGAAATCTGATACGTTCGGTCAAGTTATAGAAAAGTGTGGTTGAGAGAGAGAGAATCAGATCGAAATTAAATTAACAAGTCTAATTAAATAATTAACTAAAAATCAGAAAACTAAAATGTCCAAGGTCACAAATCCACCTACCCAACATGTACACCCAAGTGATGATGAATTCCTCCCTAGGTTCAATTACAATGTCAACCGGGACCCCTAAATTCTCCTAAATTCACAGCCGTGCTCATTAGGACGTATTCGAAGATTGGATTAATTACTTGCAGGTCTCATAATCCTAATACCGAATTCTGTTAATTCTTGTTCCCTAAATGGTTGCACTAATCTCCTAAATCCACTTTCGTGTTTATTATTCGATTAGTGATTCCAATTCAAGTTCTAAAACGTGAATCGCCGTTTGGCCTCAACACGTTTAACTAATTAATCATGCAAAACATATGATCAACACATTCAATTCAGAATTGGAAAACATTTATGATCCCGATTCAAGTTCTAAAACGCGCATCGCCGTTAAGCCTCAAACACGTTTAACTGATTAATCATGCAAAACATATGATCAAACATTCAAATCAGAATCGGAAAACAAGAATTGAATTAAAGGAGAAAGACATACATCATATCGGGTTTACATCGCCATGGGTGGCTTCATCGTTCCCTCGAACGAGGGGATTAGTTCCTCATGCTCATAGACAAGCGATCGGACATAACCTCCATGAGAAAGGGAGACGCAGCTCCAAAGAGAAAAGAAACTACCCTAAACACTACCCTAAACAGTGGAAAACTACTAGGATTCGCGGCCCTCCAAAAGCCCTACAACCTCCTCTCGTTGGATCCTTGTTCTGATATGCAACAGCCCTTAAATAGTAATCCTGATCTGCGCTCTCTCGCGAGGCGAGCAGAATTTCGCGAGGCGAGAATTAAAATTAGCGCGCTTTCAATTTAAACTCTCGCGAGGCGAAGGTATGTTCGCGAGGCGAGTCTTCAATTCTAGGCTGTGACCTTCATCACGGCTGGGCCGTGATGGTCTCTGACTTCCAGGGTCTTCAAACTCTCGCGGGGCGAGTCTTCAACCTTAAACTGCCACGGGCGTGGTATTCATCACGGCCAAGCCGTGATGCTCTCTGTCTTGCAGGTCTTCATGATTCGCGGGGCGAGACACATCTCGCGTGGCGAGACTGAAGTGATGACTTTTACTGCTTTGCTGACCTTCAGGCTCGCGGGGCGAGCATACACTCGCGAGGCGAGTGTCTCCAGACTTGCAATTTCCACTGCTTTTCGACTTTCCTTGACTCCCGGAGCTTCACTTATTTAACCTGAAACAACAAAAGCACCCACAAGCGTAATTCTATTCAAAATAACCTAAAAACTACACAAAATACGCAAAATGAGTCAAAGTCCAACTTAGGAACAAAACAAGACAAATTTGGGCGAAAACGAGAGTGAACTCGAATAAATAGGCACATAAACCCTAGCTCATCTAGTCATAAAACTAGATAAGCCAGAGGCTTATCAGTTAGCTGATAGCTGATAAGCTAATTTTTAGCTGATAGTTGAAAAACTGATTGAATTTGAAGTGTTTGATAAAATTAATGGTTGAACTAGCTTATAAATATAAAATAACATATTTATGATAGACATGGAAAAGTGGGAATTTCATTAAATGATTGGGGGTAAAAACGAGAGAAAAGACAATAAGCTATATGCTACTAGCCATAAGCTAAATAAATTAGCTTATGAAGAAACGCTATAATCTAATGAAATAAGCTTGTTTACCAAACACCTCTACTTCAGTTAAACAAGCTTATAAGCTAGTCAAATAAGCTATAAGCTAGCTTATTGGACATGCCAAACAGAGCCTTATTACTCCCCCCGGTCCACAACATAAGAAACAAATGAGTCTGTTTTTTTTTTTGTCCAAAATATAAGAAACATACATCAATTTTCACACATATTAAATGCTAATTTCCATTATTACCCTTATTAATTACTGTCATTAATTATAGGCCATCAGAATATTAATTAAAATTAGAATGTGTGTTTTGGAAATTTATATGAATATTAATTACAATTAACTCATTCCAATGCATTTCCTTGGTCTGTATGTTTTAGGGTTTTGTTTCTTATATTGTGGACCGGAGGATATAAAAAATTATCTTGGAAAAGAAAAGAGAATTTTTTTGCTTTTTAAGTTTCCATAAAGAAATAAAGAGGGTTTTATTTTCCAAGATCTCTTGATCTTCTTATTAGTCTTTTAAACTATTTTTATTGTTATTAAGAATCAAGTGAAGAAAGAGAACGTCACCAAAAAAAAGTGAAGAAAGAGAACCTCTAGTAGTCAAGTCTCGTAAGTTACAACCCTTTTATTTTCTAAAAAACGCAGAGAGAGTAATAGGAAGCGGTCTTCTCCTTCATCTTCTTCGAGAATGTTACCCTCTGCAGTTTCAATTGAAGCAGCCATGGTATGAACTCCAGGTTTAGATCTCTAATACCCACTCTGTCTTCCTCAACCACCACACCTTCAAGCGTGTGCTTCTTCTTCTTTGTTTACAGTTCGATAATTAGAGTGTCCCAGTACGTGTACCACTACGAACCAGAGCGTAAATGAACCGCGATCCGGAACGAAAGAACCAATTCTTGGTTCTTGAGGTAAGGGAGCGAGCCAATCCGAACAATGAGGTCGGTGATGGGTTACCGGGGGAAGGGGCTATGCTTAAATGATGAATACTGTAGACTACTTGATGCACACCCTCACCACCACGACAAGACAGAAGCACGAAGGTTGGACAGAGAGTGGAAACAGAATAACAGGATCGTCGACGAGACGACAACCAAAAAACGGGACTTCAAGATTGGCGTATAAAAATATTTTCACCACTTAAACCGGTACCCAGTTGCTATAGAAGTCCTGTGTGTGTCTTTCTAACTGGCTAGGGCACTTTACATCTGGACTGTCACATTATTTCACTCATAAATCAACGGTTCTTGTAACCCGAGTATCAACCCTCACTTATAGCGTTACGCTCCCAGTGCGTCCCTCTTTATTCATGCTATTGTTCCTTGGGTTCTCCTTTTTTTCCGTTATTACTACCTCCTTCACTTTACGTTTTTTTATTCCTTCATTCTAATAAAAGCCCCTTTACGTTGCTGCCCTCCCTCAATTAATTAGATCCTTTTCTTTTTTCAGCAAGCTTTTCACATGGGCCAATCGCCTCCAATTTTCTCTTAATTCCCAATGCCGAATAAACACCTAATTTGGTATCTGAAATTGTGAAGTAGTATCATTCTAATTCCTAAAATCAACGAAATTCCAAATTAGTTCCTGAAATTGTAAAATGGTAATCAACCTAGTCCCTCTGTTACAAATCATATGAACTAAGTTGATATTAAATTTGCAGTGTCAGGGACTTAATTGATATTAAGTGAGTAAAATGAGGGACCAAATTGATACTTACTTATCATTCAGGAATCCTTTTGAAATTTTGATAATTTAAAGGACCAAGTTGATATTAATTCATAATTTTATTGATTAAATTAGACATTTACTCCCCAGTGCCATTTGAACCATCACCCTTTTTCCTCCCTTTTCAATCTTCCAAATTGGCTTCACATGATGTGGGCTCTGATAGTTGTGAACTTGTTCTTTTTTCTTCTTCTTTCAAAACCAAAATTTGGATTTATTTCCAAATGTCCCAGCAGCCATAATAACTTCACGTGGGCCAAATCCATCTCCATTTGCTAAGCCTTTTTTGTCATCTTTTCTTACTTGGTGCAGCAAGCTTATTACACTTATGTGTGAATTAATTCTCCTATTGCCCTAAGTCTTACACCATTTATTATTTCCTACAAAAACAAGTCAAAACATTATTATATTAATTCTAAAAACATACAAATAAAATAAAATACGTAAAACATTATTTAAAACTAAATTACCTAAATTTAGGGATAAAATTCAATCAATTAACATAATTGGGAGCAAAAACCACTAAATAAGTACATAAAAATCACATAATCTAGACAATTATCACGCTATAAGGATACTTGTTAGAATTCTCCAAAGAAAAATTAAAAAACTCCAATGAATTGAATTAGGACTAAACTTAGGTACAATATTATATATACAATTGGTACCGTTCTAAACACAAAAAAATAGTTATGTTCATTAAATAGATGTATCTTTTGAAACAGTTTGTAATAATTATGACATTTTTTAGTGAGAAACAGTTGGAAGGTAAGAAACAGTTTCTAAGTTTTTTCCGATGGCTTATCATTGGAGATGCTCTAAGCATCCAAGGACAGCTTTATGACGTGCCAACATGGCCTAACAGAGTATTATTTTCATCGTAATTAAGTTCAAATAAAAAACCAAAAAGATCTATAATATTTATTTTATATAAAAAATTGAAGATTATTGCTTCAATTTGGGATTGAATAGATTTTGTTTATAGACTTGGAAAATACTTTACACTAAACGAGACATAGATAATTTGCAAACAAAACATACTTCTTAATTCAAACTAAAATATTTATGAATGGAAGGTGACCAAATAAGTAATTTCAAGTTCGCTAATATTCTTTGTTCTCAATATCGTACCAATAAATGACTATTCATCATTAGGTCGGTATCCCTTCCGCTCCCCATCCATGTCCCCTATTTTCCTCCCCATCCCACTCTTCGATCCATGTCATCGGGAGTATTTCTCTCTTATCCCAGTTCCCCACCTCTCCACCGATCCCTTCCCCGAGGGATCCTTAAAGGCAACTTGCACGAACCCAAACCCTAACTTCCTAATTGTCAACAACTATTTTTCCATCAATGCAACCCCTTTAAATTGTCATAAATCCATCCAGCCCCACCTTATTGTTTTAAACTCTGTGGAAGCTGTTCAATGCCCCTTTTTATACCCGCTTTTGAATTTCAAAACCCTCAACCCGCTTTTGCTTTCAAGAATTTGCACAAAATCTATAAACGAGTTTAATTTAATAGAATAATAGAATGACAAGCTTAGTCGCTGAGTTTGAGGTTGTAGCTTCCAATTTGTAAAGGGATATACTTTAAGTTTATTTTATTCAATTAATAAAATAAAATAATATGTATAAAAGATATTTTGATAAGGTACTCGGGGATGGGAATCCATGAGGCGGCGGATCCCCGTCCCCATCCCAAAATTACTGTCAGGAAGATTTTCTCCCTCATTCTCGTCCCCACGGGAAAAAAAATCTCCATCCACGGGTCCCGAACAGGACAGTCCCCGCGGCCCGCGGAGATCCAAATGTTTAGGTGATCATTGTCATCCTTAGTCATATTTTTTAACACCCAGTATGTAAACATCCACTTAAGATACTCATATCAACATGGCTTAATATTGTTCTTACATATCATATAATGTATTGAAAGCAAGGGATAGTATGTGAATATAAGTAGGTATCATCTATATATCCTATTATATATATTTAAATAATAAACTTTGTAAAAAATAAAATTTAAAGAAAAAAGTCTGATAAAAAATTTATAAAAGATTCAATATATTTTTATAATTTATTTCTAAAAAAACCTCCTAATTATAAATAAAGAAAATTTCAAATAATTTCATATTTTTAAAATATCAAATAAACCTGTTTTTATTTAATAGTTTTAAATTTTTTTTAGACAAAAAATTAATAGTTTTAATTTGATATTAAAAAATTGGAAGGGTATATCTAAACCCAATCCCTGATATTATGAAGACAAATTGTTGTCACTTCCCATAAAATTAATTCCGGGTTCCGAAGAGCTTGATTGAAGTGCTCTTAGACCATCTTTAATTATATCTATTTTTTTTTTATAAGCAAACATGTATAATTTACAGTACATGGGTACTCTACAGGAAAAGAACAAAAGAGGACACGAGCAAAACTAGGTACGATTTCAACCCAAAGTGTAAGAAAACAATAGGGTTGATAACATAACTATGGCCACTAAAAGTAGTTTAATTTCCCTTTTTATGGGCCTACCGTATTATTTGATCATTTTTTATTTTACATTATTTCAAGCAATTTTATACTTTAATAGTGTAATTCTTAAAAATTCACCAAATGGATCCCACAAATTATCATACATCTTTATTATTTTTATTTTAATTTTAATTTAAAATAACGCTATATTTTCATTTGATACTAATATTCATCTAACTCTATTTTTTTATCTCTCTTATTTTTATCAGTGTTTTTATGTAAGAACCAGTTGTTTCCATAAGCAATTGTCCTCATGGACGGAGCCAGGCGAAGACAATAGGAGGGGTCAACTATAAAAATTAACATTCATCCAACAAATATATATGCAACAAATTTCATACAAAATATTCTTAAATATGTTTCAAACTGCTGATTACATCAACAGTCTATCAAAATACAGAACGTTGTCTTGCATGTCACAAAAATCATCTTAATTTTTTTGGGTGAATAAAAATCATCTTAAATTGAATCTACATTAAACTCTAACAATTTTCTTTTTCAATTCATACTAGAAACAATCAGTCAAAGAATTATCTTTCATCTTGTTATGAAGTGTATTTTTAACTATAATTTATAGTTTGAAAAGGTTGTTCTATAGTAACTAGTGAGTGCCCGTGCATCATACGAGAACATATCAATTTCTTAAAACAAGTAGACGATATAAATATTTTTTGGCATTTTAAATTGAATTTTCATTTTCATGGAAATTAACAAATGCTTAATATTAATGTGGTAAAATTCATATAAATAATGTTACAAAAAAAAAATCATATAAATAAATCTTCAACCTTACACTACTTGCTTCAAACTTTGCAACCTGCAAAAAAATGAATTAATTTTTAAAAAAAATTGAGAAAAGTAATAGGAATCAAACTTCTTAGACTCAATAAGCCCAAGAAAATGAGCCTCATGGATGTCATTAGATAAATAAAATATAACAACCATATGTTTTTTGTTTTAAAAAAATAAAACAACAACTATATGTTATACACCCTTTTCCAACTATTACCACACTGTCATTCGTTAAGACCAAATTGGAAGTTACAAATTCTATGGTAAATATGATATAACATCAAACACACAGAGAAAAGGGAAGAAGACATGATTAGCGGGGAAATAAAAGCTTTACGTAACTAACCTTACCAGTAGTTTTTGGAAGCAATATAGGAAATGTTTGGAAGCAAAAGTCTAAATAGAGACAAAGTTATGGCAAAAAACTGCAATATTTCACAATTAAGAATAATTAAAATGAATATAGACGAAAGTCATGTTTAGGACATTTGTAAATATCACATATAATATAAGTTGCAATGGATTTAATTCACTGACCTATGACAATATATGCAATAGCTTGGATCCTCCCATCATGTATTAAAGAAAATTAGTTAGTTCAAATATCATTCATGAGTAAAAAAAATATAGGAAACAAAAATGTTAAACAATTGTTTTAGACATTACACTCTCATCCAAAAGAACTAATTCTACATTATCTCCAAAACGTGGTTGCAATAAATTTGGCTGATCTCCAAAACGGGGTTGCAATAAATTTGGCTGTTTCTAAAGGCGTATAACTCTCACTTTGATCGTCCATTCATCTTTGGATGGAGAAATGTCACAAATAAAAGTAATAGGTATAGCCATAGTTAAATCTTTGAAGTTACTCTAAAAGAAACTCTCAAAAAATAAGAATATATCTTTACTATATCCTCTAGACGTATATTTGAAGATGAGAATGTATATTATGATTGATATATTTGTACAGAAATATGTATTGCTTCATTTGTGAGAAACTTTTAGAAATTATGTTACCATTAATAAAATATAAAGGCATGATTGAGTGAAATTTTATTGTCCAAGCCATTAATTTGTTTATATGGCTCGAAATCAAAAGGGAATCATACAATAAATATAGAAGGATTTATGGATCATAGTTAAACACACTTTATTGTTTTATCACGATTCATGTACTACATAGTTGCACGAGAATGTATATTTGGTGAAAATAAATGTTGTATGATTAATAATTTGTCGTTTGAAAGAAAAACCATCTTAAATATAATGTTTTAATAGTTTGTAATTGTAAATTAAATTTTATAATTACTCTGAAGGTGACATGTGGCAAAAGTTTCCAACCATGGTTTTTGCTTTACTATTTAGTCGCTTTAAATAAATTAATTGGAAATGATTGATAATCATCAATACCAATGCAAGTGAGAGGATAAATGTTTTAATAGCTCAAGCACAGATTCTAACACATGTATCTCTCTATATACGACGTATCCTTATTTTCCCGAATATCTTAGAAATATCTATCCAAAAAATTATAAATATCATAAACACATTCTTATTTTTAGTTGCTTTAAATAAATTAGTTGAAAATGATTAATAATCCTAAATACCAATGCAAGTGGGATAATAAATGTTTTATATTTTATAATTTATAATTTATCCCATCCTTATTTTTAGTTCCTTTAAATAAATTAGTTGTAAATGATTGTTAATTCCCTAAATATCAATGCAAGTGGGAGAATAAATGTTTTATAATTTATATTTTGAATAAAAAATCACCCTAAATATCATTTTCTAAATATGGAATGTTTTTTCCAATTGTCAAAAGAATTTAAATTTTATAATTACTCCGAAGGTGACATGTGACAAGAGTTTTCAACCATGGTTTTTGCTTTATAATATTTATAGATAAAAGGCAAGTGGAAGAAGAAATGCTTGATAATTTTATAAATACTTATTAAAAGTGGAATATTTTGTCAAATGTCAAAAGAATTTTTAATTTTAAAGTGGCTCTCAAAATGATACATGGCATAACTTTACATCCATGATTTTGCTTTATAATGTTTATAGATAAATATTATTGTCTTAACCCAAAAGATCCCTAATCCGAATAGTATCTATAGAAGTAGTTTGGATCCTCCCATCATACATTAAAAAAAATTAAGAAGATCAAATATTAGTCATGAAAGAATTTGTAAAAACATATAGTTAAAAAACGTTGAGCAATGGTTATAGATAAGCCATTCTCATCCAAAAAACATTAACTCTACATTACCTTCCAATTGATTTGCAAAAAATTGATTTTTTTCAAAGCCATATCACTGTACTTTGATTGTCAATTTATCTTTTGATGGAGAAATATCACTAATAAATTGATCGTTTTAGCCATGAGTGAAAAATAGAAAAAAAGAAACTTTAGATGAACAAACCTTCTCAGGAGATGCTTGAATTTTATATTTTCATTTGATTGTCTATATTTTTATATTGCCTCTATTAGGTTTGATAAAGAGTAAACTTGCATCTGAAATATAGGAGAAATAACTCAAAGATTTAAGTAAATTACATAGAGAAATGATTCATCATCTTGAAATTATTTATTTTCTTTGACAACATATATAATTTATGACTCTTTGTTTATCACAATTCACGATGTACAACAATTAATTTAGTTGCTTCAAATAAATCAATTACAATGAAAATGATTGATAATCTTCAATACCAATGTAAGTGGGATGAAAAATATTTGATAATTCTAATTTTTATTTTTAATATATATATATATATATATATATATACTTTCTAAAAGATAAATGTTTTTCCAATTGTCAAAAGAACTTAAATTTTATTATAAATATATAATCAAGAGAATTATATGTATACGCTATTGTATAATTTTTTTATAAAAAATACATATAGCTTTTATCTTTATAATAATAATAATATATGATCCACAATTATTAAAAAATGATATTTTCCAATAATATTATATATTTTATATAAAAAATATAGCTTTTATCTTATATATATATATACCACCTGTAATTATTAAAAATGATATTTTTATTTTTATTTTTAAAATTGTATGAATCAAATGTAGATAATAAACTTAGATAATTGGAAATGAATTGAAATTATTATTTAAATAAATTATATTGGAAAATGATTCATCTTGAAATGTTTTAATTGCTTTGGAAACATATATAGTGTTAAATGTTGAGGGATAATATAAGGCAAGTGGAAGAAGAAATGCTTGACAATTTTATAAATTTTATAAATAATTTCTAAAAGTAGAATATTTTGTCAAATGTCAAAAGAATTTTTAATTTTAAAATGACTCTTAAAATGACACATGGCATAAATTTCCATTCATGATTTTTGCTTTATAATATTTATAGATTATAGATACATGAAGTGTTAGAATAAGAATAATCACTATACATACAGAAGAATAGACTTTTGTTTTTCTAGTTTTTAACAACCATTTACATAACTCATAAATAATTTCCGAGCTAGCCTATTAGTAATTTTAAAATTAAAAAAGTTATCAATTTTAGAGTTTATATTAAAAAAATATTAGGGTGCGACAAGGCCCCTCTCAACCCATATGTAGATACGTCCCTTATTGTTGTTACACGTATCTCTCTTTTTCTCTTCTCAATCAAATAAAAGAAAAGAAAATTAAAAAATTCATCTACTTTCACTCTTTTCTTTTCTTTTTTAGTAAAAAGGAGGGCTAAGCCCAAAAGAAACTAACCAGCTACGAACCCAGGCAAGGAGACCCCAATAGCACCCTGAAAGAGGAGACTGGCACACCCATTTGGGGATGACTCAAAATATGTAATCCCAACTCCATGGAATGAGCTAGATTAGCTAAAAAATCAGCTACCCGATTCCCCTCCCTCCAAACATGGGAAACATGGATCTCCCATTTTCACGCACGTAGACTGTAAATCGTTTTAATCATTGGGGCATAAGGATGGTTATCAGGACAACCATTAGTGAGGAACCTCACTGCCACCGTAGAATCACTCTCCACCCAAACTCTTGGTGTTATGACCCAAATATGTTATGGCCCAAACACTAAACCCAAGTGCCATGATCTATCTTAAGTTAGGAAAAGTCTAGAATAATGATGAGTCAAATCATTTAGGAAGAGTCTAGAATAATGGTGAGTCACTATGATTAGTCACTACTAAGTTTATTAGGTTTGTTATTAAGAATGCTATATATGTAATGAATGAATACAATGAAGTAAGAAGAAGAATGATGAATGAACTTTAGTATTTTGAGTAGCTTAGCTCTTAGTTTTTCTTTAGCTTAGCTTGTAGTTATTTCTGTCCATCACAATTGGAAAAAAATTATATATTAAAGACAGCCCAAATGAAGATCACTTCAGTCCCAACCCTAATGTTCCTTCTCTGTAATGCAAAGCTCCAGCCTCCATGGCACCCATGGCCAGCCAGATGCTGGTCCGTGTGACTGCACCATTGTCGAAAAACGAGCGATCATGGGGGAGCTTGACCGGACTGAAGAAAATTGCAGCTCCCCTGGCGAAGACGCTCGGAACGGAGATGGAGAAGACAAGGCCGGGACCGTAATGTATCTGGACAACAACGAGTGCACCGTCTGAAATATCCGGTTGCGTAGAAGGCAGCACGTGGCGGTGGGGAAGTCGTTTGTGAAATATCGCCGGGATCGAAAACAAAAATGGAGTGTGGTGGCGGCTCGGCAGCGATGGTGGTGACGACGTTCACAGTCGTATTATTCGGCAACGGCATGGATGTTGGCGACGCCGACGTCTCAGACTCGAAGCTCCTCAGATCTAGTGCGAAGAATATGAAAGGCAAGTCGAACTTCAAGCCAAAGAAATGGATGGCAGAGACGGCGATCGGAAGCCGTGGAGCAGCGACGGCGGCAAGCGAGCGAGCCAAATCGTGTGAGAAGGTGGTGGTGCTGAAAGAGATGTCATTTGCTTCGGCAATGTCTGCAGAAATCACTGTTGGAGTGGAGAACACTGGTGCAGTGGCGATGATGGCGGAGGAGTTGAGTCCGACTTGCTTTGTTTCTACATCACCATTCTCTGTTGGTTTGAAGAACATGGGTGCAGAGGCAGTGACAATGGGGGGACTCTGATGGAGGAATGAACTCAAGGGTTTCAGAGGATTGGAGTCTGGATTGTATAGTGTGGATGACCTCAAGGAAAAATTCATTGTAACGATCAAAGGAAGCCTTGAAGCTTTTGATGGAGTCTTGGAGGTGAAGAAAATCATAATGGAGAGCATATTGGTAAGTGTGGGGGTAACAATGGTGGGTGGTAGCCATAGATTAAATTGGGGTGGGTGAAGGTGTGGTAATGGTAGTGCTGTTGACAGTGAAGGGATCAAAAAATTGTGTGTAGCCATGATCAAAATAGGGGTTGTACGATGGGGCATAAGTGGTGGTGATGTTCGTAGTAATGGTGGGAAAAAATAGAGGAGGTGAGGCCATGACAATGAAAGCACCAATTGTAATGAGCAGAAATCTCTACAAGCTAAGCTAAAGAAAATCTAAGAGCTAAGCTACACAAAATATTAAAGTTCATTCATCATTCTTCTTCTTATTTCATTGCATTCATTCATTACATATATAGCATTCTTAATAACAAACCTAATAAACTTAGTAGTGACTAATCATAGTGACTCACCATTATTTTAGACTCTTCTTAAATGATGTGACTCATCATTACTCTAGACTTTTCCTAACTTAAGATAGATCATGATACTTGGGTTTAGTGTTTGAGCCATAACATATTTGGGTCATAACACTTGGCAAATGATTATCCCAAGCCATATGTAGGGCTGACTTTCACTCTTTTCCTTTCTTTATCCAGTATCCTGATCAAGTAAAAGCTTAGGTAAATGTACTGAGTGTTGTTCTTTCTCTCACACACATCGCATAGATTATTTTGAGAGAAATAGAGAATCTTTTGTTTCGTGGTCTGCAAGTAGAATTTTTTGTTTGCACTCTAAAATGCCACTTGGAAGGAGATTGGATTGACAAAATTTGGATTCCAAAATCGACGCATTTTTTTAATACGTATTTCTAAATACATATATCTAACGTGTTATGAGTGAAAAACAATCTCATATCTCAGATTTTATCATTTGGCAATCCCATTTTCCCTTCCATACAAGCATTGCATTCTTACAAACCACAATCAACCCCTATCCAACTTATGGTGCAGTTTGTAATTTGAATTGGATATTTGGATTATGGGGTTGCTTTTGAAGTTTGGACTGTAGGATTAAATGAGTCCAATGACAAAGTGGTCTATATGGCTGGAATTAAATGGCCACCACATTATTTTATTCAATTGAAGAAAAATTACAACTTAAATGACAAATTTTGTAGACGTGATCATCAAGGACTAGAGACTAGAGTCAGTCTTTGGGGTGGGGACCAGCGTCTAGGTTGTAGGGCTGATAAGAGCCAAAATTGGGGTTGTCAAATGTCAAATCTGCTTGACCAGAAATACTAAGTGAGGCCGTGGAATTTTAAGCCATACAATAACGTCTTTGTTTATTGTTATCACTTATCAGCGTACCAGGTCAACAAATGAAGATTCCATATCCCTTCCATACACAAATTCTAAACAAATCGCTCTCAGTGACAGGGATTCGGTTCCTATCCATTCACGGGAAGTGCCCAGTGACAGCGAGTGCTTTCTCTTCTTTTTTTTTTTTTTTGATGAATATGAGTGTTTTCTCTAAAAACTTCAAAATTGGAAAAACCATTCAAATTCAATATATTAATTTTCAATCAGACACGGATTTCCACGCAAACGATTTGTGATAGTTCTGGTTTTGCGATAAAATTCTAGTTTCAGTTTTGTAAGTAGTAGTTTATTTCCTTAATCCCAACAAGGGTCAAATGCAGTGCTATCGAGCTGCATTTTTATTGCCTCTGGATAATTTTGGGAATCACAACTGTACCTGTCTTCTTTTTTTTGTGTGTGAATATAATGGTATATGTCTGTTTTTAAAATTGTATTTAATAAAAGGAGAATGCTAACAAGTAATCATAGGGTATTATTTAAGGAATAAAAAATAAAATTTATATGTGAAATAGTGTATTTAGCATTTCGAAGAGTGTGACACCTAGTTTTTCAATACAAATTTTTCCTTTTATGGATTCCTTGACCAATACCCTTAGGGCACTCGTTAGCAAGATCCTTAATAAAATAGTATTAAGTTTTAGACCCACTAGATTTAATTCTAGGAGAATGCTAACAGGTGCCCTAAGGTGACATTTGGTTCTGAAATGTTTTATTCCCAAACAAACTACGTTATTGAGAATTACATTCTCAAGAATATTTCTTTCCCACCTTCATACATGATAATAGAGTTTGATCCAAGTTTCTAACTATCTTTTACTAATTTTATGCTCAATAATCTTTTATGTCTGAGAATAAATATTTAAAACTTGTATTAAATATGAAAAACTCTTATTACATTGCCAACATTTTCGGGAATATTATTTTAAAACTTCTACCAAATGGTACCTTTTTTTTTACAGGCAAATGTTAGTAATTAGTATGTTATGTTAGTGGAGGGAGTTGAACCCATGACCTCCTTATCACTTCAAACCAAATGGTACCCAAGGGCATTGGTTAATGATTTTAAAATAGAAAATTGACATTGGGACTTGGTACATTTTATATTTTGAATAGTAATAAACTTACTTTTCAACAAACTTTTACTTTTTGGGTTTATTTAACCATTACTCATGGGGTACTGGTTAAAATAATCCTTAATTTTAATATCTTCTTTTGTAAAAGATATCTGATTTTATATATGAGACCCAAGAATTCTTTATATGTACCCTTTCAAAATTTTCCATTCAAATAAAATCATTATTCTAAACTCACTTTTAAAATATCATTATCAAACACAAATCACAATTTTTTAAACTCATATTTTGAACATCAATTCTTTTAAAAATTTTGGGGTAGGTAGATTTGATTTTAAGAGAAGCAAAAATTTCTAACTTTTCTGTTGCGTATAATTAATTCGACTTGTAAGACTCACAAAATTATTTTCCATTTACACCTCAAAAATGGTTTTACTTTATCATTCAAACAAAATAAATTCTTCCAAACTTGATTTTAAAATACTATTACCAAACACAAATCAATATTTTTTACCTTTAATTTTTTTAAAATCAAATATTTTAACATCAATTTTAAAATTTCACTTGAATGTTAAAGAAACACAAATGAAAGGACTATATTCTTCTCTTGTCACTCTATTCTTTATCTCTTTTATCTCTCCTACTAGTTTATGGACCCGTACCATAGACGGGAAAATATGCTATTTTTTATGATTTCATAAAAAAAATGTAATTGATGATTTCACATCTTTTTTTTTTTTTTTGAGAAATTATATACCAAAAATTGTTGAAAATTATTTTGTCTTAACCGTCAATTACAAAGTGTAACATACTGTCTTATAAATATATATATGCACTCTAGCATGTTATCTATACGATGCACATGTAACATTGGTATCATACTTCTTTAAATATGTGATTAATCAAAAAGGTGTTGTCTCATTCTTCCACTACATTGGTATCATACTTCTTTAAATATTTAATAGCAAATACATGTTTCCAAAGCAACAACTGCATTAAACCCCAAGGGGTTGGTCTAGTGGAGCATGACAAGGTCTCTTTTTCCCTGTCTTGGACTGGGACATCATCCCCTCACCCTAAATTTTTTTCATCAAAAAAAAAAAAAACTGCAGTTCAAGCTCATTAGTCATTTTTCAATGTTATTTATTTAAGCATTAATACTAAACACAAAGCATTAGTTTCTTCTCCATTCAAAATTTATTTGATTTGTTTCTTGTATTTATCTATCATATTATTATTTTTATTCTCTCTAGAAAATCTATTTGGTTTATTTATCATATTTCCTCATTAAGCAAGATATTTTTAGAAAATATATTCATCTGTCATATTGCATTTCTTATGTCTTGAGAATCTATGTAATATCTATTTAATTTATTTATCATTTTTTCCAGTTAAAGTTTCCATTTTTTAGAAAATATACTTATGTATCTTATTATCATTCTCTCTTAAAAATTTGTTTGATTTATTTCTTTTATTTTCTCCGTGCAAGTTAACTATTGAATATTTTTATAAAATATATTTACCCATTATATTATTTTGTATTCTCTTTTGAAAATATATTTGATTTATTTCTCATCCTTTCCTGTGCAAGATAGCCCTTTTTAGAAAATATATATTTAATTATCATATTATTTTTTTCTCCTCTCTTTAAAATATGTTTGTTTTTTATCCTCTTTTTCCTGTGCAAGTCAACTGTTTTTAGAACCTCCAAAAAAAATAACTATTTTTAGAAAATATATTTGTCTATCACATTTTCCCTTCTTTCGTGAAAATCTATTTGATTTATTTCTCATCTGTTTCCCGTGCAAATTAAATATTTTTAGAAATTTTATTTACCTACCATATTTTTTTATTCTCTTTGGCAAATCTATTTGATTTATGTATTCTCTTTTCTTGTGCAAGATAAGCATTTTAAGAAAATATATTTATCTATCATATTATTTTTCCTTCTCTCGAGAATCAATTTGAATGTTCTTGGCAAAGGAAGTGTGAAACTGAGTATCAGTGGTGTCACTCATGTGATACAAGATGTCTTTTATGTGCCTGAACTCAAGAATAACCTCTTGAGTATAGGACAATTACAAGAGAAGGGGATAATAATCATGATCAAGTCAAGAACGTGCAGCATCTATCATCCTCACCAAGGGTTGATTCTACAGGTCAATATGACTTCAAACAGAATGCTCATATTGTCTTCTAGAACTCTAGAGAAGAAGGAAGCATGTTTCAGCACCACAACACAGGATCTTCCTCACTTGTGGCACTGCAGATAAGCTCATCTCAGTCACAAAGGGTTGCAATTGCTGCAAACATGGAATATGGTTCGTGGTCTGCCTCAGTTATCTGCCTCTACAACTGTGTGCTCTGATTGTGTTAAAGTAAAGAAACATCGTGAGCCAATGTCAAAGAAAACTCAGTGGAGAGCAAGCCAGAAGTTACAGCTGGTCCATTCAGATATCTGTGGTCCAATCACTCCTCCATCTAACAGCCAAAAGAGGTACATCTTATGCTTCATAGATGATTATTTGAGAAAAACATGGGTATATTTTCTACTGGAAAAGTCAGAAGCTTTCTATCACTTCAAGTGCTTCAAAGTACTTTGTGAGAAAGAAAGTGGATTGCCTGTTAAATGTCTTCGTACAGATAGAGGAGGAGAATTTAATTCATTGGAGTTTAATGAATTTTGCAAGATGAATGAGATAAACAGGCAATTAACTACAGTCTACACACCACAACAAAATGGAGTAGCTGAGCACAAAAACAGGACTGTGATGAACCTGGTCAGATTAATGTTATCTGAGAAAAAGGTTCCAAAGACTTTTTGGCTTGAAGCAGTGAAGTGGATAATGTATATTCTAAATCGATCTCCCACATTGGCTGTTAAAGGGATGACAACTTGGAGTGGTGAGAAGCCTTCAGTTGATCATTTTAGAGTATTTGGATGTGTGGGGAATGCACACATTCCAGATGCTAAAAGGACAAAGCTAGAGAACAAGAGTGTTAAATGTGTTCTTCTTGGTGTTAATGATAAATCCAAGGGATACAAGCAGTATGATCCTGTCTCAAAGAAAAGTTTTGATAAGCCGAGATGTGATCTTTGAAGAAGAAAAACAGTGGAGCTAGGATTAAAGCAACAAGGAGGTATTGCAAGAAAATTTAGAATGGGGAGACAGTGAGTTTGATGATGAACAGGTTGATGCAACCGCAAATGAGGAGGTAGAACTAGGTGAAACCGATCATCCTGAAGCTCAACAATGCCAAATCAGAATGTTGCAGAGGGCAGAATGAGACATGCTCCATCATGGATGGAAGACTATGTGACAGGAGAAGGACTATCAGAAGAAGATGTGATCAACATGGCCTTGACAAAATCTGCAGATCCAATGTGCTTTGAGGAGGCAGTAAAATATGCTAAGTGGAGACAAGCAATGGAAGCTGAGATTACAGCTATAGAGAAGAATCAAACCTGGAAATTAGTTGGGTTACCAGAGGGTGCAAAGAAGATAGGGGTCAAATGGATATACAAAACCAAGTTAAATGAACATGGTGCAGTGGACAAATTCAAGGCACGACTAGTGGCAAAGGGGTATTCACAAGAATATGGACTTGACTACAATGAGGTGTTTGCACCTGTTGCTAGGATGGATAAGGTCAGAATGGTATTAGCACTTGCTGCACAAAGAGGCTGGAAGATCTATCAGCTTGATGTGAAGTCGGCCTTTCTTCATGGAACATTGAGTGAGGATGTGTATGTTGAACAACCAAAAGGATATGGGGAGAAAGGAAGTGAGCATATGGTTTATAAACTGCATAAGACTTTGTATGGGCTAAAACAAGAACCACGAGCTTGGTTTAGCCACATTGAGTCTTACTTTATTAGTGAAGGATTCCACAAAAGTCAGAATGAGCAGATACTCTTCATCAAATGGAGTAATTGAACTAGTTCATTGTGGAACACAAGATCAAGTTGTTGATGTGATGACCAAGCCTCTAAAGTTGGATTCTTTCCAGAAGCTTCGAATACAGCTAGGAGTGTGTGAGATTCCAGAATTAAACAAATTGCACGACTGCAATTAGTTTAAGGGAGGGTTTGTTGAGTTTGTTATTTATCTTATCTTTAGTTTTTCTATTAGATAAATCAGATTGCATTCTGATAAGTTAATTATATTTAGTTAGTTTATCTTTAATTAGCTTTAGTTATCTTTTATTTGGACTTATCTTATCTTTCTGTTATTGTTGCTGATCAATGCCTATATAATGGCCTGACTTCTATTCAATAAAGCATTCATTCTCCAATTTGTTTAAGAGAGACTTTGCAATATTTACAAGAAGAAAGAAAACAAAAAAGCCCTTGGGGGATTTCTATATACTTGATCAAATGTATTATCCAGATAAGCCTAAATAAAATTCATAGTTAGAGAGGCCTTGATGAACGTGGTTTCCATTTCCAATACTAATAAAGCTAGCCTTCATTACGGCGCTACCGTCCTTGCTCTTTTTCAAAGCTTCAAGCTTCTTGTTATCTAACTGCAAAGAATCAAAATGGAAAAATAAGATGATAATCAAGATGACAATACTTGTTCCTACCAAATACGGTATTTATCGGAATATAGCCGGAACGGGGTGTGGCCTATATTTCTAAGAATGAATATGAAGGGTCTTTTAGAATATAGCTTGACAGAATGATATTCTGCTCCTACGTATCCCAAGTGGGAATCAAAGCTAATATAGTTCTCAATGAAATATTGGGTAGTTTCCCTCCTTGGGGAGGTCTTGTATTTATAGTGTTACTTATAACTGAATAATCATCTAGATAAGTGCTCTATATTTATAATAGATAACCATAGTTATATGATAAGATTGTTATGCAGAGATCTCGGGTGGTTATATTTCATTATCTTCTATCTTATCTTAAATCTGTTATAATTGAGACTCGGTCAATACTGATTCCTTATCAGTATATTATCTGTTAATGGATATGTGAAGCTCGGTCAATACTCGTTCTTTGAGTCTATCGAAAGCTCACAAAAGCTAGGTATGGCCAACATTATCACAAGTTGAGTCAAATATTGGGATACAATAACGACAATAGAAGTCTACCAAAAGCACATGATGAGTAGGGAATCGCCGAGCTTGTCAAGGGTTTGAAACGAGAATCTAAAGAATAATAGGAGTATTTTTCAGAAGGTTCTAATTGAACATTAGAAGGCTATATCTTAAACATACAGCGAAGAACTTAGATGAGTTCTAGACGAGCATGAAAAGGTTTAAGTCAAACAAGTTTTGAAAAAGATCTAGACGAGCATTAGAAGGGCAAGTATAGGAAGACTATGTCTTATGAAACCTAATGTTAGAAGGCTAGCAAGCCTTGCATTAGCTCCGGATAAGAAGGGAAAGGTTTAAGTAATAAACCACGAATACATATGGATGAATATTAGACGAGCACGGAAATACACGTGTAAAAATTCAAATAAACGAGTTCAGTACGGTGACAACCATTCGATGAGCATGGGAATGTCGAGATTATCCAAAGCATTGGCATAAGGAAATTAGTTAAGTCTCCAAAAAGACTCGAACGAGCATCAGAAGATTATGTCTTCAAGAACCAACATCCCTAAAATTTGCACACACGAAATAAACTTGAGTAAACAAGCAAATTCGGTACGATTAAGTACTAGTAAGGCATAAATTATTGAGTCATGTGAAGCCAGGTCAAATAACTTAATAAAAGCTCTTTCGCCTTATTAAGACTCAGAGCTTGGGAGACTTGTGTACTGCCTGGGAATAAAGGACAAGTATTGACCGAGCTTCACATATCCATTAACAGATAATATACCGATAAGGAACTAGTATTGACCGAGTCTCAATTATAACAGACTTAAGATAAGATAGTAGATAATGAATGTGATGTTTGGTATCTGGAATGTTTTATCCCCAGGATTATCGGGAATAAATTTTTCCCACATTCATACATGGGAATAGAGTTTTCCCAAGTTTCTAACTACTATTCACTAATTTTATTCTCGGGAATCTTTTATTCTTGGAAATATCTTTTTAAAACTTATATCAAACATGAGAAACATTTATTCCCATGCCAACATTCCCGAGAATATTTTTGTAAAACTTATACCAAACGCTACAAAAATATCACCACCCGCGATCTCTGCATAACAATCTTAACATATAACTATGGTTATCTATTATAAAGATAGAGCACTTATCTAGATGATTATTCAATTATAAGTAACACTATAAATACAAGACCTCCCCAAGGACTGAAACTACCCAATAATTTTATTGATAACTACGTTAGCTTTGATTCCCACTTAGGATACGTAGGAGCAGAATATCATTCTGTCAAGCTATACTCTAAAAGACTCTTAATATACATTTTTAGAAATATAGGTCACATCCCATTTTGACTATATTCCGACAAATACGGTTTTTGACACGAATAATACAAAAAACAAAATTAGCACAAATCCCAGCACATACCAATAGAGTGGCAGCTTGGGGAAAGTAGCGGCAGGCATGGTCACCAATGTTCTTTGCCACACCACCAAGCTCATAGTCATCAAACCTCTCATTCGATTGAAAATACCCAACTTTGTTCAACCCTTTAGCAGGAAAATATTCCTCTATCTGCATCACAAGTAATAGTTATTACAAAAATAAAAAAGGGAAAAAATAAGAAAGAAAACTGTTGAGAATTCAAAATGAACAAATAATCAGTAACCAATATATATAAATAAAAAAAGATGAACCCAGTTGATTATTTTACATGTTCTTCAAAAAAAACATTTTTTTCCAAAGTGACCTATTTTTATAAACTATATATCAAAATAACATACTTTTGAAACAATTTATCAAATTAACCTACTTTTGAATAAAATATTATTTTTTTGTTGACTAGTGGCACCAGTTAGACCGGCCCCATTGACTTGTTGACCTGCCACGTGGCAGGTCATGATTGGTCCAAAAAATATGCACACAAAAAAAAGTAAAAAAAATATTCTTTGGAAAAAACAATAATAAAGAAAATCAGGTCGGCACTGTAACGTCCTTCGTTACATTAGTAACCCAAAACAAATTGTATAAAAATCCTTAAATACATTTAATTAAAATATGTTAATCATAAAATTTTTATCAATTATATAAGTCTGGAAAATGTCTCATATTAAATAAAATAGTAATAATGTATCAAAGTAGTAAATAATAAATCCATACGTCCAAATAAAAACCCCAAGCCTCAAAACCGGGCGTCTGTAACCGGAAAAAACATTCATGGTACCCTCTAATTATTAAAATATCGAATATAATAAACCCCCAAAATAATAAATATATATAAATAAAATTTATGTCAACCATTTAAAGTACAAACTCATAAGCTCAACAACGGTCACATCTCATTGCATTTAATCACATTCACCATGCAAACTCTACACAATGCAACTCCACGAACATGGTACACACGCACAGAAGGTGCAGAAGAGGTTTTCAGTTTCACTCGGGGATATTAATCTCAATCCTTGAAGATGTCTAATGTCAATTATAATGGTGAGAATCATAGGGGTCTTCCCCAGGAATATCTTTTAGAACGAACAGCTTAGTTTTGAGATGTTATTGATTAATGATAGTATGTATGTTTATGGCTCGGAGAGCCTTTATTTTGAATGGAATGTTTATGGCTCGGAGAGCTTTTCTTTTGGATGAAAAATGTAAGATTTTTCCTTTTGGTCGTGTATAGTTTGTTGATGTAAATATTTTCAGAATAAAACCATCTTGATGTATTTTGTATGACTTAAACTTCCGGGATGAAAATATAAATTTTTCAGCAGGTGTTTTTATTTTGGGATGTTGGAATTACAAAGGAGACTCTGTCGAAATTTTTTTTAAAAAAATAATATAATTTTTTATTCAAGTATATTTCTAAAATAAATAGGCTTGCCAGGCTAGGTTGGTAAGCCTGTGCACTGGTCAAGGCTTAGGTTTTGGGTCATATGACAAATTTTATATATGACCAGAATCTATAACAATGATAGATGAAAATGTGGCGTTATTATTTTAAAATGGGCTTAAGTTTTACCGCAACCGCAGGAAAAATTTTATACCCAAGTTTTATGACTTAAAGTGAATAAATTCCCGAAAGCAACCAGCAAATTTATTTTTAATTTATTTCCGCACGTGTTTACGAGGTAATGCCCAAGGGGATGTTACACTAACAAAAAATTCTTTATCTAGTACATAGATCCGATGTTTTTCCAACATATGGATTAGTGCTAGAGTTTCTTTTTCATGTGTTGGATAATTCATTTTGCTATCTGAAAAAGTTCCAGATGCGTATTGGCATAGTAGTTCTTTCTTTTGCCATGGAGGCTTTGCTTTCATAACTCCTCCCCAACATTTATTAGATGCATCGGTTTCTATAATGATTAGATCATCATCTGACGGATGACATAGCTCAGGAAGATCCTGTCATATTAATCTCATTTTTTCAACAATTGCTTCATCTTCATTGGTCCACGACCAAAGTGCATCTTTATTTAGTTTTTGTTGATGCGCCTTTCTTTCAGTTACAAGATCCTTTATAAAACCTTCACTTGAAACATATGTTAGTAATCCAAGAAGTCTTTGTAATTCCTTTTTATCTTTTAATTTGGTTGGAAAATTTCATAATTTTTCTAACACATGTTTTTGCATTATTATTTTCCCTTTTTCAATTTACAATCATAAATAATTAATCTTATTTTGATCTTGTTACACCCTAGTTTTTACACCTATGATTAATTATTTTATTTAGATGTTTAAGTTTATTTTGTTATGTGGTTTAGTTTGAGTAATTAAATTACTCTCTTCAAATTATTTTATTGGGTGCGTTAACACTGACTTATTTCAGTGAATGCACGCTTACTAGACAATAATTTACGTTATTGTCACTATTATACCAGTACAGAAAAATATTTTAAATACTATGATTAAGAGAAAATCATTTTCATATATTTATTCTATTTAATTTTAGAGTTAAAAATATTTTGGTTTGACCTTAATCGGAGATTAAATTTTGGACTTAGTATTTTCTTAGTTGATCGGTTCAACTATTAATCTTTACTCTAATTTGAATTTCGAAATCATATCTTTATCAATCTTTATTTTTAGATTCCAAAAAGTAAAAACATGTTTATTTTAGGCTTAACATTTATCACTCATTTTGTACCTATCACTAAGTAACTGGTTTAAAAACTCAAATTTCTCACTTTTTTCTCTCTCTTTCTCGACGCTCTCTCCCTCTTTTTCTCTTTTCTTCTCTGTTGCTTCTTCTTCTTTCTTTCTTCTTTCTCTTTTCTTCTTCTTCCTTCCACCTTAACTTCATCTTCTTCCTTCCTCTCACCATAGCAGCGCCACCCTGCACCACCGTCGACAGCTCGCCGACGTGAGAAGGAGGAGACACGCGATTGTCTCGTGTTGACCAGTTCGAAACGGAGCTCATCACCGCCACTCACCACCGTTCCTAGCTGCGGTAAGTCCGATCAGCCGCCTTCCATGGTGGTTTCGAACCCAACTCGTTGGTTAAGCTTCTCTCTTTTCTTTTATGCTCTCTTTCAACTATGTTATTCTTGTTCACTGTAGAACCGCCGTTGTCCTCCGTGCCGTCGCCGCCGTTCGCCGCCGCGCGTCCCCCACAACACCGCCACGTGCTTCTTCTTCCTTGTATGGGTAAGTGAAAACCCCATCTATTTTGCTCAGATTTAAACCCCAAATGGATTTTTGAAACCCTAACCCTAACCCTTTGATTTCAGATTTTAATCTTGAAATTTAAGGTTGTTTTATGAAATTGGGACTGTGAATTTGTGTTTCCCTAAACCAATTTCATTATTCTGAGTTTTCCCTAAATTGTATTAAGGAGCCCTAAACTCCCAATTTGATTTTATTTGAATTTGGGTATGTTTTTGTGAAATTAATTATGATTTAGTGTAATTAGGACTCTTAATGGATGATTCCCAAGTTCTTTTTCATGATCTTTTAATCAAAACAAAGTTTCCTTAAAGGGTATTGGGAAGCGTGAGCTCCAAACATGATTTTCTTTGAAAATAACCTTGTTTGGTAATAAGATAAAGTGTTTAGATCAAATTAGAATGTGTGTTTGATCATGTGTAATTGATTTCTGGTTGTTACACGTTGTGGGATTCTCTCTCTGAGACGTTTGACACGGCTATGCTTGCTTGATGGAGTAGATAATTACACTCTTGGAGCTAACGTGAGCATTAAGACGAGGATCCTTTACTTGTCTTCAAAGGTAAGGGGAGACTGCCTGAGGGATTTTCGGTAATTGCATGCTAATTGTGTGTCGTATTTGAGTTTATCTGTTGTGATGTGTGGTGTCAAATTAAATTGTTATATGACTGTTATATGGTTTTTAATGTTTTATGTGAAAGCATGATTATACTGTAATGTATGGATTATTTGTTGGTTGGTTGATTGACTGAGAAGCCTGACATTGGTCAGTGCTCAATTAAATTAAAGATAAAAGCGTTGAAAAAGCTTGATGAGAAATTCAAAGGACTTGATTTATGGAAGAAAAATATTGAAAGTATTTATATTTGATGATGTTTTGGAGAAAAGAGTGATTTCTAAATAAATAGTGAGGACGACATCTTGAAAATATTTCAGTTATGTTGTCTTTTCCAAACAAATTCAAAAATAAGATGAAAAGTTATTCTAAGAAATGTAAATGTCAAGGATATTTTAACAATGATTATGAAGAACTTGTTTTAAAAGAGAAAATCATTTGATTTACAAATGACTTTATTTCCAACGAAAAATATTTTAGAAAAGGCTTAGGTTTTGGGTCATATGACAAATAGGATTGCCAGGCTAGGTTGGTAAGCCTGTGCACTGGTCAAGGCTTAGGTTTTGGGTCATATGACAAATTTTATATATGACCAGAATCTATAACAATGATAGATGAAAATGTGGCATTATTATTTTAAAATAGGCTTAAGTTTTACCGCAACCGCAGGAAAAATTTTATACCCAAGTTTTATGACTTAAAGTGAATAAATTCCTGAAAGCAACCAGCAAATTTATTTTTAATTTATTTCCGCACGTGTTTACGAGGTAATGCCCAAGGGGGTGTTACACTAACAAAAAATTCTTTATCTAGTACATAGATCCGATGTTTTTCCAACATATGGATTAGTGCTAGAGTTTCTTTTTCATGTGTTGGATAATTCATTTTGCCATCTGAAAAAGTTCCAGATGCATATCGGCATAGTAGTTCTTTCTTTTGCCCTGGAGGCTTTGCTTTCATAACTCCTCCCCAACATTTATTAGATGCATCAGTTTCTATAATGATTAGATCATCATCTGACGGATGACATAGCTCAGGAAGATCCTGTCATATTAATCTCATTTTTTCAACAATTGCTTCGTCTTCATTGGTCCACGACCAAAGTGCATCTTTCTTTAGTTTTTGTTGAAGCGCCTTTCTTTCAGTTACAAGATCCTTTATAAAACCTTCACTTGAAACATATGTTAGTAATCCAAGAAGTCTTTGTAATTCCTTTTTATCTTTTAATTTGGTTGGAAAATTTCATAATTTTTCTAACACATGTTTTTGTATTATTATTTTCCCTTTTTCAATTTCCAATCATAAATAATTAATCTTATTTTGAGCTAATACTAATTTTTTCTTACTTAAAACTACTCCATGTTCTAAACATTTATTAAGTACTAATGCTACTTTGTCAAAATGATCATTTAAATCCTTTTTAGTAAAGACTAATATATCATCAATATATATAAGACAAAAATCCTTAAATTCTTTAAGTATAGAGTCCATTCTTCGTTGAAAGATTCTTGGTGATTTTTTGATTCTCATTCGTTGTACATTCCATTCATATTGACCCTGAGGACAACTAAATATTGTTAATGCTTTTGATTCTTCATATAACTTGATTTGATAAAATCCTGATTTATAATCAAAAGGTCTAAACCAATTCATATTTCTAATTCATTCAATAATTAAATCCTTTCGTGGAAGAAAATAAGCATCACCTTCCATTGCATCATTTATTTGTTTATAATTAATCACCATTCTTCTTTTTCCTCGTTTTATTTCATTGTGATTCTCCACATAAAAGGCTGGTACTGAGTGCTTACTTTTTGTTGGCCTAATTAATCCTTTCTTACACATTTCTTCATGTCTTTTTCAAATTCATAGATCTTGCCTTCTGTAAATCATAGGTTTAAATTTTACTTCCTTCGTTGGATCTTTTAACTTTAATATGGTTAATTCATTATTTTTATTATTAATATTTGGATTTAAAGAATTTTCACTACATACTTTTTCTAAAAGCTCTTCTATATGAGTTGGAATTCTACTATTTGGTTCTAAATTTACTAATACATGACAAATTTTTATATATATTTCTCTAACTATCTCACCACGTTTCAGCTTGCTAAACTCTGATTGCTTACTATAACTACATTCGGAGAAATGAATAATTGGAATATGTATTATTTCTGTGCTGTTTTTGATAAATATATGGCGTTTTTAATTATATATAATCTAAATATTGACAAAATGGTGCATATAATCGTAAGAAATTATTTCCTATAATCATATCTAGTCTTGTATCTTGCTGATATATTGTAGGTACTATAAATAATTTTCCTTGTATAATTAAAGTAATTCGTTTTGCTACCCAAAATAGTGGATGTATAGATCCATCTGCGATTTGTATTTTTATTGGCTTTTCTAATTTTCTCATTTATCAAACAATGCTTTTGTTGCTAAACAAATACTTGCCCCAATATCTATATAAGTTTCAGTTTCTCTATTACTTTTTTCTACTATTATTTTTATATAAGTATTATTCAGATTTTGTTTCTTCTAAAGATAGTTCATCTTCTAGATATTCATATATACTTCCTTCAGTATCAGTTAATCCTTCTTCTAATGGTTCAAGTTTATATATCTGATATACTTGCTTTATTAATTTTGATTTTTCTTTAAAATCTTTTTCTTTTCTTTGAGGATAATCATTTGCATAATGACCTTCAACATGACATATCCAACATACACATTTCTTTTTTCCTTTTGGACAATATTTTCTTGGTGTTAATTTTTTCTATCTAAAATATTTTTTCTTATTATTTTTATAATATGTTTTCTTCTTTGGATACGTACTTTTTAGTTTTGGCTTTTTATAATATTTTCTCTTTCTTGCTGGTTTATTACAGCCATAATTTCCAGGTTTTTCCATTTTTGGAATATCACAACAAATTGCATTACTTCCTCTATTTAATTTTATTATTGTTTCTCTAGTTAAACATTGTTCTCTTAATTCTTGGTATAGTATTTGAATAATTTCTCCTAAGGTGTTAGCCGTTTCATCTTGCCTAGATTCCCATAATCTCTTTATCTTAGAATTAAGGGAATATGGTAATTTGTCTATAAAAATATACTTATATATTTCTTTTTTTTCTTCATCTAATTGATAATAAGATTTTTGGTATTCACAAATAAAGGTTTTTATTTGACACATATCACATATTTGCATATTATTTAAATGGGTTTTAGCTTTTTCATTTAAGAATTTACTTATTTTTTCTTGTTGTTCAAGCATATTATATCCTATAAATTCTTGATAGATTAAAGTCATAACTAGTTTGGCAAAATCTTTATTATTATTAACTAATCGTTAATGTTTTTGCCAAGTTTCATCTTGAATGCTGTGTAAAAATCTTTGTACATTTCCTGTTGTTTTAAATAATAGAAAGTTTTTGCCAAGTTTCATCTTGAATGCTGTGTAAAAATCTTTGTACATTTCCTATTGTTTTAAATAATAGAAAGTTTTTTTTACATCCAACATATTTAGCTTATTAAATTTTTCATCAGTTGCTATTAATAATATTATTTCATTAGTCCATTGTAATAATACTTCTTCTTTATTTCTTGCACAATCAATATTTAATATATTTCCCAATCTTATTGATTCATAATGAGGTTTAAATTCTTCTTGATTTTTTGTCCATTTATTATTTTTTCTTGCATATCATTTATTATACATTGTTTCTTCTTCATATTTATCCCATGCTCCATCAGGAGTATATTTATATTCTTCCCATTTTCTTTTGGGTTTTGTTCCACTATATTATCCTTTTTCCATATGTATATTTTCTTCAGATTTTGAACACGAACTATAATTTAAAACTATTTCTTCATTTTCATCATTTTCTTTAGTTACCTGATCCGTCGGATCTATTTTTTTGTATTTGGTCATGTTCTTCTTTTACTACTTTTAACTGTTCTAATAATTGTTGAATTTCTTCTACATCATTCGATTTCTTTAATTTTTAATATATTCATAGTTTATCCTCTCCATGAAGTTATTGGTAGGGATAATTTTGATGGTTCTAGACTCGTTTCTTGTTTTGCTACTATTTTTTTCTAATTCTCTTGATTTTAATAATTCTTCAGATTATTTTATTGTTATGTATTTATTATTTTCGTAATCTTCTGAAAGCTTTTCTAATTGTTCAAGAACTATTCTTAATTTTCAATTTCTTTATTTTCATCTATTTCCTTACATTTACTTATATTGTTTAGTATATCTTTTATATTATTTATTTCGCTTTGTTCTTTTTGTATTCTATTATAAGTGTAATTTACAATTTTATTAGTATTTTCTATTAGTTGGATAATATTTTGATTGGTCTATTCTATTATTTTTTTTCATATCATCGAATTTTATTACTATTTCTTCATATAAACTCATCATAACTTTATAATGGTTGTTGGGTGTTCTTTTTACTGTTTGCTTAGTTGTCATCTTAACCGTGATTTGGGGGTTAAATTAGTTTTTTATTGGTCATTTGTTGAATATGATAGCTTAACTAGCCTATTAACCATCATTTCTTTCTTTGTAGGATAGACTTTATTTTCAGTCAAATAACCAAAGCTAACAAAATAGGAAGGGACGTAAAGCTTGAAGCTAAGATAGATACAGATAGGGGAGTAAAGCTTGAAGCCATAGAATAGGATGAAACTAATGCTAAGATAGATACAATATTATCTTCCATTTCTTTTTATTTTACATCAAAATGAATCCCTCTCCTCTTCGATCTCTCTTTCTATCATTTCGTCCCCTTGCACTTTTCTTCTCCGGCTTGCCATTGATGTCGGTGACTGATGGTGTGGGTGGTTGCCAGGAAGATCGCCGACGATGTCGATGGTGGAAGGGATCTGATGCAGATATGTTATTGGGACACACACAAAGAATCTAGAAGATTGTGGCGAATATGACGGTTATCTGGTCGATGTTGATGGGTATGTGATTTTGTCTATTATCTCTTCCTCATTACTAAAGTTATGTTTTTTTTTAAATGGGTATGTGACTTCTACCCACGCTTCAACTTTCCCAAAGGGATGAAGTGTTCCCATATTTGTTTTGGTTTATACACTTTAAACTTAAATCAATTTATCCTTCGAAATTTCTTTTTGGAATGTCATAGTTAAGCTCATTTCAAATGTTTCTTTTAACTTTTGCCTATTCATATATTTATGTTTACTTATTGATGCTTGGACTGATATACATATATTTATGCTTCATTCCCTTTTGCTTGGACTGATATGATAAATCTTATAAGAAACATAACTATGGATCTATTTCTTATAGGTTTATTTGCTATGACTGAGTAAAGGCTTCATGTCATCCACCTATTTGAATGAATGTTTAAGTGATATATTTGCTCTTCTTTTTGTACCATCTTATTGTATTTCCTATTTTCATGTTTATATTTCAGTCTTTAACTGAAGTTTAGTTCAAGTTGTAATGATTTTTTGTTCAATTTCTTTTGACATTTTGTACATTGTAGTACGATTCTCCCATTATGATTGATGCTCCAAACAGAAGCATAAGACTTTGACATTGAAGCTCTGCTTGTGAAGACAAAAAATACTTTTTTTGCATTATGTAATTTGGTTCAGTTCCAAATTCTATCTCAATAGAGTTGAGCACCAATTGCCCTTGCCTCGTATACAGTATGATGGTGCTCCAACCTATATGATAATGACTTCATAAGTTGGTTTTGAACTTTAGCCATACCATTGAGCTTAGAGTTTTACCCGAGTGTATGAAATTGAATGCAAGCTTTTAAACTCAATAAATTATTGTTCCTGCTCATAACACACGTTTCTTTCTTATCATTAGTCACATCTCTTCTTCTCATGCTTTTTCTATACACTAGTCACCATCTTTCTCTTCATTATTTTTTTCTTTCTTTATCCCAACTTTTCTATTCATGGAAACCAGAAGGACGAAGTTTCTCCCAACAAATTTTTGGTGCTTCCATCATATATTTTTTTTGTGCTTCCCTTAAACATTGCATAAGTTAATTTCAATATGTTAAACACTACATACTAAGGTATAAGATGATGACTCATTTGAGAAGCAATTTTTACACCTGAAGAACGATGCTTAGACTTACCCTACCCCTGCCACTCTTTTTTTTTTCTTTTTTCTTTTTCTTTTGCAAAATATGATTTGTACTCCTTTGAGAATCTGAAAGTTATAAATGTGAAATTAAAATGTTAAACTGTGTATATTAGTTGTATAACCTGCTCGTCCACTGATGTGGTAGAAGCGCTCGTCCACTAAAGTGACAAAAGCGCTCGTCCACCCAAGTGACAGAAGCGCTCGTCTACACAAGTCTTTGGACTTGCTAAGTCCTTAAGAGAAAATCCGTCGAGTGACGTGGCACTGTGGACGTCTACTGAATTTTAGTTAGGCATTATGGATATAGACTTGAGTTATAAGAATAACCCTCGTCTGCTGACGTGGCAAGATGGATGCGCTTATTTTCAAGTCTTTGGACTTAATGTTCTTATCAAGTTATTTAGGTATTCATTTATGGTCTCGCCTACTAAGGAAAAACCAATCTACTTATCAATTAAATTATAAACAATTTAAATAACCTTTGGACGGGTAATTCTTTGCACGATTCCAAGCATTGTATACCTTATTTGAAATTCTTATTATGTATGCTCTATTTGAATTTTTGTATTTGATACTATATTCACTCTAATATTGGTATCGATGTTGTTATATACTTATAGAATTGGCAAACACTAAATTGACATTATAATTTAACTTTATCAAATTTTCAATATTTTTCTCATACAGATATCTACTATATTATCATGTCTAATTTTTTTTACATTCAAACATAGCATTTATGAAATATATCCATTGCAAACTTTGATACATTTCAATTTCAAAGATTTTGTTGACTAATAAATAAATATGATTATATTAAATTATATTTATAGGTTATAACTAAAAGTAAGAATATGGTATAGTACACTTAAAGTTAGGTTAAAAATGAACACCAGATTTGTTACATGTAGAGACTTACCCCACCCTTGCCACTCTTTTTTTATTTTTTATTTTTCTTTTGCGAAATATGATTTGTACTCCTTTGAGAACCTGAAAGTTATAAATGTGGAATTAAAATGTTAAACTGTGTATATTAGCTGTATAACCTGCTCGTCCACTTATGTGGTAGAAGTGCTCGTCCACTGATGTGGTTGAAGCACTCGTCCACTAAAGTGACAGAAGCACCCGTCCACACAAGTGACTGAAGCGCCCGTCCACACAAGTGACAGAAGCGCTCGTCCACACAAGTCTTTGGACTTGCTAAATCCTTAAGAGAAAATCCGTCTAGTGCCACGATGTCTACTGAATTTTAGTTAGGCCTTATGGATGTAGACTTGAGTTATAAGAATAACCCTCGTCTGCTGACGTGGCAAGATGGACGCGCTTAGTTAGGCTTTATGGATGTATACTTTCTTTACATGGTTGCAGACCTCAAAAACTTTCCTTACACCATATATTAATTAATATCACATTACAATTTACAGCTGCATACTATAACAAAATGTGCTGGATAAATTAGCCCCACATGTAAAAAAATCTTTGAATTGTCTTGCCAAAATCTTGGATATATTAATGCATATATTACTTATGGTATCAATTTTTAATCCCATTACAACTTTACCTCTTACAGCTAGCAAATAAAAGGGAATCTTTTTTCGTGGTCAGCTGCTTGAGTGAGTTTCGAAAATATAAAGATTCAAGCTTAAAAACCGCAATTACTTCTCTCTACCTTCTTCCCATATGGGTCATGCTCACGTCAAACATGAATGCACCCCACAAAACCAAAACAATACATACATATGACTCTCCTATTCTCATCAACGGTCGGTCCCTATAAAAAGCTGCATACAAATTAGAGGCTTTCTGGCTTTGTGGGAGAGAAAGAAAAACACACAGAGGGTTCATTGGTTTTCATTCAAGGACGTCCTAGTGCAATGACTGGGGTCGTCGAGGATGTGCCTGCACACAAACATGATTCCAAACTTGGCATATCTGGTAACTACTACCAAACACCTTACAACTTTCTTATGATGTAATGGATATATGTATACACTGTCTTACATACTCGTAGCAAATAATATATTCATTTCATTATGTTGAAAGATATAATATATTCATTCTGGTGGCTTTGCTGAATATCATAAAATTCTTACAATATGGTTTTCTTTATATAATATCATCATCGTAATCACTGACCAATCTCTGTCGGAGGAGCTGGACGATATTTAAGGGTTATTTCCTCCCAACCAGGATTTATATACCATATAATTCTTACAAAAATGGGTTTTTGTGCTGACAAATATGGTTTAGTCTTGTGGTGTTATAGCCTTCATGATTTATGTTATAAATACAATAAAATATTATTTTAAGGCTATAGTGTACCACCCATAAATGGCCAGTGAAACATACAGGTTGACGCAAAACTTACCACATAAATGGTGTAGTGAGTGGTGCACCTTAGCCCAAACCATTATTCATATGCCTTCATCCAATAATTAATATTTAGATTTTAGAAGAGAATGAGATAAGTTCATAAGATGGTATCAAAATCTTCACGACTAAGTTTGTCATGAGTTCAATCCTTAGGCAAGGCTCTTGCATTGGGGGTGTGTTGGTGTACCTTCATATCCGATAAGTTCTTCAAATATGTATATATAGAAATGATTTATGACAAAATGATTGTTGAAGAGTTGAATGCAAATGTTAATTATATGTTCATTTGAATAAAGAGTCATTATTGTATGATATTTTTGTGCTGCATTATGTGATAAATGAAAGGGTATGTTGTTGCAGATGATGATGCTGAGGTTAATGACTCCCCTATTGAGCAAGTCAAGCTCACAGTTCCAATCACCGACGACCCAACTCAGTCAGCTCTAACGTTCAGGACATGGGTTCTGGGGATGGCATCATGTGTGATCCTTGCCTTTGTGAACCAATTTTTTGGCTACAGAACCAACCCTCTATCGATTTCTTCTGTGTCAGCCCATATTGTTTGCCTCCCACTTGGGAAACTAATGGCTGCAACACTTCCCACAAAAAAATTCCGAGTCCCATTGACCAAATGGTCTTTTTCCTTTAATCCTGGGCCATTCAATTTGAAAGAACATGTTCTGATCACTATCTTTGCCAGCTCTGGATCTAGTGGTGTTTATGCAATCAACATCATCACAATTGTTAGGGCTTTCTATCATAGGAGCATCCTTCCAGTAGCTGCTTTTATGTTAGCACTATCAACCCAGGTGAACAATTTGGTTGTTGGTTAATTAATTATAAGAATGTGTCCTATTTAAGATTATCAACCAAAAGAATAATTAATGATGATATTCAAATATGGTTAATTTTTTTTGTAAGCCAATGTTAGAATTCAAAGTCGTTAGTTAATATGTTAGGGAGGATGTGGGTGGGTTTTGAACTCCTTACATCTAAGTGAACTTGGAGTTTCGTATGTCTCTTAGCATTTCCAAGTAAGCTATTTAAATGAGACTCAAATATATATGGTTAATTAATATGCTGGATTATGTCCTTGAATTTTTAGATGCTTGGGTACGGATGGGCTGGGATTTTCAAGAGATTCCTTGTTGACTCCTCGTACATGTGGTGGCCTTCAAACCTTGTGCAAGTGTCCCTATTCAGGTATTCTTTAATTAATGTTTGGTCATTTTTGCATATACTATTTATTCATCGATATGAGCAAGGTTTTAAATAGCGGTCGTTGTTGTTGTTGCGATTGCGTTTAGTACAATCGCGGACAATTGCGGGAAAATGTGGTTGATACAACTATAATTGCGGTCACGGAGACCTCCAAAACCAACCAACACGTTGCGGCACCAATTGTGGTCGTGAATCTTTATTTAAAACCCTCAAAATGAGTAATAGAGATTAAAGACATCAACACATTTAATCTTAAAATTAATATTTTTGCTATATATTTGAGAAATAATTTTGCTCATAATATTCATGTACAAATCACATCTAAAGGACGAGGAAATGAATGTCATATATTTGTTTAGGATGATTGGATTGCAATAAATTTGTCATTGACAAATGATTGTTTCATGATAGGGCATTTCATGAAAAAGAAAAAAGGCCAAAAGGAGGAAAAACTAGGCTGCAATTCTTTTTGCTGGTCTTTGTAGCAAGCTTTGCTTATTACATAATTCCAGGCTACTTTTTCCCAGTACTATCAACAATCTCCATTGTTTGCTTCATTTGGAAAAATTCAATCACTGCACAACAGATTGGTTCGTGGCATGAGTGGCCTTGGCATTTTCTCATTTGGCCTTGATCGAACACGATTCTTGACTTCTTAGGAAGTCCTTTGGCTACACCTGGCTTTGCCATCATCAACATTTTGGTTGGATTTGTAGTGTTTGTCTATATTGTGGTTCCCCTTTTCTATTGGAACAATGTATATGATGCCAAAAAGTTTCCCCTCATCAGTGCTCGCACATTTGACTCTACTGGTGCAAGATATAATGTTACCCGGATTCTGAATAACAAAACTTTTGACATTGATATGGATATTTATAACAATTACAGCAAGCTCTACCTTAGTGTCATATTTGCATTGGAGTATGGTTTGAGCTTTGCACTTCTGGCTGCCACTATTTCACACGTTGCCCTCTTCCATGGAAAGTAAGTTTCTTCAGATCTCCCTAATTAGTAGTTTTATGTATTCCACTTTCTATACTACTAAACCATCTAATTATTCTGGTGACTTCCTATTTGAAAGAAAAATTTATCAGATGTGGAAGAAGACAACAGATGCACTGAAAGGAGAACTTGGAGATGTGCATACAAGACTTATGAAGAGAAACTATGAACAAGTCCCGGAATGGTGGTTTGTAACCATCTTATTTCTTAAGATGATAATGGCCTTGGCAGCTTGTGAAGGCTTTGGCAAGCAGCTCCAATTGCCATGGTGGGGAGTCTTGCTTTCTCTAGGAATTGCATTAGTTTTCACTTTGCTAGTTGGGGTCATTCAAGCAACAACAAACATGGTAATGTCACTGTATGGCTTTCTACATTTATATATTATTGCTTCAAAGTTTGCCTTTCTCAACATACTGTGACTTGTTGTGCAGCAAACTGGACTCAACGTGATCACATAGTTGATAATTGGGTACATGTACCCAGGAAAGCCCCTTGCTAATGTAGCATTCAAGACTTACGGGTACATCAGCATGGCACAGGGACTTGGATTTCTTGGTGACTTCAAATTAGGCCACTACATGAAAATTCCTCCAAAATCTATGTTCATTGTGCAGGTAAGATGTGGATGTATGTTGTAACATCCATGGCAGCTCTATGGATTGACGACTGCTCCCACAAACCAACACGGATCTTTTCAGCATACTTTGTCCCTACTCACATGCTTCATGAGAAAACTTCCCAGGAGATCATCTTCTTTTCGGAAGTTCATCACTTAAGAACTGCAAGGTTAAGCGTGCTTGACTTGGAGCAATTCAACTGCATGGTTAAGCGTGTGAGTGAGGACAAAGCACGCTGAAAAGACCAGTGTTGGTTTGTGGGGGTAGTCGTCAATCCATAGAGCAGCCTGGGATGTTTCAAATGTTTTCACACAATATCAAGATTCAAGCACTTGCAAAATATACAAAGTTTAGTGCTAACATTGTTAATTTATGTCCTCAGTTGGTTGGCACAGTAGTTGCTTCAGCTGTCTACTTTGGCATAGCATGGTGGCTTCTCACAACTGTTGAGAACATCTGTGATGAAACAATGTTGCCAGAAGGGAGTCCATGGACATGCCCTGGCGATGCTGTGTTTTATAATGCTTCAATCATATGGGGAATAGTAGGGCCAAAAAGAATGTTTACCAAGGATGGCATTTACCCTAAGTTGAATTGGTTCTTCCTCATTGGTCTACTTTTACCAGTTCCAGTGTGGCTGCTTGCTCGCAAGTTCCCCAACCACAAGTGGATTGAGCTCATCAACATGCCAATTATCATTTCAGGTGCTAGTGGCATCCCTCCAGCCAGAGCAATGAACTATATTATGTGGGGACTTGTTGGAGTCTTCTTCAATTTCTATGTTTACAGAAAGTTCAAGGCATGGTGGGCTAGACATACTTACATCCTCTCAGCTGCTTTAGATACTGGAATAGCTTTCACTAGTATGTTGCTCTATTTTGCTCTCCAAAACTATAATATCTATGGTCCTGAATGGTGGGGTCTTGCTTCCGATGACTACTGCCCATTAGCCAATTGCCCCACAGCTCCAGGAGTAGTTGCCCATGGATGCCCAGTTCTTTGACTTCCTTATTAGTATTACCATTCCATCATCCCCTAAAAATGTACACAATAAGTTAAAATGAATATTCATTTGGTTTCTACTTCCTACTCACTAGCATGTTTGACCCGTGAAATGTACGGGTTATCCCTTCGAGTTGTTATTATCATATGATGTCTTTAAACTATTTAGAAAATTTCTTATAAATTTTAATATAAAAATAAATGCTGATGTGAAATCAATTGAAAAACACTTCATTATATTTTTTAATTTGAGATCAAGAGCTAATTTGTGGAAAGAAATTAACACACCTTTTTTTTTTAATTTGTTGTCAACTTCTCATTAGCATATTTGTTTTGCATGGAATATTTAAAAACAATATGGATAACCCAATTATAACGTATCTAGCAATTGAATGTTAATGGTTGATGAGCATATAAGAGAAAAAATTAATTGCCAACATGTTTTTAAATAAATTTTTTGACTTCATGTTTTTCAATTTTTTTAACCTTGTGTGTTGGTATGGTATTCCATAATGTGTTTATATCCCCAATAAAAAAAAGTGTTTATAACTCATATAAGGTCGATAAAAAATATTGACAATGCTGCTAAAAGAATTTTTTTTAGTTAATTACTAAATTGCTTGTCTTTTTATACAATGTTCAGTGTATCAAATAGCCAAAAATATTTCCAATTTGAAATAAGATTAAGAATTAAATTTAAATATAACTTACATAAAAGTCCTATGAAGTAATTTTTATTATATTAAATTTTAGAAACAACATATATATAGAAGCATGTGATAGAGTAAGATGATGATGATGATGATAATAATAATAATAATAATAATAATAATAATAATAATAATAATAATAATAATAAAAAATAAATAAATAAATAAATAAATTTATTGTTATTAGTACCATGATTGATGGATATTTTATGTATGATTTAATATTATTTAAATTTTGATTTGATTTAGTTTGAGTAAACTAATTATAAATAACATAATTAGTAATATTATCATTTGATTCAAGTTTATATTTGATTTAATCTATGTTCCGTCCAAATATCTCGGATGAGAGATACTCAGCCGAACTAGGTTTAGTGGGGTGTTTTTGGATTGTGCTTGACAGAATGTGGATTCTGCTCCTACGTATCCAAATGGGAATGAAAACAAACGTAGTTCTGAATGAGGGGGTAAGCCCCCTATTTATAGAGATCTCTCAGGTTCAAGCTCCGAGATAAGCGGAGAAATATTAGGATCAGGTCCTGATTATGCGGAGAGATATCCGGACCCTGATTATGCGGAGAAATATTATGACTAGCGAGATATTCGGCCCAGTTAGCTGCGGCTGGATAGCTTGGGGCCGAGGTATCTTCGTGCATGGCCTGGCATGGAAAAGGGTCGAGTAGTTAGCCTCGGGTGTCAGGTGTGCTGACATGTTCTCGGCTTTGGAGGAGTTTGGGCTAAGGCCCATTCGTGGGGGTAAGCTCGGTTGGTCCAGTGTATAGACAAGTTCTCGGTCTATCATCCTCGGCCAGTACACAAGCCCCCCAAGCTCCGAGCTTAAATAAGCGAAAGAGCTGATAAGTATGAAACCGAGCTTATTCTTCGGCTATGCAGGTATCCGCATTCCCAGCTGTCATTTCAATCAAGTCTTCTCTCTCTGTCAGAGAAAGCAATCATTCCCCAATACTTCTGCGGCACGCTTCGGGCAAGAAACCCTAGAGTTCCGCGCCCATTTAATGGGGGGGAAAATCAAAAGTCGCACCCTTTTGGACTTGATGGGTCATGGGCCGTCAGTCGTAGGCTATAAATATCTTTTGCGACTCCAACTCCATTCTACCCGGTTTATCCTCCTTCACCTTTCGCCTTCGTCTTCCAAGTTTCTGCCTTCTCTCTTCTGCTTGTCGTTTTCCAGGTACGCCCAGCCTCCTTCCTTCTTTTATAGTTTATCTTTGAATTCCGGTCATGAGTTCGTCTGATTCCACCGAATCAAACACCTCTCCTCTGGTGGAACGGGAGGTTTCCCCCATTGGGGGCTCTCCTTCCGCCTCTCCTATTTCTCCCCAAGGGCCGAACGTCGGTCCGGTGGGGTCGTCCTCCTCCGGGTCGTCTTCTTCCGGGTCTGGGTCTTCTGAGTCTGGGTCCTCCAGGTCTGGTTCTCCTTCTCCTCCGGTGTCCAAACCCGCCGCTCGTAAGCAACGCCTGAGGGTTCCAAAAGACCCTATTCCTGATATCACTCTCCCTGGGTACACCTGGGTTAAAGGTGAGGTTGAGACCTTTTTCTCTGATTTCCAAACCCCGGAATCAATTGATCAGCTTCGGTCCCAAGTTAATATCTCAGCGTCAGGGGATGAATCCGAGTTCATTTGCTCCCCCTGCTTGAGTACCGAGTGTGTTTTCCTCAGGGTTCGTCCCTCCGAGCCCCCTTTTACATACATGTACAAAACATTATTCGATAAGCTGCAAGTATCTCTTCCTTTTACCGAGTTTGAGTGCGATGTTCTGAGAACCATGAACGTCGCTCCTACTCAACTTCACCCCAACAGTTGGGCTTTTATGAAAGCCTTTCAAATTTTATGTAAATACATAGGGATGGAGCCCACCACTCCAAAATTTTTGTATTTCTACCAAACAAGGTTTGGTGAGAAAATAGGGTGGATTTCTCTTGACGGGCTGAACCGGAGGGGACTGCTTAGTTTGTACAAATCATCGTACAAAGATTTCAAAGTTGGCTTCTTCCGAGTTCGCCCCTCGGGTCCTCATTCATCACACTTTTTTGATAATGATAACAGTGCCAAGTTTCCCCTATATTGGCAATCCTCCCCCACCAAATTTGTTGGCTTTGAGTACCAGTCCCTCCCGGCCGAGGATAGATGGGACATAGACATACTAGAAACACTTCCTCGGCCCCTCCATTGTGGACGCCTCCTGAAACTACCCTTCTCATCAACCCCGAGAACTGACCTGAAAAGTAAGTACTCGACTTTTTAGTTTTGGAATCTTTTTCTGTCTTTATTGTTGAACTAACAACTTTTTCTTTTTGGCAGTCATCATGGGGAAATTTGACTTCTCAAAGCTTGTAAAGGCTGCTGCTAAAGAGGGTCAGGGTCCCTCTTCAACCGAGAAGAAGCATAAAAGACCTCCTCCCACCAAGACCTCTGCAAAGGGGGACTTAATCATCCGCCCCTCAAAAAAGGAAGAGGGTAGAGGTTGAAGCAGACGCCGAAGATTCCCCCCTTCCCCGCCCAAGTTCCCCACACCCGGCTACTCAGGAAACGGGGATCGCAGGGCGAGAACAACCCCCTCCTTCCCCCACCGAGTTGAAATGGTACAATACTTCTCTGAAGGCAGGGACTTCCTCTCTCTGGGGTGAAGACTTCAACCCCTTCCCTTCTTTCGACTCAAACTTCTTGAAGCCCGCCGACCTCCGACTGATTAAGCAGCAGGGGGCCCGATCTAGCATGGAGGCCCTCTCGGTTTACTACCTTCGGGCTGCCGCTCTGGCTCGTTTCTGTAGCCGAGAATTAACAGAGACCGAGATGAAGTCCCAACAGTTGGAATCTGAATTTGCTGCAATTGAGAGGCTGAAGGGGGATCTCTCCCGGATTTCCTCTGAACGCGAGGAGCTGGCTCGCGGCAACGAACGCCTGACTGCCACCCTTGCCGAGATTAATACTCGGAACTCCGAGCTGGATTCCCGGGAAAAATCGGCTGAGGAAGGCAAAGCTCGGGTTGAAGAGGACAAGGCTCGTGCCGAGGAAAACCTCAAAGAGGCTCAGGCTGAGATTGAGCGACTTAAGGCTGCCCTGGAGGTCGAGACCAAGGCCAAGATGCTGCTCGAAGAGGATATGAAAGAGGCCACTAGCTGTATTATCATCGAGAATCGAAAAGGTTTTGACAAGGCCATTGCCCAAGTTGAGGTTTTAGCCCCTGGCGTTGATCTTTCGGGAGCCGATGTAAATAAGGAGGTGGTGAATAGGGAACTTGTCCCCATCATTCCTGAGGAGGAAGAAGAGGTAGACGTGGTGGGGGATTCTCCCGAGGGTCACCTTGAGGCCGCGGAGAGTCATAGGGGGGAGTAACTTAGCTTTTTGTTTTTCTTTATCCCCTGTACTGGGCTTGTACCCCTGTAATTTGGCTTTATTTAATGAAAACTGTTACGATTTTGCTGTCTTTCCTTCTTCCTTGTAGCCTCTTGTTTGGCCGAGGTACACTTGTGTTTGGCCCGTTTAAGCAAATCCTTGGTTAGGACCGAGGTAATCAACCGTCTAAGTTAAAAATGGATGGTGATGAAACACATGTTTCACGCCTTACGCGTGCGCTCACGCATTATACGCTTTGGAAAACTCGCGTATTTACTGCTTCTTGTAAAGTTCCAAGATTTATGCTTTTCGATGTGTCATTTTCCAATGAATATTCGTTCTTTCCATTCGTCTATTCCCCGCGCGCCATTACTCCTTTCACCGTCCTTTCCTCCTTATAAATAGGATTGCTCATTTGCTTCCCTTCTTCATTCTTCATCCTCTTGATCTACCAAGCTCGTTCTTGCGTGACCCGAGTAACCCTCATCTCGATTACTTCCACAATGCCACCAGGGGTTTACGTTCCCATCTCCCAGTTAACATCCTTTTTTGAGCTCAATAGCTGCCAAAAAGGATGTAAGTGGGAGATGGGATCCAGAATTCCTTTCACAATTCAGTCCTCCAAGAAGGATGTTAACTGGGAGAATGGCAGTCTTCGGGCGTCGAGAAAGGGGTAGAGTCCGTCTACTCCCGGAGCGGGCCGAGCACCTCATCATCCAGCTTTCTCAGGGGGAAGTGACTACATCCTCCCTTAAGAGAGAGTGGTGGCGCTCGATTAGGGGGACTGGGGGCCATCTGGACTTGCCCCTGTTCTAATTGGGGGGACTCTTTGTCCGTAGCGGCCCTTATTTTCAATTTCAGCTTTCAATTTCAGCGCTGTGCTCGGTTCCCTTAATGTACTTTTCAAGAGTCAAACTCGGCTTTATTTTTGCTTTACGCATTGTACTCGGTTTCCTTAATAAAATAATGGCTCGTACTCGGCCTTTTAAATTCGAACTTTGTTCTTCCTTGATTGATACTCGTATTCGATTCGCGGCTCAAATTCAGCATTAATAACTTGATAGCTCGGACTTGGCTAATAGGCTCATACTTGACCTTTAGACTTAATTTAACGGCTCGAACTCGGCCATCAGGCTCAAACTTAGCCTTTAGAAATTTAATGGCTCGTACTCGGCCACCAGGCTCAGACTTGGCCTTTAGAATTTAACGGCTCGAACTCGGCCACCAGGCTCAAACTTGGTCTTTAGAAATTTGATTGGCTCGTACTCGGCCACCAGGCTCAGACTTGGCCTTTAAAATTTAACGGCTCGTACTCGGCCACCAGGCTCAGACTTGGCCTTTAGAATTTTGATTGGCTGGTACTCGGCCACCAGGCTCAGACTTGGCCTTTAAAATTTAACGGCTCGTACTCGGCCACCAGGCTCAGACTTGGCCTTTTAGAAATTTGATTGGCTCGTACTCGGCCACCAGGCTCAGACTTGGCCTTTAGAATTTTGATTGGCTCGTACTCGGCCACCAAGCTCAGACTTGGCCTTTAAAATTTTACGGCTCGTACTCGGCCACCAGTACTAGCCAATCAAATTCTTTTATTGGATGGAGTCTGCGGTGTGCCTCGTTAAAACCTCCCCGGTCAAAACCCTTTTTGGGACAAAATACCGAGGTAGGAAAAAGAGTACAGCACCCGACTATATACATCAACTGTAATAAAACTTTAAATGAAAAGCATTCCAAGTCCTCGGGATAGGCTTCCCTGACAATTCTTCTAACCTATATGCCCCGTTCCCCAGGTTTTCTACTACTCGGAATGGCCCTCCCCAGTTTGCTGCCAACTTGCCTTCCGTGTGATCCTTCCTTGCCTCTCCTTTTATTCTTAGTACAAGTCTCCACGCAGAAAACTCCTCGGCTTCACTCTTGAATTATATCTTCTAGTTGCTCTCTGTTTGTAGGCTTCTTCTCTGATTTTGGCCTCCTCCCTGAGTTCCTCTACCAAGTCAAGTTCGACCCTCAAATTGCTCTCATTATCGTTCGGCTCGTGTTGTATACGTCGGAAGGACGGTTCACCAACCTCCACTGGGATCATGGCATCTGTTTTATACGTCAGCCTGAAGGGTGTTTCTTGAGTGGTAGATTGAGGTGTGCAGTGGTAGGCCCAGAGGATACTCGGTAACTCTTCTGCCCAAGCTCCTTTGGATCTTCCTACCCTCTTCTTTAGTTCTCCGAGGATGACCTTGTTAGATGCTTCGGCTTGCCCATTAGTTTGGGGGTGTTCAACCGATGTAACTTGGTGTTTAATACCGAGGTTGTTATAGAATTCCCGTAATGTCTTATCTACAAATTCTCTTCCGTTGTCTGTGACGATTGCGAAGGGAATTCCGTGCCTACAGATGAGGCTTTTCCACACAAACTTCTGTACTTTCTCGGCAGTAATCCTCGCCAAAGGCTCTGCTTCAATCCATTTTGTGAAGTAGTCCACTGCTACTAGCAGGAATTTGACTTGACCTTTGGCCACAGGGAAAGGCCCCAGTATATCCATTCCCCACATAGCAAACGGCCAAGGCGAGTTTAATGTGTGAAGTCCTTCAGGGGGGGTATGATTTATATTGGAAAATCTTTGGCACTCATCACACTGCTTCGTCCACTCCATGCAATCAGCTCGGATGGTAGGCCAATAGTACCCTGCTCGGACTACCTTGGAGGCCATTGATCTGCCCCCGCAGTGAAAACCACAGATTCCTCGGTGAACTTCTTCCATGACGTACTTGGATTGTGCCTTCGTTAGACATTTTAGTAAAGGTACCGAGAATCCCCGCTTATACAACTCTCCGGAGATTATAGTAAAGTGACTTGCCCTGAGCCTGACTTTCCTGGCTTCGGCCTGATCCGAGGGCAGAGTTTCTGAGGATAAATACTCCCATATGGGCGTCATCCACTCTCGGTCAACCAACTCGCTGGCCATCACCTCTTCTGTCCCAATGCTCGGTTCATTGAGGGTTTCTTGAATAACCGTCCTATGGTGACCCGGCTTCTTTGTACTGGCTAGCTTGGACAGCAAATCAGCCCGAGTGTTTTCTTCTCGGGGAATATGCTCAATAGCGAACTTTTCAAAGCCGGAAATTAATTGGTTGACCTTACACAAGTACCTGGTGAGCTGAGGTTCCTTCGTTTGATACCCTCCGGATATTTGTCCAGTGACTAGTTGTGAATCACTCCGGCACCTAACAGCCTTTGCTCCCATTTCATTTGCCAGCATTAATCCTGCTATCAAAGCTTCATACTCGGCCTGATTGTTCGAGGTTTTGAATTCAAATTTTAATGACTGTTCCAGGATCAGATCTCCCGGCCCTTCCAGAATCACCCCAGCTCTACTGGCCCTAACATTCGAGGATCCATCCACGTACAAGTTCCACCATATATCCTCGGTTACTGGCTGCGGGTGGAGCTCGGCTATGAAGTCGGAGAGACATTGAGCCTTCAGAGGTCCTCTCAACTCGTATTTCAAGCCAAACTCAGACAATTCTACCGACCAAACAATCATACGTCCTGCCAACTCGGGCTTTTTGAGTATCTGTTTAATCGGGTGATCAGTCTTAACAATCACCTGGTGACTCTGGAAGTACGGGCGCAATCGCCGAGCTACGATTACCAGGGCCAAAACCAGCTTCTCGGTAACTTGATACCGAGTTTCGGCATCATGAAGCACCATGCTGATGAAGTACACCGGCATTTGAGCTTTCTCTATTTCCTGTACAATGACTGCGCTGATGGCATTCTCGGAGGCTGACAGATATAAGTATAACTTTTTCCCTGGGATGGGTCGAGTTAATATCGGCGGTGAAGACAAAAAGGCCTTGAAGTCGGCGAAGGCCTTCTCGCAGTCCTCAGTCCACGTAAAGGTTTGGGGCTTCTTTAGTAGTCTGAAGAAAGGCCGAGCTTTCTCTGCAGATTTGGGCAGGAACCGAGATAATGATGCGAGCCGTCCTGCAAGTCTTTGTACTTCTTTAACATTCTGTGGGCTTCTCATCTCAATCACAGCCCGACATTTATCAGGATTGGCCTCGATTCCCCGGTGCGTCAGCATGATGCCGAGAAATTTTCCACCCTGGACACCGAAAACACACTTCTCCGGATTCAATCTCATGTTGTACTTCCTCAGCTGCTGAAAAATTTCCTCCAGGTCTGTTGGATGGTTGTTGGGGTCATCGGATTTCACCACCATGTCATCCACATAAACTTCCATAGTTTTGCCGATTTGTTTTTCAAATACCCGGTCCATGAGCCTTTGGTATGTAGCTCCATCATTTTTTAGTCCAAACGGCATCACTCGGTAACAGTAATTCGAGCCCTCGGTAATGAAAGCCGTCTTCTCCTCATCTGGGGGGTACATTCGGATCTGATTGTACCCCGAGTATGCATCCAAGAAACTCAGAATTCTGTATCCGGAAGCTCCGTCTACCAGTCTGTCAATACTCGGCAAAGGATAGGAGTCTTTTGGGCAAGCTCTATTCAGATCTGTGTAATCAGTGCACATGCGCCACTTGCCGTTTGCTTTTTTGACCAGAACAATGTTGGCCAGCCAGGTAGTGTACTCTACTTCTCGGATAAAATTGGCCTTGACCAACTTCGCTGTCTCCTCTTCCACAACTTTTCTCCTTTCTTCGCCTAGTCACCTTTTCCTCTGGGCCACTGGTTTCGCCTCGGGACAAATTTCCAGTTTGTGGCATAAGAAGTCGGGATCAATTCCCGACATGTCAGATGTGGTCCAGGCGAACAAGTCGGCATTGCTGCGTAGCCCTTGCTTTATTTCCTCTTTCAAATTCGGCTCGAGTTGACCGCCGAGTTTAGTGCATTGATCAGGCTGTGACCCGAGCTGGAACTTTTCTAACTCCTCAATAGGTTGTGGACGCTGTTCCTGCATGTCCATCCTCGGGTCCAGTTCGACGGAGTTAACGGAATTCGCCGACTTGTCTTTCCCCCTGTCTAGGGCCTCTGCTGGTGTAGGTTTAAGCCTGCTCACACGCAAGCTATCAGCATAGCACTGTCTGGCCATCTTCTGATCCGCCCGGACAGCAACTATGTCCCCCGAATTGGAAGGGAATTTCATCGTGAGGTGGGGAGTAGAGACCACAGCCCCTAGCTCATTCAAAGACGGTCTCCCGATCAGGATATTATATGATGTTACTGCATTGACTAAGACATACCTGACCATGATAGTCTTGGATGCTCTGCCATCACCAAAAGTAGTCAGGAGGTCAATGTATCCCCGAGTATCAACTTGTTCCCCTGCAAAGCCGACGAGCTTACTGTCGTACGGTTGAATAGACTTCTCTGGGATGCCGAGCTTCTGAAATGTTGAGTAATACAATATATCTGTCGAGCTCCCCTGGTCGACAAGGATTCTTTTGACCGAGAAGTTGGGCAACTGTACAGTGATCACCATAGGGTCATCTTGGTTAGGATCTACCCCCACGAAATCTTCATCGGAAAAGATAATAGGTGGGGAACTTCTGGGAAGCTTGTCGGATACTGAGTTGACAGCTCGGATGGCCCGCAGGTGTCTTCTCCAAGCTGAACTTGTTGTGCCTCCCCCTGCAAATCCTCCTGAAATGGTGTTTATCACGCCCCGAATCACATTATCCTCTTCTCGTCTTTCATTCTGGCCCTCTCTGGTTTCTGCTCTTTCATTATTTCGTTGACCGCCACCCCTCCTCGGGCTTTGGTCACCCTCTCTCCTTCTGTTTCTGCCACGCCTCTCACCGTTGTTGTGGTTTCTCCGAACAAAATTATTGAGGTGGCCGGCTTGCACCAACTCTTCAATCTTATCTCGTAGGACCCAGCACTCCTCGGTGGTGTGGCCAAAATTACGGTGATACCGATAATGTTTCTGTCGGTCAGCATTCTGGGGGGTGTGGCAACGATTAGGGAGTTGCAAAAGTTCCGCATTGTATGCTTCCTCAAACACCCGAGCTCGGTTTGCGTTGAGGGGAGTATAATGCTCATACTTCGGTCCCCTCTGGAAATGCTCGGACGGGCCTTTGAATTTCGGTTTATCACCTCTGGCCCCCCTCTTCTCTCTCCCTTCTCGTCTGTCAGCATCATCAGTTCTCTCCCTTTTCTTCGACTCTTCAACTTCCTCCATATTGATGAACCCCGCAGCTTTTCTCCTCAACTCATCCATACTGGTTGGTGGCTTCCGGGCCAAGTGTCTGGTAAAAGGACCAGGCCTTAACCCGGTCAAGATGGTGTGTAGTGCAACATCGGCACTGAGATTGCGGATGAGGACCGCTCCTTGTTGAATCTGGCCATGAAGTCGCGCAGGGACTCATTCTTTTCTTGCCTGAAGTTTACCAACGAGGCCGAGGTTTTTTGATGGGCCCGGCTCGTGGCAAACTGAGCGCTGAACTTAGCCACGAATGTATCAAAAGAGTCTACCAATGCTGGGGGTAGCTGGGTGTACCAGGTCAGCGCTGCATCCTTCAGAGTGGTTGGGAAGACTTTACACATGACAGCGTCGTCATCGATAAAGAGGTACATCTGAGTGGTGAAAGCGTCCAAGTGGCGCTCGGGGTCTGAGGTGCCATCATATTTGTCAATGCTGATTGGCTTATAGTTGGTTGGTAAGGGGACTTCCATGATAGCGTTTGTGAAGGGATGCCTCGGCTTCCGCGTGCTGGCTCTGTCATTAAGTCTATTTATCTGGAGTGAAAATTCTGGGGTCTGCCTAGGAAATCCCTCCTCCTCTGCTCGGTTGGTATGACGGGAAGCCCGGAGTTGTGGGCCCCCCTCTCTATGCAGGTTTCTGGACCCCTCATTCTCAATTTGTCGGCGCTCTCTCTCGTGGGGAGAAGAGACAGACCTTTCCCTGCTCTGCTCTCTTTCGCGACGGCTGTTCTGCCGGCGGATCTCTTCGTTTTCCCTTCTCGTCGCTGCAATTTGCGCGAGAAGCTCTTGAATCATGGGATTGTCGGCCGTTGATGCTGGGCCTATGGATCGCTCTCCGTTATCCCCGTTGTTGGCATTCACTGGTTCCTCCCTCCTGCAGTTCCCGCTCCTCGTCCTAACCATTTTTTGTGGTATGGGAAAATATTTGCTTCGATTCCCACAGGCGGCGCCAAATGTTCCGTCCAAATATCTCAGATGAGAGATACTCGGCCGAACTAGGTTTAGTGGGGTGTTTTTGGATTGTGCTTGACAGAATGTGGATTCTGCTCCTACGTATCCAAATGGGAATCAAAGCAAACGTAGTTCTGAATGAGGGGGTAAGCCCCCTATTTATAGAGATCTCTCAGGTTTAAGCTCCGAGATAAGCGGAGAAATATTAGGATCAGGTCCTGATTATGCGGAGAGATATCCGGACCCTGATTATGCGGAGAGATATTATGACTAGCGAGATATTCGGCCCAGTTAGCTGCGGCTGGATAGCTTGGGGCTGAGGTATCTTCGTGCATGGCCTGACATGGAAAAGGGCCGAGTAGTTATCCTCGGGTGTCAGGTGTGCTGACATGTTCTCGGCTTTGGAGGAGTTTGGGCTAAGGCCCATTCGTGGGGGTAAGCTCGGTTGGTCCAGTGTATAGACGAGTTCTCGGTCTATCATCCTCGGCCTGTACAATCTATTTATGGGAATACTTTTAATATAATTGTTAAAAAGATAAATAAAAAAACAAAATGTTGCTTTATAATATATTATTATTATTATTAATGGATTAATTAATACATATTATAAAATTATATATATATATATATATATATATATATATATATATATATATATATTAGATTAACTATATTTATTTGAATTTTATTGAAGGTAATTACTACTTTTTTTATGATTTACTTATGATTTATTTGTTATTTGAAATTTATTAATTGGGGATTACATTATTTGTATATTATTTATATATGCTTTATCAAATTGAATATGTTGAGTAAAGAGTTACACGATCGTATCTCAATTTTGTTTTTTAAATATGTTATAAGAGATATATATCACAATATATTATTAGATTATACATTTGAATATTTAATAATGATTCAATTTTATTTGATATTATTTTTTAAATTTTTTTATTTTTCAAATAAATTTAGATTTGAATTTAAATTTGAGTTAGATTAAAAGGGACAATTATTAAATTTCAAAATTTTGATGATTTACTTTTAATTTATTTGTTATTTTAATTTATTAATTGGTAACTTTATTACTTCATTTGTATAAGCTTGATAATTTAATTTTGATATTTTTTGTATGAACTATTTTAATTATAGTTTTATTTGACTCAAATCATAATATTATCCATTATGTAGTAAATTTACGTGGTAAAATAGTAGTAAATAATGTTTAATTATTGATATACTAATTTGAAATCGATAAGTCATTTAAGAGAATATATTTATAATTATCTGATTCCATTAAGTGGAGATTCCTACATATTGTTATTATAAGTTAATGTTATGATGGAAATCTTGATTTTATATGCGTGAAAAAAATCATATTGAAAAGACATGAATCCGCACTTGCCTAGTACTTATTAAAACAAATTCATTTATTAGCTTTAAAATAATCACCATACATTCATGACTAATTTGTTTCGAAATCAAATTTGATAGTAAGTCTGAATAAGGAAATTTTAAATTGTTGGAAATAATTAAATGTTTATAATTAAAATAATTAAAGGAAATAGTTAAAAGAATTGTATGATAATAAGTAGAATTTAAGATAAATAATTTTAAATCAAAAATTCTAACTTAATTTTTTGAAATAAATTAAATATACAATTTTTTTTTTGTCCTCCGGTCGGGAACCAGAGACTAATCCCTCGAAGTACTGAAATCCATTTAAGGGGTTGACCCTTCCCAACAAACAAGACAAATATGAGAATGAACTAAATGAAAATTGATGAGACCGTCTTCTTCATAATTTGTGAGTGAAGATCAAAATTGGTACCATCTTCTTGAGCTTCATCTTATGGGTTCGTTTCTTTAAATGAACTGTAATCCCTAAATCTGTGTGCATCATATAGATATAAAGAAGAGAATAAATTAACACTAAATTATTAATTATGCTTAAGATGCTTTGATAGCCAAGAAAAATAATTCTCTTTATTGGAACCTGATGAATTGGAATGGACCTTACTTTTATTGTTGCTCAAGTCTTGAAGAGAATAAAACTCAGTCACCCTTTGATTATTCTAAAACGCATAGTGATCATTGAGGAGGTCCTGCAATTTTATTTTATTTTTGTTGCTGTTCAAGCATACATTTTTGAGCTCCTACATTTCAGTCTTCATTGAAATAGACAATTATAAACACAAGAAGGGGGGGTTGAATTGTGTTTATCAGAATTTAAGCAAAGTTGAAATCTTTTAGCAAACAAAAAGGCTAGATTTGGACGAGTGGAAGAATACAGGATGGACGGGTGACTTTTGCAAGCACACCACTTGATAGACGTAAGAAAACTAAGAAAAGTAAAGAGTTTAAGGGAAGAGAGATTGACACGGTTATTTATCCTGGTTCACTCTTCAAAACAAAGAGCTACGTCCAGTCCTTGGTAGAACTAAGATTTATCCACTATAGCTGATAAGGTTACAGACTCAAGTATTATTTGCACACCTAGCCTCTTCAGGCTCAAGAAAAGTATTATTTGCACACCTAGCCTCTTCAGGCTCAAGACAAGTATTATTTTCACACCTAGCCTCTTCAGGCTCACTCTGGTTTGTTTGAGAGATTGGGTTTGCAATAAATACAATTTCTCACAGGCAGATCTTCCACCAGCACTCAGAGTGGTATAAATGTAAGGCTTAGGAAAGTCTGCGTAATAACTTCAAAATGATTGAAGAATACATAATAAAAGAATGAAGAAATTAATGCAGAGTAATGGCATTTTTTTGCAATGTGTATTCTCTTTTTCTTTATCTTCAATGACTTTTGTATTTATGGTCTTCAAGCATTTAGGATCCGTTAGAGACATCCCTTTAGATGTTGGCTTCAAGCAGAACTTCATTAAATGCAATAGAGTCGTTCTGGGCAGCCATTAATGCAATAGAGTCGTTGGTTGTACTGTAACATGAAGGATCATGGCTTTATACATCGTGATACAGCCATATCAAAGTTGTGAAGAGAGATTTTTGTACTTTGCTGAGCACACTTCCCTTTTCGTGTAAGGACCAGAGGTACTAGGGAATAAAGTATGTTAGAAGCATTCTTTAACTGGTCTTTAGTTATGATTATCCAAGGTTGCTTGAGAGAGTAGCTTCTGACTTTTCTTGATAATCGTGAAACTGAGTAGGAGAGAAGGCTTCAAGTCTCTTTCTAGTTCTTGAACTAAGATTCTGATAATCCTTATAGAATTCGCGTTCATAAGATAAGTGCTTCCATCTTGAAAATAATCACGTCTATCTAGTCATTTGAGTTTTCATTCGGCTAGTAGACGAGCTCCATATTAAGGACTCAGCAAGTCCAAAGACTAGTGGACGAGCGCTTCTGTCACCTTTAGTGAATGAGCACTTTTGTTACTCTAGTGGATGAGAGTCTCAGTTACTCTGGTGGACGCGAGTCTCAGTTACTCTGGTGGACGAGAGTCTTAGTTAATCTGGTGGACGAGAGCCATTTGCCACGTCATTGGACGGATACATTCCGACCTTAATGGATGAGCTCCATATGCCACGTCATTGGACGAGCCATTCTGACCTTAATGGATGAGCTCGTTATGCCATGTCATTGGACGAGCCATTCTGACCTTAATGGACGGGCTATTCTGATACTTTGATGGACGCGCTATTCTGATACTTTAATGGACACGCTGTTCTGATTCTTTAATGGACGAGCTCCAAATGCCACGTCATTGGACGAACCATTCTGATACCTCAATGGACGAGCTATTTTGATACTTCGATGGACGCGCTATTCTGATACTTTAAGTAGACGCTGGCTTTTATCACTTTAGTGGATGCAAGTTTCTTTCTCTTGCGTTTTGGACGTGCGCTTCAATCATTTGCGATGGACGTGAGCTTCAATCACTACAGTGTTGGACATGCGTTTCTATTGCTTGTGTTGGACGTTTGTTTCAATTATTTGTGTGTTGGATGTGAGCTTCTATCACTTATTTAATCTGCACACTCAATAGATAGGTTAGCAACCAATATGAAGGTTAATTAAATCATTAACCAATGTTTAGTTCTCATCAAAACTTAGGGAAATGCACATCAGACATTTTAGAGACTTAACAATCTCCCCCTTTTTTATGATGACAAACATTGAGATGATTTAATGAACCTCAAAAAATATCAACAAGGAAAATAGCATCTATAGACAGGTTGAAATTTTCTTCAGCGAACAGGTCATATCATATTCATTCTCCCATTCTATTTCTCCTATTCTCCCATTTTCATTTCTCCCATTCTCCCTATTCATTTCTCCCTTTATCATATTCATTCTCCATTTATCCCCCTTTTGTCAACATCAAAAAGGGTTATCAAGTTTTATTTATGAGATACGTTAAGGGCAAGATATCATGTGAAGAAAATCATAGTAATGTAGCAAGCATAGTAGACATACTCCACTTAAACTATCATATCATTACTCCCCCTGAACTAATGCTTAGTTAAAAGAACATGTATATAGGAGTAATGACAGATTTAGCACAGACAGCTTAACATTCAGACATGTCATTCAACAATACAATGCATGTTTAGATTATCTCTAATAAATAAAAACCTTTCTTCTGCGAGAGGTTTAGTGAAAATATCATCCCATTGATTTTCAGTTTTAATAAACTTAATATCAAAGATGCCTTTCTGAACATAATGCCTAATGAAATGATGTTTGATTTCAATATGCTTAGCTTTAGAATGCTGAATTGGATTTTTAGTTAAGCATATAGCACTGGAATTATCACACCATACAGATATGTTATGTTCATAAATAGGGTAATCTTCAAGTTGATGTTTTACCCATAAAAGTTGAGAGCAGCAACTAGCAGCAGAGATGTATTCTGCTTCAGTAGTAGACAAGGCAATGATTGTCTGCCTCTTGCTTGACCATGAGACTAAACTTGCTCCAATGAAGTGACATCCTCCACTGGTGCTTTTTCTTTCTATTCTGTCTCCAGCGAAATCAGCATCACAATATCCCACTAATCTGTATTCTTTTGATCTTAAATACAACAAACCAAGTTAGTAGTTCCTAGCAAATATCTAAATATTCTTCTAACAGCCTTAAGATGAGATTCTCTAGGATCAGATTGGAATCTAGAACACATACAGACACTAAATTGAATGTCAGGTCTGCTTGAAGTTAAGTACAGTAGAGAGCCAATCATACCTCTGTAGGCAGTTTGATCTACCTTTTTACCTTCATCATCTTTGCTTAGTTTTGCATTGGGTTGCATAGGGGTTTTCATGAGCTTTGCATTTTCCATTTTGTATTTCTTGAGTATCTCCTTGGTATATTTTTGTTGATGAATGTAAATTCCATCACTTGTCTGCTTGATTTGTAATCCAAGGAAGAACTTCAATTCTCCCATCATGCTCATCTCAAATTCAGCTTGCATTAGATTTGAAAATTCCTTGCACAGCTTTTCATTAGTTGCTCCAAAAATAATATCATCAACATATATTTGAACTATAATAAAGTTCTCTTTAGAGCATTTTTTGAACAGAGTGGTGTCTACTTGTCCTCTAGTAAAACCATTATGCATGAGAAAAGAACTGAGTCTATCATACCATGCCCTAGGTGCTTGTTTCAAACCATATAATGCTTTTTTAAGTTTGAAAACGTGATCTGGTTTATCAGTATCCTCAAAACCAGGGGGTTGTTTAACATACACTTCTTCTTCAATTATACCATTTAGAAAATCACTTTTTACATCCATTTGAAACAGGGTAATTTGGTGTTGTGCAGCATATGACATTAAAATGCGTATGGCTTCTATTCTAGCTACAGGTGCAAAGGTTTCAGTATAATCAATACCTTCTTGTTGGTTATAGCCTTGAGCTACTAACCTTGCCTTATTTCTGACAAATTTACCATCTTCATCCAATTTGTTTCTGAAGACCCATCTTGTTCCAATAACCGACTTGTTTTTAGGCTTAGAGACAAGAGTCCAGACATCATTTCTGGTGAACTGGTTAAGTTCTTCTTGCATAGCAAGAATCCAACTTTCATCCTCAAGAGCTTCTTCAATGCGTTTAGGCTCCAAATCTGAAATAAAGGCCACATTGCTTGTTCTCTTAATGTGGATCTGGTTCTTAATCCTTTATAAGGATTTCCAATAATAAGATCCTTAGGATGATGAGTGTTGAACTTCCAATCCCTTTTGAGATCATCATGAAGATCTTGACTTGTCTGCTGACTCGTTTGTTCCACTTGTCTTTCAGCCTCAAGCACGGATTCTGTTTTGGTTAGATCAGGTTGTTGACTTTCTGGCTTGTTTATATCAAGACTTGCAAGTTCATCTTCTAGATCTGATAGTTCTTTATCAGTCTTTAATCCATCATTGAATTTAATATGAACAGATTCTTCAATAATACAAGTTCTTGAATTGTAAACTCTAATAGCCTTAGACTTTTCAGAATAACCTACGAAAATACCTTTATCTACCTTAGAATCAAACTTTCCAAGATTATCTCTGGTATTCAGAATAAAGCATTCACATCCAAAAGCTTGAAAATAAGATATGTTGGGGCTTTTTCCTTTCCACAATTCATAAGGAGTCCTTTTTAGAAAGGGCCTAATAAGTATTCTGTTTTGTACATAACAAGCAGTGTTTACAGATTCTGCCCAGAAATACTTAGGGAGATTATTTTCATTGAGCATAGATCTAGCCATCTCTTGCAGAGACCTGTTCTTTCTCTCAACCACTCCATTTTGCTGTGGAGTTCTAGGTGCAGAGAAATTGTGAGAGATTCCATTCTCCTCACAGAACTGTCTAAACTGCTCATTTTCGAATTCTCCCCCATGATCACTTCTAAGGATAGAAATACAGAAACCCTGCTCATTTTGTACTCTTTTGCAGAATACTGAGAAAGCCTTAAAAGACTCATCCTTGTGTGTTAGGAAGAGTACCCATGTGTATCTAGAAAAGTCATCAACTATGACAAATCCATATTTTCTTCCAGCCATGATGGCAACACTAACTGGTCCAAACAGATCCATGTGTAACAAATGAAGAGGTCTAGAGGTTGATACTTGGTTTTTAGATTTGAAACTTGATTTTATCTGTTTACCTCTCTGACAGGCATCACACAAGACATCTTTCTTAAAACTAATATCAGGCAATCCTCTCACGAGATTATTCTTTTTTAATTCAGAAATTAGTTTCATACTAGCATGTCCTAGTTTCTTATGCCATAACCATCTCTCATCCTCTTTAGACATCATACAGGTTACACTTTGATCTGAGAGATCAGACAGTTCAATCTTATAAAGATTTTGTTGCCTTTTAGCTGAAAAGAAGGTTTTGCCACTACAGTCTTTAACTATGCATACATCCTTGGTAAAGGAAACATCAAAACCACTATCACATAATTGACTTATGCTAAGCAAATTGTGTCTTAATCCTTTAACCATAAGAACATTGGATATAGAGGGAAGAGGGGGTTTACCACCAATAGTACGTGTAACATCCTATCTTTCGGGAAATGAAATATTTTAATTAGATGGGAGTGAGGGTTAGATAAATCTAAAATTTATTTAAGAATCCCAACACATATGCAAGTTCAAAATAAAATTCAAGCAACCCAAATTTTTCAGTAGGTAAACACCTCAAGCAAGTACGTCAAAAACCCCTATTGGAAGCACCTCAATTTAAATTCTTAAATAAGGTGGTTTATCATCCAAAACATTAAAAGATAATTAGTCATAGATATAAATCTTAATCATAGCTAGATGATTATAATTAATTTACTCAACTTTTTCCTCATTATGAGTAAATAGCACTAGTCTTAATTAATTATACCCTAGTTACAAGTTTTATCCAAATTAAATTAACTCAAATAAACTTTTAGGCTTTAGGATCAGGGGTATACGGAATTTTATTAAACCCTTGACACCTCCATCTTCAATTTTGCCGCTTGGTAATGAAAAGGCACCTCCTGCTTGGTCTTGTGGCAAAGTCACACAAATCTTCAACATGTTTATGATAGTCCAATGGGTCACGCCTCCTACTGCCTTCCTTTCCTTAATTAATGTAAATTTTGGCCAATTTATGATCATCCAAGAACCATGCAAGCTGCTTGCTCTCCTTGCCATTAAATCACGCCACTTAAGTCTAGTGTAGCATGGGTGAGTCACCTTATTCCACTATAAAATATGCTAGTATATAAGTTAAGGTACACTAAGTTAATGAATAAAAAAAAAAAAGAGAAGAAGAAGTCAGAAGGTGAGAGACCACGTGAAATAGAAGAGAAAGAAATGAGATAATATAAAGATAAAGAGAGGGAGCATTAGGAGAGTTAGAGAGAGAGAGGCCGTTAGAGGAACAAAAATTCCGGAGAGAGTTCCGGTAAATCCGTTCGTCCTATCAAAATTCTGATTATACCGTTGTGATCCTCACGACGTCTACTTCATTATCCTATCTTTCTTTTCTTGATTAGGCTAAGGTAAGCCTATGTCCTTTTTATGCCTAAATGCCGTCGGTGACGGTATTGAGGTTATCTTTCAATTCATTTATCGGTTTCCAATTCCGTCTTCAGATTTGGATTACACGTAACGTGTGCTTCACAATGATGTGTTCAGGTGAATTTTTGGAGCCCCGGAGGGTGTAGAACTGTGCGTGGCAGATTTGAGGGAGTATAGGGAGTGTTCGTTTCGTTGCTCCAGAGCTAGCCTAAGACATTCTAGGTGGGGGAAAGAAACTATTTAACATCGGAAACGATGCGGTTACATTTAATTAGATAATGGTGTAGGGCGACCCAAACCCTACACGAGAGCGAGTAACGGACAATGTCTATACCACATTAGGAACTACTCAGTGGTACCGATGATGATATAGAAATTGTGCGTTTATCGTCGTTACGCTACATACCTAGATTATTTTATTACGTGATGATTGCCTGTTTGACTGGTTGATGTGAATTTGATGCTTGGTATATGATATCATGAGTGTGGTAATTATTTTAGAATTGTTTATACTTATTATTATTATCATCATCATCATCATCATCATCATCATCATCATCATCATTATTACTACTACTGTGACGATAATGATTATTATTATTATTATTATTATTATTATTATTATTATTATAATATTTCGGTATTTATTATTCAGAAATGATATTATGATATGAGGATATATGATGATAATTTTGGATAACATGATGACGATTATGATGATAGGATGAGTGTAATGATTGTGCTTAGAGGATTGAGTAAATCATAAGTTATGTTGAGACACAAGGATGTATTTGGGGATTGCATACGATATGTGATACCAGTGCCCAACCAAGATAATTATCGTGAGATGAGGTTGAGATTAATGAGATGAGATTATTTTGAGGTAATCTATGAGATTAGGATGACCGGTTAGGGCACTAGGGGGTGACCTGAAACATGGTATGTGATATGAGGGACCTGAAACATGGTCGAGTCGACCTGAAACATGGTCGAGTGGGGTCTATACCTCGGAGGGAAAATTCCCGGGGATAGGCTAACGGCGGACCGTCCAGAGATGATTTCGGTTTAGTCGCAGCTATAGTTCATGCATTGCATGAGCATCCTGGATTGTGGTCCAGAGGTGTGCACCGGGTTGTGTAGCTATAGTGCCATTGCTTTGCATGGGCACCCTCCAGCCACGGACGAGGGTGTGCGCCGGGGACTTTGGGACGTGTCGATTATATTGTTGTGATATCCGGATATGGCCGATACCTGAGGAGATTATTCATATAGCATTTGCATTGCATCATGATGGAGGGTAGAGGAAAGATCCTAGATGTGGATTGAGGGTGATTATGTTACATATATTTATACTTAGGAGATGGATGTTTAGTGTGCCATTATTTAATTAAATGTTGCTAAACCCTTTCCACGTTTGATGTTATATGGTTTCTTATCCCTGTCTTCTCTATATTGCATATGTTTCTTTTTGTGATTGTGTTGAGAAGATCCTACGGGGGTGCCAGCTTTGGAGGAACTTGATGGGACCTCGTATGACCCTGACGTTGGAGGACGAGCAGTGGATCCTCATAGTTGAGTATAGAGTCTATGGCCAGCGCGTCTTGTCTCTTTAGGATGTTATTTTTATTTTTTGTTTGATTATCAGCTTGTACGTTTTGGGATCCGACTGATGGGATTCCCTCTACCGTACTGTATCAGGACTTGAGTTGTATATGTTATGTATGTATGTTAAGTTTTAAATTTTTCGCTGTTTTAATATAGTCGCTTAACGACAATAACGAAATTAGGTCTTAATATTTTGGGTTTTCTTTAATGGGACGTCGGGGCGTCTCAGTACCAATTCCTATAACTTTCCCTTTCTAATTTCCTCCGAAGGCAACGTGTCCTCCTTTCTTAAGTTGGAGGTCTTGGAACATAGACCTTTCTCCTGTCATATGACGCGAGCAGCCACTGTCCAGGTACCAGCAGTGGTGTTTTTTTTGTCCTGTTGAGGACATCTCATCATCAGAGTCTGATTCAGTGTTGGCCATCAAACAGAGATTGGCTTCTTCCTCAGTTTCTTCATCAGAAGATGTTGACTCCAGATCCTCCCAAGTAGCCATCATTCCTTTCTTCTTCTTCTTGAAGAATTTCTTAGAAGGGGTCTTCTTTAGTTGAGGACATTCAGCCTTGAAGTGATCGGGCTTCTTGCACTCATAACAAACAATTGGACTTTTGTCTGTTGAGGTGGATTCTTTGAATTTTTGTCCTTGTTGAACCTTCTGAATGACCTATCCCTCTTGAACTTCTTTTTCTGTAGGAGAAGCTTTATCACTGGATGACTCATCTGCCTTCAGAGCCTTGGAAACTTTTGCTGACTTTTGATCAGCTTTCAGAGCAATTTACTTGCCCTTCTTTGGTGCAACTTCATCTCCAAGTTCTTGCTCATGAACAGTGAGTGTTCCAAGAAGTTCATCCATAGTCAAGGTAGTGAGATCCTTGACTTGGGAGATAGCAGTGACCAAAGGTCTCCACTGTTTAGGTAGACTTCTCAGAATCTTTCCAACCTTCTCAGCATTGGTATAGACTTTGCCAAGAGATTTCAAATTGTTGATTATAGTTTGGAATCTTCCGATCATCTGAGCAACAGATTCTCCTTCCTCCATGATGAACAGTTCATACTTTCTGACAAGTATGGCAATCTTTGACTCTTTGACTTTAGTTGTTCCTTCATGAGTGAGAGCCAAAGTGTCCCATATTTCCTTCGCAGAGTCACAAGCACAAACCGTCTCAAACTCCTCCGGACTGAGAGCACAGATGATGTTATATCTGACTTTGTGGTTAAGCTCCCATTTTGTCTTTTCAGCACCAGTCCACTGAGCTTTTGGTTTGTCAGTGTTATCATCATTTTTGGGAATGAATGGACCATCTGTGATGACATCCCAAAGATCAGAGTTTGTGGATAGAATAAACCACTGAAATCTATCTTTCCAGTAGTTGTAATTTTCTCCATTGAAGTAAGGAGGTCTGGTTAGGGAGTCTCCTTCAGTCTGATGACTTCCACTTGTACTAGATCCAGCCGTCATGTCTATTCTTCAGGACCTTTTACCTCTACATTGTTAGATACTTAACCCAGAGGCTGAGCTCTGATACCAACTGAAATAGATAACTATAAAAACAAGAATGGGGGGTTGAATTGTGTTTATCAGAATTTAAGCAAAGTCGAAATCTTTTCGCAAACAAAAATGCTAGATTTGGACGAGTGGAAGAATACAGGATGGACGGGTGACTTTTGCAAGCACACCACTTGATAGACGTAAGAAAACTAAGGCAATTAAAGAGTTTAAGGGAAGAGAGATTGACACGGTTATTTATCCTGGTTCACTCTTCAAAACAAAGAGCTACGTCCAGTCCTTGGCAGCACCAAGATTTATCCACTATAACTGATAAGGTTATAGACTCAAGTATTATTTGCACACCTAGCCTTTTCAGGCTCAAGACAAGTATTATTTTCACACCTAGCCTCTTCAGGCTCACTCTGGTTTGTTTGAGAGATTGGGTTTGCAATAAATACAATTTCTCACAGGCAGATCTTTTACTAACACTCAGAGTGGTTTAAATGTAAGGCTTAGGAAAGTTTGCGTAATAACTTCAAAATGATTGAAGAATACAGAATAAAAGAATGAAGAAATTAATGCAGAGTAATGGCGTTTTTTTGTAATGTGTATTCTCTTTTTCTTTATCTTCAATGACTTCTGTATTTATGGTCTTCAAGCATTTAGGATCCGTTAGAGACATCCCTTCAGATTTTTGGGAATGAATGGACCATCTGTGATGACATCCCAAAGATCAGAGTTTGTGGATAGAATAAACCACTGAAATCTATCTTTCTAGTAGTTGTAATTTTCTCCATTGAAGTAAGGAGGTCTGGTTAGGGAGGCTCCTTCAGTCTGATGACTTCCACTTGTACTAGCTCCAGCCGTCATGTCTATTCTTCAGGACCTTTTACCTCTACATTGTTAGATGCTCAACCCAGAGGCTGAGCTCTGATACCAACTGAAATAGATAACTATAAACACAAGAAGGGGGGTTGAATTGTGTTTATCAGAATTTAAGCAAAGTTGAAATCTTTTCGCAAACAAAAAGGCTAGATTTGGACAAGTGGAAGAATACAGGATGGACGGGTGACTTTTGTAAGCACACCACTTGATAGACGTAAGAAAACTAAGGCAATTAAAGAGTTTAAGGGAAGAGAGATTGACACGGTTATTTATCCTGGTTCACTCTTCAAAACAAAGAGCTACGTCCAGTCCTTGGCAGTAGCAAAATTTATCCACTATAACTGATAAGGTTACAGACTCGAGTATTATTTGCACACCTAGCCTCTTCAGGCTTAAGACAAGTATTATTTTAACACCTAGCCTCTTTAGGCTCACTCTGGTTTGTTTGAGAGATTGGGTTTGCAATAAATACAATTTCTCACAGGCAGATCTTTTACTAACACTCAGAGAGTGGTTTAAATGTAAGGCGTATGAAAGTCTGCGTAATAACTTCAAAATGATTGAAGAATACAGAATAAAAGAATGAAGAAATTAATGCAGAGTAATGGCCTTTTTTTGCAATGTGTATTCTCTTTTTCTTTATCTTCAATGACTTCTGTATTTATGGTCTTCAAGCATTTAGGATCCGTTAGAGACATCCCTTCAGATATTTGGGAATTAATGGACCATCTGTGATGACATCCCAAAGATCAGAGTTTGTGGATAGAATAAACCACTGAAATCTATCTTTCCAGTAGTTGTAATTTTCTCCATTGAAGTAAGGAGGTCTTGTTAGGGAGGCTCCTTCAGTCTGATGACTTCCACTTGTACTAGCTCCAGCCGTCATGTCTATTCTTCAAGACCTTTTACCTCTACATTGTTAGATGCTCAACCCAGAGGCTGAACTCTGATGCCAACTAAAATAGATAACTATAAACACAAGAATGGGGGGTTGAATTGTGTTTATCATAATTTAAGCAAAGTCGAAATCTTTTCGCAAACAAAAAGGCTAGATTTGGACGAGTGGAAGAATACAGGATGGACGGGTGACTTTTGCAAGCACACCACTTGATAGACATAAGAAAACTAAGGCAATTAAAGAGTTTAAGGGAAGAGAGATTTCGGGTCAAAGCATTTCCTTTTGTTCTTCGGGTCCATGCTTGATTGTGGTATCTTACTGCGGTCAAGTCGTGTACTTGGAGACCAATGGGAAATGCTACCGAAATTTCGTCAGCTATAAGACATGAGAAACGATGAGTAACTAGTATATTACAGTGGTGAAAAAGTTTTTCCTCGAATGGGATAGGGCCACACGTTTGAGGGAAAGGGAGAGATTCGAGGTTATAATAGTATCATGTTTAGAAATACGTCAATTCATCTAGATATGGAGAAGGATGGAATATTATCTCCCGAGTCGTAGTTGGGTGTATGATAGGAACGAGCCTGGGAGACGACTTCTAAAACAATCATTTGTAGTTGGAGTTGCGGAGTTTATAACGAAAGCCAAACAACATTGTGATTATGCAGAAGTGGGGGGATTCGATTCCGTGCATAAAGTGCAATTGTATGACAGTTTTGAGTGATGATGACGTGAAGATACACCTATATCGACATGGGTTCAAGACTAATTATTGGATATGGACTGATCATGGTGAGGAGTTGCCGGATATTAATCTGAATGATGTCGGTGGTGACGATTTTCACATGGGTGCATCTAGCAGTGGATTACATGACGTCTATGTCGAACAACTCCAGTCAATGCATATGATGGTGGATGATTGTCTTGGGCAACGTGGGAACTTCGAGGCGGATGAGTCTGATGACATGGAAGAGCCTCCTAATGAATTATCGCATAGATTCTACAATCTATTGTTACCGACAAATAAGCCGTTGTTTGAAGGGACGTCAGATTCAAAATTATCAATTTGTGTTAGGCTTCTAGCTTGCAAGTCCAATTAGAATGTGCCTGAGCAGTGTTTGGAGTTTTTTTGTAAAATGCTTCAAGATGTGACACATGTCAAAGACTTGTTGCCAAAAAGTTATTATGATGCGAAGCAGTTGGTGTTGAAACTAGGGTTGGGGGCTAAAAGAATAGACTGTTGTCCGAATGGGTGCATGTTATATTATGACAATGCTTCGGGTACAAATGACAGCATGTTGGAAGAATGTAAATTTTGTCAGATACCCAGGTACCGTGTTCAAAGCAGTGACCGTAGTAGGAACAAACCAGTTCCTGCAAAGTCAATGTTCTATTTGCCAATAATTCCAAGGTTGCAAAGACTATTTGCATCATCGCAAACTGCGGGACAGATGAGGTGGCATAATGAAAATAGGAGAAATGCAGGCCTTATACGCCACCCTTCTGATGGTGATGCTTGGAAGAACTTCGATCAGATACATCCTGATTTTGCAGCAGATCCTCACAATGTTAGACTTGGGTTGTGTTCAGATGGTTTTACCCCGTACATTCAGGTGTCAGCCTCACCATATTCATGTTGGCCAGTGATTGTTACACCGTACAATCTTCCTCCCGAGATGTGCATGTCAAAACCGTACATGTTTCTAACTTGTCTCATTCCGGGACCATTTAATCCAAAGGCCGGGATAGATGTATATTTTTAGCCTCTGATCGATGATCCGAAGAAGTTGTGGGATGGTGTGTTGACTATGACGTCTCAAAGAAGTGAAACTTTATGATGAGGGCGTCACTGATGTGGACTATCAATGATTTTCCTACAGATGGCATGCCCTCTGGTTGGGGGACACATGGTAGATTGGCGTGCCCGTATTGCATGGAACATGGAAAGGATTTTACCTTGAGATATGGTGGCAAAAGTTCCTGGTTTGATTCTCATCGTCGGTTCTTGGATCCTAACCATCCCTTCCGAAGGAATACCCGAGCTTTCAAAAAGAATCAGACAGAAGAGGAAGGTCCATCGCCTTTGTTGACTCCTGAACAAATATGGGGTCGGGTTAGGGATCTTCCTAAAGTCACTGAAACTGGTGTGTCAAAGTTGTCGGGGTATGGAGAATGACATAATTGGACAAAACAAAGCATTTTTTGGGAACTACCGTATTGGAAGGATAATTTATTAAGACATAATCTTGATGTGATGCATATTGAGAAGAATTTCTTTGACAATATCTTTAACACGGTTATAAATGTGTCTGGCAAGACGAAAGACAATGAGAAGGCAATAATGGACATAGCGCTGTACTGTAGACGAAAGTATCTGGAGCTGAAGCGGCAGCCTAATGGAAAAATGGTCAAACCAAAAGCTTGTTACACACTAACCACCAATGAAGCAAAGTCAATTTGTCGATGGTTATTCCTATAATTTGGCACGACGTGCTGATGTGGGATCCGGGAGGCTTCATGGGATGAAAAGTCATGATTGTCATGTATTCATCGAGTGTTTGCTTCCTATTGCTTTCAGCTCGTTGCCATCGGTCATTTTGAATCCGCTTACAGAAATCAGTCATTTCTTCAAAGATTTATGCTCTGCAATATTAAGAGTTGATGGTCTGAAGAAGTTGGAAGAAAATTTCCAATAATTCTTTGCAAGATGGAGAGGGTATTCCCCCCAGGATTTTTTGACTCAATGGAACATCTCCCTGTGCATCTTGCATACGAAGCGAGGCTTGGTGGACCAGTACAATATAGGTGGATGTATCCGTTTGAAAGGTAATATTTTTATATTTTCACATTTACATAATTAACGTCCCTTGAATAATGACTTGTCACTAATAGTTTTTATTAATTAGATTCATGGGCGACTCTAAACGATCAATGAAAAACAAGGCTAGGGTGGAAGGATCAATCTGTGCGTCCTACTTACACCGTGAAACAACCTATTTCCGTTCCCACTATTTCAACAGCTTCATGTTGGCACCGAGAAATGTTAGGAACGAGATAGATGCTGATGGTGGAGGGTATCCTTATATGCTATCTGTATTTAATCTTCCTGGCCGTCATGCGGGTAAAGAGCTTATTTACTGGTTAAGTGAAGAGGAGTATGAGTTGGCCCATGTTCATGTGTTGATAAACTGCACAGAGGTGAAACTATACCATGAGTAAGTTTGAAAGACTCATATTTTAAATGATGTATCATATGGTATTATCATATTCTATTTTTAACGCGTTGTACGGATTTTATTAATTTGTCAGTGTGTTTCTGCAAATTAATCAAATTAGTGACCAAGATGCTTCTGCTCGTACACATGCAGAGTTTCCTCAATGGTTCAAGCAACAAGTAAATGTCGTATAACTTAGCAAACAATATTTTAAGCTTAATTGCTAATTGAAAAGTAGTTATTTAATATGACTTATAAATTTGTAGGTGTATCAGTAACCATTAACTGTGCTAAATCAACACTTAAGAGATTTGGCGTATGAGCCCTATAGCAGTGTTAGATCATGGCATATATACTTTGTTAATGGGTACAAATTCCACACAGATGAATGGAACGTTGGCAAAAAGACCATTAATAACGGGGTTGTGGTACAAGGTGAAGGTACTGGTGATTTTTATGGAGTCATAAAACACATATACTAGTTACAATACAATACTACTACTTATCCTAAAAAATTAGTATTATTTTATTGTAAGTGGTTTGATCCATCGAATACAGGCACAAAGGTGGACCCAAGTATGGCACTGTGGACATTCGCATGGATAGAAAATATCAACAATTTGATCCATTTATCATTGCTCACAATGCCAAACAAGTTTACTACGTCCCTTATCCAATAATACGAACGGACAAACGAGGTTGGTGTGTTGCTATCACTACCAAACCTAGGGGTCGCATAGAAATCGATACTGCAGAGGATGATATACCCTTCCAGACGGATGAATCATCACATGTCAATGAAGTAATTAAGGTCGAGCGTATTACTGGCATGTTGGGATCTGCTGATGATGGGGAAGAAGTGGCCATTGCTAATCCGTTGGTATCGATGAATGCATCATCAGAGGAAGAAATCCAAAGTGATGACTCAATGCTAGAAGAAGATGAGTCACACTTACAATCAGATGATGACACCGAGTCTGAATAGGAATTTTACTATTAAATTATAGTATCATGTATTTTGTATATTTGTTTATGCATTTAAATGTAATCCTTTTGTAATGTTGTTATATTTTAAAAATTTGCTTATTAGATTATTCTGCAATATCGTCTTTTGATTTATTGTTTTTACATTGACTCATAATTGTGATAAAAAAATAGATATGTCAGCATCAGGAGGAGAGTCGCCCCGCCCACACCGCCTAGCGGTGATAAGGGGAAGGGGAAGGCTAAGCGAGGGCGATACACAATTAAATCCCAGGTGCTTGCCCGCCTCGGTGTAGGTTCCTGTCCACCCATCACAACCACTCCAGTGGCACCTACAGGAGCATCCCCCGACCATTCTACACCCTCTCCCACTCATTCTACACCCTCTCTGACCCATCTTATACCATCCGCTAGCCATACCACACCATCCCCGACCCATACTACCCCATCCTCCACACATATTCCACCCACTCACTTTGGTCCACGAGGCTCATTGGCTTGCTACTCGCCGCCCACTACTGGACTTATACCACACCCACACCCAGCACCACTATCATCAGTTGCATATGCCACACAGCCAACAAGATTATCATTCATGCCAACTCCTGGTGTGTCGTCATAGTTTAACCCTACCATTCCATCCTCATCATCCGCGACTGCATATGATCCCGGCACGGACATTCCATCCACAACTTCCGGCCAACACTCGATCGCGCCAGAGAACTTGCCTGAGTGGGCCAGGATTCCCAGAGCTGAGGATCGACCATGGGTCACACCTGTTTCTAGATCGTAAGAAATTTTTAACTTTGACTATTTTATATTTATCCAATAAGTATATATTTGTTGATTGCCATATTGTTGAATTAATCAATTTTTAAATCTTTCAGCTTCATCCCATCTAAAGTGGGATCGAAGAACGTTACATACGCCCTCAAGGCGCAATATTGTCGCTTCTGACCATCATGGGGGAGGATATCGAAGGATGACCGGGATCGTATCTTCAAACGATTCGGGGTAACTTGTTTATTTTTCCCTATATTTTTATATTTTTATTTTTCACGCATTTATATATTTTTAATTTTTTTGTATAATGGTATTGATATCTCTTCTTTGTTAACAGGCCCTTGTGCGCTGGTTAGCAGAGCATGCTGCATAGATACGCTCCATATTTGATGACAGAGCGTCTAATCGACTGAGGGACATGCTCAAGAAGGCTAGGGAAAGTCAGGTGCACCCAGATTACATCGGCCCCAAAATTTGGGCCCAACTTTGTGCGTACTGGGATACTCCAGAGTACAAGGCGAAGTGTGAGCAAGAAAAAAGAAATCGGACTTCAGAGAAGGGTGGGAGCATGCATACCGGTGGCTCGATTAGTCATATGCAGCATGCCATTAACATGGTATGCACATATAAATAATAGTATATTTGTATTTTTATTAAAAAACTATTTTATAGTTATTCTTTGTCGGTTGCAGGTAGGACAGCTTGACCACTCGGTTGATGTCCCTACTGTGTTTGAGTAAACACATATTCGCGCAGACACCGACGAGTTTATTGATGAGAGGTTGAGGCGGACAATAGTGAGCTAATTAAAGTATCTTTTTACATTTAGTGTATCTTTTCATTATTATAGTCTAATAATATTTTTTTAAAATGTATTGATGCAAGTAGAGTACAATGCCAGGTTCAGTCAGGTAGCGTCTGAGATTGCCTCCTGTTCTGGTGCCTCGGATCCTTCCTAGCTGGACCCCGTCGAGGTCGATCGACTACAGATCCAGGTCTGGATGGAAGTGGCGGGCAGGAAGAAGAAGGGTCGCATTTACGGTATCGCGACTGTGGCTCGTTCCATCACTCCAGCCTCGACGTCGAGCTTGACCATTTGGGATCCTACATCCTCCGGCTCACAGGACACGGAGGAGGTGCGACAGCTGAGGCAGGAGGTGTAGGAGCAGAGGCAGACTGCAGAGTGCATGCAGCAGTAGATGGAGACTTGGTCTACGGCGATGACCTCTCTGCTCGATTTGCTTGCACCATAGAGGCACAATGCTCTACAGGGGGTCATCCATGCCAGTCAGCCCTCCACTACTTCTACCGTGCCACCACCGCAGCCGCATGATGCCGGTGTGACTCCTGCGCCACAGTATGATGGTCAGCTGATGCCGGTGAACTCCCCCATATAGGATGACGATGACTATTATTATGATGATGATTATTAGGATAGTTTTATATTTACTTGTGTTTTCTAGACAGACGAATATTTTATGTATGGAATATTTATGTTATCATAAATTTAATTGCCTTTTTAATTATTTGTAATTTCTATTATGTTGATCTAATATAATAATATAATAAATTAATTATAATAAAATAAAAAATGCGATATATTTTAAATTAAAAAAATTACTAATTTTTAAAAAAAATTAAATAAAAAAAATCTAAATCCGTCAGAAATGCTGGTTACCGACGGAAAAATCCGTCGATAATTTTCAGACGGACTCGGCTCGTCTGTTGGAAACCGTTTGCTAGGAGCTGGATTCCGACGGATTTGGTCCATTGGAAACGTGCATTACTGACGGATTTTTTGCTTTTCCGACGGGTTTTGGCCGTCGGTAATCCCTGATTTTTTTTGTAGTGAGTAATGTCACGAATTCAAGTCTTGTGGATGGAAAAAAAATGTGATTAGGAGGGGAGACCCCACTAAAGATGGCCAACCAGGTTCCCTAACAGAGATTAGTTATCGGCGAAATCGGTGAATACTTCACACCGATGTCATGGTAACAATAAAAAATAAGCTTTTTGTTTTTTATGAGTGCCATGTAAATGGAAACAAGTATACAAAGATTATTTATTTTGTAACAATTTTAATTTGAAATACAATAAAAAAGGGAAAACAAAATGTTACTAAAATTTTTACATGCTGCATTAGAGAACGAGTGAAAGAGTTAAAGCCGGCCAAATTTATATACTAAATTTTTATATTAAACAAATTTACCAAGTTAGAATAAAATCTTTTTAATTTAAACGACCAAGAATATACTCGCTAACGATAAATACCTCATCAAATAGATTACCATTTTCCCAACATAGCTTGCCATTCAGTCTCCAGATTATTTATTATTTATATAGTAATATAAAAGGTGTAACAAATGTGCATTGGTCCAACAAATGTTCGCGGCAAGGAGAGGGTCGTTCGTGGGTGAAGAAGAAGGGAGGCCGGTTGTTCAGTGAGTTGAAGAAGAAGGGAGCTAGGGTTTGTTTATCTTTGAAGTTGGGTCGAACGAAATTTGAACAAAAGGGAGTAAGAATTCCTAATTTTTTAACCCAAAACGCACAGTTTTGGGCCCGAGTCAAACCGATTCTACCCCCATCCCTTTCTTGTGGTTTAGCTTTATGTTAGGGATGCATTTATGTCTAATAATTTTCATAAGAGAAAAGATAAAATTGGGTGATAACTTATACACGACAAAGAAAGTTACTTGACTACACGAAGGTGATCAAAAGGGCTAAAAAGTAAAGAGCAAATTATTTCAATCAAAGAATAACTTTTTTTAGAGGTAAGCACCCAAATTTATCTTGTGAAAATGAAATAAAAAAAAAGTTTATTTTTGATGCATTGTTAGTGTGAATTTTTTATATTGCCAATCGATTATAAATCACCAAATATGACTTTAAAGGTAATTATTATAAAAGTCAGATTTTTAGTAATGTATCATTGCATGATTGATTAATAGTGTAATTTTTTTTACACTATGTGTATTCTAATTCTAATTAAAAAAAAATAAAAACGAGAAAATTAAAGGAAACAAACAGAGCCCGTTCTTCAAATAGTACTTTAAGTTGATCTAAAAATTCCTCAAAATTTCCTTTTTTCCCTTTTTCTAGGTCCAAATTTTTAACGTACATTTTTCTTTCATAAAGGAAGAATGAAATAATTATGGATTCGATTGAACTGTTAGGATGATAGAACTCAAATTATAATTTATTATTATTCTTTTAATAATGGACTAAACACCTTCTTTTACATGGCAAGATTTTCTAAGTAGTAAGTACCATTGGTTTGACTATCATGAATCATCATCCTATCAGCTCTTGATAATGAAGAAATCATCATGGCCGGGGGATGTTTCGAATCTGTTCCACTGTTTCAACCTTCATCATTGATGATGTTTTGGGACTGCTTGCTTTGCTAGAGCACATGCTTGTAATTTTCAATGGATACAGATTCCTAAGTTACAAAGTGAAGGTCTATCCAATGAGATCAAGGTTTGTTTTTGCTTATTCTGCTAACAACCTTTACCCTTGTTCAACGTTCTATAGTATAATCTATCTATAAACAATACAATTATATCCCCTATGTAATGTAGTTTTGTTATGTGTCATCTTCCCTATGCATGAAATGTTACCATTGTGTCATGTGCCAAGTGTCAACTTCAATTTTCCGATTTATTATGATATTTATAAACTTAACAAAAATTAACACTACAAAAAAAAAACCCGCCACATTCAACATCCGATGAGATTAGTTAAATTTAAGATTAAAATCCAAATATTAGTTTTAAATTTAACTAACCTTATCTAATTTAAATTTTAAATTAAACTAAAAAATTGTCACATTCAACATCTGATAAGATTAGTTAAATTTAAAATTAAAATCCAAATAATAGTTTTAAATTTAAATAATCTTATCTAATTTAAATTTTAAATTAAACTAATCTTATCTAATTATCTAATTTATTTCAATTTTAATTTAACCGATGGAAAACATGTATCAACAAAAAAAATTGGCCACATTTAACTAAATTTAAAACAAATTTCAAATTTACTTAAATATTTTTATCAACATTACATAAATTTTGTTTATTCAGCAACATATGATAAGATTAGCTAAATTTAAAATTAAAATCCATATATTAGTTTTAAATTTAAATTTAACTAATCTTATCGAATTTAAATTTAACTAATATTGTCTAATTAAAATTTTAAATTTAAATAATCTTATCTAATTATATAATTTATTTTTATTTTAATTTTTTTTACCAATGAAAAACGCGTATCATCATCTTTTCTCACTTTTTTAAATGTGTAACAATTATTTTATTTAGTTACGTAAATCTTATCTACAATAATCTAATTTTTAAAATTAAATCTGATTGTTTTGCTTCAATCTTTATCATAATATATATATATATATATATATATTCATTACTTACATATTCCCTTCAATTTCCCTATTGACTTAAAATGGCCTCTGAATATACTTTTCTCGATGACATAACACCTGAAAACGGAGGATTAGACGATCAAAGTTAAGGTTGTGCGGATATGGTACGTACCAAGTTTCGATGATGCGATAAAACCATATACCATGGAGATGTTATTGATGGATGAGAAGGTTGATTAATTATATTTACACTTTTTTTAATTTACTTTTCTATTCTTACTTGATATTTACTAATTTTTCTATATTACGTAGGGATAAAAAATACAAGCTTCTGTACGGAGGACAAAAATATATAGGATTCAGCCAAAACTACCTGAATCACGTGTTTATACAATATTTGATTTTGGGGTGCTTCAAATGGTGGTAACTACAGAACAATGAGACATCAATATCGACTAAATTTGAAATACGAGACATATGTGCAGATTATGAAGAATTTGAAGATTGAAAGCAGTCTTTACACATTTTATTCGTTCTCCAACATCAGTGACAATAATTTCAACGGATGCTATTTAGTTGGTGAGTCCTACTTTTGTTTATGATTATCATTTCATTTTTTAGTCAAAATATTTCTTTCTCATTTTAAGTATTTATCATATCATGGAAAGATGTAATTGATATTCTTACTGCTTTCGGTGCTGAACGAGAAATTTATGGAATGGAAAGAAATCCAAATTGATGGAAGCTTATTTTGGTTTTGAAGCAAATATTAAATACAACACGGGAAATTGTAAGCTAGCAACCCACTTATTGTGAAGGTAGATGGAAGAAATAGTTAAAGTTAAAGAAAACATACCCGGATCTAGAAAATAGAAAAGGGGAAAACATAGATTGGGAGGGGTTTGGACATGTGGCTTTGTGGGGGGTTGTAATAAACCCACATGTCCTATTTTATTTTTAGACTTTCATTTTTAATGAGGCGTGTGGTTAAGGTTTTTTTTTTCATCAAAGGAAATTTTTTAATTAAATTTATGTTTTATCTGAATATATTTAATGAACAATTTGTTTTGAGTCAATAAACTATACATCCAAAACTCAAAATACATAAATAAATAAAAATATATTCAATAAACTCTCTAACACTTATTCCAAAACAACAGTTTTATTTAAGAAAATAAATAATATATTAATATTTTAATTTTATTGTTAATAATAATGCCTAAATTATTTTGACTTATATGATTCAAATATTTAATTTGTATCTATTATTAGAATAAAGAGTTTTTAAATTGTTGACTTCATTAAAAGGTTTTATGATTAATAAAAAATAATTCGAAATCAAATAATTTGTCATCGTCTCACAGTATAATAAACTTTATCCTAGCAATGTATCAAATTTTATAATCAATATTTTATTTCTCAATTTATTAAATAGGTTATTTAAACCTAACTAATTATATGATATTCACATGCATTATATATTTTATTTAAAATGTGAATATTTTGTTAAAAACTTTATATAATTGATAGGTCAAAATTCAAAAGTTATCTTATAATACTATATATTTTTTTGAAAAATAAAAATATTAATAATTAACTTTGTTTTGAAAAATTATAATACTAAAATTATTAATCAAATAACTTAAAAATCATCAATAATTTTAATATCATAGTCTCTCTATCTATTTATTTCATTACTCTTCTTCTCCTTTCCTCTTCACCCCCTCTAGAGCACATTCTCATGCATTGTCTCTCTATCTATTTATTTCATTACTCTTCTTCTCCTTTCCTCTTCACCCTCTCTTCAAATCTGCTTTGCTTTTCAAATTGTGTCTTCTCTGGTATTATTTTCCATTGCTTTTCTCTTCTTATTATTCCATTTTGCTTTATTTATTGAGCAATCGCAAGAAGAGGTATGACAATATTTAACTATTTTCTATAAATGTGTACTCCATGCACCTCCTCGCTCATTTCATAATTTTCTCTGCTCATTCTCATGGTTTTTTTTCATCTCAGGTTCTTCGAAGACCATCTTTGCTCCTTCCTTATTTGATCATCTATCATCGCGGGTAATGACTCGCATCTCTTCCAAGATATCTCTGTTTATCATTACAAGGTTCTAAAAATTGGAACCCTATAATTCTCGCTCATTTTGATTTTTCGAGAGCACCGTCTCAAATCTTTAAAAGCTAAGCATCCTTTCTCCGTTAACATTTCATTTGTTTGTTACTTTATAGGTTTATGTTGTTCATTGCTACAAGCAATGAATGTTAAGTCTCTAAAATGTTTGATGTGCATTTCCCTAAGTTTTGATGAGAACTAAACATTGGTTAATGATTTAATTAACATTCATATTGGTTGCTAACCTATCTATCGAGTGTGCAGATTAAATAAGTGATAGAAGCTCACGTCCAACACACAAGTAATTGAAACAAACGTCCAACACAAGCAATCGAAACGCACGTCCAACACTGTAGTGATTGAAGCTCACGTCCATCGCAAATGATTGAAGCGCACGTCCAAAACGCAAGAGAAAGAAACTTGCGTCCACTAAAGTGATTAAAGCCAACGTCTACTTAAAGTATCAGAATAGCCCGTCCATCAAAGTATCAGAATAGCTCGTCCATTGAGGTATCATAATGGTTCGTCCATTGACATGGCATTTGGAGCTCGTCCATTAAAGAATCAGAACAGCGCGTCCATTAAAGTATCAGAATAGCGCGTCCATCAAAGTATCAGAACAGCCCGTCCATTAAGGTCAGAATGGCTCGTCCAGTGACGTGGCATATGGAGCTCGTCCATTAAGGTCAGAATGGCTCGTCCAATGACGTGGGATATGGAGCTCGTCCATTAAGGTCAGAATGTATCCGTCCAATGACGTGGCAAATGACTCTCGTCCACCAGAGTAACTGAGACTCTCGTCCACTAGAATAACAAAAGTGCTCGTCCACTAAAGGTGACAGAAGCGCTCGTCCACTAGTCTTTGGACTTGCTGAGTCCTTAATATGGAGCTCGTCTACTAGCCCGAATGAAAACTCAAATGACTAGATAGACGTGATTATTTTCAAGATGGAAGCACTTATCTTATGAATGCGAATTCTATAAGGATTATCAGAATCTTAGTTAAAGAACCAGAAAGAGACTTGAAGCCTTCTCTCCTACTAAGTTTCACGATTATCAAGAAAAGTCAGAAGCTACTCTCTCAAGCAACCTTGGATAATCAGAACTAAAGACCAGTTAAAGAATGCTTCCAACATACTTAATTCCCTAGTACCTCTGGTCCTTACACGAAAAAGGAAGTTTGCTCAGTAAAGTACAAAAAGCTCTCTGCACAATTTTGATATGGCTGTATCATGATGTATAAAGCCATGATCCTTCATGTTACAGTACAACCAACGACTCTATTGCATTAATGGCTGCCCAGAATGACTCTATTGCATTTAATGAAGTTCTGCTTGAAGCCAACATCTGAAGGGATGTTTCTAATAGATCCTAAATGCTTGAAGACCATAAATACAGAAGTCATTGAAGATAAAGAAAAAGAGAATACACATTGCAAAAAAATGCTATTACTCTGCATTAATTTCTTCATTATTTTATTCTGTATTCTTCAATCATTTTGAAGTTATTACGCAGACTTTCCGAAGCCTTACATTTAAACCACTCTCTGAGTGTTAGTGAAAGATCTGCCTGTGAGAAATTGTATTTATTGCAAACCCAATATCTCAAACAAACCAGAGTGAGCCTGAAGAGGCTATGTGTGAAAATAATACTTGTCTTGAGCCTGAAGAGGCTAGGTGTGCAAATAATACTTGAGTCTGTAACCTTATCAGTTATAGTGGATAAATCTTGGTGCTGCCAAGGACTGGACGTTGGTCTTTGTTTTGAAGAGTGAACCAGGATAAATAACCGTGTCAATCTATCTTCCCTTAAACTCTTTAATTGCCTTAGTTTTCTTACGTCTATCAAGTGGTGTGCTTGCAAAAGTCACCCGTCCATCCTGTATTCTTCCACTCGTCCAAATCTAGCCTTTTTGTTTGCGAAAAGATTTCAACTTTGCTTAAATTCTGATAAACACAATTCAACCCCCCTTCTTGTGTTTATAGTTATCTATTTCAGTTGGTATCAGAGCTCAGTCTCTGGGTTGAGCATCTAACAATGTAGAGGTAAAAGGTCCTGAAGAATATACATGACGGCTGGAGCTAGTACAAGTGGAAGTCATCAGACTGAAGGAGCCTCCCTAACCAGACCTCCTTACTTCAATGGAGAAAATTACAACTACTGGAAAGATAGATTTCAGTGGTTTATTCTATCCACAAACTCTGATCTTTGGGATGTCATCACAGATGGTCCATTCATTCCCAAAAATCTGAAGGGATGTCTCTAACGGATCCTAAATGCTTGAAGACCATAAATACATAAGTCATTGAAGATAAAGAAAAAGAGAATACACATTGCAAAGAAACGCCATTACTCTGCATTAATTTCTTCATTCTTTTATTCTGTATTCTTCAATCATTTTGAAGTTATTACGCAGACTTTCCTAAGCCTTACATTTAAACCACTCTGAGTGTTAGTGAAAGATCTGCCTGTGAGAAATTGTATTTATTGCAAACCCAATCTCTCAAACAAACCAGAGTGAGCCTGAAGAGGCTAGGTGTGAAAATGATACTTGTCTTGAGCCTGAAGAGGCTAGGTGTGCAAATAATACTTGAGTCTGTAACCTTATCAGTTATAGTGGATAAATCTTGGTGCTGCCAAGGACTGGATGTAGCTCTTTGTTTTGAAGAGTGAACCAAGATAAATAACCATGTTCGTTCTGAGTAAAGCTCGAAAAACTTACTTCGAGTGTTGGGCAAGATTTACCTCGAGCGTTAAGAACCAAGTTGAAGTTAATGTTCAGCCTACCATCATGAATTCGATGGATAAGTAAGAAAGGAATTGATCCTTAGAAGGTTAGCTGAAAGTAAGTGTAATACCTAAGCACGACAAGAGGTGAGTGGATTTTTATTGAGGTATAAATGTTATTAGTAATCTAAGAATTTTCAGAAGTAATATCAGTAAGTAAGATGATTTCGGTAGATTTTGTTATGATCGAGGTAGAGTTTGCTAAAGGAACTCTAGGATAATGGTAAAATGATCATCGCTAAGATTTAATTGTATGATTGGAAGAAATTATAGAATGGTGTCTATGGTAGTTTTACCTAAGTTGAATGTGAGCGGAAAGGAGAAGTTCTTGAGTAAAATTAAGTTGTTAGAAAAGTTCAAAAGCTAAGAGTTAGATAATTCTATTCTATATAATCCCTTTTGATTTAATTGCATTAAGATATGCAATGAAGTTATTTTGAGGATGAGATGTGTGAGGTGATATCAAATTTGAGTGGTGAATTATAATCAAGAGAAACTAAGACTGTGATTAAATATTTTGAGTAGGGAGTTGATGCGTGGTGCTGTGAAGACATTGTTAGTATTTGTGATAATATTCAAAGTTAGATGATTGGAATAAGGTTTCTGGTGGAACCATGTTGATAAGAGAAGTGATTAAGTTTTGATTTTGTTTTTCGAGTGTGATAGACTCTGATGAAATTTTGGGAATAGTAAGGATAAGTAGAAATGCCATAAGAATGAATTATGTTATGGAATATGGAACAAGAGGAATGAAGCGATGTGAAGGGCAATGTAAAATCTTCAGGTTAAGATGAGGTTACAAAATCCTGTTTAATTTCGAGTCACGAAATTTCGACGACGAATTTTTTTTTAGTGGGGTAGTAATGTAACACCCCGATTTTCGCTGCTTTCTAATATCGGTAACAAATATATAAACATATATATTTTATCCGAGACTTAGAAAATGATTTTGGATAAACTAAGGTGATTTCCATGTTATACTTATTTTCATAGGGTTACGGGGAAGTTTTTGGTTGAAAATTCAGACGGAAACCGGTCTGTCGTTTTGTGTTTTCACTGACAGTAAAAGTTTACTGCTCAGAAAACATAATTTTAATTTGTGAACGAGATGAAAAATGTTTTTATCATATTTTCTACAATACTGGAAGTTTTGAAAAATTTAGCGTAAAATTAAAATATTATATTTGCTGCGGGCGAAAACGTCGAGATATCTCTAGGAAAACCGACGTCAGATGAATCAGGGAGTCAGCAACGGAGCTGAGGTGACTGATGTGACAGGCATTTATGATGATCCTATCCGAGTCATAATGGCCATAATGACGCATTTATGACAATTAGATATTTTGGCCTAGAAAAGACCATTTTGCCTCTAGCTTCACATAATTTTTACAAGCCATGCCATTGTAATTTTTACCAAAAAGTCCCCCACCCACACGACTCCCTCCTCCATTCAAAGCATTTGGACATTCACTTTTCCTAGCCATAAATGAACATTTATGTTAATTGGATGAATCATTCAAATTTCATTAATGTCAACAAGTGAGTCATAGGCAAAGGCATTTTCTCCTTCTCTTGCTCTTTGTGGATTCGGCAGCCTCACACCCACAACAATTCCATTTCTTTGTTTTCTACTTCTCTCTCTCACACAAATTCAATTAAAGAAGATTTAAGACCCACACACTTTAGCTCCTTCTTGTTCTTATGCGCTAGCCTCACTCAACCCAACTTCTTTTACTTCCATCTCATTTCTTTCTTTTTACTCATGAACAAAGTTTTTGTCCTCTTCATACTTTTTTTTGCGCTAGTTCATACTACATGAACACATCATGTTATTTTTTTTCTTCATGATCTTTAATCATGAAGAACACAAAGAGAACTAAGACACTCTCCTCATTCACCCGAAACTGTCACGAAATTCTGACCCTTTTCTGTTCTGAATCTCAGAAAACTTTCTACATGAAAGTTGTTCATCTTTCTCTCTTCTTTCCAACGCCATAAAGATCATCAAAAACGGACAAGTATATTGAGAGTAATGTCCAAATTACCGAAACTGCTCTAAATCTTCATCATCTTCATCTTTCTCTCTAAACTTCTCAAGAACACTTAGAACATCAAGGTGATTTTGTGAAGAACACCATCCCAATCATCATGGTGAGTCATTTATTCTAGTCATCATGACGACAAAGAATATACCTAGATATTTTAAACGTTAACCTAACCTACGTCTGGTTAAATCTAACCGAGGTTAATTAACCATGATTTGCAACACAAAATATCTTCTCCCTAACGTATGGTGTAGGAGGCAGCCACATCTCTCCAAATTTTATGACCTCATGTTTTATTAACCATGATTATAAATAAACCCTAGTTAAGTTATTTTTAACTACAGTTAAGTTGTTATATTATTTTCTAACTTAAACTTGATTAAATAAACTCAACCATGGTTCTTTTATCTCATCAAACCACATATTTTCTCCTCACACCCACCTCTAGGCCGCACCCATCTCCCACACTTGGACCATTTTCACTCATTTTCCTACTTCATCATTTTTGTTCCTCCAAAACTTCATGTTCTTCATTTTCTCTCACAAGTTCTTCACTTGTTCTTCACTTATTCATCATTTTTCTCTAACCTAGAAACATAACCTCATGATTCTTCCTTCATGAAACTTGTTCCTTAGATCAATTGCCATCACTTAATCCATTTTGTTCTTGAATCCATGAACTTTGAAGTTCATCTTTTCTCTCCTCAAATTTCGGCCCACACCCATACATAACCATCCAAACCTTGTTTTGATCTTCTAAGATCATATTCTCACTTATCTAGATGATCTAAACAATTTCTATTTCACATCTCAAGTCATTTCCCCACAAAACACAAAGAACTCCTTAGTGTTCTTGCTAAGATCATCTTTGTTCTTCAAGTTCTTGAATAAATCTTTTTATTCCAAGGTGAGGAATCTCTCTCTAATCTTTGTATCTTCATTAATCATCCATAAAATTCCATTTTGATCAATTATTTCATGAAATGCAATTCTTAGATCTATAACTTTAAAGATTTCTAGAAAATTGTAGAAAAATCCATTTGACATGAAACCAATTTCTATGAACACACTATGATCTCTATATTCATGATCTAAGAACATGAATCAAGAGAAAATTTCTTTCCTATTCTTCCACAGTGGACCGAATCTAGGTCTTAGAGATACTAGATGAATTTGTTTCAATTCCTATGATTGATAACTTGTTTTCATCTCTCTAGTACCTATGATTATTGAATCCAAGAGTTTAGAAACCAAATCAAAATCCTAGCCTAATTTGTGGATGAAGGCCGAAACATAGCTTTTGATGAGTTAGAAGATTTTGTTTCAACTTTTAGGTTATAACCATTGATCTTATTTTTCTAATGCTCAAGGATCATTGATCCAAAAAGCTTGTAAAATTTTGATATCCCTAGCCTAATTAACTCATGTAGGCCGAACCTAATCGTGTGTGTTAAAAGGATTTTGTTGTTTCATTTGGTTAATTGTGTTGTGTTTTGTGTGAAGGACATTTATTGTGGTTATCGTATTGAGTTTTGTGGAGGAATCAGGATTCCGAGAAGAAATTTACTGAGGAAATATGTAACTCCAAGAGGTAAGGGGAGTATGCCTGAGGAGTTTAAGATAATTACATGCATATCGTTGGTGTCATTTGTTAATTTTCTGTAGAAAATATTTTATGATATTATATTGTTTGCTGTTAATTGCTGGATTGATTTGATACTTAACTGAGTAATTGTGTTTATGTGATATGTGGATTTACATGATTATAATTATTTGGTTATATTATAATTGTGATGCATGTCATGAATTGATATATGTCATGCTATTCTGTGATTGAAAGTTTATTTGTTGTTGAGTGTTGGACTGAGAAACCTGACATTGGTCAGTGTTTAAAATTAATTTAAGGATAAAAGCTTAATAAGCTTGGATAATTAATCAGAGTGATTAGTTTGGAAAATTTTGAGAAAAGTGAAAAAAATTATTATTTTAATAATATTTTGTGGAAACTGTGTCAATAAGCGACAGTAAGTGCGAAACTGTGAAATTTTTTCACAGGCTCTAATTTTTACAAAATAAATTCAATTTTATTATAAAATGTTATTTAAAGTAATTAAGTTCCGAAAATAACGTTATATAGCAGTCAGAACAATTACAACTGACAGAGAAATTATTTAAGTAATACACAGAATTTTATTGATTTATTTTGATAAAGATAAATATTTTATTATTATGAATTTAAGAGTTGAATTAGTAAATACTTTTTTGGAAGTTAACTTTTATTGAAATTTATTTTCAAAAACGAAATAATTAGAGATAAAAAGAATTTATCAATTATTTTCAGGTTTTATCAATGTTTTAACAGAAAAAGGATTTTTGTAAGAGAATTTTATTCAATGAAATTATTCTATTAAACTTGGATAAGTTTGCAGAGCTTTTATTTTGTATTTGTTTTTCACTGAGCGAAATGTTTTACAAAAAGATAAATGAACCTAGGAACTGAGACGTCAGGGTTCTAGTGTTCTGTGGACACGTAGATCGGGGATCTGTGTCATTGGACTGAGTGTCCTGCAATGATTTTTTTGGACCGAGTGTCCTAAGTTGATGTGGAAATTGTGAGTTCCATATCCGCGAGCCTAAGATTGGTGCACCGGTTTAAGGGCTTTGCGATTGAGCACTCGGACTGTGTGTCCTGTGTTGAGTTTAAAACAGTTGGACTGTGTGTCCTGTGTTTGTTTAAAGTGAAAATTCTTAATAAGAAAAATTAAGCATGGTCGTTAGCTTTGTGATTCGACAAGGAAAGATTATTACGACAAAGAAAACAAATCGAGAATAAAAGTTTTTCTCATGCATAGCTGGCAGACGTGTCATGTGTTGTGATCATTGAGTCCTGAGTGGATCAATGTATTTGTTATGGACTATGTTTCCATTTGATCATTGGGATTCTGTGTGAACCCATGTATCTTTACTGGACTGTGTGTCAAATTTTATGCGATAACTATTGAGGTTTTGAGTGATGCAATAGGTTATGGACAATAAACTCCATTGTTCGCAGTGACCATTGTGTTCTGTGCATATGTGAGCCAATGAGTTACATTTTTGAACAATAACCCTGGTGAAACTGTGTGTGGCCAGTGTGTTATGTGTTCCCTTAGGCATTGTTTTATTCGTTTTTACAATGTGCCATGTGCGGAGCTTGATCAGCTCTAAATGAAACAGAAAGTTGTGGGATCTCCGGAGATTAGGCATTAAAATAGAGCCTGAATATTGAAGTGTCATGCATTTTTATAAAATGACGATGACTTTCGGGTATGAAACCCTTTGAATTAAATCATTCTGCTGTTTTGAATAATTTTGGTATGCTGTGAATGTATGGTATTTGCTATTTGTGTGTCGTGCATGGGGTTGTCTTATCAAAACTCATACATTGGAAACTCACCCTTACAAATATATCAGGTTTATTCAAGACTAAGGTAGTACTTTGGTACACTAGTACGGATGAAGCGAAGGAATTCACTGAGTCGTTCGAGGACTTAACTTCTAGATGCTTGAAGAGGTATTCGTTAGTGGGAATGTCACGAGGGTATTTCCAATAACTGTCTTGTAGAGTGACCAGCTATAGGCCTTTTGGTGTCTTATAAAGTAGTGATACTTGGTTAGTCTGGATGTTTGGCTATTGAGAGTCATTCTTTTGAGTTGTAATTCCAGATTACAGCTACGGTACAATTACGTCTTTATTTTCTTATGTTATGATTTTGGGAGATGACCTATTATGTGAAGGTCTAAATACAAAACTCTTATGATACCTATTTATATTATGTTAATGGTGTTGGATTGTATATGGAGTAAAAGAAAATGAAAAAATTTTATCACCAATTTTGAAAGGGATAAGTAACTAGAAAATTATATTTTCTGGAAGCAACCAGCAGTATTTTATTGAGTGTATTTCCGCAACAAGTTACTTAAATGTGATACCCTGAAAATGGGGTGTCGCATTCTTGGTACTTCAATTTTTTAAATAATAACCAAACCAGATATCCAAATTGGTTTATGGAATGGTTTTGGCAAAATGGTTTATCCGCAGATATTCTTCCCAATTCCCTTTTCGAGTTATACAATGAATACAAAAGTTTAACCCCCTCAATACCAATTTTTGGGAAGATACTCCACTTTTGTGCACAATTCGGAATAGCCTGGTTACTCAAATTTAATTATGAGTATCATTGTCATCTACCAAAACCATTTCCAAAGTTCATCTATTCAGTTAACACAGTCTCATGGTGGAGAAGGTTTAATGAAAAGGTAGTTGAAACAAAATTCGCATCTTGAAAAATAAGGTTCGAGCAAAAAGGTTTCCTCCGGATTTCGAACCCCCCAAGACTCCTCCTTCAAAAAATAAAGAAATTGGTAGTTCTTCGTAAGCATTAACCCCATACACAATTAACTTGAGTGCCTCAACTCCCCAAGAATACAAAAAATTGTTAAAGGAGGCCCTCTCATCAATAGACTCTGAAGAAGAAGAAGATGATTCGGTTACTGTAGGATCAGACTATAATCCTTATCTGGAAAATAACGATCCAGATATTGGTTTCTTTGATCAATAACTCAATAATTCAGATGAATCGGTCACATCTCAACAAATTCAAGATGGCCGACAAAAGTTCTCTCCAGTCACCCACTTTCAATAAAGAAAAGTAAAGTTATTTGTCCGGTTGTGCCGACGAAGATTTATTGGCCGACACAAATCACATGGCTATAGTAAAGTAAAGCATCAAAGTCAAAAGTTACACAGTACCTGCTTTTGCAGATTCGAACTGCATTTAAATCCGCCCACTCAGAAGCCCTTCTCCCCTCTATTTAAGAAGGCTCCTTTATTCAAGGAAGGCAGACTTACATTCGACCGAATTTACTAATTAAGTTTTCTTTTGTAATCTTGTAGCGTTTAAGCTTTTGAAGCAAGTTGGCAGAAGTTCTTAGTTAATTGTAAGTTATTTGATAACCAGTTCTACTTTGATAACCTCTTGTACTCAAAGTACTTATGTTGAATAAATAAAACAAGTAGTTTGATAAACATTTCTTTGATTTACCTTTCACTTATACTCTGATTCTCTATTTCACAACTATTTATTCTATCACTAATTCTTGAGATGATCCGCAGTGGCATTGTGGTATCAGAATCATAGTGCTCTGGTACTTGTATCAGTTTCTAGTATTTCTTTCTGTGCAGCGTTGGTCAGCCGTAAGGGTGTTCCCGATAGTAAAGCCCGCAGGTTAGGGTCGTAAATCCGTTGGTAAGCCAAGGTGGTCTTGGTGTCTCGGTCAGAAATCTCTCGTCCGGATATAGGTACTAGATCATTTAGGTTCTGTAACACCCTGTTTTACGTATGCTTCTTTATCAGTACATACATGCTTTAATGTATTTATTTTTGATAAAATCCAGAGGATGATTTTTTTTAGAATAAAATCATTTTCTTGTGTTGTTTTACCGTATGAAGTCACAGTAAAATTTTCGGTCGAAAATTCAGACGAAAACAGGTCTGCGTTTTCTCTGCCAGTACAAGTTTACTGAGCTAGAAACAAAATTTTAATTCGTGAACGAGACAGTTAGTGTTTTTATGATGTTTTGTGTGGGTATGGGAAATTTTCGATTTTTGTTGTCCGGGAATAAAATATAATATTTTATCCGGACGAAACCTTCAGAAAATACGATCGGATGTGCAACCTGTTACGTATTTAAGCAGTTAAAGGAACCCTAAAGGAGGAGAAAATACTTGATGGGAAGCCTAATTAAATGCCTATGACACACCTAAGAAAAAGTAAATCCTTACTTTATTCCAAAATCTTACTTTTCATCTTTCTCTCTCCAATCACATCACATCGCCTTAACTCTTTATCCTCTCTACAAGCAACCACCTTCTTTCTTCTTCTTTCTTCTCTTTTTCCTCTCCAAAACCGTGCCCCCCTCACCTTTCCTCTATAAATATCACTCATCAACTTCACTTCATCACTTTCCTTTCTCCTACTCCATTAAAACCCTTAAGTTTTCACCTTTTTCTTAACTTCAAGCTTCCAAAGCTCTAGTTTTTCTTCTTCTTTTCACTAAGTGTTCTTCATCAAAGTTGTTCCTCTTGCTTAGGTTAATACTATCATGTATTCTTTTCTTTAAAAACTTCATCCTTTTCTAAAGTTTCTTCTTTATGTCATTTATGAGCTTTTATCTTTAAAAATCTCTCAAAAATGGTAGAAAACTCCTTTTGAGTTGAAACCAATTTCTATGGCCTTGTATTTACTTGAAGTTTAACATACTAAACGGTTGTGTAAAACAAAGTTTCCTAACCTCTACTTTCTAATGAGGCCGAACCATGCCTATGGTTTTGATGGATCTTGTTTCAACTTTTTCAAGTTTGAGTTTGTATTTAAAGATTAGTTTTTCCCAAAATGATCATGGACCAAGGCTCCTTTATGTTAAAGGATGCTATGTCTAAAGTGATTGGAAAGTTTAAAGATTTGTTTTCCCAAAATGATCATGGACCAAGGCTCCTTTATGTTAAAGGATGCTATGTCTAAAGTGATTGGAAAGTTTAAAGATTTGTTTTCCCAAAATGATCATGGACCAAGGCTCCTTTATGTTAAAGGATGCTATGTCTAAAGTGATTGGAAAGTTTAAAGATTTGTTTTTCCCAAAATGATCATGGACCAAGGCTCCTTTATGTTAAAGGATGCTATGTCTAAAGTGATTGGAAAGTTTAAAGATTTGTTTTTCCCAAAACGATCATGGACCAAGGCTCCTTTATGTTAAAGGATGCTATGTCTAAAGTGATTGGAAAGTTTAAAGATTTTTACTCTACTTTTATGCCATTTATATTTATGCCATTTACTTTATGTCATTTACTTTATGTCATTTACATTATGTCATTTACTTTTATGTCATTGCCATTTACTCTATGTCATTTACATTATGTCATTTACTTTTATGTCATTTATATTTATGCCATTTACTTTATGTCATTTACATTATGTCATTTACTTTATGTCATTTATGTTTATGTCATTTATGATTCATTTACTTATGTCATTATACTTTAATTATTTATAAGCCTATGTTGTTTTTACTTTATGTGCTTATGAACTTGGTTGTTTAAATTACTATGTTGCTTTCAAGATGATCATAGATTTGAGCTCCATAAGTTATTGGATGCTAAAAGGTCTAAGAGATTGGAAGAATTTAAAGATTTTTATCATAAAAACCCAAGGATGGCCGAATCTTAAAGGTTATGGACCTAGGGTGTTTCGTTTTTCATTTTCCAAAGTGATCATGGTTTTGAGCTCCTTACTATTAATGGATGCTAAACCAAAGAGATTGGAAATTTTAAATGTTCCTAGCCTATTTTATTGGTCAAGGCCGAATCTCCATCAAGGTGTAACTTGGTGGGATTTTTGTTCAACTTTGTTTTAAGTAATCATGTTTTAAACTCTTAGCACTTAAGGGTCATAAATCCCTAAGTTGCATGTGCTTTGGAAACTTCTAGCCCTAAGTTCTCGATTGAGTTCTAATCCTTGAACCTTGTGTCTTGAAACCTAGACTTTCCTCCTAACCAACCTCGAAGAACGTCCGTGAAACTGTTTATTTTCTCGCATTCTCTTACCTACTTGAGGTAAGAGGGGATTTCCTAAAGATATTCAATAACTGTATGCATGTGTGTATGTGTTTAATTGGATATTTACATGTTGATTGAGCTTACTTGATTATCTAATGTACTTGAACTGTTATGCTATTATCTGATGTTGAACTGTACTTGTTCTAAATGTTATAATGCATATATGTGATGAACTGCTTTCAACTGTGATATTAGCATTGAACTGATAATATGTACTGCTGTTGATTGAAAGTTTGCTAAGCCAGACTTGTGTCTGTGCTCAACCATAATAAGGATTAAAAACCTTAATAAACTTTGAAGATGAAGGGATTGGTGTTCTTTTCCAAAGGCTCTTTAAACTTAAAGTACTTGTTTTAAATGTTGAAATGGTTTTGGTGAACTATTGTTATACAAGAGAAAAATCCTTTTCGAACTATATGTCTTCAAGTGAAAACTTTCAAGATTATTTGGCAATATCCTACTGGGGGAAATATTTCAAAGATAAAAGAATTTCAAAGATGCTTTATAAAAGATTTTTAAAGAAAAGGTTTTCCTAAATATTTTAGAAACTTTCCGATAACCTGGATAGGTTATCGAGGATTCGGTTTTGAATTTGTTTTTCACTGAACGAAAAATAAGTACTTAAGAAAGAGAATCTAGTACGCGAGATGTCGCCTCTAATATTCAGTGATGTGCACATGATCTTGGATCAGTGTTAATTCGGGACTACGAGTCCTGGTTATGATGTTATGGACTGAGAGTCCAATTCTCAAAATCGAGGACAGTGCATTCTGATTTCATTGTTGTGGACTGTATGTCCTAATCACGTTGTGTTGGACTGTGTCTTCTAACCACGTGTGATGAATACGTTCTAATTTCATTGTTGTGGGCTGTGTGTCCTAATCACGTTGTGTTGGACTGTGTCTTCTAACCACGTGTGATGAACATTGTTAAAGGTGAATGTTGATTTCTACGACCACAAGCCTAGGACTGGTGCATCGGTCTTGGGCATTGTGATTGAGTATTCGGACTATGAGTCCTATGCTTCTAAGTTTTCAAGTGATGGGGAAATGATGATTAAGTCGTTAGCTTTGAGCTGCGACAGCGAAAAAGAATGAACACAAAGAAAACCTTTTAAATAAAATATTTTCTCATGTGCATTTCCCCAAGCAGACGTGCTATTGATATAAATCATATACAAGTTGGGAGTCTGTCCATGTAAACCGAGTGAAGAGGCACATGTGACGTTGCTCGTCCTGAGACCTTATGCATGAGGGTAAGGAGGCAACTGCCCGGTGGGCTAGAGATTGACCAACTCTAATACTTCTCCAGTGAAAACGGTGTTGATATCTCATGAGATTAAGTTAGAGCCTGATATTGAAGTGCCATGCATATTTTCAAAAGATTGACTGTGCGGGTTTGAGACCCTTTGATATAACACTATTATATTGTGTATATGCATGATTTAACTGCTTATATGATTATGTGATGTATGTATCATGTATATGGTTGTTGTGGGATATATCTTATGATGGTATCTCACTCTTACAATTATATCAGGTCTCTTCGGGTTTTTCTGTAGTACCTTGGTACACTAGTGCCGATGTTGCAGAGGAGTCCTTCTAAGTCCCTTGAAGACCTAGTGTTAGAGGTTGGGATAGTATTCTGATTGGGGTCTCTCCAATGAATATTTGATAGAATGACCAGCTTAGGAGTATGAGTTGGGTTGTATATCTAAAGTGGTCCGTGAATGTAGTGTTATATACATTCATCTGAAGTTTAATTTTTTTTTTGAAAATGGAAACTTATAGAAACGTTGTATGTCATGGTAACTTTGTTACGAACGTGACTTTACGTTTTAAATGTATGTATGATGGATTTCAGAGTTATCCCTATAGAGGAAAATCTTATACCCCAGTTTTTCTGACTTAAGAGAAAACAGATTTTTCCGAAAGCAACCAGCAAATTATCTTTTAATTTAAATTCTGCATGTGTTACGTAAGTAATGCCCTGAGGGAGGGCGTTACAAGGTGGTATCAGAGCTGGTCGAGTCTTTCGAGATCTTTGGGAAGTAGGTCTGTTGTGTTGACGTTGTGTTTTCTCTGAGTTAAGTTTTATTCGGATTACTTCTTAGAAGTAATGTGTGTTGATACGCTTTTACACGTGTCATTTTCTGGTTGTGGCCTGACTGATTTGTTCGGCAGGTCAGTTATGGAACCAGCACCAGAAGGTGGACGTGGACGAGGACGTGGATGAGGACGTGGACGTGGTCATGGACGTGGTCACAGAGGTGGTCCTATTGGCGGTCGTGCCAACATGAATGCGAATTATGACGGTGGGATGGACTTTGCTGCCCAAGCTTTGGCTGACGTTGCTGCCGCCATAGCTCTTCAGACGGCTAATGCTGCTGCCCAGAATCAACAGGAGCAACAGAGGGCAGAACAAGCTGCAGAGGGAAGACATTTGGATGCTTTCCGATGTCAGAATCCATCACAGTTTGATGGAGACGTGGATCCAATTAAGACTGACTTTTGGATTCAAGAGCTCGAGAAGATCTTTGAGCTGGTTCAAACCCCAGAGGGAGCAAAGGTGCCTTATGCAACATTCCAACTGATTGGAGATGTTGAATATTGGTGGGAGGGCACCAGACAACTGCTGGTAGCTGAGCATCAGGCGATCACTTGGGGAGTATTCCTCAACAAATTTTTGGACAAATATTTTTCCTAGAGTGCTCGGACAGAGAAAGAGCAAGAATTCTTGAAGCTGAGTCAGCGGGACATGTCAGTGGGGGAATATGCGGCAAGGTTTGAGTCCCCTGCCAAATATTTTCGGTTTTTTTTTTCAGAACAACCCCGATGAGGAATGGAAATGCGAAAGGTTCGAAGACGTTCTTCACTTCGAGATCAAGGAATCTGTGATGCCATTGGAAATCCGGAATTTCCAAGCCCTAGTAGAGAAGTGTAAAAAAGTGGAACTAATGAGGAAGGAAAGAGGCAATAGAGAAACTGTTGCGGGACCCACTCGTTCCAAAGACCAATATCAAGATCAGAATCAGAAAGGGAAGCAACATCGGAGGGAACCTTATTTCCGTCCATAAGGGAATGACCTGAATCAACGACATCATCGTTCTGATAATTCTGAATTAGTAAGTGGAGGTCAACAGAACCAAAACCGAGACCAAGTTAGGAGATGTTACAAGTGTGGAGACCCAGACCACATGGCTAATGTTTGCCCACGCAAAGGAGTGAAGTGTTTCAATTGTGGACAATTAGGACACTTCTCAAGGGATTGTAATGCACCGAGGTTTGAAAAGCCTGTCAACACCTTAGGAACTGATAGACCCACGGCAAAGGGAAGAGTTTACACCATGGCTGGCGTTGGAGCTTCACAATTTGATGATCTTTTACGACAGAAGTAGTGTGCAATTTGAAGGTCTTATGGCAGTGGTATATAATTCTAAGTGGTAATAGGATTCTAAGTATAATCGCGTTTTGACACCCTTGAGTATTTGACTCTCTAGGGTCTCCTATGTTACTAATCTTTCTAGTGAATGTATGTTTCTTATGACTTTTTGGGAATAAAAGTCTCCTTAAGAAATTTATTCCAGTTCCCTTCTCTTTTGATTGTTGTGATCAGTTTAGACTTCGGATCCAATCTTTCTTTTCCTAGAGTTATGAATTGCCTTGTTGTTGCACCGGATGGGTATGTTTATAAAATAAGTTTCTCGATGAAACTTAATCTAATCACTTTTACTTTTGGTGGAAGTGATTCAGTTTGAATTCTTATCGAACTGTTACTCTTTTAAATTGTTGACCAGGAAATTCTAGTGAAAGGAGAAACTTTTAAGATTCATGATTGTAAATGTGTACCGATCATGCATTTTTACCTCCTTGAATATACTAAAGGATCTTCATATATACACTAGATGTTTCTGTATTCTTTTGGATCGATGAAATTCTTTTAGATACTTTCTTCTGATAGTATGATCTGGATGGTGAGAGATCCTGTTAAGTTTCTAGTTACGTAATTTCGAGGACGAAATTCTTTTTAGAGGGGTAGAGTTGTAACACCTAGTTTTTCGTATGCTTCTTTATCATTAAATACATGCTTTAATGTATTTATTTTTGATAAAATCCAGAGGATGATTTTATTTAGAATAAAATCATTTTCTTGTGTTGTTTTACCGTATGAAGTCATAGTAAAATTTTCGGTCGAAAATTCAGACGAAAATCGGTCTGCGTTTTCTCTGCCAGTACAAGTTTACTGAGCTAGAAACAAAATTTTAATTCGTGAACGAGACAGTTAGTGTTTTTATGATGTTATGTGTGGGTTTGGGAAATTTTCGATTTTTGTTGTCCGGGAATAAAATATAATATTTTATCCGGACGAAACCTTCAGAAAATACGATCGGATGTGCAACCTGTTACGTATTTAAGCAGTTAAAGGAACCCTAAAGGAGGAGAAAAGACTTGATGGGAAGCCTAATTAAATGCCTATGACACACCTAAGAAAAAGTAAATCCTTACTTTATTCCAAAATCTTACTTTTCATCTTTCTCGCTCCAATCACATCACATCACCTTAACTCTTTATCCTCTCTACAAGCAACCACCTTCTTTCTTCTTCTTTCTTCTCTTTTTCCTCTCCAAAACCATGCCCCCCTCACCTTTCCTCTATAAATATCACTCATCAACTTCACTTCATCACTTTCCTTTCTCCTACTCCATTAAAACCCTTAAGTTTTCACCTTTTTCTTAACTTCAAGCTTCCAAAGCTCTAGTTTTTCTTCTTCTTTTCACTAAGTGTTCTTCATCAAAGTTGTTCCTTTTGCTTAGGTTAATACTCTCATGTATTCTTTTCTTTAAAAACTTCATCCTTTTTTAAAGTTTCTTCTTTACGTCATTTATGAGCTTTTATCTTCAAAAATCTCTCAAAAATGGTAGAAAACTCCTTTTGAGTTGAAACCAATTTCTATGGCCTTGTATTTACTTGTATTTTAACATACTAAACGGTTGTGTAAAACAAAGTTTCCTAACCTCTACTTTCTAATGAGGACGAACCATGCCTATGGTTTTGATGGATCTTGTTTCAACTTTTACAAGTTTGAGTTTGTATTTAAAGATTAGTTTTTCCCAAAATGATCATGGACCAAGGATCCTTTATGTTAAAGGATGCTATGTCTAAAGTGATTGGAAAGTTTAAAGATTTGTTTTTCCCAAAATGATCATGGACCAAGGCTCCTTTATGTTAAAGGATGCTATGTCTAAAGTGATTGGAAAGTTTAAAGATTTGTTTTTCCCAAAATGATCATGGACCAAGGCTCCTTTATGTTAAAGGATGCTATGTCTAAAGTGATTGGAAAGTTTAAAGATTTTTACTCTACTTTTATGCCATTTATATTTATGCCATTTACTTTATGTCATTTACTTTATGTCATTTACATTATGTCATTTACTTTTATGTCATTGCCATTTACTCTATGTCATTTACATTATGTCATTTACTTTTATGTCATTTATATTTATGCCATTTACTTTATGTCATTTACATTATGTCATTTACTTTATGTCATTTATGTTTATGTCATTTATGATTCATTTACTTATGTCATTATACTTTAATTATTTATAAGCCTATGTTGTTTTTACTTTATGTGCTTATGAACTTTGTTGTTTAAAATACTATGTTGCTTTCAAGATGATCATAGATTTGAGCTCCATAAGTTATTGGATGCTAAAAGGTCTAAGAGATTGGAAGAATTTAAAGATTTTTATCATAAAAACCCAAGGATGGCCAAATCTTAAAGGTTATGGACCTAGGGTGTTTCGTTTTTCAATTTCCAAAGTGATCATGGTTTTGAGCTCCTTACTATTAATGGATGCTAAACCAAAGAGATTGGAAATTTTAAATGTTCCTAGCCTATTTTATTGGTCAAGGCCGAATCTCCATCAAGGTGTAACTTGGTGGGATTTTTGTTCAACTTTGTTTTAAGTAATCATGTTTTAAACTCTTAGCACTTAAGGATCATAAATCCCTAAGTTGCATGTGCTTTTGAAACTTCTAGCCCTAAGTTCTCGATTGAGTTCTAATCCTTGAACCTTGTGTCTTGAAACCTAGACTTTCCTCCTAACCAACCTCGAAGAACGTCCGTGAAACTGTTTATTTTCTCGCATTCTCTTACCTACTTGAGGTAAGATGGGATTTCCTAAAGATATTCAATAACTGTATGCATGTGTGTATGTGTTTAATTGGATATTTACATGTTAATTGAGCTTACTTGATTATCTAATGTACTTGAACTGTTATGCTATTATCTGATGTTGAACTGTACTTGTTCTAAATGTTATAATGCATATATGTGATGAACTGCTTTCAACTGTGATATTAGCATTGAACTGATAATATGTACTGCTGTTGAATGAAAGTTTGCTAAGCCAGACTTGTGTCTGTGCTCAACCATAATAAGGATTAAAAACCTTAATAAACTTTGAAGATGAAGGGATTTGTGTTCTTTTCCAAAGGCTCTTTAAACTTAAAGTACTTGTTTTAAATGTTGAAATGGTTTTGGTGAACTATTGTTATACAAGAGAAAAATCCTTTTCGACCTATATGTCTTCAAGTGAAAACTTTCAAGATTATTTGGCAATATCCTACTGGGGGAAATATTTCAAAGATAAAAGAATTTCAAAGATGATTTATAAAATATTTTCAAAGAAGAGGTTTTCCTAAATATTTTAGAAACTTTCCGATAACCTGGATAGGTTATCGAGGATTCGGTTTTGAATTTGTTTTTCACTGAACGAAAAATAAGTACTTAAGAAAGGGAATCTAGTATGCGAGACGTCGCCTCTAGTATTCAGTGATGCGCACATGATCTTGGATCAGTGTTAATTCGGGACTACGAGTCCTGGTTATGATGTTATGGACTGAGAGTCCAATTCTCGAAATCGAGGACAGTGCATTCTGATTTCATTGTTGTGGACTGTATGTCCTAATCACGTTGTGTTGGACTGTGTCTTCTAACCACGTGTGATGAATACGTTTTGATTTCATTGTTGTGGGCTGTGTGTCCTAATCACGTTGTGTTGGACTGTGTCTTCTAACCACGTGTGATGAACATTGTTAAAGGTGAATGTTGCTTTCTACGACCACAAGCCTAGGATTGGTGCATCGGTCTTGGGCATTGTGATTGAGCATTCAGACTATGAGTCCTATGCTTCTAAGTTTTCAAGTGATGGGGAAATGATGATTAAGTCGTTAGCTTTGAGCTGCGACAGCGAAAAAGAATGAACACAAAGAAAACCTTTTAAATAAAATATTTTCTCATGTGCATTTCCCCAAGCAGACGTGCTATTGATATAAATCAGATACAAGGTGGTATCTGAGAGTCTGTCCATGTAAACCGAGTGAAGAGGCACATGTGACGTTGCTCGTCCTGAGACCTTATGTATGAGGGTAAGGAGGCAACTACCCGGTGGGCTAGAGATTGACCAACTCTAATACTTCTCCAGTGAAAACGGTGTTGATATCTCATGAGATTAAGTTAGAGCCTGATATTGAAGTGCCATGCATATTTTCAAAAGATTGACTGTGCGGGTTTGAGACCCTTTGATATAACACTATTATATTGTGTATATGCATGATTTAACTGCTTATATGATTATGTGATGTATGTATCATGTATATGGTTGTTGTGGGATATATCTTATGATGGTATCTCACTCTTACAATTATATCAGGTCTCTTCGAGTTTTGCTGTAGTACCTTGGTACACTAGTGCCGATGTTGCAGAGGAGTCCTTCTAAGTCCCTTGAAGACCTAGTGTTAGAGGTTGGGATAGTATTCTGATTGGGGTCTCTCCAATGAATATTTGATAGAATGACCAGCTTAGGAGTATGAGTTTGGTTGTATATCTAAAGGGGTCCGTGAATGTAGTGTTATATACATTCATCTGAAGTTTAAATTTTTTTTTGAAAATGGAAACTTATAGAAACGTTGTATTTCATGGTAACTTTGTTACGAACCTGACTTTACGTTTTAAATGTATGTATGATGGATTTCAGAGTTATCCCTATTGAAGAAAATCTTATACCCCAGTTTTTCTGACTTAAGAGAAAACAAATTTTTCCGAAAGCAACCAACAAATTATCTTTTAATTTAAATTCTGCATGTGTTACGTAAGTAATGCCCTGAGGGAGGGCGTTACAGGTTCAGTAACCATGTCTAGCTTGCTTAAGATGGTTTCAAGAAAAGGTAATGAAAAAATAGATGAATTATATCAACCAAGTACAAGTGAGAGTCTTAATTCATCATTAATAAATGAACAACAAATAATTTTACCAGACATTGAACAAAAATTACATAACTGGAGTATTCCATCAATAAATGTTTCCGAAATTTACAAAACAAAGTTAATTGATAAGTTCAAATCAGATTTCATAATTAAAACAGCTGAATATACAATTAAAGTAGATAAAACCCAAGAGAGTCTAAACCTCTTGAATTTATCTATGTTAAAAGAACATAAACAAAAATATAAATTTTTACATATTGGATTAATACAAGTTGCAATAAAACCTTTGTAAAGATTAGGCATAGACACACCTGTTTGTGTATTCCTAAGAGATACTCGACCTGCTAGGTTCGAGGATCAAGTGCTCTAAATAATCGAGACCGATCTTCATGATGGTCCCACTTTTTTCAATAATTTTCCAAACTATATTATGTCTTTAGAAAGTTTAGGAAAAAATAAACATAACATCAAGTTAGATATTAAAATTAAGGAAGGAATTTGGAACCCAAATTCCTATCCAATGGCAATAATATACAAGATATATTACAAAGCCATGAAAACAAATATTTCTCCAAAAGCATTAAATATTTCTTTGAAAGAAGATACTTTTCTTCTTCAAGTAAACCTTGGAAAATCAAATGTAGTCACCCCTAAGAGACTCAGTCAAATTGATGATCCTTTTATATTTTAATTATCTTTTCTTGTAATGAAGGATCTTGAATTTGTTTTTCAATTTTTGCATATAAGATTTCTTTTTGTAGAAATCCTATTTAGTTTTCTTTTATTTGAATGATAGTTAAAAAGTTCTTTTCTCCTATATTATCGTTTAGATTATTCAATTCTTTTGTTTTTATTGGGTTTATGAATTCAAACATTATTTCTTGATTATCTTTTACAGTTTTTTATTCCTTCTTCAGTTATTTGAATTGGATAAAGCTGAGTTAGGAAAGGAGTTCCTAAAATTATCTGTTATGAAGTATCCTTTACTAAAAGGAATGAGCTGGCAAAGCAGATTCCATTATTGCAGATACTTGCATTTTCTAGCTTATAACTGACTTGTAGCTTTTGGTTATTTGCCGTGTATAATTTTTGAAGTGTTTTTTGATAGTATTGTGTGGGGATCAATCCTTCTTGAATGCAGTTAAGATCTGCTCCTGAATCTATTAAAGCAATGAATGGCTAGTGAAAGGATTTTTTTATTTTTAAATTTATTTTTACATGCCATTTTTGTTGCATGGTTTTTATTCTAAAAAAGAAATTTGTTTCTTCATTATAAAGAGCGTCAAATTCCATTTCAAGATTATCTTCGTCAAAATGTGTGGAAGAAGAGTTTGAAATAGTGGTCTTAGCCTTTCCCTTCCCCAAGGATTTTTGAAAATTTTGGTGCAAAATTTTATATTTTTGTTTTAAGTAAGCAACTTCAGTCTTTAAATTTTTAACTTCTTTATATAAAAAAGGAAGAGTTATTGGTTCCTGAATAAAGGATGTTTCCGGATTCAAAATATTATGTAAGTTATATCCTTAAAACTCTTTAGTCGTTATTTCTTGACTTTCTAATTCTTTATATTTTTCTAGCATAGCCAATTTAACTTGTGGATCATCAATTTGACCAACTAGGTCTAATAAGACTTTAGCTTCTTTGGAAATAACGTTAATAGTGAATTTACAATCACAATTATCTCCAAGACAACCACAACTTAAACAGCCAACATCAGAATCAGAGGAGGTTTCTTGATTCTGGTAAATTATTTCTTGTTCATCATCAGTAAATGAGCTATCTGATGATTCTGTTTCATAAAGTAAAATTTTTGCAATTTGTTCTTTAATTTCGTCATCCATTTTGAGTTCTTTTATTTTATGTTTGACTCTACATTTTCTTGCTATATGCCCTGCACGACCACATTTATAGCAAATAATATTTTTATCAAAACATTTATTGTACGATTTATTGAAAGTTTTATTTTGGGGTTTTCTATAAGGTTTAATAGGTTTTTCAGTTTGTGCCCTTTTATTGATTTTTTTATAACTTCTAAATTTTTGTGGTTTAACCCTTCTTTGTTTGGAAGGAGGGGTTATTTTCTCATAACCAAATTGTTCACAAGATCATGAAGTAGTGACTCCTGTAACGCCCTCCCTCACTCAGAGACTTAGATGTAGTTGCTTGATGAGGTATTACTTGTGGAATAACTTTTAGAACGACCAGCTTAGGATTGAGACTTGGATTATTTTGATGGTATGTATGAGTTTGGCTCAGAGAGCCTTTATTTTAAAAGGGAATGTCTATAGCTCGGAGAGCATATCTTTTGAATGAAAATCTAAGCTATTTCTTTTGGTTTTGTAAAGCTTATGGCTATAGCTATTATTTTTATGTATTGATGCCTGGTTGAATTTAGTGTAACTGGAATTCTAGAGTAAAAATGTAAATATTTTAACAGGTGTTATTTTACCCTGGGATGTCCGAATTACAGAGGAGACTCTGTCGAATTTTTTTTGTAAAACTACTATCTTGTATTTAAGTATATTCTTTAAATTAAATAGGCTTGCCATACTATGATAGTAATTTTGTGTGTCGATTAAGGCTTAGGTGTGGAGTCGTGACAAAAAAATTTTATACCCAATTTCAAACACTTATGTACTTATATAAGTTATTTTCCGAAAGCACCAGCAAATTATCTTTTAATTTTTATTTTCGCACGTGTTACGTAGTAATGCCCAAGGGAGGGTGTTACATTATTCAACCACTACAACAAGTTGCACCAGGATCACCTCCTGCACCTATAATATTAGTTCCAGAGAACATTCCGGAGGAGATGGAGGAAGACCCAGAGGAGAATCCGGTGGAAAATCCTGACTATGTTCCTATAGCAGACGAAGGGTCTGGAGCTGCTGGAGAGGGGGCTGTTGTATCCTCTCCAGACACATCTTCAGGGGGTGGGGGAGTGTACACTGGGCTTCCCAATGGTTTTATATAGTGGTGACCAGCTTAGGATGTAGTTTTAGGAAAAGTGGGAATTTTAGGATAGTCTGAATTAGTGACTCCTGAGAGTCATCTTTTGCGTAGTATTTTCAGACACCCACTATGACTTAGTTGTAAAATTTCTGATGATGTAAAAATCTGTGTGACAAGTGGATCGTGACCTAGTAAGAAAAGGGTCAGTTGTAAAATAGAGAAGTATATGTGAAATATATATATAGTTGTGTATATTATAATATGAGAGTTTGAATGTATATGCAGAAAAAGAAAAAAATTTATCACTATTTTTAAGAAGAAGTATAGGGAATTAGAAAATGCATCTTATTTTCCGAAGAAAACCAGCAACTTAATATTTTATTTAGTATGATGTTTTGGGTAACGTTACGTAAATGTGATACCTGAAAAGGGGGTGTCGCAAAGGTGGTGCAGCTCCATGGAGACTTGCTTGGCCTAATTAGTTTTTTGTCTAGAAATCCTTTTATTTCCTTTTTGCAATACTCCAAAGTCTCACTATTCATTTGAATTGGTCGAGCTTTGGTAGGTATTTTGCTTTCATGAAAATCTTCTTCATATGGTAGGGATACCATATGAGTTTTTCTTTCCCAAAAGGCATTGGGAACATCTGAACAAACTTCCTTTTCAAAATCCTTTTGTATTTTAATTATCTTTTCTTGTACTGAAGGATCTTGAATTTGTTTTTCAATTTTTGCATATAAGATTTCTTTTTGTAGAAATCCTATTTGGTTTTCTTTTCTTTGAATGATAGTTAAAAAGTTCTTTTCTCCTATATTATCATTTAGATTATTTAATTCTTTTGCTTTTATTAGGTTTGTGAATTCAAATAGCACTTCTTGATTATCTTTTACTGTTTTTATTCCTTCTTCAGTTAATTGAATTGGATAAAGCTGAGTTAGGAAAGGAGTTCCTAAAATTATCTGCTCTCAAGTATCTTTTACTAAAAGGAATGAGCTATTAAAGCAAATCCCCTTGTTGCAGATACTTGCGTTTTCCAGCTTATAATTTAAAGCAATGAATTGCTTGTGAAAAGATTTTTTAATTTTTAAATTTATTTTTACATGCCATTTTTGTTGCATGGTTTTTATTCTTAAAAATAAATTTGTTTCTTCATTGTAAAGGGCGTCAAATTCCTTTTCAAGATTATCTTCGTCAAAATGTGTGGAGGAAGAGTTTGAAATAGTGGCCTTAGCCTTTCCCTTCCCCAAGGATTTTTAAAAATTTTGTTGCAAAATTTTGTATTTTTGTGTTAATTCTGCAACTTCAGTTTTTAAATTTTTAACTTCTTTATATAAAAAAGGAAGAGTTATTGGTTCTTGAATAAAAGATGTTTCAGGATTCAAAATATTCTGTAAGTTATATCGTGAAAACTCTTTAGTCGTTATTTCTTGACTTTCTAATTCTTTATATTTTTCTAGCATAGCCAATTTAACTTGTGGATCATCAATTTGACCAACTAGGTCTAATAAGACTCTAGCTTTTTTGGAAATAACGTTAATAGTGAATTTGCACTCACAGTTATCTCCAAGACATCCACAACTTAAACAGCCAACATCAGAATCAGAGGAGGTTTCTTGATTCTGGTAAATTATTTCTTGTTCTTCATCAGTAAATGAGCTATCTGATGATTCTGTTTCATAAAGTAAAATTCTGGCAATTTGTTCTTTAATTCCGTCATCCATTTTGAGTTCTTTTATTTTCTGTTTGACTCTACACTTTCTTGCTATATGCCCCACGCGTCCGCATTTATAGCAAATAATATTTTAATCAAAACCTTTATTAGATGGTTTATTATAAGTTTTATTTTGGGGTTTTAGATAAGGTTTATTTGTTTTTTCCATTTGTGCCCTTTTTTTGAATTTTTTATAACTTCTAAATTTTTGTGGCTTAACCCTTCTTTGTTTAGAAGGAGGGGTTAATTTCTCATAACCAAACTATTCATAAAAGTTTCCTAATTCCTTAATATTGGTTTTACTTTCGTATTTCACTTGTCGATGCATTTTTATATCTGTACAAAACTATAAACCTGTTTTGTTAATGATTGAAATTATTCTTCCGTATGTTAAATCTTCTAGAGGGGTTCCTGGGTATTCATTTTTTATTTGAGTTCTTACCTTTTGTGCAAAATTCTTAGGAAGTCCAGAAATAAATCTATCTTTCCAATAAGACTGTCTGCAATCTGTTCTTGTGTAAATTTTTACTAAAAAGTTATCTTTGTACCATCTGAATTCTCCAAGGGTTGGACAATAAATATTATTTAATATTTCAAGGGATCTATCAGCAAAAACATTTGCGTCCCCTATAAATGCTTGAGAAATTGCAAAAATTAAAGCTTCTACTTGTTGTTCTATTTGAATTGTTTCTGGTTCACCTTGTTCATTATTTCTTATTTCTTGTTTTACAAACGTAAAAATCGTTTGTCTATCTACTTCTCTTAAATTATTATCCCACCATCCTTTTAAACTTCTTGTGAATCCTTGAATTAATAATTTCACTGTACTTAAGGCATTATTTCTGTTTGCCCTATAGGCAGTTGCCGCCATTGACATTTCTTCCAATTTTCTCATTATTTGATGTTCAGAAAATCCATCTATATTCCATTCTACAATGCCTTCTCCGTTATATTGAGATGCTAAATCAAGCATAGTATCTTCAAATTTTATATCTGGTAAAGTAGGTCTATGATAATAATTACGAGAGGTTAGGTAGTTTTTCGAAGTATTTTTTATTTTATTTATTGTATCTATTCCCGTATCGTCAAACTGTTTTTCTAGTTCTGTTATATCTTCATTTTTTATCATATTTACTTTTGATGAAGATATTTTTAATGAAGCTAATCTTTTATTCATTTCATTTAAAAGATCACTACTAGATTCTTTTCCTATTTTGATTTCTTTTATTTCAGAATCTGATAGTTTGTAAGGAGTTATTAATGATTTTTCTAATTTCTTTGAAGTTTCTTCTTTTGAGGGTATTTCGTTATCTTCTGAGGTATTTGCAACTTGATACAAGAGTTGATTGGTGAAATTCAATTGTTGTTGAATATTTTTAATATCATTTCGAGTGGGTTGTTGAATGATTAAAGTTTTTGTATCTTCTTTCATAGCTTTGAAAGGAGATACTGTTATTTCAATATTATCTATGTTTGGAAAAGTTATTTCTTCCAAAGGAGGAATTACAGAAATAACCTCTTTTCTTTTTTCTATTTTCCAAATTCTTTTTGCAGAATTTAAAGTTTTTAGCTCTAAATTTTGAAACAGTGGTTTTCAAACCATGTGAATTAAGGAATGTTGTCATCCTCTACCTCCTCGAGATAAGCATAATTGGCTTCCCTATATTGCTTTATCTCTATTTGAGAAAAAGTGGTGAAAAACCATTTTGTCTTACTTTCATTTTCTGGTTTTAAAAACTCTTTTTGATGTTTTTGTTTATCAATGTAAAATTTTGTAATAACAAAACATTGATTATGAGTTTCAAAACTTTGATTAACTTCAGATTGAGTCGGTGACTCTCTGAGTTACTGGTTGAACTGATTGTGGTGTTTCCACCCTATATTCAGGTTGGGGAATAACAGGATGATCTCTTATTCCTGCTAACCTTAATGAATGAAATGAGTCAATTGATTTTCTTGAATTTTTTGTTTGTTTAGATCCCTCTGGGGTTCTAAACGATCTAGTAGAGTTACTTCTACTAAATGGTGCAAAGTTTATTGAGACATTTCCATATGCATATTCAACTGGTATTGTCATGTGAGAGGGTTCTGGCTCTTCAGGAGGCAGAATCGCTTGTAAATTCCATTCAAGATTACTAGAGACTTCATTATGATTGAGTCTCTAAGGGGTGACTGCATTTTATTTTTCAAGGTTTACTTGAAGAAGCAAAGTATCTTCTTTCGAATAAATATTTAATGCTTTTGGAGAAATATTTGTTTTCATGGCTTTGTAATATATCTTGTATATTACTGCCATTGGATAGGAATTTGGGTTCCAATTTCCTTCCTTAATTTTAATATCTAACTTGATGTTATTTTTATTTTTTCCCAAACTTTCTAAAGACATAGTATAGTTTGGAAAATTATTGAAAAAAGTGGGACCATCATGAAGATTGGTCTCGATTATTGAGAGCACTTGATCCTCGAACCTAGCAGGTCGAGTATCTCTTAGGTATACACACACAGGTGTATCTATGCCTAATCTATGTAATGGTTTTATTGCAACTTGTATTAATCCAATATGTAAAAATTTATATTTTTGTTTATGTTCCTTTAACATAGATAAATTCAAGAGGTTTAAACTCTCTTGGGTTTTATCAACTTTAATGGTGTATTCTGTGGTTTTAATTATAAAATCGGACTTGAACTTATCAATTAACTTTGTTTTGTAAATTTCAGAAACATTTATTGATGGAATACTCCAATTATGTAATTTTTGTTCAATGTCTAGTAGAATTATTTGTTGTTCATTTATTAATGATGAATTAAAATTATAATGCTATCTGGTTGGTTATCTGGTGGACACCAAATATCGGATAGGATAACAGCTTATCATGCTCATATCATATCCTACTCCTATCCTACTCTCTTATTCTATCCACCCCTATCATATCCTGACCACCAAACAAGCCCTAAGTGACTTGTCAATTTCCAATACTAACTAATTCAAAATTCGTAAACATTTTAATTAAAAATAATATAATATAAAGAATTTAATTAACGGATTTAATTCAAATAATAAGAAGAGTTAAATGACAAAAATATACTGCTTTTTGGAGGGAAAAATTACCCCCAGTGACTGCTATTTTTATATATATAAAGATTTCCAAGACTAATTAATTCAAAATTCGTAAACATTTAATTAAAAATAATAAAATATAAAGAATTTAATTAACAAATTTAATTCAAATAATAAGAAGAGTTAAATGACAAAAATACCCTGCTTTTTGGAGGGGAAAATTGTCCCCATTGACTACTACTTTTTTATATATATAAAGATAACTTTTACAGTCTTTAAGTGGTCCAATCACAACATGGTAAGTCAATTAATGAACTGACATCATCATTCTATGGGTTGTGCTTTCAGATTTTTGGGAAGGATCAATGTAACTCTTGCTTTTGTTATTTGCCCAAAGGACCATTTTGCAAAATTAAATCCAAATTAAAAAAATAATTTCAAAACTAAATTGGCCCAATTTAAAAATAAATTTAATACTACAAATTTAAAATAAAAAAGTTTTAATTTGCCCCAATTAGGTCATTTTTTCCAATTAGGTCGTGTAGACCAAATTAGGTAATGTTTTCCCAATTACACCAACTTGGCAATATTAACTCAATTGATTTAATTGGGCTTAGTTGAGTTAAGTGGGCCATCATCGTCTAATTGGACCAACATGACTTAATTGGGCAAAGATGACCTATTTGGGCCACGTTGACTTAATTGGTCAAAGTTTATTAAAGTGGACTGTATGAGATAATCGGGGCAAATTGAGTGAATTGGGCCACGTTGACCTAATCGAGCAAAGATGACATGATCGAGCCAAGCTTAGTAATTCGAGCAAACATGGCATAATTGGGCCAAGTTCAGCTAATTAGGCTAGGATGACTTAATCGAGCAAATATGACCTAATCGGGGCGAGATGACCTAATTGGCTCCAGTTGAGTTAGTCGGGGGAAGTTGTCATCCATTAGAATATATGAGTTATTCGGGGCAAATTGAGTGAATTGGGCCAACATGACCTAATTGGGCCAATATTACTTAATTGGGCCAACATCATCTAATCGGGTAAAGATGACATGATCGAGCCAGGCTGAGTAAATCGATCAAACATGGCATAACTGGGCAAGGTTCATCTAATTGGGTCAAGATGACTTAATCGAGCAAATATGACCTAATCGGACCGAGATGACCAACTTGGCTCCAATTGAGTTGGTCGGGGGAAGTTGTCGTCCATCGGAATATATGAGTTATTCAGGGCAAATTGAGTGAATTGGGCTAACATGACTTAATTGGGGCAGACTGACTTAATTCAACATAGTTGACCTAATCGGGCCGAGATGAACTAATTTGGCCACGTTGACCTAATCGGGCAAAGATGACATGATTGAGCTAGGTTGAGTAAATCGAGCAAACATGGTATAATTGGGCCAAGTTCAGCTAATTGGGCCAATATGACTTAATCGGGAAAATATGACCTAATCGGGCCGACATGACCAACTTGGCTCCAGTTGAGTTAGTCGGGGGAAGTTGCCATCCATTGGAATATATGAGTTATTCGGGGCAGATTGAGTGAATTGGGCCAACATGACCTAATTGGGCCAGGCTGACTTAATTGGGCAAAGTTGACCTAATTGGGTTGAGATGGACTAATGGGGTCATGTTGACCTAATCGGGTAAAGTTGACTAAAGTGGACCATATGAGATAATCGAGACAAATTGAGTGAATTGGGCCAAGTTGCCTTAATCGGGCAAAGATGACATGAACGAGCCAAACTGATTAAATCGATCAAAGATGACCTAATTGGGCCAAGATGACTCAATCAGGAAGACATGACTATTCGAGCAACGACAACAATTTGGGCCAAGATGATTCAGTCCGGGGAAGTTGACTAAATTGGAATGTATGAGTCAATCAGGGCAATTGAGTTAATTTGAGCTATTTATTAATTTTTTTTAAAATTTAATATTTCTTCCATTTGTTTTTTTTATTTAATTTTTTTATGACACTCTGCCAACTTGGCAGTTTTTATTGAAACACTGGTTTCAATTTTTTTGTAATTTTTTTTATTGTTTCTAAATTTATTTTTTTTACTACAACTCAATCAACCAACCAACCAACTAGTAACAACTAAACTTAATATTATATAAGTTATTAAATTAATATTCCTTATCAAAAACCATCCACAAAATTATAATTTATTATATTATTACAATTCTTTTTTATATTACTATCAATTACACTTCGTTTTAACTATATTTTAGTTTCTTTTAAATCAACTAATTAATTCTCACATTTTTTAATGGTAACCATGGCTCTCTTAAGTTTACCCACACCATTATATGGACGACCTATTAAGAGACATAGATTAAAGCCCGGTTCTACCAAACAGACCCACTAAAAATATTAAACCCAGGCCCATTAATACCATTTTGTATCATTATTGCCAAAAGATAAAATACTTATCATTTCAGTTACCATCAAAAATTTCAAACCATCCTTCCTTCAACTCATTTCCTTTGCAATATTAATTCCACACAATTCATCGTATACGAAACACAAATCAACACTGGATATGGTTGACCTGAATAATTGTCTAGTCTACATAAAGTCAGACTCGACGACAAACCCCATGTGCAGTTGGATTGAACTACTTCAACAGTATATGGTGCTAGTTGTCCTGGACATGGGGATTTCTCCCACCTTTACTGAAGACACATCCAATGCTTTCTAATTTCACAAATCCATACCATATTTCACATTCATCAATTGGGTTAGATGCAAGCAAATAATGGAAACAATCTTTACTAAAATCAATTACTAGTCGAATTGCTTCAAGACTACAGATAATACCGATCATTGCTAAACAATAACAGCTGCATAATGCTCATGAAAAAAAAATCCAGGTCCCAATTTGCAGGCCACTTTTTTGTTGGATTTGGTTGCATTTCCTGTCTGGACCGATGGTTGTTGAATGCACGAACCACCCTTTCATGATTAATCGTGGTTTACTAACGAAGTACGCCACTTAATTATAATGTGTTACGTGGGGTAGACTTAGTTGATACGCTATTTCGGGACGTGGTACGTCTTAAATTATTATCTGGTTCGTTCTTTCTATTATCAATTTATATATTCCATAAGTTTAACATAATTTCATCCTTAAAAAAGACACAATTTCATAATTTTTCCCAACTTTATTCTGTAATGTAATAAAAAAATTTAACTTTATCTATTAATTTTTTAATAAATAAATAATATGCATAAATATATATTTAATTTTCTTCAATTTTTTAAAAGAATTCCAAACCTATATTAAAATATTTTAAGTTTTTTATGTTTTTTTAGTAGTAATATTAAATATTTTTACCTGCCTAATAAATGAACCTACTTAGGCGGCAAAAATAGCTGATGACTTCCTCTTTTCTACAAGGTCCTTCTGTTTATATAGTGACAATAGGGGAAGATGATGCCAAAATTTGTTATTGGATGTTGAGGGGTAAGGACGAAGGTACAGAGGGAGGATGCCATGGTGGTGCTCCCACTATTCTGTATAGCTGGTATAGGTGCAGGGGTTGTGCCTCTTATTTTGGAATAAAGCATAAGAAAACAAAAGATGGGAAATAAAACAAAGCTGGTTCATACCCAAAATAAAAAAAAAATATAGTAACACTGGGGGAAGGGAGTATATGACAAAAATTTTATATTTTTCAAACAGAAATTCTCTTTTCTTTTCTTTTTATTATTTTATTTTTTTTATTTTTTCATTTAGGTTGGATAACTTGGATCATGGGCTTATCTAAATTAACAATGGGCCACGAACAAACACTTTTTATCTTTTGCTAAGTTTTTTTAAAATTTTTATTTATCATTTTGTTTATTATTTTTCAAAACATTAATTAAAAAAAATCCGGACAAAATTTGGTGTTCACAGCTGCCCCTATTTACTTGTTTCTTATTAGATAGTAGGTGTAACCGTAGTTAACCTATTATCGTTATAAGAAACGAGTAAAGACATGAACTCCAATTTTGGCCGGGGTTTGCTGACAAGTAAAAGGATGCATAATTAAAAGAGCTTATGGGATGGATTGCTCATAGAAGCTCGAATAGAAAGATAAAAGAGCTTACAGGGTATTGTACCCGCTGAAGCTTGAACAGAAAGATGAAAGAGCTTACGGGGTATGGTACCCGCTGAAGCTTGACAAAAGATAGAAAGCTTACAGAGTCGATTATCAGCTGAAGCTTGAAATTAAAAGGTTAAAAGCTTACGGAGTCGGTTGTCCGCTGAAGCCTGAAAGAAAAGATAGAAAGCTTGCGGAGTCGATTATCCGCTGAAGCTTGAAATTAAAAGGTTAAAAGCTTGCGGAGTCAGTTATCCACTGAAGCTTGAAAGGAAAGGTAAAAAGCTTGTGGGGTCGGTTATCCACTGAAGCTTGAAAAGAAATGTTAAAAGCTTACGGAGTCGGTTATCCATTGAAGCTTGAAGGAAAGGTAAAAAAAGCTTGCGGAGTAGGGTATCCGCTGAAGTTTGCAAACAAAAAGGTTAAAAGCTTGCAGAGTCGGTCGTCCGCTGAAGCTTGACAAAATAAAAATAAAAAGCATGCAGAGTCGGGTATCCGCTGAAGAGTGACATGAAAGGTTAAAAGCTTACGGAGTCGGTTATCCGCTGAAGCTTGCAATGAGATAATGCATGATACCAGAAATGTCGTATATGCTTGATGAAAACCTCAGATGATTTCAATGCAACACAAAGAAAGCCTGTAATACATTACTATTTTTATTTTTTCATCGTTTAGGTGGTTTTTATTATCACCCTTGACCCCCTTAAAGTGTTGATCATAGATGAGCTACGAGATGAACTAATTAAAACAAGTCCTGTCTTTGATGAGAATAAAGGCTAAGCACTTTTGAAAGGGTATGCTTCCTTTGCAATGATTGTCCCCGTGCCTCCTATCAATAGAACACAGTGCCCTTTGTTGGGAGATCATCCCGTTCTTTATGAACTTTTGAGATTTTCAAGGGAATTCTAAATGCATTTTGAAGATATCAATACATGTTTCACATTTCAGTATATACTTATCATGATGAATGCACACACACAATTGACAAAAGTTAAGGCAAAAGGATAAGGGTAAAAAGAATTGGGAGTCAATGTCATTATATCTGGACTGAAAAGGTATACAAAGCAGATATTACAATGGAGTATGGAATTGTAAAAAAAGTTGTGGAGTGGGATCACATCTCCTCAAGTGACATTTCTTCACATGACTAGTGTTAGTATCCCTCATACCATCTCGACTGCTTATTAATCATCATCTGAGCGTGCTATCTTCCCCAATCTTCATCATCTAGCCCACTGATTGCCCTAGTTCATCTGCATGACGACACTTCCATTGTTATGTTTTTTTTGAACCCTAACTTTTACTTGGACTGCCTTTTCAGGTTTTCAGTCTAGCGGGTTGCTCTAACTTTTGCCTAGACCGTCTTTTCAGATTTTCAGCCTAGAGAGCTTTTTTCTTTTTTCCATTTTCACTTTTTCTTTTCTTGCCTTCTTCTTCTTGGGAAGTGCGTTCAAGCATAATAATTTTTGACTGCATCCGAGTTTACAGAGAGTGGAAGATCTTCCCCATCCATCCTGGTGAGAATTAAAGCTCCTCCCGAGAAGGCCTTTTTCACAACGTAAGGTCCTTCGTAGTTCGGGGTCCACTTCCCTCGATGATCCTTTTGGATTGATAGGCTCTTTTTGAGCACTAGATCGCCCTCCCGAAACTGTCGGGGTCGTACTTTCATCTCGTAAGCTCTCATCAACCTTTTCTGATACAATTGACCGTGACACAATGCCCCTAATCTCTTCTCTTCAATGAGGTTCAATTTGTCTAGTCAATCCTGGACCAACTCAGCTTCTTCCAATTCTGCTTCTCTCAGTACTCTTAATGAGGGGATCTCTACTTCAATCGGGAGTACTGCCTCCATCCCATAAACTAAAGAATATGGTGTTGCCCCTGTGGAGGTGCGAATAGAGGTACGATAGCCGTGTAAAGCAAAAGGTAACATCTCGTGCCAATCCTTATACGTCACCACCATCTTTTGGACAATCTTCTTGATATTTTTATTAGCGGCCTCAATTGCTCTGTTCATCTTTGGGCTGTATGGGGAGGAATAGTGATGCTTTATCTTGAAGTTTTCGCACATCTCCTTCATCATCTCGTTGTTCAAGTTGGTCGCATTATCAGTGATAATCTCACTCGGCAACCCATACCGATAAATTAATTCTCTTTTTACAAATTTGATCACGACATTCTTGGTCACATTGGCGTATGATGCAGCCTCGACCCACTTTGTGAAATAATCAATGGCAACAAGAATGAAGCGATGCCCATTTGAGGCTTTTGGTTCGATTGGCCCGATCACATCCATTCCCCATATTGTGAACGGCCAGGGTGCCGACATGACATTCAAGGGAGCTGGCGGCGCTTGAACCTTATCAGCATATATTTAACACTTATGGCACCTCTTCGCATAATTCAAGCAATCTGCCTCCATTATCAACCAGTATTGGCCAGCACTCAAGATTTTCCTTGCCATTGCATGACCGCTCGCGTGTGTTTCAAAATATCCTTCATGGACCTCCTCAATTATCCATTTAGCTTCTTTTGCGTCAACGCATCTCAACAACACCATGTCATGATTTCTTTTGTAGAGAATACCTCCATCTAAATAGAAACCCATTGCAAGTCTTCTTAGAGTTCTTTTGTCATTTTCTGAAACGCCCGAAGGGTATTCCCTTCTTTGGATGAAGCATTTGATGTCATGGTACCACGGTTTTTGATCGGGCTCTCCCTCTATCACTTGACAATATGCAGGATGATCATGACTTTCCATTTTGATGAGTGGTAAGTTCCTCTCGTCACTTACTTTGAACATCGAGGACAAGGTAGATAGTGCGTCAGCTAATTAGTTATCTTCTCGGGGAATATGGTGAAATGTGATTTCATCAAACTGCTCAATCAAACCTTTGATGTAATCATGGTACGGGATTAACTTGGCATCTCGGGTTTCCCATTCCTCTCTTAGCTGGTGGATGACTAATGCAGAGTCCCCATATACTTCCAGTATCCTTGCCTTTGATTATATCGCTGTCAGGATCCCGAGCGCAAAAGCTTCATATTCGGCTATATTGTTTGTACAATCAAAGCAAAGCCTTCCAGTGACAGGGAAATAATCTTTTTCCGGTGAGATTAGTATTGTCCCGATTCCATGCCCCAATGAATTAGAAGCTATATCAAATAGCAAAGTCCACTTTTCTTTTTCTGGTGATTGTACGTGATCAAACAAAGCCATTATATCTTCATCTGGGAAATCGCATTGCATCGATCCATAATCTTCTACTGGCTGATTGGCTAGATATTCTGCGAGAGCACTACCTTTTACTGCTTTTTGGGTGACATAGACAATGTCGTATTCTGATAGCAGGACTTGCCAGTGAGCAATTCTTCCAGTCAGAGTAGGCTTATCAAAGATATACTTGATTGGATCCATTTTGGACATGAACCAGGTAGTGTAACACAACATGTAATGCCTCAAACGGCGATCCGCCCAAGCCAAAGCACAACAAGTGTGTTCCAGCAGTGAGTAGTTGGCTTCACAACTGGTGAACTTCTTACTTAGATAATAGATGGTATGTTCTTTTCTTCCTGACTCATCGTGTTGCCCCAATACACAACCTATTGACTCATCTAGCACAGTCAAATACATGATGAGAGATCTTCCCGGAACTGGGGGAACTAAGACTGGAGGCTCCTGTAGGTATTGTTTGATCTTCTGAAAGACTTTTTGACAATCTTCATTCCATGTTACTGCCTGATTTTTGCATAGCAATTTAAAGATTGGTTGACATGTCGCGATCAGTTAGGAGATGAACCGGGCAATGTAGTTCAATCTTCCTAAAATCCACGAACTTCTTTCTCCGTTCGTGGTGATGGCATATTGATGATTGCTCGAACTTTTTTAGGATCAACCTCTATTCCTCTTTGACTAACAATGAACCCCAGCAGCTTGCCTGATTTCACTCCAAAAGTGCATTTGGCTGGATTCAGTCGGAGCCTAAACTTTCTTAACCGCTCAAAAAGTTTCCGCAGATTATCAACATGGTCATCTTCGGATATGGACTTGGCGATCATATCATCTACATAAAATTCTATCTCTTTATGCATCATGTCATGGAATAAAGCCACCATAGCCCGCTGATATGTTGCCCCAGCATTTTTCAAGCCAAAGGGCATAACCTTGTAGCAAAAGGTTCCCCATAAAGTGATAAATGTAGTTTTCTCCATATCTTTAGGTGCCATCTTGATCTGATTATATCCCGAGAATCCATCCATGAAAGAGAATAATGCATGTTGAGCAGTATTATCTACAAGAACCACGATGTGAGGCAGAGGAAAGTCATCTTTTGGGCTAGCTGTGTTCAGATCTCGATAGTCGACACACATTCGAACCTTTCCATCTTTCTTGGGGACAGGAACGATGTCAGAAACCCATTGAGGATACCTTACCACTTCTACGAAACCCGCATCCAGTTGCTTCTTGACCTCCTCCTTGATCCTTAAAGACATTTCCGCTTTCATCCTTCATAGCTTCTGCTTTACTCGAGGGCACTCTGGCTTTAATGGCAGTTTGTGTTCTTGATAAGCCTCTGGCTCATCTAGTTTTATGGCTAGTATGACCAGGGTTTTGTGCAAATTATATCCTATTTTCACCCAAATTAGATTACATTGTCCTCAAGCAAGGTTTTGAGTCTCTAAAGTAGTTTTAGGTTAATTTAGCCAGTTTTGAGTCAAATAAAGCACTTATGGCTATTTTGTTGTTTTCGGGTTAAGTAGAAGTTGAGGGAATAAAGAAACAGGGGATTTTCCTAGCGAGAGTTTCCTCGCCTCGCAAACCTGAAAGCCAGCAAAACAGTAAAAATGTCATCCTCTCTGGTTCGCCCCGCGAACAACACCTCGCCTCGCGACCCTGATAGCTGACTGTTCTAGAGAAATGCAACCCGTTCTATGTCGCCTCGCGGATACATGTCTCGCCTCGTGAGACTGAAGGCCAGAAGCCATGACTATTCCATTCCTCGCCACGCGAGCAGTACTTCGCCCCGCGAGAAGACCAAACGTTGCTGACTCTTCACAATATTCGCCTCGCGAGCGAGTGTTCGCCTCGCGAGTGGGCTTAGTTTCTGAATAGTATAAAAGGCTGTTCTGGGTAGATTGAAAGAACTTTTGCTTCTCCACTGTTTTGTTTTACATATTTTCTGTGTGTATTTCGTTTTCATGGAGAACTAAATTTCATAGATTAATCTACTGTAATTGATTTCCACCGTACTTGAGGTTTTGTAATCCCTGTTTTGTATGCTTTTCCCTTTTCAATGCCATGTTTTACATTTCTGTTTGTTTAATTCAGGAGTGTATAGTGTTGTGTTGATTCATTTCAGTGATGTTATGTTCCTATACTTAATCGCGTTTGTTTAATTCGTGTGTATTCATTCATGTTCGTTCATGAGGGCTTAACCCCGTTTGTTTAATTCAGGAATAGGAACATATATCCGTAGTAGCGATTTTGTTTGTTAATTGTTGCTACAACTGAAAGGGGATTAGAATCTGCTTAGGGCTTGGGATTACATGAACCGATGATAGTTGTGAAATCAAGAACAGTAGATTAATCGTCTTTAGCTATTTGATAACCTTTTCAACTGCTCTGTTTTATTGTTCTGTTTTTTCATTGTTTTCCAATTGCAATTCAAACCAACCCCCCCCCCCCCCCCCCCCCCCAAAAAAAAAACTGATTTTTGTGGTAAATAGCAAGTCAAGAGTCCTTGTGGGACGACATCCTAGTTGTCGCCCAAAACTACATATTTTTACAAATCGCTCGCTTTTTGGCGCGTGCGCGACAGTGCGACCAAAAAATTGGTTCGGTTGTCGAGGATTCTTATTTGTTATTTTCCCTTTTTTTTCTTTCTTTTCTTTTTCTTTTATTTTAGTTTTTGTTTTGAATTGGTCTGGCTACTAGGTCTAATTGCCCTGAATTGTGTGATTTTGATCCTGAAATTGAAAGAACACTGCACACACGCCGTAGAGAATTTCGGGCTAGCACTAGTGGTGATTCTAATTCTAAAACTGTTTTTGATAACATGGGTGACCAAAGGACATTAAGACAGCTTGCTGCCCCTGATGTTAACTATAATGGATTGTGTATTGAATATTCTGGTGCTGTTACCCCCTTTGAATTAAAATCTGGTCTAATCCATTTGTTGCCAAGGTTTAATGGTCTTGCAGGTGAGGATCCACATAAGCATCTCAAGGAGTTCCAGGTTGTCTGCTCCACAACCTTGAGACCAGAGGGAGTAACTGAAGATCACATTAAGCTGAGAACCTTCCCGTTTTCACTACAGGGCGCTGCAAAGGATTGGTTGTTATATCTTCCGCCAAATTCCATTACCACCTGGAACGATTTGAAGAGGCTCTTCTTAGAGAAATACTTTCCTGCCTCCAGAGCTGCATCAATTAGGAAGGAAATATGTGGCATCAGACAAGGAAATGAGTCGTTGGCTGAATATTGGGACAGATTCAAGCATTTGGTATCCAGTTGCCCCCAGCATCAGATTTCTGAACAGCTTCTTATCCAGTACTTTTATGAAGGGTTACTGCCGATGGATAGGAATATTTTGGATGATGCTAGTGGGGGAGCGCTTGTTGATAAGACCCCATGTAACACCCCCCTTGGGCATTACTTTCGAAACACGTGCGGAAATAAAATTAAAAGATAATTTGCTGGTGCTTTCGGAAAATAATTTGTATAAGTACATAAGTGTCTGAAATTGGGTATAAAATTTTTTTTGTCACGACTCCACACCTAAGCCTTGATCGGCACACAGACTTACTATCATAGCCTGGCAAGCCTATTTCATTTAAAGAATATACTTGAATAAAAGCTAATATTTTTACGAAAAATTTGACAGAGTCTCCTCTGTAATTCGGACATCCCAGGTAAAATAAACACCTGCTAAAATAATTACATTTTCATTCAAAAGATATGCTCTCCGAGCCATAAACATTCCATTTGTAAATACAGGCTCTCTGAGCCATACTCATACATATTATCAAAAATAATCTAAGTCTCTAACCCTAAGCTGGTCATTCTAAAAGTTATTCCTGAGAAAACTCACGTAATCCTTCCACAATCAAGTACTTCATCAAATAACCAGATCTCAGCCTCTGAATGACTAAGGAAGACTCCTCTGCACCATCCGTACTAAAGCACCCAGGGTACAACAGTGAACCAGAAGAAAACCTGATATATCTGTAAGGGTGAGATCCCAATATATGGATTAAAATACGATAACCACATGCACGACTCTCAATTACCATTTAACATGAATATTCAAAGATAAACAATATATTTATCAAAGGGTTTCATACCCGACAGTCATGCCCGTTTTAAAAACCATGACACTTCAATATTCCACAACTAACTTTGAAACCTAATCTCCGGAGCTCCAACCAACAAATAAATGAGCTGATCAGGCTCTAGTTGCCAATTAAGGCAGAATCAATGCCCGATATGGCAAAGTTCTATTGACCATTCCACAGTCCAACTCAAGGCAAAGTGGTGACTACATATAGCACATGGTCTGCGTGGTCGTATATCCATCAAGGCACAGTGACGCAAACTGCATGAATACTTGCCATCAAGCATTCAAGTCCTATGCAAAGGCACGTCTGCCCTGTAATGCATGTAAAACATTTTGTTCACGTTGTTTTCTTTGTGTTCGATCTTTATATGTTGAAGCTAAAAAGCAGCACGACCAAATCATCATTTTAAACTTTCAAGTTTAATACCTCTTTCAAATATAATTGACTCCAAGTCAAAAGTGTGCAAATCACGAAATCTAGACCGATGCACCAGTCATAGATACGTAGATTTTAGTGCACAAAACCAATAAACCACTTATTGGACATCTAGTCCATAACTTCACCTTTCGGACCCCAGGCCCATATCATAGAACACTAGATCCGACGTCTCGGTTGCTAGGTTCGTTTAAACCATTTTCGTTCTGTGAAATACAAAACAAAACCAAAGTTTCCTCAACTTATCCAAGTTGATGGAAATAACACCATTGTGTAAAACTCATTTACAGAAATCCTTTCTGTTTGAAATTCATTTATAAAACCATCAAATCATAGAGAAATTCATTTTTTCTCAAATCCGTTTTCTTTTGAAAACTCCTTTTTCCATAACAACTTCAAATCCTCGTAAAATCATTTCCAACTCATTTCTATTTGAAATAATAAAATCGTCCCTCATAGTTTTCATTGTCAAATACTTTTCTGGAGTATTTTTCGTTGGAAATAAAGTCATTTGTAAATCAAATGATTTTCTCTTTTACAAAAGTTCTTCATAATCATTGTTAAAATATCCTTGACATTTACATTTCTTAAAATCACTTTTCGTCTTATTTTTGAATTTGTTTGGAAAAGACAACGAATCGAAATATTTTCAAGATGTCATCCTCACTATTTATTTAGAAATCACTCTTTTCTCCAAAACATCATCAAATATAAATACTTTCAATATTTTTCTTCCATAAATCAAGTCCTTTGAATTTCTCATCAAGCTTTTTCAACGCTTTTATCTTTAATTTAATTGAGCACTGACCAATGTCAGGCTTCTCATTCAATCAACCAGCCAACAAATAATCCATACATCACAGTATAATCATGCTTTCACATAAAACAGTAAAAACCATATAACAGTCATATAAAAATTTAATTTGACACCACACATCACAACAGATAAACTCAAATACGACACACAAATAGCACGCAGTTACCGAAAATCCCTCAGGCAGTCTCCCCTTACCTTTGAAGACAAGTGAAGGATCCTCGTCCTAGTGCCCACGTTAGCTCATATCTACTCCATCAAGCAAGCATAGCCATGTCCAAACGTCTCAGAGAGTAAATCCAACAACGCGCAACAACCAGAAATCAAGAAATCAATTACACATGATCAAACACACATTCTAACTTGATCTAAACACTTAATCTAATTACCAAACAAGGTTATTTTTAAAGAAAATCATGTTTGAAGCTCACGATTCCCAATACCCTTTAAGTAAACTTTGTTTTGATTAAAAGATCTTGAAAAAGAACTTTGGAAATCATCCATTAAGAGTCCTAATTGCACTAAATCATAATTAATTTCATAAAAACATACCCAAATTTAAATCAAATTAAATTGGGGTTTTAGGGCTCCTTATTAAAATTTAGGGAAAACTCATAATAATGAAATTAGTTTAGGGAAACACAAATTCACAGTCCCAATCTCATAAAACAACCTTAAATTTCAAGATTAAAATCTGAAATCAAAGGGTTAGGGTTAGGATTTCAAATCAGATTTTGGGGTTTCTTGAAATTAGGCAAAGTGAAATGAGAAAATCACTCACCCAACTAAGAGGAAGAAGGAGATGGTGGTTATAGGATGATCCGGCGCGGTGGAGGCGGCTGAGGACGGCGGCGGCACAACATCAACAGTGGTTGAATGTTTCTTGAACACTCTTGACCAAAAGAACATGGGTAAGTTTCAAGGAAAAGAGAATGGAATCTCAAACTAACCAAAAAGGAAGTTGAAATCACCTTGAACCGTGGCTAGAAGCTCCTCTTCGCGGCGGACATGGCGTCAGATGGCGGAGCAGAGGTCAAGCCGTGTTGGAGACGAGTTGGGTCGCAGCTGTCTCCTCCTCCTCATGCGGCGCGTTCGATGGCGGTGCAGGGGCGGCGGTCGCGCGGCTGCTTCAAGGAAGGAAGGAAGGTGAGTTTGGGGGGAGGAAGAAGATGATGTGAGGAGGAAGAAGAAGAAAAGAGAAGAAAGGAAGAAAGAAAGAAGAAAAGAGAAAGAAACAGAGAGAAAGAAAAGAGAAACAGAGAGAGAACGTCGAGAATGAGAGAGAGAAAAGTGAGGAAGCTTAGTTTTTAAGCTAATTATTTAGTGATAGGTACAAAATGAGTGATAAATATTAGGCCTAAAATAAACATGTTTTTACTTTTTAGAATCTAAAAATAAAGATTGATAAAGATATGATTTCGAAATTCAAATTAGAGTAAAGATTAATAATTGAACTGATCCACTAAGAAAATACTCAGTCCAAAATTTAATCTCCGATAAATGTCAAACCAAAATATTTTTAACTCTAAAATTAAATAGAATAGGAATATGAAAATATTTTTCTCTTAATCATATTATTTAAAATATTTTTCTGTACTGGTATAATAGTGACAATAACATAAATTATTGTCTATTAAAAGTGCATTCACTGAAATAAGTCAGTGCTAACGCACCTAATAAAATAATTTGAAGAGAGTAATTTAATTACTCAGACTAAACCACCTAACATAATAAACATAAACATCCAAATAAAATAATTAATCCTAGGTGTAAAAACTAGGGTGTTACATTACTACCCCTCTTAAAAAAATTTCGTCCTCGAAATTTCGTAGCTTAAAACTAAACAGGATGTTGTAATCATACCTTAACTCTAAAATCTTGCTTTGTATTTCCCGTCGCTCATTCCTTTCATCTATAACACTATAACAGGATCAATTCTTATGCCATTCTATTTATCTCCACTACCTTTGATATTTCATCTGAGTCTATTACACTTCAAAGAACAAAATCAATGCTTAATCTCTTCATTTAACTTTCTCAATACAAATCCATTAGGAAAAACTTTCTCCAATATCTAACTTTCACAGCTAACATCAAAACTAATACTATCTTTACCATAACATCAATTAACCTTCTACTCAAGAGATGCGATCATAATCTTAGTCCATTTAAGCTTAATCTACTCTTCTAGTCATATCAAATTCACACTTTTCAAGTCTCCAATCAAAAAAATCATAACATTCTTGAAGGTAAACTGCTAGGATTATCTAACTCATCAACTTTGAACTTCTTCAGAAACTGAATTTTCACAAGCGCTTATCTATTTCGCTTGAATCCACTTAAGTGAAATTACTATAGGCACTCTTCCTGTTAATCTTCCAAACTTTATACGATCATTCTTAACTACAAGCATTTGATAGTTACTCTAGATTCCCTTGGCGATACTATGCCTCGATCAACATTTGTTTTGTAATATTTGTCTCACTTATGGATATTGATCTTAAAGGTTCACATCTTACCAGTCACAACTATACCACCACACAGCTCTTATCACTTATTGTCAATCCTGCTAAAGGGATGATCGTAGTTAAATAATACACTTAATAACAACTAATCTTCTAAAGATCAAATCATTTTTCTCATTTCGTCCACTCTAACTGAAGGTGATCCATTGGACTCAATCTCAACTTGGTTCTCACACTTGGAGTGGATTTTACTAAATCGTTAGTAAACTTCGGTCTTCATCTGAAATGATGTCTAAAGATAATCCATGGAATCTGATCAATCCTCTGATACCTATTTCGATTAGCTTATCCACTGTATAGTGGATCTAAACAGATAAGAAAGGTGCCTTCCTCTTTAACCTGACAATCGATCGTCCAAAACGAATAAAAACTCTTAAAGATTATCGGTAAATCCACACAAAGTTCATTGCGATTCTATTGTCTTGACCAATGAGGTCTTATACGCCAAATTATTTCTCGACTAACTCTGATATTGGAATATGAATCAAATAACCATTCTCATAATTTATGAGATAGTTTACACGTCAATGACGTTTTGAAAATATATAGGATAAAGTTGATCAAAGGTGGCAAGTCCTTTTGAACTACTATAAGACACGGTCTTGAAGAATATGACGAGTATCAGAAAGATACAGGAATAATCCTTATGTAATAAGATTCTTTAGTAGGTTCATGGTTGTAAAACTGCATGATCGGTACACGTTTACAAACATGAATCTAATAAAGTTCCTTCTTTCACAAGAACTTTACTACACAACGGTTTTAAAAGAATAATAGTCCGACAAAAATTCAGACTACCAGAACAAATTGATAATTCATCATAGACTTAAATCAAGGTCAACAAACTGAGTTTGGCATGTACAAAATGTACCGCTGTGATTGTCTAATACAACCATAGAAATTTGAGGAACAAGTGTCAACTAATAAGTCATAAAGAATCAATTAGTATAGTAAAGAGGTTTTCTTAAACATAAGACATTCATTCTAAAAGTGAAGATTAGGATTGGCTTATCTCGACTTCGAGCAAGCACGGAGGTCTTTCTAAACACACTTAATCCGGTTTGTTGTTGTCTCCCGCATTCGTCTCTGAACTGCATACAATGACCGACAACTTAGTCAGTCTCAGTCATGGAAAGAATTGGTCTTTCCTCGTAAAGCAAGTCAATGGCTCCAAGGTCTTTGATAGATCCTCTATGAATCTTTTGATAAGAATTGGTTATCCTAACCATTTATGGATTTCAATCACCGTTTGCGATCACTTCCACAAAATAATGTGCTTCATTCTGATGAACAACATCGATGCTCCTCGCAAGACACACTTAGTCCCAAAATTATGTTGACAACAAATCCTCCCGTTAAGACAAGTCATCTAACTTGACTAACTTTGTAGGCGATATCCTACCTAAAGTGATAAAGATCCGACTTAATCTAGGAACTAGATCAATCCAAAACTCAATATCCTTCGCAAAGACAAACCTGGAACATTCTCAGGGAATACTCCCGGAAAATCCTCCACGATAGGTACCTCAGTCAAATGTCTGACACAATCCCCAAAGGGATGAACGAATGTGTCAACATGAACGCAAGTACCATTCACTAAGCATGAGTTCTCACCAGGTCTCCACCCAATTAGAACTCACCAAAACATACATATTTGTATGTCAACACACATTGTTTCGACAAAGAAACAATTCAAACAAGAACCAACCAGAGATCACACAACAAAAACTTAACAGACCTATTCCCCAAAGATCCCGAAAGACTCGACCAGCTCTGATACCACCTTGTAACACCCCCCTTGGGCATTACTTTCGAAACACGTGCGGAAATAAAATTAAAAGATAATTTGCTGGTGCTTTCGGAAAATAATTTGTATAAGTACATAAGTGTCTGAAATTGGGTATAAAATTTTTTTTGTCACGACTTCACACCTAAGCCTTGATCGGCACACAGACTTACTATCATAGCCTGGCAAGCCTATTTCATTTAAAGAATATACTTGAATAAAAGCTAATATTTTTACGAAAAATTTGACAGAGTCTCCTCTGTAATTCGGACATCCCAGGTAAAATAAACACCTGCTAAAATAATTACATTTTCATTCAAAAGATATGCTCTCCGAGCCATAAACATTCCATTTGTAAATACAGGCTCTCTGAGCCATACTCATACATATTATCAAAAATAATATAAGTCTCTAACCCTAAGCTGGTCATTCTAAAAGTTATTCCTGAGAAAACTCACGTAATCCTTCCACAATCAAGTACTTCATCAAATAACCAGATCTAAGCCTCTGAATGACTTAGGAAGACTCCTCTGCACCATCCGTACTAAAGCACCCAGGGTACAATAGCGAACTAGAAGAAAACCTGATATATCTGTAAGGGTGAGATCCCAATATATGGATTTAAATACAATAACCACATGCACGACTCTCAATTACCATTTAACATGAATATTCAAAGATAAACAATATATTTATCAAAGGGTTTCATACCCGACAGTCGTGCCCGTTTTAAAAACCATGACACTTCAATATTCCACAACTAACTTTGAAACCTAATCTCCGGAGCTCCAACCAACAAATAAATGAGCTGATCAGGCTCTAGTTGCCAATTAAGGAAGAATCAATGCCCGATATGGCAAAGTTCTATTGACCATTCCACAGTCCAACTCAAGGCAAAGTGGTGACTACATATAGCACATGGTCTACGTGGTCATATATCCATCAAGGCACAGTGACGCAAACTGCATGAATACTTGCCATCAAGCATTCAAGTCCTATGCAAAGGCACGTCTGCCCTGTAATGCATGTAAAACATTTTGTTCACGTTGTTTTCTTTGTGTTCGATCTTTATATGTTGAAGCTAAAAAGCAGCACGACCAAATCATCATTTTAAACTTTCAAGTTTAATACCTCTTTCAAATATAATTGACTCCAAGTCAAAAGTGTACAAATCACGAAATCTAGACCGACGCACCAGTCATAGATACGTAGATTTTAGTGCACAAAACCAATAAACCACTTATTGGACATCTAGTCCATAACTTCACCTTTCGAACCCCAGGCCCATATCATAGAACACTAGATCCGACGTCTCGGTTGCTAGGTTCGTTTAAACCATTTTCATTCTGTGAAATACAAAACAAAACCAAAGTTTCCTCAACTTATCCAAGTTGATGGAAATAACACCATTGTGTAAAACTCATTTACATAAATCCTTTTTGTTTGAAATTCATTTATAAAACCATCAAATCATACAGAAATTCATTTTTTCTCAAATCCGTTTTCTTTTGAAAACTCCTTTTTCCATAACAACTTCAAATCCTCGTAAAATCATTTCCAACTCATTTCTATTTGAAATAATAAAATCGTCCCTCATAGTTTTCATTGTCAAATACTTTTCTGGAGTATTTTTCGTTGGAAATAAAGTCATTTGTAAATCAAATGATTTTCTCTTTTACAAAAGTTCTTCATAATCATTGTTAAAATATCCTTGACATTTACATTTCTTAGAATCACTTTTCGTCTTATTTTTGAATTTGTTTGGAAAAGACAACGAATCGAAAATATTTTCAAGATGTCATCCTCACTATTTATTTAGAAATCACTCTTTTCTCCAAAACATCATCAAATATAAATACTTTCAATATTTTTCTTCCATAAATCAAGTCCTTTGAATTTCTCATCAAGCTTTTTCAACGCTTTTATCTTTAATTTAATTGAGCACTGACCAATGTCAGGCTTCTCATTCAATCAACCAGCCAACAAATAATCCATACATTACAGTATAATCATGCTTTCACATAAAACAGTAAAAACCATATAACAGTCATATAAAAATTTAATTTGACACCACACATCACAACAGATAAACTCAAATACGACACACAAATAGCACGCGATTCTACAAAAATCCCTCAGGCAGTCTCCCCTTACCTTTGAAGACAAGTGAAGGATCCTCGTCCTAGTGCCCACGTTAGCTCATATCTACTCCATCAAGCAAGCATAGCCATGTCCAAACGTCTCAGAGAGTAAATCCAACAACGCGCAACAACCAGAAATCAAGAAATCAATTACACATGATCAAACACACATTCTAACTTGATCTAAACACTTAATCTAATTACCAAACAAGGTTATTTTTAAAGAAAATCATGTTTGAAGCTCACGATTCCCAATACCCTTTAAGTAAACTTTGTTTTGATTAAAAGATCTTGAAAAAGAACTTTGGAAATCATCCATTAAGAGTCCTAATTGCACTAAATCATAATTAATTTCATAAAAACATACCCAAATTTAAATCAAATTAAATTGGGGTTTTAGGGCTACTTATTAAAATTTAGGGAAAACTCATATTAATGAAATTAGTTTAGGGAAACACAAATTCACAGTCCCAATCTCATAAAACAACCTTAAATTTCAAGATTAAAATCTGAAATCAAAGGGTTAGGGTTAGGATTTCAAATCAGATTTTGGGGTTTCTTGAAATTAGGCAAAGTGAAATGAGAAAATCACTCACCCAACTAAGAGGAAGAAGGAGATGGTGGTTATAGGATGATCCGGCGTGGTGGAGGCGGCTGAGGACGGCGGCGGCACAACATCAACAGTGGTTGAATGTTTCTTGAACACTCTTGACCAAAAGAACATGGGTAAGTTTCAAGGAAAAGAGAATGGAATCTCAAACTAACCAAAAAGGAAGTTGAAATCACCTTGAACCGTGGCTAGAAGCTCCTCTTCGCGGCGGACATGGCGTCAGACGGCGGAGCAGAGGTCAAGCCGTGTTGGAGACGAGTTGGGTCGCAGCTGTCTCCTCCTCCTCATGCGGCGCGTTCGATGGCGGTGCAGGGCGGCGGTCGCTCGGCTGCTTCAAGGAAGGAAGGAAGGTGAGTTTGGGGGGAGGAAGAAGATGATGTGAGGAGGAAGAAGAAGAAAAGAGAAGAAAGGAAGAAAGAAAGAAGAAAAGAGAAAGAAACAGAAAGAAAAGAGAAACAGAGAGAGAACGTCGAGAATGAGAGAGAGAAAAGTGAGGAAGCTTAGCTTTTAAGCTAATTATTTAGTGATAGGTACAAAATGAGTGATAAATATTAGACCTAATATAAACATGTTTTTACTTTTTAGAATCTAAAAATAAAGTTTGATAAAGATATGATTTCGAAATTCAAATTAGAGTAAAGATTAATAATTGAACTGATCCACTAAGAAAATACTCAGTCCAAAAATTTAATCTTCGATAAATGTCAAACCAAAATATTTTAAACTCTAAAATTAAATAGAATAGGAATATGAAAATATTTTTCTCTTAATCATATTATTTAAAATATTTTTCTGTACTGGTATAATAGTGACAATAACATAAATTATTGTCTATTAAAAGTGCATTCACTGAAATAAGTCAGTGCTAACGCACCTAATAAAATAATTTAAAGAGAGTAATTTAATTACTCAGACTAAACCACCTAACATAATAAACATAAACATCCAAATAAAATAATTAATCCTAGGTGTAAAAACTAGGGTGTTACACCCCAGCTGCTGCCAAGCAACTCATTGAAAATATGTCACTGAATTCCCAGCAGTTTACTACCAGGAGAAATTCTGTTGAGACAAGAGGTGTGCACGAGGTCCATAGCTCTTCTTCCAACCAGGCCCTTGAGGATAGAATGGATAGGCTCACTTCTTTGGTGGAGAAAATGGCAATGGATAGGGTTCAGCCGGCAAGGTTGTGTGGCATGTGCAGTTCTCTTGAGCACCCATATGAGGCATGCCCTATTCTGAAGGAAGAGTCAAGTACTGATTTGCCTCAAGCTTATGCAGTCCATCAAGGCAACAGTCAGAACCGGTACAGCACTCCTGACCTCTCCACAAATAGGTACCACCCCAACTGGAGGAATCATCCTAATCTGTGGTATGGGAACTCATCCCAACAACAACCGATGGCAGCACCACAGAATCCTCCTCAAGTGACCACTTCTGCACCTTCTGGACCTTCATTAGAAGACTTGGTCAAGCAACTGGCTGCAACCAATCTCCAGTTTCAGCAGCAAGTAGGACAGTTCCAGGCCTCACAGGCACGATTTCAAGAAGTGAACGATGATGCTAGCATTCGGGCTTTGCATACACAGGTTGGACAGCTTGCCACATCCATAAATAACATACAAAGCAAACTCAAGGGACAACCCAATCGCAGGACAAACAGTGATAAATCCCAATGCCTCCAATCCTAATGTGAGTGCCATATCTCTGAGATCTGGAAAAGTTGTTGAGGCAGCCTCTGAGAAAAATGAAGAAACTGTTGCGGTAACTCCTGAGCCTTCAGTTGATGTTGAAGTTGAGAAAGTGTACATACCACCGATCCCCTTCCCACACAGAGTACAGAAAAATAAGAAGATTGGTGCTGAAGACAAGGAGAGGGAAATTCTTGATGTGTTCAGAAAGGTGGCTGTAAATATTCCTCTTTTGGATGTGATCAAGCAGGTGCCCAAGTATATAAAATTTCTAAAGGATCTATGCACCAACAAGAGGAAGTTGAAGAATATGAGAGAGTTGATTTGGGAAGAAATGTTTCAGCTCTTATCCAGGCTAAGCCTGCACCAGAAAGAGTTGCTGTTTTAGCCCCTACTCAGGCATTACCACAGAAGTGCAAGGATCCGGGCACATTTACTATTCCATGCACTATTGGGGATAGAAGATTTGAAAATTGCATGCTGGATTTGGGAGCCTCCATAAATGTCATGCCCATTTCTATTTTCAATAACCTTGATCTTGGGCCCTTGCAGTATACAGGTCTCACCATCCAGTTGGCCAACAGGACCAGTGCCCGCCCCATGGGAATGGTAGAAGATGTGATGGTGCAAGTTGATGAGCTGATTTTCCCTGCTGACTTCTACATCCTAGACATGGCAGGAGAGACAAATTCCAGTAGATCACCAATAATCTTGGGCAGACCATTCATGAAGACAGCCAAGACTAAAATTGATGTTAATGATGGGACCATGTCTATGGAGTTTGGTGATATTGTGGCAAAGTTCAACATCTTTGATGCTATGAAACACCCACTGGAGGGGCACTCGGTTTTCCAATTAGAGTTGCTTTCTGAGATTATTGATGATACCCATGAGGACCTTGTTTCAGATTTTCCATTTATTTCTGGTTTTGATGATTTATATTCCTGTACTAACTGTACTGACACTAACCCGTGTGTCTTGTTTGTTGCCGAGTTTCTTGATTCAACTTTGCAGGGGTGATAGTGATAGTGAGAGTGAAGTCATCTGCTCAGTAGAGAAGTCCTTGACATCATGGCTACTCCCAATGTACCATCCGTTGAGCAGCCACCCTCCCTAGAGCTGAAGCCACTTCCTGGGAACCTGATGTATGCCTACCTGGAGACGAATGAAAAACTTCCAGTCATCATTGTCAAACCTGCTGAAGAATGATGCCATGTTCCATTTTGATGAAAATTGCAAGAAGGCATTTGACTACCTGAAAAGAGCATTGACCTCTACCCCCATCATCCAGTCCCCAGACTGGACACTCCCTTTTGAACTCATGTGTGATGCTTCCAATTTTGCTGTGGGAGCGGTTCTGGCACAAAGGGTGGGCAAGGCTGACCATGTAATTCATTATGCTTCTAGGACATTAGATGCTGCACAATCCAATTACACCACCACTGAGAAAGAACTGCTAGCTGTTGTGTTTGCACTTGATAAATGTAGGTCTTATTTGCTAGGTTCAAAAGTTATTGTTTTCACTGACCATGCAGCTCTGAAGTACCTGTTAAAGAAACCAAAAGCTAAGCCAAGACTGATCCGGTGGATGCTTTTGCTCCAAGAGTTCAATGTGGAGATAAAAGACAGGAGTGGAGCTGAAAATCTGGTAGCCGATCACTTGAGCCGAATAGCAAGGGATGAGGATCCTTCTCCCATCCAAGATGATTTTCCTGATGAGCGACTTCTACATCTGTATGGGGTAACCCCCTAGTTTGCTGACATAGTTAACTTTCTTGTTGCTGGTGTTGTTCCTGCAGGTACAAGTAGATCCAAGTTCCACAAGCTCAAGAGCGATGCAAAGTACTATGTGTGGGATGATTCGTACCTTTGGAAGTTTTGCAGTGATCAGGTGATTCGGAGGTGTGTCCCCGATCATGAGACAGAGTCCATCTTGCACTTTTCACATGCCTCTCAAGTTGGAGGACATTTTGGACCACAGAGGACGGCAAGAAAAGTCCTGGATTCTGGGTTCTACTGGCCCACAATTTTTAGAGATGCCTATGAGGTTTACAGAAATTGCAAGGAATGTCAAACAAATAGGCCCTGCCATCACTCGTAGGAGTGAGATGCCTCAGCAGCCCATGCTTTTTTGTGAGGTTTTTGATGTGTGGGGGATTGATTTTATGGGTCCTTTCCCTGCTTCTTTTGGTTTTCTATATATTCTTTTGACTGTTGACTATGTTTCAAAGTGGGTGGAAGCAATCCCACTAGGACTAACGATGCTAAAGTTGTTTCCAAATTTGTTAGGTCCAACATTTTTTGCAGGTTTGGCATACCTAGGGCTATTATCAGTGACCAGGGCACTCACTTCTGCAACCGTACCATGGAAGCCTTACTCAGGAAATGTGGGGTTGTGCATAGAGTTTCCACTGCTTATCATCCCCAGACCAATGGCCAGGCTGAGTTATCAAACAGGGAGATCAAGCAGATTTTAGAGAAAATGGTGCAGCCGAATAGAAAGGACTGGAGCCGCCGTCTGGAAGACGTACTGTGGGCTCAGAGGACCGCTTTCAAGACGCCAATAGGAATGTCCCCCTTTCGGCTTGTATTTGGTAAGGCATGTCATCTCCCGGTGGAAGTTGAGCACCGTGCATATTGGGCAGTCAAGTGCTGTAACATGGACATGAAGAAAACTGGTGTTGAAAGGAAACTACAGCTGCAGCAACTTGAGGAGCTTAGGCTAGAAGCCTATGAAAGCTCCCGGATTTATAAAGAGAAAACAAAAATTTTCATGATAGGATGATTGCTAGGAAAGAATTTTCTGTGGGCCAGAAAGTCTTACTGTTTAATTCCCGCCTGAAATTGATGGCTGGGAAACTGAGGTCCAAGTGGATTGGACCATTTGTTGTTACTAATGTGTTTCCTTATGGTGCAGTAGAGATTAAAGATGCAGGTAACAACAAGACCTTCAAGGTTAACGGGCAGAGACTGAAGCCATTCCATGGTGTGGATGCTGGTGTTCCTGCGGATGCTAATGTTGAGGAGCTCTCCTTGGAAGCTCCCACCTACACTGACACTTGATCAGGGAGTACCCTTTCCTTTCCCTCACTATGATTTTATAGTCATGTTGTTTCATTGGGGACAATGCATGTTTTAAGTGTGGGGGAGGGAACTAGTTGTTGTTTTGTTTTGTCTTGTTTTTTTCTTTTAGCTTTTGAATAAATTGTGTTAAGTCTTATGTTGGCAAGTTTGATTTATTTTGATGATTTTGCACAGATTGATTGCATGATTGATGTGATGATTCCCCCTAGGTTGAACAATGGGTTTCTTGAAAAAATTTTGTTTTTGAAAAGTGATCCCCATGTGATTGAAAACTGAACTTTGAGATTTTGTTATGATGGCATGATTTATGATAAGTTTGGGGTGATAGGAAGCACACACTAGGGATAGAATCTCTGTCAAACAGTTTGCAAAAAAATGTCCAGGTGAGGATTTGAGCCTCCAACATGTTTTTAACTGTGTGAAATCACTCTCAAGTTGCACTTTCCTGAATTTGCTTGAATCTCTTTATGGTTTGCATGTTTATGTGTTTGCATCAAATGATTTAGGCATTTTCTTTGTAAATAGCTAATTAGCCTAAAATTGAACCAATTCCTAATGCATGTTCCTTTGTTAGCCCCATTGAGCCTAATTAGCCTGTTAATTCTTGATGACCTTATGATATGAGCTTAAAATCTATAAAAAAAAACCATGTTAACCCGATCTTAGGATTAGGAGAGCATGGAATCTTAGCAAAGAGAATGGTTGCAAGAAACTAAGTTTGGGGTGGCTACAAGGATATGATGTGTTGTTTGGGATTGGGGAAAAGAAAAAAAAAATATAATAAAAAGGTTGAAAAAAAAAAGGGGGAGAGAAGAAAAGTAGAAAAAGAAAAAAAAAAGAGAAAAAAAATAAAAGAAAAAAAGCAAAGTGTTAAAAATAAAAGTATTAGAAAAAAAGGAGGCTGTAGTCACCCAAGGCATAAAGAAAATTGAGAAAAGGAACTTGAGTGGAATTCCAATGTTTTGAAGTGTTTCATGCTCTCTTAGTTCCTACGGACTTAAGCCTAGTTCCTTTGTATATCCTACCCTTAGCCAGGCCCCATTACAACCATAAAAGACCTTTTGATGTTGCATGCATGTTTTCTGTGGGAATCATTTGGAGATGAAAATCAAATTTATGGGAAGTGTTCTTGAAAAGTGAAATTGAGTGCAATGTTGATAGCCTGACACAAACTGAGCGATTGAGTGAACACTAAATGCCCTTGTGAGGAAGGCAGTTGTTTGAATTTGGTGATCTCCCTCTTGTGTGTAACTTGGATCCCCTGCTTAGATTAATGATTATTTGAATGATGAAATTCTCAATTGTTTAGAATGAATGATTGTGGGGATTGCTTTGCTTGAAAGGGGGGGACATTGAAGAAAATTGTTTTGATGAAACTGCTTGAATTTGTGCAAGGTTGATTGAATCTTTTAAGCTTTCCAGGTCTTGAGTTTTTTTGATTTTTGAGTTTTAGTTTGCTTGGGGACAAGCAAAGTTTAAGTTTGGGGTATTTTGATAAGCCTCTGGCTCATCTAGTTTTATGGCTAGTATGACCAGGGTTTTGTGCAAATTATATCCTATTTTCACCCAAATTAGATTAGATTGTCCTCAAGCAAGGTTTTGAGTCTCTAAAGTAGTTTTAGGTTAATTTAGCCAGTTTTGAGTCAAAAATAAAGCACTTATGGCTATTTTGTTGTTTTCAGGTTAAGTAGAAGTTGAGGGAATAAAGAAACAGGGGATTCGCCTGGCGAGAGTTTCCCCGCCTCGCGAACCTGAAAGCCAGCAAAACAGTAAAAATGTCATCCTCTCTGGTTCGCCCCGCAAACAACACCGCACCTCGCGACCCTGATAGCTGACTGTTCCAGAGAAATGCAACCCGTTCTGTGTCGTCTCGGGGATACATGTCTCGCCTCGCGAGACTGAAGTCCAGAAGCCATGACTGTTCCATTCCTCACCACGCGAGCAGTACTTCGCCCCGCGAGAAGACCAAACGTTGCTGACTCTTCACAATATTCGCCTCGCGAGCGAGTGTTCACCTCGCGAGTGGGCTTAGTTTCTGAATAGTATAAAAGGCTGTTCTGGGCAGATTGAAAGAACTTTTGCTTCTCCACTGTTTTGTTTTACATATTTTGTGTGTATTTCATTTTCATGGAGAACTAAATTTCATAGATTAATCTACTGTAATTGATTTCCACCGTACTTGAGGTTTTGTAATCCCTGTTTTGTATGCATTTCCCTTTTCAATGCCATGTTATACATTTCTGTTTGTTTAATTCAGGAGTGTATAGTGTTGTGTTGATTCATTTCAGTGATGTTATGTTCCTATACTTAATCGCGTTTGTTTAATTCGCATGTGTTCGTTCATGTTCGTTTAGTTCATGAGGGCTTAACCCCGTTTGTTTAATTCGGGAATAGGAACATATATCCGTAGTAGCGATTTCGTTTGTTAATTGTTGCTACAACTGAAAGGGGATTAGAATCTGCTTAGGGCTTGGGATTACATGAACCGATGATAGTTGTGAAATCAATAACAGTAGATTAATCGTCTTTAGCTATTTGATAACCTTTTCAACTGCTATGTTTTATTGTTCTGTTTTTGCATTGTTTTCCAATTGCAATTCAAACCAAACCCCCCCAAAAAACTGATTTTTGTGGTAAATAGCAAGTCAAGAGTCCTTGTGAGACGACATCCGAGTTGTCGCCCTAAACTACATATTTTTACAAATCGCTCGCTTTTTGGCGCATGCGCCACAGTGCGACCAGTTCTGCTACACTAGGGTCTAACCCTGGCATGTCTTGGTACGACCACGCAAAAACATCTTTATAATCCATCAACAACTTGATCATCCTACTTCACTCCTTTCCTTTCAGGGAAAGGTCAATCTTGACCTCTTTTTTATCATCTTCGGTTCCTAAATTGATTAGTTCACTCGGCTCTTCATGGGGTCAAATTTCCCTGGATTCTTGTTCTACCAACCTCAACAGTTCAGGAGGAACTTCCCCATCATCATCAACAAGCTCATCAGCATGATCAATAGGATAGTCAAAATTGTATGCTGAGTTATTAACGCTGTCATTTTCAAGAGAGTCACTTTTAGATCTGCATTTTGGTAGTTATTGGAGAAAGATGAATGAATAAAGGTTAAAGACGGGAAACTGCATTTATTGGTGAGGAATGATGAATAAAAGCGAAAATAAAAAAATAAAAGGGATAAGAACATAAAGATATTGAATGCATGCATTTATTGATAAGTCATACTGAAACGGAAATAAGTAAGCCCATTACAACAAAAATCCTAAAGCCTTGGGCAGAGCTAAAGGATAAGCATTACAGAATTACTTTGAAAAAAACTCTATGGTCTTGGGGAACTTGATGACCTCCCAATTGTTGAGCTCTGTATCTGGAGGGCATGGATACACCAGACTGACACCATGATCGGCGAGATAATCATCTTCAACGACTGCTGCTTGGTCCAGGAATGCGAACCCTACACTTCGAAAGCTTTGTCGAATGCCACAGATGGGAACCCTTTCAGCCTCGTATTCACGATTTTCCAGCCTAGTCAACCTCTTTCTTTTCTTCTCTTTTATAACCCTCATCTTGTCGACCTTGGTGGGTTTATATCCCAACCCAAACCTGTCCTTGTTCTCGGTGAGCATGAGGATGTCAGCGACACCTTGGCTATTCCTCCCCAAACCGCTTCCAAGTCGGTATCCTCCTTCGAGCATAACCTTAGCCATCATAATGGACGCTTTAGATGACTGAGGTTTCAAGAGTGGAGCACCATCCCTAACATAAGTGGCATTGGCAATTTCAAGTGATTGGAAAGCGGTCTCGAGAGCTTCTTCGGCAGCTTCAATGTAAGGGGTTGTTGATCGCTTACTCACTAACATATCCTCCTCTCCATAAACAATTATCAACTTACTATCGACAATGAACTTCACTTTCTAGTGCAACGTGGAAGGTACAGCTCCAGACGAATGGATCCATGGTCATCCCAGGAGACAACTGTAAGTTGGTGTGATGTCCATTACATGGAAGAGTATTTCAAAGGTGCAAGGGCCAATCTGAATGGGCAATTCAATTTCTCCCATGACTTCCCTTCGGGTGCCATCGAAAGCTCTTACAATCATCATGCTTGGCTTCATATGAGTTCCATCGAAAGGCAACTTTGCCAGTGTTGACTTTGGCATTACATTCAAAGAAGAACCATTATCAATGAGAACCCTAGCCATGACAAGATCTCGACACTTCATAGAGATGTGTAACACCTTGTTGTGCCCTATTCCTTCAGCCGGAATTTCATCATCAGTGAAAGAAATATAATTATCAGCTATGATGTTACCCACGATGTTATCGAGCTTGTCAACTGTGATGTCATGAGAGACATGAGCTTGATTCAACACCTTCATCAGTACTCTCCTATGTGGCTCAGAATTCATCAACAAAGACAAAAGAGATATCCGAGCTGGAGGTAGATTCAATTGATCCACAACCCTGTATTCACTTTGCTTGATGAACTTCAAGAATTCGCCGACTTCTTCATCAGATACCTCCTTTTTATTATCACCCCGTTTGGTATCCTTTTCAGCCGGCGTTCCTTCCACCTTCTCCTTCCCCTTGCGATCTTTTTCTTCCTTTTATGTTCCCTCCCTTCGCAATACCTCTGGAGTATAAATGCGACCACTTCAAGTCATTCCACCAATTCTCGAAATGTTGGTAACCACAGTGGTCTCGTTGGAAGGACTTTGTTGAACCTGCCTATCATATTTCCATGGTACCGCTTTGGTGTCATTGTAAGGGAAAGGACATGGGACTTGGATGACAACTAGTGTTGGCCCACTCAAAACCTACATAGGTTCCTTCTCAGTATAGTGTATCACCATTGGCTTCGGAGCGACTTGCTCAGGAATCGGTTGAGGATTAATCACAACAGTAAAAGGAGTTATCTTAACTGGAGTTTGGGAAATTGTAGATTCAACAACCATGTTAATGCCACACTCATTCGATTCACAACCAATTAGGATAATCTTCATATCTATTAACTGCTGCACAACCTGTCGAAATTCTGCACGGTCTTCAATTGAATGCCCCATATTCCCGTCGAAGTCACACCTTATCTCTTCATCGAGGGTCTTCTCTTCGACAATTGAGGTTTGCACCAATATATGTTTTTGCATCTCTCTTAAAATAACCCTCATGGGATTTTTGACATCAGCCACTTGGCTCTTAAGAGTAGGTTCCCTGAAGCTATCTATGGCATTAATTCGCGAACCCCCATGATTTGGCATAGGACCTTGTGCGCCATTCGGAGCATCTTTATGAAAGCTCAACCACTTAGCATCAATAAGATCTTGTACCTTAAATTTGAAAGCCCTGCAATTCTCAGTGGAATGACTTATTGTCCCCCGCATGATACTCGCATTTAGCGTTTGGGTCAAACCACTTCGGATAAGGAGGGCCCAATGGTTTCATTAGGAGAGGAGTCAACACAGATTTGCTTATAAGCTGATGCAGTAGCTCAGTGAAGGTCATGGGTATCGAGTCGAAATGTACTGACTTTCTTTCCGAGTTATACGGTGGTCTTGTTTGGCTGGTGTTTGGGTTTGGACTTAGGGGTTGAACAATTTGAGGTGGCATTGTAGGGTGTGTTTGAGGTTGAGAAGGGTATGATGGCCGGTAAGGAGCCATCTGTTGAGGATTTGGAAATTGTGAGGTGGCAGTGATGTATGGCTGGTTGGTTTGGTGATATGGGGTGTATTGGTCTTGGAAGGCGGGTGTTTGGTTTGGTCTATATTGGTTTGGTTTCTTTTGTTCAAAGGTTACTGCGTGTGCTTCTCCTTTTTTCTTTTTCACAAACGGGGCTCTCTTCGGGCCGTTCATTACTGAAGTCTCAGTGATCTTGCCATTCCTCATTCCACTTTCAATTCTCTCACCGATGAGGACCATGTCAAAAAAGTTCGACGACACACTCCCATTCATCCTATCATAGAAGGGCGACTGGAGTGTATCAATGAACATTGCCACAATTTCTTTCTTAGCTAATGAAGGCTTTACCTGAGCAGCCAATTCCCTCCATCGTTGTGCATACTCTTTGAAAGTCTCGATGTCTTTTTTTGACATATTTGGAGTTGCATCCTATCGGGAGCCATGTCAATATTGTACTTGTATTGCTTCAGGAATGCATCTGCTAGATCTTTGAAGGATCGGATGTGGGCCAGTTCGAGATGCGTGTACCAATTTGAAGCTGCCCCGGTTAAACTGTCCTGGAAGAAGTGAATCAAGAGCTTATCATCTTGAGCATATGATGCCATCTTCCTTACATACATGGTCAAATGGTTTTTGGGACAAGTGGTTCCCTGATATTTGTCGAAATCAGGCACCTTAAATTTTGGCGAAATTACAACATTTGGCACCAAACAAAGTTCTGAAGCATCCCGCAGACCATAACTATTTACTCCTTCAATGGCCCGTAGTCTTTCCTCTAGCACTTCCAACTTTTCTTTAGATTGGGAATTCCCTCCTGACTGATGCACTGGAGTTTCACCGTACATATTTTGAGGGAAGGAGTATGGCATGTAGGAGGATCCAAAGTTTGGCATCATTTCAGTCCCCTGGGGCCTATAATGTAGGATGCATTGTGGGGTTTTTGGATTGACAGAAAGTGTCACCGTCGGGGTGTTACCATCTATAGGGTTGACAGTTTGTGTTTGTGGCATTTCCACAACATCGGTGGGGGTTTGTGTTTGAGTGATATGTTCGGGGTTTTGAATGCCATCTTGTGGGCTGGGGGCCGTTGGTGGCACAAATCCGCGAGGCAAATCGTATAGGGGATTGTTCGGGTTAAATGAAAGATGAGTTTGGTTGCTTGGATAAATAGTGAGAGGCATCATGACCCCTGGTTGGTTGAAGCCTTGAATAGGAATCTGAGTAAAACCGGGCGGGATGAGAGGTGTGGCTGGATGTCCTTCATTCGAGGCTGGAGGGTTCTCCTCAGTGTTCTTTTCCTTCTGCATTGCTTGTAGGATCTCCATCACCTTAGTCATCTGATCCTTGATTTGACTGACTTCATCCCTGATCTCTTGGACTTCTTCTAGTTCATCCGCCATGGCTCTTGTCTGTGATCGAGTGCGATAAGGGTGTCTTGGAGCAATTGTTCAGAAAATCTACACTGTTTTAATCAAAACAAAAGTGAGAACAAAATGTTGGAAAATGCAAAAAGCTTTTATGAAAATCACCTTTGGAGTTTATTATTATTTTTTGAGTTAACACCTTATAACAGACAAGAGATGGTCCCTCCACCCCACACAGAGAGCATTGTGCTCATAAGATGAAATGGAGTTGACAACAAATCTAGGGGAGAAAAAACTCTCCACAGTAGATGTTGTCTCAAACACACTGGCAATTCTGAATTGAGACATCTCGTCCTACCCTTTGCGCAGAAGGAAGAATCTTATAAGGCAAAGATGTAGTTGACCATATATTAAAGGAAGACCATGCTCCACGATAGGTGTCGTTGCAAGTCAAGTGCAAGAGTTGTAGTGCGAAGGAATCATAGAGGCAAGAACATATTTCATTAAAAACTCCTCAAAGCAATACATAGAATCATGGAGGCAAGGACAGATTTCATTAAAATCTCCTCAAAGTAATACATAGATTGGGATTACATCATAATTCTCGACATTGTTACAACATTTTCATCCTAAAGTCAATAGCTTCGGTCTCTTTCTTTTTAGCCCTCGAGCAGACCCTCCACACAGTTGCATGAAACCATCCAACTCAGCTAGGAGACGAAGCATAGGGTCCACACGAATTTTTTTTTTTTTTGCCTTTTCAAAGCGTTGGACAAAATTTGGAATACAATGGCTTAGCTCCAAATTCATGCTCATATATCTTTTTTCCCATCTGTCAATATCTATCCCTCGCTCCTGCGCCTCTTCTCTCCACCACTTCACGGCATTCATTGCTTGAACCACTTGATCATGATAATGTTTTGCTGAGGTCCACCCTAAATCGCACTGTTTCTTGATTTCGACTAATAGGGTATTCAGCTCTTGGACCTTTTGTACCAATTCATCAGTCATCCTGTCTTGTGCACAAATTTGCTTTTGTAAGTTTCCATTGACTCCCCTTTGTCGATTAACTTCCACTTCCAATGACTTTCTCACATCTCCTTGCTGAATGACTTCTTCTTCTAATTGACGCTTTTCTTTTCTTAGTTGATGCCTCTCTGCTGTCAAGGACAATACTTTACTTTCAAGATTCTGGATCCTAGTCATGACACTCGGTGGGACCTTGTCTGTATTCTTCTGGACTCTTGAGTTTGCGGAGATATCTACACATAAATCTTTTAAGTGTTCATTTTCCTTTGTTAACTTCTCACAACGCTTCTGACCAATTACTATTTTCAACTTGGCATCTTGCTTGTGTTGTTCCATTTCCTTCATTTGTGCTTCTAGGACTTTCAGTTGTTCTACCATTTGAGTTACCGAAGGGGAGTAATCTTCAGCTTTCGTGCTTTCTGCAGGATTCTTGACGGGACGTTTCCTTGATTTTCTCCATGCTTCATATTCTGAGACAATGACTAGGATTGGTCGGCCCAATTGTGATCTCCCTGCCATCCTCACATTTTTCCATGCATTTCTAACTTCTTTTGCCAACAACTTAGTATTCTTCCCATCCTCGTATCGGAAACAACATCCGTCAAGTTGTTCTTCTCGTGGCACGGTTTGCGTCCAACAAAGTTGTCATAAGGCTATGGGGGTGTGTGTAGGATATGCACCCTCTTGGGACCATCAAAGGAACATTTGGATAGTCACCACAACTATAAATGATATCTTGCCCCTGTTGACTTTCGTACCATGGGCATACCCACTTAAAAGAATCTCTTTCCACTTTGTCAAACTCGCTCTTCCATTCCTCTTCATCAAGCTGTCTTGTAGGGATGTTATGGAAGCCTCTTAGTGGATCTGAATGGTGGTTGATATGGCCTTTTGCGTACATGTGAGTCAAGACCCATACATAGAGCAACTGTGCACAACATCAGAGCTTCCCCTTTGGATGCAGCTGGCAAAATTCTAGAGTCAAAAGCGTTTCAGCCAATACTGTCAGCACGGGGTTTTTATTTTTTTCAACTGTGAAGAACACGTCCATTGCTGCTTGATCTATCATGTCTAGCGTTAATGGAAACAGAACCAACCCATATATTGCTAGTGCCAATACCCTTTCAAAGGTTTCCCAGTCTTGTCGACCCATTAGTTTCCTCAAATGATTTTCAAGAAACTTTCGGGTTAACCCTCGCGAGTTTGAGTGCCCGGTCAAGTTCACTTCAATTTCAGGAAGCCCTAGTAACCCTGCTATGCTTGCAGTGGTCAAGTATTGCCCCATGTGGAAATACACGACGGGATTTTTCTGCATTGGCAACCTTAACAGGCAAGCATATTCTTCAATGGTGGGTGTAATGTCCATGTTTGGTAACTCGAAACATCTGAGATGTGGGTTCCGATACTAACTTAGAGCACTCAAAGCAGTAGCTTCAACCGGTATGAGAATTAGTTCCAAGATCCCTCCATACTTCTTGACGAAGCTTCTTCGATGTTCTTGAGGCAAAGATTGGCTTAACTCTTTCAGATTCTCTGATGAGTTCAAAATCACCCTGGAGCTCTTGGTGGCGGGAGCATTGCTAGTGTGTCTGACTTTTTCCATCTCTTGTTATCAAATGTGATATCTCTCACCAAATTATCTGTGCAAGGGAAATTTTATTTTACTAATAACATTTGGAAAGCAAAATTACTTATGCATGAGAGTGTACCAAGATGCATGAATGAATGACATATTGACGATGCATGGCCTAAAATACTACATGCATGAGCATACAATATAATAATGAGTGTAACAGGATGCACGAATGAATGGCATGTTAAGGTGCATGTGGGATGCGTGCAGAAAATCGTTATGATGCATGAGATATAAATATGATTATTCATGTTGCAGAAAAAGATGGAATGCGCTCCCTTTTGTCCTACATAGGTCATATCCTAAAGTTGGGACTTCTAAAGTCAAGACCCTATTTTGGTAGGCTGCTAATGGCATTTTATATGCATGACTTTCGAGACAGATCTAGACCCCTAAACATATGGTCCCCGGATTACCCTCATCTAAAAGATAAGGATCCGAATCCATGAACCTCACCACAGGGACAAATAAGTCACAATACGGTAGTCCATGTACCGGTAGCAATCCGAGCAGAAGAATCAGTGACTGTCAGGGATGCAAAAGCATCACAATAACATCACTGAAGCCCCTTCTAATCTTATGGCATTCCAAGACTCGGGTATAGAGCCCAAAAGCATGTGAATATGTGATGGTGATGTGTGTGCTGGGAGCGAGCAAGCAAACTTGCACAAAACCTAAAAAAACTATCCCCCAAACCTGCAAAAGAAAAGCCAACATTTAAAAGAGTTTTCTACCCTAGGGTTGTAAGAATATACAAAGACATTTATAAGAATAGATAAAACTATTTACGAAATAAATAAAACAAAGAAGGGTAAAACTAATATTTTCAAAGCTATTAAAAAATGCACAACCAAACATGTTAGGCCTAACTCTCTACAGAGTCCCCGGTGGAGTCGCCACCAATATTTTATTTGGGAAAAACATTTGAAAAATCATTTATTTGTCTTTTAAAAAGAGAGAGATTTGAGTTCGGGAGTCGGTTACGAGTAGGGAAGGTGTTAGCACCCTACATCACCCGTTTAAAAACGGTACCTCAAGTTAATTGCGCAAAATAATTTTAATAGCCTTTGAAAATATTTATTTTATCCCACTTTTTAAATTAAATTAAAAGATAAACACAATAAAAGAGAAAATTAAATTTTGACTTGACAAAATGATTGATTCTGCTCCTACGTATTCCCGGGTGCGATGGGAAACTCAAAGCCACGTAGTTCTTTAGAAAAATATTTGATTGGTTGGTTGATTGATTTTAATTTTGAATGGAAATTTGAATTTTTGTAAATGATTTTGAAAATGGATTTTATTTTAAAATTAATCCACATATGCACAGGGTTCAAGATAGCGGTGCTATATGATAAACCCTTACAATTCATACGCCACTTGAGGATGGAAATTCATACATCAACGTTATAGATTGTTGCGTGAATTCAAATACATTTTTATTTGAATAAAATTTTATTAAAAGGGTAAAATTTAAAAAAAAAAAGGTGTTTATTATTTTATTTTATTTTAAAAAAAAAGAGGGAATTCACTCTTGCACAAGGTTAAAGATAGTCAAGCTATACGATGAACCCTTACAATTCACACGACACTTGAGGATGAAAAATTCATACATCAACGCCGTAGATTGTTGCGTGAAAAAATAGATTTTTTATTTTTATTTTTGTAAAACTTGTTAAAAGGGTAAATTGAAAACCTTTTATTATTATTTTTTTATAAAAGATAATTCATTCTCGCACAGGGTTAAAGAGAGTTGAGCTATACGATGAACCCTTACAATTCATATGACACTTGAGGATGAAAACTCATACATCAATGTAGTAGATTGTTGAGTGAATTCAAAAGAGATTTTATTTATTTCAAAAGTGGATTTAGCATACCCTTTTAAAAAAAAATATCAACGATTGAAAATATTTTTAAGGTTTTCTATTTTTCCATTTTTATTCAAAAAAAATTTATAGACAAAATTAGCTATGCAACATTTCAAGCCCAAATTCATAAAGCTTTTTTTATGTTTTACTTTGTTTTTATTTTGAAAATGGGCCAATCAGCTTTGACCCAACAACCCATTGGACAGCCCCAATCCTAATACCCCAAGCTGAAACATGACCAAAAGAGTAAAAAATGAAATAAAAATATAAAACTAAAACTAATTCTGAAATAACATCAGAACATAAAAAAAACAGTTAACAAAACAGAGAGAGAGGAAGGGATCGAAGCAGTGAGCACGATGGCGGAAGAGATGTGGCGGACGGCGAGTAGCACGAGTCAGGCAGGTGTATGTCTGGGCGGTGGCAGTGGTGGTCCGTGAGCGGCGTGCGGCGGAGGATGCTGCCTAGCGGATTCGTGGCGGAGGACGAGCGGATCTGGTGCGTGGCGGAGATGACAAAGGAGACAGGGAAGCAGAAGACGCGAACGACGTCTACACTGGGCGGTAATCCGTAGCTACGATGAGTTCGAGGTGGTGGAGGTCTGAGGCGATTTGTGCACAGATCTGTGGTTGCCAGCGGTCCAAGGCGGAGGACGCGGAGGATGGGTCCGTTTTGAAGCTGGCGGTGCGACGCAGAGGAGGGGCGTGACTGTGGTGGTGCAACAATGACGACGGCGAGTCGGGACAGCGGCAGAGCTTGGGGGAGATGGAGGAGGAGAGGGGGCGACTGTGTATGGGTTCGTTTTCCTCAGAAATGTATGGTCTATTCTGTTGTTTCTTGTTTTTTTTTTTAGAACAAAGGACACAATAATAAAAAAAGAATGGAGTTTGATGAAGATGAAGTGAAAAACTAAAGGAGGAGAAGAATAAAGGAATGAACTCAAGTGTATTTTTTTTTCTGATTGATTCTTTTTTTAATCAGCTGATAAGGGCCAATGACATCCTCTTCTCTACAAGGTCATTCTGTTTATATAGTGACAATAGGGGAAAATGATACCAAAATTTGTTATTGGCATGTTGAGGGGTAAGGACGAAGGTACAGATGGAGGATGCCATGGTGGTGCTCCCACTATTCTATATAGCTGGAATAGGTGCAGGGGTTGTGCCTCTTATTTTGGAATAAAGCATAAGAAAACAAAAGATGGGACATAAAACAAAGCTGGTTCATACCGAAAATAAAAAAAAACAAATAGTAACGCCGGGGAAGGGAGTAGATGACAAAATTTTTATATTTTTCCAACAGAAAGTCCCTTTTCTTTTCTTTTTATTTTTTTATTTTTTCATTTAGGTTGGATAACTTGGATCATGGGCTTATCTAAATTAATAATGGGCCAAGAACAAACACTTTTTTTTTCTTTTGCAAAGTATTTTTTTATTTATCATTTTGTTTATTATTTTTCAAAACATTAATTAAAAAAAATCCGGACAAAATTAGGTGTTCACAGTTGTCCATCAGAATATATGAGTTATTCGGGGTAAATTGAGTGAATTGGGCCAACATGACTTAATTGGGGCAGACTGACTTAATTCAGCAAAGTTGACTTAATCGGGCAAAGATGACATGATCGAGCTAGGTTGAGTAAATTGAGCAAACATGGTATAATTGGGCCAAGTTTAGCTAATTGGGCCAATATGACTTAATCGGGAAAATATGACCTAATCGGGCCGACATGACCAACTTGGCTCCAGTTGAGTTAGTCGGGGGAATTTGTCATCCATTGGAATATATGAGTTATTCAGGCATATTGAGTGAATTAGGCCAACATGACCTAATTGGGCCAGGCTAACTTAATTGGGCAAAGTTGACCTAATTGGGCAGAGATGGACTAATTAGGCCACGTTGACCTAATCGGGCAAAGTTGACTAAAGTGGACCATATGAGATAATCGAGACAAATTGAGTGAATTGGGCCAAGTTGCCTTAATCGGGCAAAAGATGACATGAACGAGCCAAGCTGAGTAAATCGATCAAAAATGACCTAATTGGGTCGAGATGACTTAATCAGGCAGACATGACTATTCGAGCGATGACAACAATTTGGGCCAGGATGAGTTAGTCGGGGGAAATTGACTAAATTGGAATATATGAGTCAATCAGGGCAATTGAGTTAATTTGAGCTATTTATTAAAATTTTTTAAATTTAATATTTCTTACATTTGTTTTTTTATTTAATTTTTTTTATGACACTCAACTTGCCAATTTTTATTGAAACACTGGTTTCAATTTTTTTTGTACTTTTTTTTTATTTTTAAATTTAATTTTTTTACTATAACTCAGTCAACCAACCAACTAGTAACAACTAAACTTAATATTATATAAGTTATTAAATTAATATTCGTTATCAGAAACCATCCACAAAATTATAATTTATTATATTATTACAATTCTTTTTTATATTACTATCAATTACACTTCGTTTTAACTATATTTTAGTTTCTTCTAAACCAACTAATTAATTCTCACATTTTTTAATGGTAACCATGGCTCTCTTAAGTTTACCCACACCATAATATGGATGACCCATTAAGAGTCATAGATTAAAGCCCGGTTCTACCAAACAGACTCACTAAAAATATTAAACCCAGGCCCATTAATACCATTTTGTATCATTATTACCGAAAGATAAAATACTTATCATTTCAGTTACCATCAAAAATTTCAAACCATCCTTCCTTCAACTCATTTCCTTTGCAATATTAATTCCACACAATTCATCGTATACGAAACACAAATCAACACTGGATATGGTTGACCTGAATAATTGTCTGGTCTATATAAAATCAGACTCGATGACAAACCCCATGTGCAGTTGGATTGAACTACTTCAACAGTATATGGTGCTAGTTGTCCTGGACATGGGGATTTCTCCCACCTTTACTGAAGACACATCCAGTGCTTTCTAATTTCACAAATCCATACCATATTTCACATTCATCAATTGGGTTAGATGCAAGCAAATAATGAAAACAATCCTTACTGTAATCAATTACTAGTCGAATTGCTTCAAGACTACAGATAATACCGATCATTGCTAAACAATAACAGTTGCATAATGCTCATGCAAAAAAAAAAAAATCCAGGTCCCAATTTGCAGGTCACTTTTCTGTTGGATCTGGTTACATTTCCTGTCTGGACCGATGGTTGTTGAATGCACGAACCACCCTTTCATGATTAATCGTGGTTTGCTAACGAAGTACGCCACTTAATTATAACGTGTTACATGGGGTAGACTTAGTTGATATGCTATTTCGGGACGTGGTACGTCTAAAATTATTATCTGGTTCGTTCTTTCTATTGTCAATTTATATATTCCATAAGTTTAACATAATTTTATCCTTAAAAAAGACACAATTTCATAATTTTTCCCAACTTTATTCTGTAATGTAATAAAAAAATAACTTTATCTATTAATTTTTTAATAATTAAATAATATGCATAAATATATATTTAATTTTCTTCAATTTTTTAAAAGAATTCCAAACTTATATTAAAATATTTTAAGTTTTTTATGTTTTTTTAGTAGTAATATTAAATATTTTTACCTGCCTAATAAATGAACCTACTTAGGCTCTATTTGGCAAAAATAGCTGATAAGTTAGCTGATAGCTGATAAGCTAATTTTTAGCTGATAGCTGAAAAACTGATTGAATTTGAAGTGTTTGGTGAAATTAACGGTTGAACTAGCTTATAAAAATAAAATAACATATTTATGATAGACATGGAAAAGTGGGAATTTCATTAAATGAATGGGGGTAAAAACGAGAGAAAAGACAATAAGCTATATGCTACTAGTCATAAGCTAAATAAATTAGCTTATGAAGAAACGCTATAAGCTAATGAAATAAGCTTGTTTACCAAACACCTCTACTTCAGTCAAACAAGCTTATAAGCTAGTCAAATAAGCTATAAGCTAGCTTATTGGACATGCCAAACAGAGCCTTATTACTCCCCCCGGTCCACAACATAAGAAACAAATGAGTCTATTTTTTTTGTCCAAAATATAAGAAACATACATCAATTTTCACACATATTAAATGCTAATTTCCATTATTACCCTTATTAATTACTGTCATTAATTATAGGCCATCAGAATATTAATTAAAATTAGAATGTGTGTTTTGGAAATTTATATGAATATTAATTACAATTAACTCATTCCAATGCATTTCCTTGGTCTATATGTTTTAGGGTTTTGTTTCTTATATTGTTGACCGGAGGATATAAAAAATTATCTTGAAAAAGAAAAGAGAATTTTTTTGTTTTTTAAGTTTCCATAAAGAAATAAAGAGGGTTTTATTTTCCAAGATCTCTTTATCTTCTTATTAGTCTTTTAAACTATTTTTATTGTTATTAAGAATCAAGTGAAGAAAGAGAACGTCACCAAAAAAAAAGTGAAGAAAGAGAACCTCCAGTAGTCAAGTCTCGTAAGTTACAACCCTTTTATTTTCTAAAAAACGCAGAGAGAGTAATAGGAAGCGGTCTTCTCCTTCATCTTCTTCGAGAATGTTAACCTCTGCAATTTCAATTGAAGCAGCCATGGCATGAACCCCAGGTTTAGATCTCTAATACCCACTCTGTCTTCCTCAACCACCACACCTTCAAGCGTGTGCTTCTTCTTCTTTGTTTACAGTTCGATAATTAGAGCGTCCCAGTACGTGCACCACTGCGAACCAGAGCGTAAATGAACCGCGATCCGGAACGAAAGAACCAATTCTTTGTTCTTGAGGTAAGGGAGCGAGCCAATCCGAACAATGAGGTCGGTGACGGGTTGCCGGGGGAAGGGGCTACGCTTAAATGATGAATACTGTAGACTACTTGATGCACACCCTCACCACCACGACAAGACAGAAGCACGAAGGTTGGACAGAGAGTGGAAACAGAATAACAGGATCGTCGACAAGACGACAACCAAAAAACGGGACTTCAAGATTGGCGTATAAAAATATTTTCACCACTTAAACCGGTACCCAGTTGCTATAGAAGTCCTGTGTGTGTCTTTCTAACCGGCTAGGGCACTTTACATCTGGACCGTCACATTATTTTACTCTTAAATCAACGATTCCTGTAACCCGAGTATCAACCCTCACTTATAGCGTTACGCTCCCATTGCGTCCCTATTTATTCACGCTATTGTTCCTTGGGTTCTCCTTTTTTTTCCGTTATTACTAACTCCTTCACTTTACGTTTTTTTATTCCTTCATTCTAATAAAAGCCCCTTTACGTTGCTGCCCTCCCACAATTAATTAGATCCTTTTCTTTTTTCAGCAAGCTTTTCACATGGGCCAATCTCCTCCAATTTTCTCTTAATTCCCAATGCCGAATAAACACCTAATTTGGTATCTGAAATTGTGAAGTAGTATCATTCTAATTCCTAAAATTAACGAAATTCCAAATTAGTTCCTGAAATTGTAAAATGGTAATCAACCTAGTCCCTCTGTTACAAATCATATGAACTAAGTTGATATTAAATTTGCAGTGTCAGGGACTTAATTGATATTAAGTGAGTAAAATGAGGGACCAAATTGATACTTACTTATCATTCAGGAATCCTTTTGAAATTTTGATAATTTAAAGGACCGAGTTGATATTAATTCATAATTTTATGGATTAAATTAGACATTTACTCCCTAGTGCCATTTGAACCATCACCCTTTTTCCTCCCATTTCAATCTTCCAAATTGGCTTCACATGATGTGGGTTCTGATAGTTGTGAACTTGTTCTTTTTTCTTCTTCTTTCAAAACCAAAATTTGGATTTATTTCCAAATGTCCCAGCAGCCATAATAACTTCACGTGGGCCAAATCCATCTCCATTTGCTAAGCCTTTTTGTCATCTTTTCTTACTTGGTGCAGCAAGCTTATTACACTTATGTGTGAATTAATTCTCCTATTGCCCTAAGTCTTACACCATTTATTATTTCCTACAAAAACAAGTCAAAACATTATTATATTAATTCTAACGTACAAATAAAATAAAATACGTAAAACATTATTTAAAACTAAATTACCTAAATGTAGGGATAAAATTCAATCAATTAACATAATTAGGAGCAAAAACCACTAAATAAGTACATAAAAATCACATAATCTAGACAATTATCACGCTATAAGGATACTTGTTAGAATTCTCCAAAGAAAAATTAAAAAACTCCAATGAATTGAATTAGGACTAAACTTAGGTACAATATTATATATACAATTGGTACTGTTCTAAACACAAAAAATAGTTATGTTCATTAAATAGGTGTATCTTTTGAAACAGTTTGTAATAATTATGACATATTTTTTAGCGAGAAACAGTTGGAAGGTAAGAAACAGTTTCTAAGTTTTTTCCGATGGCTTATCATTGGAGATGCTCTAAGCATCCAAGGACAGCTTTATGACGTGCCAACATGGCCTAACAGAGTATTATTTTCATCGTAATTAAGTTCAAATAAAAAACCAAAAAGATCTATAATATTTATTTTATATAAAAAATTGAAGATTATTGCTTCAATTTAGGATTGAATAGATTTTGTTTATAGACTTGGAAAAGAACGAGACATAGATAATTTGCAAACAAAACATACTTCTTAATTCAAACTAAAATATTTATGAATGGAAGGCGACCAAATAAGTAATTTCAAGTTCGCTAATATTCTTTGTTCTCAATATCGTACCAATAAATGACTATTCATCATTAGGTCGGTATCCCTTCCGCTCCCCATCCATGTCCCCTATTTTCCTCCCCATCCCACTCTTCGATCCATGTCATCGGGAGTATTTCTCTCTTATCCCAGTTCCCCACCTCTCCACTGATCCCTTCCCCAAGGGATCCTTAAAGGCAACTTGCACGAACCCAAACCCTAACTTCCTAATTGTCAACAACTATTTTTCCATCAATGCAACCCCTTTAAATTGTCATAAATCCATCCAAACCCACCTTATTGTTTTAAACTCTGTGGAAGCTGTTCAATACCCCTTTTTATACCCGCTTTTGAATTTCAAAACCCTCAACCCGCTTTTGCTTTCAAGAATTTGCACAAAATCTATAAATGAGTTTAATTTAATAGAATAATAGAATGACAAGCTTAGTCGCTGAGTTTGAGGCTGTAGCTTCCAATTTGTAAAGGGATATACTTTAAGTTTCTTTTATTCAATTAATAAAATAAAATAATATGTACAAAAGATATTTTGATAAGGTACTCGGGGATGGGAATCCATGAGGCGGGGGATCTCCGTCCCCATCCCAAAATTACTGTCAGGAAGATTTTCTCCCTCATTCTCGTCCCCACGGGAAAAAAATCTCCATCCACGGGTCCCGAACAGGACAGTCCCCGTGGCTCGCGGAGATCCAAATGTTTAGGTGATCATTGTCATCCTTAGTCATATTTTTTAACACCCAGTATGTAAACATCCACTTAAGATACTCATATCAACATGGCTTAATATTGTTCTTACATATCATATAATGTATTGAAAGCAAAGGATAGTATGTGAATATAAGTAGGTATCATCTATATATCCTATTATATATATTTAAATAATAAACTTTGTAAAAAATAAAATTTAAAGAAAAAAGTCTGATAAAAAATTTATAAACAGATTCAACATATTTTTATAATTTATTTCTAAAAAAACCTCCTAATTATAAATAAAGAAAATTTCAAATAATTTCATATTTTTAAAATATCAAATAAACCTGTTTTTATTTAATAGTTTTAAATTTTTTTAGACAAAAAATTAATAGTTTTAATTTGATATTAAAAAATTGGAAGGGTATATCTAAACCCAATCCCTGATATTATGAAGACAAATTGTTGTCACTTCCCATGAAATTAATTCCGGGTTCCGAAGAGCTTCATTGAAGTGCTCTTAGACCATCTTTAATTATATCTATTTTTTTTTATAAACAAACATGTATAATTTACAGTACATGGGTACTCTACAAGAAAAGAACAAAAGAGGACACGAGCAAAACTAGGTACGATTTCAACCCAAAGTGTAAGAAAACAATAGGGTTGATAACATAACTATGGCCACTAAAAGTAGTTTAATTTCCCTTTTTATGGGCCTACCGTATTATTTGATCATTTTTTATTTTACATTATTTCAAGCAATTTTATACTTTAATAGTGTAATTCTTAAAAATTCACCAAATGGATCCCACAATTTATCATACATCTTTATTATTTTTATTTTTATTTTAATTTAAAATAACGCTATATTTTCATTTGATACTAATATTCATCTAACTCTATTTTTTTATCTCTCTTATTTTTATCAGTGTTTTTATGTAAGAACCAGTTGTTTCCATAAGCCATTGTCCTTATGGACGGAGCCAGGCGAAGACAATAGGAGGGGTCAACTATAAAAATTAACATTCATCCAACAAATATATATGCAACAAATTTCATACAAAATATTCTTAAATATGTTTCAAACTGCTGATTACATCAACAGTCTATCAAAATACAGAACGTTGTCTTCCATGTCACAAAAATCATCTTAATTTTTTTTTTTGGGTGAATAAAAATCATCTTAAATTGAATCTACATTAAACTCTAACAATTTTCTTTTTCAATTCATACTAGAAACAATCAGTCAAAGAATTATCTTTCATCTTGTTATGAAGTGTATTTTTAACTATAATTTATAGTTTGAAAAGGTTGTTCTATAGTAACTAGTAAGTACCCGTGCATCATACGAGAACATATCAATTTCTTAAAACAAGTAGATGATATAAATATTTTTTGGTATTTTAAATTGAATTTTCATTTTCATGTAAATTAACAAATGCTTAATATTAATGTGGTAAAATTCATATAAATAATGTTACAAAAAAATTCATATAAATAAATCTTCAACCTTACACTGCTTGCTTCAAACTTTGCAACCTGCAAAAAAATGAATTAATTTTTAAAAAAAATTGAGAAAAGTAATAGGAATCAAACTTCTTAGACTCAATAAGCCCAAGAAAAGGAGCCTCATGGATGTCATTAGATAAATAAAATATAACAACTATATGTTTTTTGTTTTAAAAAAATAAAACAACAACTATATGTTATACACCCTTTTCCAACTATTATGACACTGTCATTCGTTAAGACCAAATTGGAAGTTACAAATTCTATGGTAAACATGATATAACATCAAACACACAAAAGGGAAGAAGACATGATTAGCGGGGAAATAAAAGCTTTACGTAACTAACCTTACCAGTAGTTTTTGGTTGATATGAAGAAATATATGCAATTGTAATCACTTTAGACAATAAACAATAATAACATATAGGAAATGTTTGGAAGCAAAAGTCTAAATAGAGACAAAGTTATTGCAAAAAACTGCAATATTTCACAGTTAAGAATAATTAAAATGAATATAGACGAAAGTCATGTTTAGGACATTTGTAAATATCACATATAATATAAGTTGCAATGGATTTAATTCACTGACCTATGACAATATATGAAATAGCTTGGATCCTCCCATCATGTATTAAAGAAAATTAGTTAGTTCAAATATCATTCATGAGTAAAAATAATATAGGAAACAAAAATGTTAAACAATTGTTTTAGACATTACACTCTCATCCAAAAGAACTAATTCTACATTATCTCCAAAACGTGGTTGCAATAAATTTGGCTGTTTCTAAAGGCGTATAACTCTCACTTTGATCGTCCATTCATCTTTGGATGGAGAAATGTCACAAATAAAAGTAATAGGTATAGCCATAGTTAAATCTTTGAAGTTACTCGAAAAGAAACTCTCAAAAAATAAGAATATATCTTTACTATATCCTCTAGAAGTATATTTGAAGATGAGAATGTATATTATGATTGATATATTTGTACAGAAATATGTATTGCTTCATTTGTGAGAAACTTTTAGAAATTATGTTACCATTAATAAAATATAAAGGCATGATTGAGTGAAATTTTATTGTCCAAGCCATTAATTTGTGTATATGGCTCGAAATCAAAAGGGAATCATGCAATAAATATAGAAGGATTTATGGATCATATTTAAACACACTTTATTGTTTTATCACGATTCATGTACTACATAGTTGCACGAGAATGTATATTTGGTGAAAATAAATGTTGTATGATTTATAATTTGTCTTTTGAAAGAAAAACCATCTTAAATATAATGTTTTAATAGTTTGTAATTGTCAATTAAATTTTATAATTACTCTGAAGGTGACATGTGGCAAAAGTTTCCAACCATGGTTTTTGCTTTACTATATAGTCGCTTTAAATAAATTAATTGGAAATGATTGATAATCATCAATACCAATGCAAGTGAGAGGATAAATGTTTTAATAGCTCAAGCACAGATTCTAACACATGTATCTCTCTATATATGAAGTATCCTTATTTTCCCGAATATCTAATAAATATCTATCCAAAAAATTATAAATATCATAAACCCATTCTTATTTTTAGTTGCTTTAAATAAATTAGTTGAAAATGATTAATAATCCTAAATACCAATGCAAGTGGGATAATAAATGTTTTATATTTTATAATTTATAATTTATCCCATCCTTATTTTTAGTTCCTTTAAATAAATTAGTTGTAAATGATTGTTAATTCCCTAAATATCAATGCAAGTGGGAGAATAAATGTTTTATAATTTATAATTTATATTTTGAATAAAAAATCACCCTAAATATCATTTTCTAAATATGGAATGTTTTTCCAATTGTCAAAAGAATTTAAATTTTATAATTACTCCGAAGGTGACACGTGACAAGAGTTTTCAACCATGGTTTTTGCTTTATAATATTTATAGATAAAAGGCAAGTGGAAGAAGAAATGCTTGATAATTTTATAAATAATTATTAAAAGTGGAATATTTTGTCAAATGTCAAAAGAATTTTTAATTTTAAAGTGGCTCTCAAAATGATACATGGCATAACTTTACATCCATGATTTTGCTTTATAATATTTATAGATAAATATTATTGTCTTAACCCAAAAGATCCCTAATCCGAATAGTATCTATAGAAGTAGTTTGGATCCTCCCATCATACATTAAAAAAAATTAAGAAGATCAAATATTAGTCATGAAAGAATTTGTAAAAACATATAGTTAAAAAACGTTGAGCAATGGTTATAGATAACCCATTCTCATCCAAAAAACATTAAATCTACATTACCTTCCAATTGATTTGCAAAAAATTGATTTTTTTCAAAGCCATATCACTGTACTTTGATTGTCAATTTATCTTTTGATGGAGAAATATCACTAATAAATTGATCGTTTTAGCCATGAGTGAAAAATAGAAAAAAAGAAACTTTAGATGAACAAACCTTCTCAGGAGATGCTTGAATTTTATATTTTCATTTGATTGTCTATATTTTTATATTGCCTCTATTAGGTTTGATAAAGAGTAAACTTGCATCTGAAATATAGGATAAATAACTCAAAGATTTAAGTAAATTACATAGAGAAATGATTCATCATCTTGAAATTATTTATTTCCTTTGACAACATATATAATTTATGACTCTTTGTTTATCACAATTCACGATGTACAACAATTAATTTAGTTGCTTCAAATAAATCAATTACAATGAAAATGATTGATAATCTTCAATACCAATGTAAGTGGGATGAAAAATATTTGATAATTCTAATTTTTATTTTTAATATATATATATATATATATATATATATACTTTCTAAAAGATAAATGTTTTTCCAATTGTCAAAAGAACTTAAATTTTATTATAAATATATAATCAAGAGAATTATATGTATACACTATTGTATAATTTTTTTATAAAAATACATATAGCTTTTATCTTTATAATAATAATAATATATGATCCACAATTATTAAAAAATGATATTTTCCAATAATATTATATATTTTATATAAAAAAATATAGCTTTTATCTTTTATATATATATATATATATATATATATATATATATACACCACCTGTAATTATTAAAAATGATATTTTTTTTTAAATTGTATGAATCAAATGTAGATAATAAACTTAGATAATTGGAAATGAATTGAAATTATGATTTAAATAAATTATATTGGAAAATGATTCATCTTGAAATGTTTTAATTGCTTTGGAAACATATATAGTGTTAAATGTTGAGGGATAATATAAGGCAAGTGGAAGAAGAAATGCTTGACAATTTTATAAATTTTATAAATAATTTCTAAAAGTAGAATATTTTGTCAAATGTCAAAAGAATTTTTAATTTTAAAACGACTCTTAAAATGACACATGGCATAAATTTCCATTCATGATTTTTGCTTTATAATATTTATAGATTATAGATACATGAAGTGTTAGAATAAGAATAATCACTATACATACAGAAGAATAGACTTTTGTTTTTCTAGTTTTTAACAACCATTTACATAACTCATAAATAATTTCCGAGCTAGCCTATTAGTAATTTTAAAATTAAAAAAGTTTTCAATTTTAGAGTTTATATTAAAAAAAATATTAGGGTGCGACAAGGCCCCTCTCAACCCATATGTAGATACGTCCCTTATTGTTGTTACACGTTTCTCTCTTTTTCTCTTCTCAATCAAATAAAAGAAAAGAAAATTAAAAAATTCATCTACTTTCACTCTTTTCTTTTTTTTCTTTTTTTAGTAAAAAGGAGGGCTAAGCCCAAAAGAAACTAACCAGCTACGAACCCAGGCAAGGAGACCCCAATAGCATCCTGAAAGAGGAGACTGACACACCCATTTGGTGGATGACTCAAAATATGTAATCCCAACTCCATAGAATGAGCTAGATTAGCTAAAAAATCAGCTACCCGATTCCCCTCCCTCCAAACATGGGAAACACGGATCTCCCATTTTCACGCACGCAAACTGTAAATCGTTTTAATCATTGGGGCATAAGGATGGTTATCAGGACAACCATTAGTGAGGAACCTCACTGCCACCGTAGAATCACTCTCCACCCAAACTCTTGGTGTTATGACCCAAATATGTTATGGCCCAAACACTAAACCCAAGTGCCATGATCTATCTTAAGTTAGGAAAAGTCTAGAATAATGACGAGTCAAATCATTTAGGAAGAGTCTAGAATAATGGTGAGTCACTATGATTAGTCACTACTAAGTTTATTAGGTTTGTTATTAAGAATGCTATATATGTAATGAATGAATGCAATGAAGTAAGAAGAAGAATGATGAATGAACTTTAGTATTTTGAGTAGCTTAGCTCTTAGTTTTTCTTTAGCTTAGCTTGTAGTTATTTCTGTCCATCACAATTGGAAAAAAAATTATATATTAAAGGCAGCCCAAATGAAGATCACTTCAGTCCCAGCCCTAATGTTCCTTCTCTGTAATGCAAAGCTCCAGCCTCCATGGCACCCATGGCCAGCTAGATGCTGGTCCGTGTGACGGCACCATTGTCGAAAAAGGAGCGATCATGGGGGAGCTTGACCGGACTGAAGAAAATTGCAGCTCCCCTGACGAAGACGCTCGGAACGGAGACGGAGAAGACAAGGCTGGGACCGTAATGTATCTGGACAGCAACGAGTGCACCGTCTGAAATATCCGGTTGCGTAGAAGGCAGCACGTGGCGGTGGGGAAGTCGTTTGTGAGATATCGCCGGGATCGAAAACAAAAATGGAGTGCGGTGGCGGCTCGGCAGCGATGGTGGTGACGACGTTCACGGTCGTATTATTCGGCAACGGCATGGATGTTGGCGACGCCGACGTCTCAGACTCGAAGCTCCTCAGATCTAGTGCGAAGAATATGAAAGGCAAGTCGAACTTCAAGCCAAAGAAATGGATGGCAGAGACGGCGATCGGAAGCCGTGGAGCAGCGACGGCGGCAAGCGAGCGAGCCAAATCGTGTGAGAAGGTGGTGGTGCTGAAAGAGACGTCATTTGCTTCGGCAATGTCTGCAGAAATCACTGTTGGAGTGGAGAACACTGGTGCAGTGGCGATGATGGCGGAGGAGTTGAGTCCGACTTGCTCTGTTTCTACATCACCATTCTCTGTTGGTTTGAAGAACAGGGGTGCAGAGGCAGTGACAATGGGGGGACTCTGATGGAGGAATGAACTCAAGGGTTTCAGAGGATTGGAGTCTGGATTGTATAGTGTGGATGGCCTCAAGGAAAAATTCATTGTAACGATCAAAGGAAGCCTTGAAGCTTTTGATGGAGTCTTGGAGGTGAAGAAAATCATAATGGAGAGCATATTGGTAAGTGTGGGGGTAACAATGGTGGGTGGTAGCCATAGCTTAAATTGGGGTGGGTGAAGGTGTGGTAATGGTAGTGCTGTTGACGGTGAAGGGATCAAAAAATTATGTGTAGCCATGATCAAAATAGGGGTTGTATGATGGGGCATAAGTGGTGGTGAAGTTGGTAGTAATGGTGGGAAAAAATAGAGGAGGTGAGGCCATGACAATGAAAGCACCAATTGTAATGAGCAGAAATCTCTACAAGCTAAGCTAAAGAAAAACTAAGAGCTAAGCTACACAAAATATTAAAGTTCATTCATCATTCTTCTTCTTATTTCATTGCATTCATTCATTACATATATAGCATTCTTAATAACAAACCTAATAAACTTAGTAGTGACTAATCATAGTGACTCACCATTATTTTAGACTCTTCTTAAATGATGTGACTCATCATTACTCTAGACTTTTCCTAACTTAAGATATATCATGATACTTGGGTTTAGTGTTTGAGCCATAACATATTTGGGTCATAACACTTGGCAAATGATTATCCCAAGCCATATATAGGGCTGACTTTCACTCTTTTCCTTTCTTTATCCAGTATCCTGATCAAGTAAAAGCTTAGGTAAATGTACTGAGTGTTGTTCTTTCTCTCACACACACACATCGCATAGATTATTTTGAGAGAAATAGAGAATCTTTTGTTTCGTGGTCTGCAAGTAGAATTTTTTGTTTGCACTCTAAAATGCCACTTGGAAGGAGATTGGATTGACAAAATTTGCATTCCAAAATCGACGCATTTTTTTAATACGTATTTCTAAATACATATATCTAACGTGTTTTGAGTGAAAAACAATCTCATATCTCAGATTTTATCATTTGACAATCCCATTTTCCCTTCCATATAAGCATTGCATTCTTACAAACCACAATCAACCCCTATCCAACTTATGGTGCAGTTTGTAATTTGAATTGGATATTTGGATTATGGGGTTGCTTTTGAAGTTTGGACTGTAGGATTAAATGAGTCCAATGACAAAGTGGTCTATCTGGCTGGAATTAAATGGCCACCACATTCTTTTATTCAATTGAAGAAAAATTACAACTTAAATGACAAATTTCGTAGACGTGATCATCAAGGACTAGAGACTAGAGTCAGTCTATGGGCTGGGGACCAGCGTCTAGGTTGTAGGGCTGATAAGAGCCAAAATTGGGGTTGGCAAATGTCAAATCTGCTTGACCAGAAATGCTAAGTGAGGCCGTGGAATTTTAAGCCATACAATAACATCTTTGTTTACTGTTATCACTTATCAGCGTACCGGGTCAACAAATGAAGATTCCATATCCCTTCCATACACAAATTCTAAACAAATCACTCTCAGTGACAGGGATTCGGTTCCTCTCCATTCACGGGAAGTGCCCAGTGACAACGAGTGCTTTCTCTTTTTTTTTTTTGGATGAATATGAGTGTTTTCTCTAAAAACTTCAAAATTGGAAAAGCCATTCAAATTCAATATATTAATTTTCAATCAGACACGGATTTCCACGCAAATGATTTGTGATAGTTTTGGTTTTGCGAATAGTTTATTTCCTGAATAAATACGGTGTCCCCGTTTGGATAAAATTCTAGTTTCAGTTTTGTAAGTAGTATTTTATTTCCTTAATCCCAACAAGGGTCAAATGCAGTGCTATCGAGCTACATTTTTATTGCCTCTGGATAATTTTGGGAATCACAACTGTACCTGTCTTCTTTTTTTGTGTGTGTGAATATAATTGTATATGTCTGTTTTTAAAATTGTGTTTAATAAAAGGAGAATGCTAACAAGTAATCGTAGGGTATTATTTAAGGAATAAAAAAAGAAAATTTATATGTGAAATAGTGTATTTAGCATTTCGAAGAGTGTGACACCTAGTTTTTCAATACAAATTTTTCCTTTTATGGATTCCTTGACCAATACCCTTAGGGCACTCGTTAGCAAGATCCTTAATAAAATAGTATTAAGTTTTAGACCGACTAGATTTAATTCTAGGAGAATGCTAACAGGTGCCCTAAGGTGACATTTGGTTCTGAAATGTTTTATTCCCAAACAAACTACGTTATTGAGAATTACATTCTCAAGAATATTTCTTTCCCACCTTCATACATGATAATAGAGTTTGATCCAAGTTTCTAACTATCTTTTACTAATTTTATGCTCAATAATCTTTTATGTCTGAGAATAAATTTTTAAAACTTGTATTAAATATGAAAAACTCTTATTACATTGCCAACATTTTCGGGAATATTATTTTAAAACTTCTACCAAATGGTACCTTTTTTTTACAGGCAAATGTTAGTAATTAGTATGTTATGTTAGTGGAGGGAGTTGAACCCATGACCTCCTTATCACTTCAAACCAAATGGTACCCAAGGGCATTGGTTAATGATTTTAAAATAGAAAATTGACATTGGGACTTGGTACATTTTATATTTTGAATAATAATAAACTTACTTTTTCAACAAACTTTTACTTTTTGGGTTTCTTTAACCATTACTCTTGGGGTACTGGTTAAAATAATCCTTAATTTTAATATCTTCTTTTGTAAAAGATATCTGATTTTATATATGAGACCCAAGAATTCTTTATATGTACACTTTCAAAATTTGCCATTCAAATAAAATCATTATTCTAAACTCACTTTTAAAATATCATTATCAAACAGAAATCACAATTTTTTAAACTCATATTTTGAACATCAATTCTTTTAAAAATTTTGGGGTAGGTAGATTTGATTTTAAGAGAAGCAAAAATTTCTAACTTTTCTGTTGCGTATAATTAATTCGACTTGTAAGACTCACAAAATTATTTTCCATTTACACCTCAAAAATGGTTTTACTTTATCATTCAAACAAAATAAATTCTTCCAAACTTGATTTTAAAATACTATTACCAAACACAAATCAATATTTTTTACCTTTAATTTTTTTAAAATCAAATCTTTTAACATCAATTTTAAAATTTCACTTGAATGTTAAAGAAACACAAATGAAAGGACTATATTCTTCTCTTGTCACTCTATTCTTTATCTCTTTTATCTCTCCTACTAGTTTATGGACCCGTACCATAGACGGGCAAATATGCTATTTTTTATGATTTCATAAAAAAAATGTAATTGATGATTTCACATCTTTTTTTTTTTGAGAAATTATATACCAAAAATTGTTGAAAATTATTTTGTCTTAACCGTCAATTACAAAGTGTAACATACTGTCTTATAAATATATATGCACTCTAGCATGTTATCTATACGATGCACATGTAACATCACAATATTTATACAATACGAAAAGGTAGAAATGAAAAATGTTTGCATGTGGAGAAAAAAATAGGAACAATATTGTTATTTAAAAAAAATGATTCGAAAAGAAAATTTAATGATAACACAAAAAGATGATGTATATAAACAAAATTAAAAAGATTGTGATTAATAAAAAAGGTGTTGTCTCATTCTTCCACTACATTGGTATCATACTTCTTTAAATATTTAATAGCAAATATGTAACACCCTAGTTTTTACACCTATGATTAATTATTTTATTTGGATGTTTAAATTTATTACTTTATGTGGTTTAGTTTGAGTAATTAAATTACTCTCTTCAAATTATTTTATTGGGTGCGTTAGCACTGACTCAATTCAGTGGATGCATGCTTATTAGACAATAATTACGTTATTGTCACTAATATACCAGTACAGAAAAATATTTTTCATAATATGATTAATAGAAAAGCATTTTCATATTCTCATCCTATTTAATTTTAGAGTTAAAAATATTTTCGTTTGACCTTAATCGGAGATTAAATTTTGGACAGAGTATTTTCTTAGTTGATCGGTTCAACTATTAATCTTTACTCTAATTTGAATTTCGAAATCATATCCTTATCAATCTTTATTTTTAGATTCTACAAAGTAAAAACATGTTTATTTTAGGCCTAATATTTATCACTCATTTTGTACCTATCACTAAATAATTAGCTTAAAAACTAAGCTTCCTCACTTTTCTCTCTCTCATTCTCGACGTTCTCTCTCTGTTTCTCTTTTCTTTCTCTGTTTCTTTCTCTTTTCTTCTTTCTTTCTTCCTTTCTTCTCTTTTCTTCTTCTTCCTCCTCACATCATCTTCTTCCTCCCCCCAAACTCACCTTCCTTCCTTCCTTCCTTGAAGCAGCCGCGCGACCGCCGCCCCTGCACCGCCATCGAACGCGCCGCATGAGGAGGAGGAGACAGCTGCGACCCAGCTCGTCTCCAACACGGCTTGACCTTTGCTCCGCCGTCTGACGCCATGTCCGCCGCGAAGAGGAGCTTCTAGCCACGGTTCAAGTGTTCAAGAAACATACAACCACTGTTGATGTCGTGCCGCCGCCGTCCTCAGCCGCCTCCACCGCGCCGGATCATCCTATAACCACCATCTCCTTCTTCCTCTTAGTTGGGTGAGTGATTTTCTCATTTCACTTTGCCTAATTTCAAGAAACCCCAAAATCTGATTTGAAATCCTAACCCTAACCCTTTGATTTCAGATTTTAATCTTGAAATTTAAGGTTGTTTTATGAGATTGGGACTGTGAATTTGTGTTTCCCTAAACCAATTTCATTATTATGAGTTTTCCCTAAATTTTAATAAGGAGCCCTAAAACCCCAATTTAATTTGATTTAAATTTGGGTATGTTTTTATTAAATTAATTATGATTTAGTGCAATTAGGACTCTTAATGGATGATTTCCAAAGTTCTTTTTCAAGATCTTTTAATCAAAACAAAGTTTACTTAAAGGGTATTGGGAAGCGTGAGCTTCAAACATGATTTTCTTTGAAAATAACCTTGTTTGGTAATTAGATTAAGTGTTTAGATAGAGTTAGAATGTGTGATTGATCATGTATAATTGATTTCTTGATTTCTGGTTGTTGCGCGTTGTTGGATTTACTCTCTGAGACGTTTGGACACGGCTATGCTTGCTTGATGGAGTAGATAGTTACACTCTTGGAGCTAACGTGAGTATTAAGACGAGGATCCTTTACTTGTCTTCAAAGGTAAGGGGAGACTGCCTGAGGGATTTTCGGTAACTGCGTGCTATTTGTGTGTCGTATTTGAGTTTATCTGTTGTGATGTGTGGTGTCAAATTAAATTGTTATATGACTGTTATGTGGTTTTTAATGTTTTCTGTGAAAGCATGATTATACTATGATGTATGGATATATGCTATGTGTGGATTATCTGTTGGTTGGTTGATTGACTGAGAAGCCTGACATTGGTCAGTGCTCAATTAAATTAAAGATAAAAGCGTTGAAAAAGCTTGATGAGAAATTCAAAGGACTTGATTTATGGAAGAGAAATATTGAAAGTATTTATATTTGATAATGTTTTGGAGAAAAGAGTGATTTATAAATAAATAGTGAGGACGACATCTTGAAAATATTTCAGTTACGTTGTCTTTTCCAAATAAATTCAAAAATAAGACGAAAAGTGATTCTAAGAAATGTAAATGTCAAGGATATTTTAACAATGATTATGAAGAACTTTTGTAAAAGAGAAAATCATTTGATTTACAAATGACTTTATTTCCAACGAAAAATACTCTAGAAAAGTATTTGACAATGAAAACTATGAGGGACGATTTTATTATTTCAAATAGAAATGAGTTGGAAATGATTTTACGAGGATTTGAAGTTGTTATGGAAAAAGGAGTTTTCAAAAGAAAACGGATTTGAGAAAAAATGAATTTCTCTATGATTTGATGGTTTTATAAATGAATTTCAAACAGAAAGGATTTCTGTAAATGAGTTTTACACAATGGTGTTATTTCCATCAACTTGGATAAGTTGAGGAAACTTTGGTTTTGTTTTGTATTTCACATAACGAAAATGGTTTAAACGAACCTAGCAACCGAGACGTCGGATCTAGTGTTCTATGATATGGGCCTGGGGTCCGAAAGGTGAAGTTATGGACTAGATGTCCAATAAGTGGTTTATTGGTTTTGTGCACTAAAATCTACGTATCTATGACTGGTGCATCGGTCTAGATTTCGTGATTTGCACACTTTTGACTTGGAGTCAATTATATTTGAAAGAGGTATTAAACTTGAAAGTTTAAAATGATGATTTGGTCGTGCTGCTTTTTAGCTTCAACATATAAAGATCGAACACAAAGAAAACAACGTGAACAAAATGTTTTACATGCATTACAGGCGGACGTGCCTTTGCATAGGACTTGAATGCTTGATGGCAAGTATTCATGCAGTTTGCGTCACTGTGCCTTGATGGATATACGACCACGTAGACCATGTGCTATATGTAGTCACCACTTTGCCTTGAGTTGGACTGTGGAATGGTCAATAGAACTTTGCCATATCGGGCATTGATTCTGCCTTAATTAGCAACTAGAGCCTGATCAGCTCATTTATTTGTTGGTTGGAGCTCCGAAGATTAGGTTTCAAAGTTAGTTGTGGAATATTGAAGTGTCATGGTTTTTAAAACGGGCACGACTGTCGGGTATGAAACCCTTTGATAAATATATTGTTTATCTTTGAATATTCATGTTAAATGGTAATTGAGAGTCGTGCATGTGGTTATCGTATTTAAATCCATATATTGGGATCTCACCCTTACAGATATATCATGTTTTCTTCTGGTTCGCTGTTGTATCCTGGGTGCTTTAGTACGGATGGTGCAGAGGAGTCTTCCTAAGTCATTCAGAGGCTTAGATCTGGTTATTTGATGAAGTACTTGATTGTGGAAGGATTACGTGAGTTTTCTCAGGAATAACTTTTAGAATGACCAGCTTAGGGTTAGAGACTTAGATTATTTTTGATAATATGTTTGAGTATGGCTCAGAGAGCCTGTATTTACAAATGGAATGTTTATGGCTCGGAGAGCATATATTTTGAATGAAAATGTAATTATTTTAGCAGGTGTTTATTTTACCTGGGATGTCCGAATTACAGAGGAGACTCTGTCAAATTTTTCGTAAAAATATTAGCTTTTATTCAAGTATATTCTTTAAATGAAATAGGCTTGCCAGGCTATGATAGTAAGTCTGTGTGCCGATCAAGGCTTAGGTGTGGAGTCGTGACAAAAAAATTTTTATACCCAATTTCAGACACTTATGTACTTATACAAATTATTTTCCGAAAGCACCAGCAAATTATCTTTTAATTTTATTTCCGCACGTGTTTCGAAAGTAATGCCCAAGGGGGGTGTTACAAAATACATGTTTCCAAAGCAACAACTGCATTAAACCCCAAGGGGTTGGTCTAGTGGAGCATGACAATGTCTCTTTTTCCCTGCCTTGGACTGGGACACCATCCCCTCACCCTAAATTTTTTCATCAAAAAAAAAAAAAAAAAACTGATGTTCAAGCTCATTAGTCATTTTTCAATGTTATTTATTTAAGCATTAATACTAAACACAAAGCATTAGTTTCTTCTCCATTAAAATTTATTTGATTTGTTTCTTGTATTTATCTATCATATTATTATTTTTATTCTCTCTAGAAAATCTATTTGGTTTATTTATCATATTTCCTCATTAAGCAAGATATTTTTAGAAAATATATTCATCTGTCATATTGCATTTCTTATGTCTTGAGAATCTATGTAATATCTATTTAATTTATTTATCATTTTTTCCAGTTAAAGTTTACATTTTTTAGAAAATATACTCATGTATCTTATTATCATTCTCTCTTAAAAATTTGTTTGATTTATTTCTTTTATTTTCTCCGTGCAAGTTAACTATTGAATATTTTTATAAAATATATTTACCCATTATATTATTTTGTATTCTCTTTTGAAAATCTATTTGATTTATTTCTCATCCTTTCCTGTGCAAGATAGCCCTTTTTTAGAAAATATATATTTAATTATCATATTATTTTTTTCTCCTCTCTTTAAAATATGTTTGTTTTTTATCCTCTTTTTCCAGTGCAAGTCAACTGTTTTTAGAACCTCCAAAAAAATAACTATTTTTAGAAAATATATTTGTCTATCACATTTTCCCTTCTTTCGTGAAAATCTATTTGATTTATTTCTCATCTGTTTCCCGTGCAAATTAAATATTTTTAGAAATTTTATTTACCTACCATATTTTTTTATTCTCTTTGGCAAATCTATTTGATTTATGTATTCTCTTTTCTTGTGCAAGATAAGCATTTTAAGAAAATATATTTATCTATCATATTATTTTTCCTTCTCTCGAGAATCAATTTGAATGTTCTTGGCAAAGGAAGTGTGAAACTGAGTATCAGTGGTGTCACTCATGTGATACAAGATGTCTTTTATGTGCCTGGACTCAAGAATAACCTCTTGAGTATAGGACAATTACAAGAGAAGGGGATAACAATCATGATCAAGTCAGGAACGTGCAGCATCTATCATCCTCACAAAGGGTTGATTCTACAGGTCAATATGACTTCAAACAGAATGTTCATATTGTCTTCTAGAACTCTAGAGAAGACGGAAGCATGTTTCAGCACCACAACACAGGATCTTCCTCACTTGTGGCACTGCAGATAAGCTCATCTCAGTCACAAAGGGTTGCAATTGCTGCAAACATGGAATATGGTTCGTGGTCTGCCTCAGTTATCTGCCTCTACAACTGTGTGCTCTGATTGTGTTAAAGTAAAGCAACATCGTGAGCCAATGTCAAAGAAAAGTCAGTGGAGAGCAAGCCAGAAGTTACAACTGGTCCATTCAGACATCTGTGGTCCAATCACTCCTCCATCTAACAGCCAAAAGAGGTACATCTTATGCTTCATATATAGATGATTATTGGAAAAAAGCATGGGTATATTTTCTACTGGAAAAGTCAGAAGCTTTCTATCACTTCAAGTGCTTCAAAGTACTTTGTGAGAAAGAAAGTGGATTGCCTGTTAAATGTCTTCGTACAGATAGAGGAGGAGAATTTAATTCATTGGAGTTTAATGAATTTTGCAAGATGAATGGGATAAAGAGGCAATTAACTACAGTCTACACACCACAACAAAATGGAGTAGCTGAGCACAAAAACAGGACTATGATGAACCTGGTCAGATTAATGTTATCTAAGAAAAAGGTTCCAAAGACTTTTTGGCTTGAAGCAGTGAAGTGGATAATGTATATTCTAAATCGATCTCCCACATTGGCTGTTAAAGGGATGACAACTTGGAGTGGTGAGAAGCCTTCAGTTGAGCATTTTAGAGTATTTGTATGTGTGGGGCATGCACACATTCCAGATGCTAAAAGGACAGAGCTAGAGAACAAGAGTGTTAAATGTGTTCTTCTTGGTGTTAATGATAAATCCAAGGGATACAAGCTGTATGATCCTGTCTCAAAGAAAAGTTTTGATAAGTCGAGATGTGATCTTTGAAGAAGAAAAACAGTGGATCTAGGATCAAAGCAACAAGGAGGTATTGCAAGAAAATTTAGAATGGGGAGACAGTGAGTTTGATGATGAACAGGTTGATGCAACCGCAAATGAAGAGGTAGAACTAGGTGAAACCGATCATCCTGAAGCTCAACAATGCCAAATCAGAATGTTGCAGAGGGCAGAATGAGACATGCTCCATCATGGATGGAAGACTATGTGACAGGAGAAGGACTATCAGAAGAAGATGTGATCAACATGGCCTTGACAGAATCTGCAGATCCAATGTGCTTTGAGGAGGCAGTAAAATATGCTAAGTGGAGACAAGCAATGGAAGCTGAGATTACAGCTATAGAGAAGAATCAAACCTGGAAATTAGTTGGGTTACCAGAGGGTGCAAAGAAGATAGGGGTCAAATGGATATACAAAACCAAGTTAAATGAACATGGTGCAGTGGACAAATTCAAGGCACGACTAGTGGCAAAGGGGTATTCAAAAGAATATGGAATTGACTACAATGAGGTGTTTGCACCTGTTTCTAGGATGGATAAGGTCAGAATGGTATTAGCACTTGCTGCGCAAAGAGGCTGGAAGATCTATCAGCTTGATGTGAAGTCGGCCTTTCTTCATGGAACATTGAGTGAGGATGTGTATGTTGAACAACCAAAAGGATATGTGGAGAAAGGAAGTGAGCATATGGTTTATAAACTGCATAAGACTTTGTATGGGCTAAAACAAGAACCACGAGTTTGGTTTAGCCACATTGAGTCTTACTTTATTAGTGAGGGATTCCACAAAAGTCAGAATGAGCAGATACTCTTCATCAAATGGAGTAATTGAACTAGTTCATTGTGGAACACAAGATCAAGTTGTTGATGTGATGACCAAGCCTCTAAAGTTGGATTCTTTCCAGAAGCTTCGAATACAGCTAGGAGTGTGTGAGATTCCAGAATTAAACAAATTGCACGACTGCAATTAGTTTAAGGGAGGGTTTGTTGAGTTTGTTATTTATCTTATCTTTAGTTTTTCTATTAGCTAAATCAGATTGCATTCTGATAAGTTAATTATATTTAGTTGGTTTATCTTTAATTAGCTTTAGTTATCTTTTATTTGGACTTATCTTATCTTTCTGTTATTGTTGCTGATCAATGCCTATATAATGGCTTGACTTCTATTCAATAAAGCATTCATTCTCCAATTTGTTTAAGAGAGACTTTGCAATCTTTACAAGAAGAAAGAAAACAAAAAAGCCATTGGGGGATTTCTATATACTTGATCAAATGTATTATCCAGATAAGCCTAAATAAAATTCATAGTTAGAGAGGCCTTGATGAACGTGGTTTCCATTTCCAATACTAATAAAGCTAGCCTGCATTACAGCGCTACCGTCCTTGCTCTTTTTCAAAGCTTCAAGCTTCTTGTTATCTAACTGCAAAGAATCAAAATGGAAAAATAAGATGATAATCAAGATGACAATACTTGTTCCTACCAAATACGGTATTTGTCGGAATATAGCCGGAACGGGGTGTGACCTATATTTCTAAGAATGAATATGATGGGTCTTTTAGAATATAGTTTGACAGAATGATATTCTGCTCCTACGTATCCCAAGTGGGAATCAAAGCTAATATAGTTCTCAATGAAATATTGGGTAGTTTCCCTCCTTGGGGAGGTCTTGTATTTATAGTGTTACTTATAACTGAATAATAATCTAGATAAGTGCTCTATATTTATAATAGATAACCATAGTTATATGATAAGATTGTTGTGCAGAGATCTCGGGTGGTTATATTTCATTATCTTCTATCTTATCTTAAATCTGTTATAATTGAGACTCGGTCAATACTGATTCCTTATCAGTATATTATCTGTTAATGGATATGTGAAGCTCGGTCAATACTCGTTCTTCGAGTCTATCGAAAGCTCACAAAAGCTAGGTATGGCCAACATTATCACAAGTTGAGTCAAATATTGGGATACAATAACGACAATAGAAGTCTACCAAAAGCTCATGATGAGTAGGGAATCGCTGAGCTTGTCAAGGGTTTGAAACGAGAATCTAAAGAATAATAGGAGTATTTTTCAGAAGGTTCTAATTGAACATTAGAAGGCTATATCTTAAACATACAGCGAAGAACTTAGATGAGTTCTAGACGAGCATGAAAAGGTTTAAGTCAAACAAGTTTTGAAAAAGATCTAGACGAGCATTAGAAGGGCAAGTATAGGAAGACTATGTCTTATGAAACCTAATGTTAGAAGGCTAGCAAGCCTTGCATTAGCTCCGGATAAGAAGGAAAAGGTTTAAGTAATAAACCACGAATACATATGGATGAATATTAGACGAGCACGGAAATACACGTGTAAAAAATTCAAATAAACGAGTTCAGTACGGTGACAACCATTCGATGAGCATGGGAATGTCGAGATTATCCAAAGCATTGGCATAAGGAAATTAGTTAAGTCTCCAAAAAGACTCGAACGAGCATCAGAAGATTATGTCTTCAAGAACCAACATCCCTAAAATTTGCACACACGAAATAAACTTGAGTAAACAAGCAAATTCGGTACGATTAAGTACTAGTAAGGCATAAATTATTGAGTCATGTGAAGCCAGGTCAAATAACTTAATAAAAGCTCTTTCGCCTTATTAAGACTAAGAGCTTGGGAGACTTGTGTACTGCCCGGGAATAAAGGACGAGTATTGACCGAGCTTCACATATCCATTAACAGATAATATACCGATAAGGAACCGGTATTGACCGAGTCTTAATTATAACAGATTTAAGATAAGATAGTAGATAATGAATGTGATGTTTGGTATCTGGAATGTTTTATCCCCAGGATTCTCGGGAATAAATTTTTCCCACATTCATACATGGGAATAGAGTTTTCCCAAGTTTCTAACTACTATTCACTAATTTTATTCTCGGGAATCTTTTATTCTTGGAAATATCTTTTTAAAACTTATATCAAACATGAGAAACATTTATTCCCATGCCAACATTCCCGGGAATATTTTTGTAAAACTTATACCAAACGCTACAAAAATATCACCACCCGCGATCTCTGCATAACAATCTTAACATATAACTATGGTTATCTATTATAAAGATAGAGCACTTATCTAGATGATTATTCAATTATAAGTAACACTATAAATACAAGACCTCCCCAACGACTGAAACTACCCAATAATTTTATTGATAACTACGTTAGCTTTGATTCCCACTTAGGATACGTAGGAGCAGAATATCATTCTGTCAAGCTATACTCTAAAAGACTCTTAATATTCATTTTTAGAAATATAGGTCACATCCCATTTTGACTATATTCCGACAAATACGGTTTTTGATAGGAATAATACAAAAAACAAAATTAGCACAAATCCCAGCACATACCAATAGAGTGGCAGCTTGGGGAAAGTAGCGGCAGGCGTGGTCACCAATGTTCTTTGCCACACCACCAAGCTCATAGTCATCAAACCTCTCATTCGATTGAAAATACCCAACTATGTTCAACCCTTTAGCAGGAAAATATTCCTCTATCTGCATCACAAGTATTAGTTATTGCAAAAATAAAAAAGGGAAAAAATAAGAAAGAAAACTGTTGAGAATTCAAAATGAACAAACAATCGGTAACCAATATATATAAATAAAAAAAGATGAACCCAGTTGATTATTTTACATGTTCTTCAAAAAAACATTTTTTTCCAAAGTGACCTATTTTTATAAACTATATATCAAAATAACATACTTTTGAAACAATTTATCAAATTAACCTACTTTTGAATAAAATATTTTTTTTTTGTTGACTAGTGGCACCAGTTAGACCGGCCCCATTGACTTGTTGACCTGCCACGTGGCAGGTCATGATTGGTCCAAAAAATATGCACACAAAAAAAAGTAAAAAAAAATATTCTTTGGCAAAAACAATAATAAAGAAAATCAGGTCGGCACTGTAACGTCCTTCGTTACATTAGTAACCCAAAACAAATTGTATAAAAATCCTTAAATACATTTAATTAAAATATGTTAATCATAAAATTTTTATCAATTATATAAGTCTGGAAAATGTCTCATATTAAATAAAATAGTAATAATGTATCAAAGTAGTAAATAATAAATCCATACGTCCAAATAAAAACCCCAAGCCTCAAAACCGGGCGTCTGTAACCGGAAAAACATTCATGGTACCCTCTAATTATTAAAATATCGAATATAATAAACCCCCAAATAATAAATATATATAAATAAAATTTATGTCAAGCATTTAAAGTACAAACTCATAAGCTCAACAACGGTCACATCTCATTGCATTTAATCACATTCACCATGCAAACTCTACACAATGCAACTCCACGAACATGGTACACACGCACAGAAGGTGCAGAAGAGGTTTTCAGTTTCACTCAGGGATATTAATCTCAATCCTTGAAGATGTCTAATGTCAGTTATAATGGTGAGAATAATAGGGGTCTTCCCCAGGAATATCTTTTAGAACGACCAGCTTAGTTTTTGAGATGTTATTGATTAATGATAGTATGTATGTTTATGGCTCGGAGAGCCTTTATTTTGAATGGAATGTTTATGGCTCGGAGAGCTTTTATTTTGGATGAAAAATGTAAGATTTTTCCTTTTGGTCGTGTATAGTTTATTGATGTAAATATTTTCAGAATAAAACCATCTTGATGTATTTTGTATGACTTAAACTTCTGGGATGAAAATATAAATTTTTCAGCGGGTGTTTTTATTTTGGGATGTTGGAATTACAGAGGAGACTCTGTCTAATTTTTTTTAAAAAAAATAATATAATTTTTTATTCAAGTATATTTATAAAATAAATAGGCTTGCCAGGCTAGGTTGGTAAGCCTGTGCACTGGTCAAGGCTTAGGTTTTGGGTCATATGACAAATTTTATATATGACCAGAATCTATAACAATGATAGATGAAAATGTGGCGTTATTATTTTAAAATAGGCTTAAGTTTTACCGCAACCGCAGGAAATATTTTATACCCAAGTTTTATGACTTAAAGTGAATAAATTCCCGAAAGCAACCAACAAATTTATTTTTAATTTATTTCCGCACGTGTTTACGAGGTAATGCCCAAGGGGGTGTTACACTAACAAAAAATTCTTTATCTAGTACATAGATCCGATGTTTTTCCAACATATGGATTAGTGCTAGAGTTTCTTTTTCATGTGTTGGATAATTCATTTTGCTATCTGAAAAAGTTCCAGATGCGTATCGGCATAGTAGTTCTTTCTTTTGCCCTGGAGGCTTTGCTTTCATAACTCCTCCCCAACATTTATTAGATGCATCGGTTTCTATAATGATTAGATCATCATCTGACGGATGACATAGCTCAGGAAGATCCTGTCATATTAATCTCATTTTTTCAACAATTGCTTCGTCTTCATTGGTCCACGACCAAAGTGCATCTTTCTTTAGTTTTTGTTGAAGCGCCTTTCTTTCAGTTACAAGATCCTTTATAAAACCTTCACTTGAAAATATGTTAGAAATCCAAGAAGTCTTTGTAATTCCTTTTTATCTTTTAATTTGGTTGGAAAATTTCATAAATTTTCTAACACATGTTTTTGCATTATTATTTTCCCTTTTTCAATTTCCAATCATAAATAATTAATCTTATTTTGAGCTAATACTACTTTTTTCTTACTTAAAACTACTCCATGTTCTAAACATTTATTAAGTACTAATGCTACTTTGTCAAAATGATCATTTAAATCCTTTTTAGTAAAGACTAATATATCATCAATATATATAAGACAAAAATCCTTAAATTCTTTAAGTATAAAGTTCATTCTTCGTTGAAAGATTCTTGGTGATTTTTTCATTCTCATTCGTTGTACATTCCATTCATATTGACCCTGAGGACAACTAAATGTTGTTAATGCTTTTGATTCTTCATATAACTTGATTTGATAAAATCCTAATTTATAATCAAAAGGTATAAACCAATTCATATTTCTAATTCATTCAATAATTAAATCCTTTCGTGGAAGAAAATAAGCATCACCTTCCATTGCATCATTTATTTGTTTATAATTAATCACCATTCTTCTTTTTCCTCGTTTTATTTCATTGTGATTCTCCACATAAAAGGCTGGTACTGAGTGCTTACTTTTTGTTGGCCTAATTAATCCTTTCTTACACATTTCTTCCATGTCTTTTGCAAATTCATAGATCTTGCCTTCTGTAAATCATAGGTTTAAATTTTACTTCCTTCGTTGGATCTTTTAACTTTAATATGGTTAATTCATTATTTTTATTATTAATATTTGGATTTAAAGAATTTCCACTACATACTTTTTCTAAAAGCTCTTCTATATGAGTTGGAATTCTACTCTTTGGTTCTAAATTTACTAATACATGACAAATTTTTATACATATTTCTCTAACTATCTCACCACGTTTCAGCTTGCTAAACTCTGATTGCTTACTATAACTACATTCGGAGAAATAAATAATTGGAATATGTATTATTTGTGTTGTTTTTGATAAATATATGGCGTTTTTAATTATATATAATCTAAATATTGACAAAATGGTGCATATAATCGTAAGAAATTATTTCCTATAATCATATCTAGTATTGTATCTTGCTGATATATTGTAGGTACTATAAATAATTTTCCTTGTATAATTAAAGTAATTCGTTTTGCTACCCAAAATAATGGATGTATAGATCCATCTGCGATTTGTATTTTTATTGGCTTTTCTAATTTTCTCATTTATCAAACAATGCTTTTGTTGCTAAACAAATACTTGCCCCAATATCTATATAAGTTTCAGTTTCTCTATTACTTTTTTCTACTATTATTTTTATATAAGTATTATTCAGATTCTGTTTCTTCTAAAGATAGTTCATCTTCTAGATATTCATATATACTTCCTTCAGTATCAGTTAATCCTTCTTCTAATGGTTCAAGTTTATATATCTGATATAGTTGCTTTATTAATTTTGATTTTTCTTTAAAATCTTTTTCTTTTCTTTGAGGATAATCATTTGCATAATGACCTTCAACATGACATATCCAACATACACATTTCTTTTTTCCTTTTGGACAATATTTTATTGGTGTTAATTTTTTCTTTCTAAAATATTTTTTCTTATTATTTTTATAATATGTTTTCTTCTTTGGATACGTACTTTTTAGTTTTGGCTTTTTATAATATTTTCTCTTTCTTGCTGGTTTATTACAGCCATAATTTCCAGGTTTTTCCATTTTTGGAATATCACAACAAATTGCATTACTTCCCCTATTTAATTGTACTATTGTTTCTCTAGTTAAACATTGCTCTCTTAATTCTTGATATAGTATTTGAATAACTTCTCCTAAGGTGTTAGCCGTTTCATCTTGCCTAGATTCCCATAATCTCTTTATCTTAGAATTAAGGGAATATGGTAATTTGTCTATAAAATTATACTTATATATTTCTTTTTTGTCTTCATCTAATTGATAATAAGATTTTTGGTATTCACAAATAAAGGTTTTTATTTGACACATATCACATATTTGCATATTATTTAAATGGGTTTTAGCTTTTTCATTTAAGAAATTACTTATTTTTTCTTGTTGTTCAAGCATATTATATCCTATAAATTCTTGATAGATTAAAGTCATAACTAGTTTGGCAAAATCTTTATTATTATTAACTAATCGTTAATGTTTTTGCCAAGTTTCATCTTGAATGCTGTGTAAAAATCTTTGTACATTTCCTGTTGTTTTAAATAATAGAAAGTTTTTTACATCCAACATATTTAGCTTATTTAATTTTTCATCAGTTGCTATTAATAATATTATTTCATTAGTCCATTGTAATAATACTTCTTCTTTATTTCTTGCACAATCAATATTTAATATATTTCCCAATCTTATTGATTCATAATGAGGTTTAAATTCTTCTTTATTTTTTGTCCATTTATTATTTTTTCTTGCATATCATTTATTATACATTGTTTCTTCTTCGTATTTATCCCATGCTCCATCAGGAGTATATTTATATTCTTCCCATTTTCTTTTGGGTTCTGTTCCACTATATTATCCTTTTTCCATATGTATATTTTCTTCAGATTTTGAACACGAACTATAATTTAAAACTATTTCTTCATTTTCATCATTTTATTTAGTTACCTGATCCGTCGGATCTATTTTTTTTGTATTTGGCCATGTTCTTCTTCTACTACTTTTAACTGTTCTAATAATTGTTGAATTTCTTCTACATCATTCGATTTCTTTAATTTTCAATATATTCATATTTTATCCTCTCCATGAAGTTATTGGTAGGGATAATTTTGATGGTTCTAGACTCGTTTCTTGTTTTGCTACTATTTTTTTCTAATTCTCTTGATTTTAATAATTCTTCTGATTATTTTATTGTTATGTATTTATTATTTTCGTCATCTTCTGAAAGCTTTTCTAATTGTTCAAGAACTATTCTTAATTTTCAATTTCTTTATTTTCATCCATTTCCTTACATTTACTTATATTGTTTAGTATATCTTTTATATTATTTATTTCGCTTTGTTCTTTTTGTATTCTATTATAAGTGTAATTTACAATTTTATTAGTATTTTCTATTAGTTGGATAATATTTTTATTGGTCTATTCTATTATTTTTTTCATATCATCGAATTTTATTACTATTTCTTCATATAAACTCATCATAACTTTATAATGGCTGTTGGGTGTTCTTTTTACTGTTTGCTTAGTTGTCAGCTTAACCGTGATTTGGGGGTTAAATTAGTTTTTTATTGGTCATTTGTTGAATATGATAGATTAACTAGCCTATTAACCATCATTTCTTTCTTTGTAGGATAGACTTTATTTTCAGTCAAATAACCAAAGCTAACAAAATAGGAAGGGACGTAAAGCTTGAAGCTAAGATAGATACAGTTAGGGGAGTAAAGCTTGAAGCCATAGGATAGGATGAAACTAATGCTAAGATAGATACAATATTATCTTCCATTTATTTTTATTTTACATCAAAATGAATCCCTCTCCTCTTCAATCTCTCTTTCTATCATTTCGTCCCCTTGCACTTTTCTTCTCCAGCTTGCCATTGATGTCGGTGACTGATGGTGTGGGTGGTTACCGGGAAGATCGCCGACGATGTCGATGGTGGAAGGGATCTGATGCAGATATGTTATTGGGACACACACAAAGAAGCTAGAATATTGTGGCGAATATGACGGTTATCTGGTCGATGTTGATGGGTATGTGATTTTGTTTATTATCTCTTCCTCATTACTAAAGTTATGTTTTTTTTTAAATGGGTATGTGACTTCTACCCACACTTCAACTTTCACAAAGGGATGAAGTGTTCCCATATTTCTTTTGGTTTATACACTTTAAACTTAAATCAATTTATCCTTCGAAATTTCTTTTTGGAATGTCATAGTTAAGCTCATTTCAAATGTTTCTTTTAACTTTTGCCTATTCATATATTTATGTTTACTTATTGATGCTTGGACTGATATACATATATTTATGTTTCATTCCCTTTTGCTTGGACTGATATGATAAATCTTATAAGAAACATAACTATGGATCTATTTCTTATAGGTTTATTTTCTATGACTGAGTAAAGGCTTCATGTCTTCCACCTATTTGAATGAATGTTTAAGTGATATATTTGCTCTTCTTTTTGTACCATCTTATTGTATTTCCTATTTTCATGTTTATATTTCAGTCTTTAACTGAAGTTTAGTTCAAGTTGTAATGATTTTTTGTTCAATTTCTTTTGACATTTTGTACATTGTAGTACGATTCTCCCATTATGATTGATGCTCCAAACAGAAGCATAAGACTTTGACATTGAAGCTCTTCTTGTGAAGACAAAAAATACTTTTTTTGGTTGTATTTCCACTGGGCCTTGGCATTCTGTAATTTGGTTCAGTTCCAAATTCTATCTCAATAGAGTTGAGCACCAATTGCCCTTGCCTCGTATACAGTATGATGGTGCTCCAACCTATATGATAATGACTTCATAAGTTGGTTTTGAACTTTAGCCATACCATTGAGCTTAGAGTTTTACCTGAGTGTATGAAATTGAATGCAAGCTTTTAAACTCAATAAATTATTGTTCCTGCTCATAACACACGTTTCTTTCTTATCATTAGTCACATCTCTTCTTCTCATGCTTTTTCTATACACTAGTCACCATCTTTCTCTTCATTATTATTTTTCTTTCTTTATCCCAACTTTTCTATTCATGGAAACAATAAGGACCAAGTTTCTCCCAACAAATTTTTGGTGCTTCCATCATATATTTTTTTTGTTCTTCCCTTAAACATTGCATAAGTTAATTTCAATATGTTAAACACTACATACTAAGGTATAAGATGATGACTCATTTGAGAAGCAATTTTTACACCTGAAGAACGATGCTTAGACTTACCCTACCCCTGCCACTCTTTTTTTTTTCTTTTTTCTTTTTCTTTTGCAAAATATGATTTGTACTCCTTTGAGAATCTGAAAGTTATAAATGTGGAATTAAAATGTTAAACTATGTATATTAGTTGTATAACCTGCTCGTCCACTGATGTGGTAGAAGCGCTCGTCCACTAAAGTGACAAAAGCGCTCGTCCACCCAAGTGACAGAAGCGCTCGTCTACACAAGTCTTTGGACTTGCTAAGTCCTTAAGAGAAAATCCGTCGAGTGACGTGGCACTGTGGATGTCTACTGAATTTTAGTTAGGCATTATGGATATAGACTTGAGTTATAAGAATAACCCTCGTCTGCTGACGTGGCAAGATGGACGCGCTTATTTTCAAGTCTTTGGACTTACTGTTCTTATCAAGTTATTTAGGTATTCATTTATGGTCTCGTCTACTAAGGAAAAACCAATCTACTTATCAATTAAATTATAAACAATTTAAATAACCTTTGGACGGGTAATTCTTTGCACGAGTCCAAGCATTGTATACCTTATTTGAAATGCTTATTATGTATGCTCTATTTGAATTTTTGTATTTGATACTATATTCACTCTAATATTGGTATCGATGTTGTTATATACTTATAGAATTGGCAAACACTAAATTGACATTATAATTTAACTTTATCAAATTTTCAATATTTTTCTCATACAGATATCTACTATATTATCATGTCTAATTTTTTTTTACATTCAAACATAGCATTTATGAAATATATCCATTGCAAACTTTGATACATTTCAATTTCAAAGATTTTGTTGACTAATAAATAAATATGATTATATTAAATTATATTTATATGTTATAACTAAAAGTAAGAATATGGTATAGCACACTTAAAGTTAGGTTAAAAATGAACACCAGATTTGTTACATGTAGAGACTTACCCCACCCTTGCCACTCTTTTTTTATTTTTTATTTTTCTTTTGCGAAATATGATTTGTACTCCTTTGAGAACCTTAAAGTTATAAATGTGGAATTAAAATGTTAAACTGTGTATATTAGCTATATAACCTGCTCGTCCACTTATGTGGTAGAAGTGCTCGTCCACTGATGTGGTTGAAGCGCTCGTCCACTAAAGTGACAGAAGCGCCCGTCCACACAAGTGACTGAAGCGCCCGTCCACACAAGTGACAGAAGCACTCATCCACACAAGTCTTTGGACTTGCTAAATCCTTAAGAGAAAATCCGTCTAGTGCCACGATGTCTACTGAATTTTAGTTAGGCCTTACGGATGTAGACTTGAGTTATAAGAATAGCCCTCGTCTGCTGACGTGGCAAGATGGATGCGCTTAGTTAGGCCTTATGGATGTATACTTTCGTTACATGGTTGCAGACCTCAAAAACTTTCCTTACACCATATATTAATTAATATCGCATTACAATTTACAGCTGCATACTATAACAAAATGTGCTGGATAAATTAGCCCCACATGTAAAAAAATCTTTGAATTGTCTTGCCAAAATCTTAGACATATTAATGCATATATTACTTATGGTATCAATTTTTAATCCCATTACAACTTTACCTCTTACAGCTAGCAAATAAAAGGGAATCTTTTTTCGTGGTCAGCTGCTTGAGTGAGTTTCGAAAATATAAAGATTCAAGCTTAAAAACCGCAATTACTTCTCTCTACCTTCTTCCCATATGGGTCATGCTCACGTCAAACATGAATGCACCCCACAAAACCAAAACAATACATACATATGACTCTCCTATTCTCATCAACGGTCAGTCCCTATAAAAAGCTGCATACAAATTAGAGGCTTTCTGGCTTTGTGGGAGAGAAAGAAAAACACACAGAGGGTTCATTGGTTTTCATTCAAGGACGTCCTAGTGCAATGATTGGGGTCGTCGAGGATGTGCCTGCACACAAACATGATTCCAAACTTGGCATATCTGGTAACTACTACCAAACACCTTACAACTTTCTTATGATGCAATGGATATATGTATACACTGTCTTACATACTCATAGCAAATAATATATTCATTTCATTGTGTTGAAAGATATAATATATTCATTATGGTGGCTTTGCTGAATATCATAAAATTCTTACAATATGGTTTTCATTATATAATATCATCATCGTAATCACTAACCAATCTCTGTCGGAGGAGCTGGACGATATTTAAGGGTTATTTCCTCCCAACCAGGATTTCTATACCATAAAATTCTTACAAAAATGGGTTTTTGTGCTGACAAATATGATTTAGTCTTGTGGTGTTATAGCCTTCATGATTTATGTTATAAATACAATAAAATATTATTTTAAGGCTATAGTGCACCACCCATAAATGGCCAGTGAAACATACAGGTTGGCACAAAACTTACCACATAAATGGTGTATTGAGTGGTGCACCTTAGCCCAAACCATTATTCATATGCCTTCATCCAATAATTAATATTTAGATTTTAGAAGAGAATGAGATAAGTTCATAAGATGGTATCAAAATCTTCACGACTAAGTTTGTCATGAGTTCAATCCTTATGCAAGGCTCTTGCATTGGGGGTGTGTTGGTGTACCTTCATATCCGATAAGTTCTTCAAATATGTATATATAGAAATGATTTATGACAAAATGATTGTTGAAGAGTTGAATGCAAATGTTAATTATATGTTCATTTGAATAAAGAGTCATTATTGTATGATATTTTTGTGCTGCATTATGTGATAAATGAAAGGTTATGTTGTTGCAGATGATGATGCTGAGGTTAATGACTCCCCTATTGAGCAAGTCAAGCTCACAGTTCCAATCACCGACGACCCAACTCAGTCAGCTCTAACGTTCAGGACATGGGTTCTGGGGATGGCATCATGTGTGATCCTTGCCTTTGTGAACCAATTTTTTGGCTACAAAACCAACCCTCTATCCATTTCTTCTGTGTCAGCCCATATTGTTTGCCTCCCACTTGGGAAACTAATGGCTGCAACACTTCCCACAAAAAAATTCCGAGTCCCATTGACCAAATGGTCTTTTTCCTTTAATCCTGGGCCATTCAATTTGAAAGAACATGTGCTGATCACTATCTTTGCCAGCTCTGGATCTAGTGGTGTTTATGCAATCAACATCATCACAATTGTTAGGGCTTTCTATCAAAGGAGCATCCATCCAGTAGCTGCTTTTATGTTAGCACTATCAACCCAGGTGAACAATTTGGTTGTTGGTTAATTAATTATAAGAATGTGTCCTATTTAAGATTATCAACCAAAAGATTAATTAATGATGATATTCAAATATGGTTAATTTTTTTTGTAAGCCAATGTTAGAATTCAAAGTCGTTAGTTAATATGTTAGGGAGGATGTGGGTGGGTTTTCAACTCCTTACATCTAAGTGAACTTGGAGTTTCGTATGTCTCTTAGCATTTCCAAGTAAGCTATTTAAATGAGACTCAAATATATATGGTTAATTAATATGCTGAATTATGTCCTTGAATTTTTAGATGCTTGGGTACGGATGGGCTGGGATTTTCAGGAGATTCCTTGTTGACTCCCCGTACATGTGGTGGCCTTCAAACCTTGTGCAAGTGTCCCTATTCAGGTATTCTTTAATTAATGTTTGGTCATTTTTGCATATACTATTTATTCATCGATATGAGAAAGGTATTAAATAGCGGTCGTTGTTGTTGTTGCGATTGCGTTTAGTACAATCGCGGACAATTGCCGGAAAATGTGGTTGATACAACTATAATTGCGGTCACGGAGACCTCCAAAACCAACCAACACGTTGCGGCACCAATTGTGGTCGTGAATCTTTATTTAAAACCCTTAAAATGAGTAATAGAGATTAAAGACATCAACACATTTAATCTTAAAATTAATATTTTTGCTATATATTTGAGAAATAATTTTGCTCATAATATTCATGTACAAATCACATCTAAAGGACGAGGAAATGAATGTCATATATTTGTTTAGGATGATTGGATTGCAATAAATTTGTCATTGACAAATGATTGTTTCATGACAGGGCATTTCATGAAAAAGAAAAAAGGCCAAAAGGAGGAAAAACTAGGCTGCAATTCTTTTTGCTGGTCTTTGTAGCAAGCTTTGCTTATTACATAATTCCAGGCTAATTTTTCCCAATACTATCAACAATCTCCATTGTTTGCTTCATTTGGAAAAATTCAATCACTGCACAACAGATTGGTTCAGGCATGAGTGGCCTTGGCATTTTCTCATTTGGCCTTGACTGGAACACAGTTGCTGGCTTCTTAGGAAGTCCTTTGGCTACACCTGGCTTTGCCATCATCAACATTTTGGTTGGATGTGTAGTGTTTGTCTATATTGTGGTTCCCCTTTTCTATTGGAACAATGTATATGATGCCAAAAAGTTTCCCCTCATCAGTGCTCGCACATTTGACTCTACTGGTACAAGATATAATGTTACCCGGATTCTGAATAACAAAACTTTTGACATTGATATGGATATTTATAACAATTACAGTAAGATCTACCTTAGTGTCATATTTGCATTGGAGTATGGTTTGAGCTTTGCACTTCTGGGTGCCACTATTTCACACGTTGCCCTCTTCCATGGAAAGTAAGTTTCTTCAGATCTCCCTAATTAGTAGTTTTATGTATTCCACTTTCTATACTACTAAACCATCTAATTATTCTGGTGACTTCCTATTTGAAAGAAAAATTTATCGGATGTGGAAGAAGACAACAGATGCACTGAAAGGAGAACTTGGAGATGTGCATACAAGACTTATGAAGAGAAACTATGAACAAGTCCCGGAATGGTGGTTTGTAACCATCTTGGTTCTTATGATGATAATGGCCTTGGCAGCTTGTGAAGGCTTTGGCAAGCAGCTCCAATTGCCATGGTGGGGAGTCTTGCTTTATCTAGGAATTGCATTAGTTTTCACTTTGCCAGTTGGGGTCATTCAAGCAACAACAAACATGGTAATGTCACTGTATGGCTTTCTACATTTATATATTATTGCTTCAAAGTTTGCCTTTCTCAACATACTGTGACTTGTTGTGCAGCAAACTGGACTCAACGTGATCACAGAGTTGATAATTGGGTACATGTACCCAGGAAAGCCCCTTGCTAATGTAGCATTCAAGACTTACGGGTACATCAAAGATGGCACAGGCACTTGGATTTCTTGGTGACTTCAAATTAGGCCACTACATGAAAATTCCTCCAAAATCTATGTTCATTGTGCAGGTAAGATGTGGATGTATGTTGTAACATCCATGGCAGCTCTATGGATTGACGACTGCTCCCACAAACCAACACGGATCTTTTCAGCATACTTTGTCCCTACTCACACGCTTCATGAGAAAACTTCCCAGGAGATCATCTTCTTTTTGGGAAGTTCATCACTTAAGAACTGCATGGTTAAGCGTGCTTGACTTGGAGCAATTCAACTGCATGGTTAAGCGTGTGAGTGAGGACAAAGCACGCTGAAAAGACCAGTGTTGGTTTGTGGGGGTAGTCGTCAATCCATAGAGCAGCCTGGGATGTTTCAAATGTTTTCACACAATATCAAGATTCAAGCACTTGCAAAATATACAAAGTTTAGTGCTAACATTGTTAATTTATGTCCTCAGTTGGTTGGCACAGTAGTTGCTTCAGCTGTCTACTTTGGCACAGCATGGTGGCTTCTCACAACTGTTGAGAACATCTGTGATGAAACAATGTTGCCAGAAGGGAGTCCGTGGACATGCCCTGGCGATGCTGTGTTTTATAATGCTTCAATCATATGGGGAATAGTAGGGCCAAAAAGAATGTTTACCAAGGATGGCATTTACCCTGAGTTGAATTGGTTCTTCCTCATTGGTCTACTTTTACCAGTTCCAGTGTGGCTGCTTGCTCGCAAGTTCCCCAACCACAAATGGATTGAGCTCATCAACATGCCAATTATCATTTCAGGTGCTAGTGGCATCCCTCCAGCCAGAGCAGTGAACTATATTATGTGGGGACTTGTTGGAGTCTTCTTCAATTTCTATGTTTACAGAAAGTTCAAGGCATGGTGGGCTAGACATACTTACATCCTCTCAGCTGCTTTAGATACTGGAATAGCTTTCACTGGTATGTTGCTCTATTTTGCTCTCCAAAACTATAATATCTATGGTCCTGAATGGTGGGGTCTTGCTTCCGATGACTACTGCCCATTAGCCAATTGCCCCACAGCTCCAGGAGTAGTTGCCCGTGGATGCCCAGTTCTTTGACTTCCTTATTAGTATTACCATTCCATCATCCCCTAAAAATGTACAGAATAAGTTAAAATGAATATTCATTTGGTTTCTACTTCCTACTCACTAGCATGTTTGACCCGTGAAATGTACGGGTTATCCCTTCGAGTTGTTATTATCATATGATTTTAACACACCTTTTTTTTTTAATTTGTTGTCAACTTCTCATTAGATTATTTGTTTTGCATGGAATATTTAAAAACAATATGGATAACCCAATTATAACGTATCTAGCAATTGAATGTTAATGGTTGATGAGCATATAAGAGAAAAAATTAATTGCCAACATGTTTTTAAATAAATTTTTTGACTTCATGTTTTTCAATTTTTTTAACCTTGTGTGTTGGTATGGTATTCCATAATGTGTTTATATCCCCAATAAAAAAAAGTGTTTATAACTCATATAAGGTCGATAAAAAATATTGACAATGCTGCTAAAAGAATTTTTTTTAGTTAATTACTAAATTGCTTGTCTTTTTATACAATGTTTGTATCAAATAGCCAAAAATATTTCCAATTTGAAATAATATTAAGAATTAAATTTAAAAATAACTTACATAAAAGTCCTATGAAGTAATTTTTATTATATTAAATTTTAGAAACAACATATATATAGAAGCATGTGATAGAGTAAGATGATGATGATGATGATGATAATAATAATAATAATAATAATAATAATAATAATAATAATAATAATAATAAAAAATAAATAAATAAATAAATAAATAAATAAATTTATTGTTATTAGTACAATGATTGATGGATATTTTATGTATGATTTAATATTATTTAAATTTTGATTTGATTTAGTTTGAGTAACCTAATTATAAATAACATAATTAGTAATATTATCATTTGATTCAAGTTTATATTTGATTTAATCTATTTATGGGAATACTTTTAATATAATTGTTAAAAAGATAAATAAAAAAACAAAATCTTGCTTTATAATATATTATTATTATTATTAATGGATTAATTAATACATATTATAAAATTATATATATATATATATATATATATATATATATATATATATTAGATTAACTATATTTATTTGAATTTTATTGAAGGTAATTACTACTTTTTTTATGATTTACTTATGCTTTATTTGTTATTTGAAATTTATTAATTGGGGATTACATTATTTGTATATTATTTATATATGCTTTATCAAATTGAATATGTTGAGTAAAGAGTTACACGATCATATCTCAATTTTGTTTTTTAAATATGTTACAAGGGATATATATCACAATATATTATTAGATTATACATTTGAATATTTAATAATGATTCAATTTTATTTGATATTATTTTTTAAATTTTTGTATTTTTAAAATAAATTTAGATTTGAATTTAAATTTGAGTTAGATTAAAAGGGACAATTATTAAATTTCAAAATTTTGATGATTTACTTATAATTTTTTTGTTATTTTAATTTATTAATTGGTAACTTTATTACTTCATTTGTATAAGCTTGATAATTTAATTTTGATATTTTTTGTATGAACTATTTTAATTATAGTTTTATTTGACTCAAATCATAATATTATCCATTATGTAGTAAATCTACGTGGTAAAATAGTAGTAAATAATGTTTAATGATTGATATACTAATTTGAAATCGATAAGTCATTTAAGAGAATATATTTATAATTATCCGATTCCATTAAGTGGAGATTCCTACATATTGTTATTATAAGTTAATGTTATGATGGAAATCTTGATTTTATATGCATGAAAAAAATCATATTGAAAAGACATGAATCCGCACTTGCCTAGTACTTATTAAAACAAATTCATTTATTAGCTTTAAAATAATCACCATACATTCATGACTAATTTGTTTCGAAATCGAATTTGATAGTAAGTTTGAATAAGGAAATTTTAAATTGTTGGAAATAATTAAATGTTTATAATTAAAATAATTAAAGGAAATAGTTAAAAGAATTGTATGATAATAAGTAGAATTTAAGATAAATAATTTTAAATCAAAAATTCTAACTTAATTTTTTGAAATAAATTAAATATACAATTTTTTTTTGTGTCCTCCGGTCGAGAACCAGAGACTAATCCCTCGAAGTACTGAGATCCATTTAAGGGGTTGACCCTTCCCAACAAACAAGACAAATATGAGAATGAACTAAATGAAAATTGATGAGACCGTCTTCTTCATCATTTGTGAGTGAAGATCAAAATTGGTACCATCTTCTTGAGCTTCATCTTATGGGTTCATTTCTTTAAATGAACCGTAATCCCTAAATCTGTGTGCATCATATAGATATAAAGAAGAGAATAAATTAACACTAAATTATTAATTATGCTTAATATGCTTTGATAGCCAAGAAAAATAATTCTCTTTATTGGAACCTGATGAATTGGAATAGACCTTACTTTTATTGTTGCTCAAGTCTTGAAGAGAATAAAACTCAGTCACCCTTTGATTATTCTAAAACGAATAGTGATCATTGAGGAGGTCCTGCAATTTTATTTTATTTTTGTTGCTGTTCAAGCATACATTTTTGAGCTCCTACATTTCAGTCTTCATTGAAATAGATAATTATAAACACAAGAAGGGGGTTGAATTGTGTTTATCAGAATTTAAGCAAAGTTGAAATCTTTTAGCAAACAAAAAGGCTAGATTTGGACGAGTGGAAGAATACAGGATGGACAGGTGACTTTTGCAAGCACACCGCTTGATTGACGTAAGAAAACTAAGGCAATTAAAGAGTTTAAGGGAAGAGAGATTGACACGGTTATTTATCCTAGTTCACTCTTCAAAACAAAGAGCTACGTCCAGTCCTTGGTAGCACTAAGATTTATCCACTATAGCTGATAAGGTTACAGACTCAAGTATTATTTGCACACCTAGCCTCTTCAGGCTCAAGACAAGTATTATTTGCACACCTAGCCTCATCAGGCTCAAGACAAGTATTATTTTCACACATAGCCTCTTCAGGCTCACTCTGGTTTGTTTGAGAGATTGGGTTTGCAATAAATACAATTTCTCACAGGCAGATCTTTCACCAACACTCAGAGAGTGGTTTAAATGTAAGGCTTAGGAAAGTCTGCGTAATAACTTCAAAATGATTGAAGAATACATAATAAAAGAATGAAGAAATTAATGCAGAGTAATGGCATTTTTTTGCAATGTGTATTCTCTTTTTCTTTATCTTCAATGACTTTTGTATTTATGGTCTTCAAGCATTTAGGATCCGTTAGAGACATCCCTTCAGATGTTGGCTTCAAGCAGAACTTCATTAAATACAATAGAGTCATTTTGGGCAGCCATTAATGCAATAGAGTCGTCGGTTGTACTGTAACATGAAGGATCATGGCTTTATACATCGTGATACAGCCATATCAAAGTTGTGAAGAGAGATTTTTGTACTTTGCTGAGCACACTTCCCTTTTCGTGTAAGGACCAGAGGTACTAGGGAATAAAGTATGTTAGAAGCGTTATTTAACTATGATTATCCAAGGTTGCTTGAGAGAGTAGCTTCTGACTTTTCTTGATAATCGTGAAACTGAGTAGGAGAGAAGGCTTCAAGTCTCTTTCTAGTTCTTGAACTAAGATTCTGATAATCCTTATAGAATTCGCGTTCATAAGATAAGTGCTTCCATCTTGAAAATAATGACGTCTATCTAGTCATTTGAGTTTTCATTCGGCTAGTAGACGAGCTCCATATTAAGGACTCAGCAAGTCCAAAGACTAGTGGATGAGCGCTTCTGTCACCTTTAGTGAATGAGCACTTTTGTTACTCTAGTGGACGAGAGTCTCAGTTACTCTGGTGGACGCGAGTCTCAGTTACTCTGGTGGATGAGAGTCTTAGTTAATCTGGTGGACGAGAGCCATTTGCCACATCATTGGATGGATACATTCTGACCTTAATGGACGAGCTCCATATGCCACATCATTGGACGAGCCATTCTGACCTTAATGGACGAGATCGTTATGCCATGTCATTGGACGAGCCATTCTGACCTTAACGGATGGGCTATTCTGATACTTTGATGGACACGCTATTCTGATACTTTAATGGACGCGTTGTTCTGATTCTTTAATGGACGAGCTCCAAATGCCACGTCATATGACGAACCATTCTGATACCTCAATGGACGAGGTATTCTGATACTTCGATGGACGCGCTATTCTGATACTTTAAGTAGACGCTGGCTTTTATCACTTTAGTGGATGCAAGTTTCTTTCTCTTGCATTTTGGACGTGCGCTTCAATCATTTGCGATGGACGTGAGCTTCAATCACTACAATTTTGGACATGCGTTTCTATTGCTTGTGTTGGACGTTTGTTTCAATTATTTGTGTGTTGGATGTGAGCTTCTATCACTTATTTAATCTGCACACTCAATGGATAGGTTAGCAACCAATATGAAGGTTAATTAAATCATTAACCAATGTTTAGTTCTCATCAAAACTTAGGGAAATGCACATCAGGCATTTTAGAGACTTAACAATCTCCCCCTTTTTTATGATGACAAACATTGAGATGATTTAATGAACCTCAGAAAATATCAACAAGGAAAATAGCATATATAGACAGGTTGAAATTTTCTTAAGCGAACAGGTCATATCATATTCATTCTCCCATTCTATTTCTCCTATTCTCCTATTTTCATTTCTCCCATTCTCCCTATTCATTTCTCCCTTTATCATATTCATTCTCCCTTTATCCCCATTTTGTCAACATCAAAAAGGGTTATCAAGTTTTATTTATGAGATACGTTAAGGGCAAGATATCATGTGAAGAAAATCATAGTAATGTAGCAAGCATAGTAGACATACTCCACTTAAACTATTGTATCATTACTCCCCCTGAACTAATGCTTAGTTAAAAGAACATGTATATAGGAGTAATGACAGATTTAGCACAGACAGCCTAACATTCAGACATGTCATTCAACAATGCAATGCATGTTTAGATTATCTCTAATAAATAAAAACCTTTCTTCTGCGAGAGGTTTAGTGAAAATATCAGCCCATTGATTTTCAGTTTTAATAAACTTAATATCAAAGATGCCTTTCTGAACATAATCCCTAATGAAATGATGTTTGATTTCAATATGCTTAGCCTTAGAATGCTGAATTGGATTTTTAGTTAAGCATATAGCACTGGAATTATCACACCATACAGATATGTTATGTTCATAAATAGAGTAATCTTCAAGTTGATGTTTTACCCATAAGAGTTGAGAGCAGCAACTAGCAGCAGAGATGTATTCTGCTTCAAAGAGAGACAAGGCAATGGTTGTCTGCCTCTTGCTTGACCATGAGACTAAACTTGCTCCAATGAAGTGACATCCTCCACTGGTGCTTTTTCTTTCTACTCTGTCTCCAGCAAAATCAGCATCACAATATCCCACTAATCTGTATTCTTTTGATCTTAAATACAACAAACCAAGATTAGTAGTTCCTAGCAAATATCTAAATATTCTTCTAACAGCCTTAAGATGAGATTCTCTAGGATCAGATTGGAATCTAGCACACATACAGACACTAAATTGAATGTCAGGTCTGCTTGAAGTTAAGTACAGTAGAGAGCCAATCATACCTCTGTAGGCAGTTTGATCTACCTTTTTACCTTAATCATCTTTGCTTAGTTTTGCATTGGGTTGCATAGGGGTTTTCATGAGCTTTGAATTTTCCATTTTGTATTTCTTAAGTATCTCCTTGGTATATTTTTGTTGATGAATGTAAATTCCATCACCTGTCTGCTTGATTTGTAATCCAAGGAAGAACTTCAATTCTCCCATCATGCTCATCTCAAATTCAGCTTGCATTAGATTTGAAAATTCCTTGCACAGTTTTTCATTAGTTGCTCCAAAAATAATATCATCAACATATATTTGAACTATAATAAAGTTCTCTTTAGATCATTTTTTGAACAGAGTGGTGTCTACTTGTCCTCTAGTAAAACCATTATGCATGAGAAAAGAACTGAGTCTATCATACCATGCCCTAGGTGCTTGTTTCAAACCATATAATGCTTTTTTATGTTTGAAAACGTGATCTGGTTTATCAGTATCCTCAAAACCAGGGGGTTGTTTAACATACACTTCTTCTTCAATTATACCATTTAGAAAAGCACTTTTTACATCCATTTGAAACAGGGTAATTTGGTGTTGTGCAGTATATGACATTAAAATGCGTATGGCTTCTATTCTAGCTACAGGTGCAAAGGTTTCAGTATAATCAATACCTTCTTGTTGGTTATAGCCTTGAGCTACTAACCTTGCCTTATTTCTGACAAATTTACCATCTTCATCCAATTTGTTTCTGAAGACCCATCTTGTTCCAATAACTGACTTGTTTTTAGGCTTAGAGACAAGAGTCCAGACATCATTTCTGGTGAACTGGTTAAGTTCTTCTTGCATAGCAAGAATCCAACTTTCATCCTCAAGAGGTTCTTCAATGCGTTTAGGCTCCAAATCTGAAATAAAGGCCACATTGCTTGATTCTCTTAATGTGGATCTGGTTCTTAATCCTTTAGAAGGTTTTCCAATAATAAGATCCTTAGGATGATGAGTGTTGAACTTCCAATCCCTTTTGAGATCATCATGAAGATCTTGACTTGTCTGCTGACTCATTTGTTCCACTTGTCTTTCAGCCTCAGGCACGGATTCTGTTTTGGTTAGATCAGGTTGTTGACTTTCTGGCTTGTTTATATCAAGACTTGCAAGTTCATCTTCTAGATCTGATAGTTCTTTATCAGTCTTTAATCCATCATTGAATTTAATATGAACAGATTCTTCAATAATACAAGTTCTTGAATTGTAAACTCTAATAGCCTTAGACTTTTCAGAATAACCTACGAAAATACCTTTATCTACCTTAGAATCAAACTTTCCAAGATTATCTCTGGTATTCAGAATAAAGCATTCACATCCAAAAGCTTGAAAATAAGATATGTTGGGGCTTTTCCTTTCCACAATTCATAAGGAGTCCTTTTTAGAAAGGGCCTAATAAGTATTCTGTTTTGTACATAACAAGCAGTGTTTACAGCTTCTGCCCAGAAATAGTTAGGGAGATTATTTTCATTGAGCATAGATCTAGCCATCTCTTGCAGAGACCTGTTCTTTCTCTCAACCACTCCATTTTGCTGTGGAGTTCTAGGTGCAGAGAAATTGTGAAAGATTCCATTCTCCTCACAGAACTGTCTAAACTGCTCATTTTCGAATTCTCCCCCATGATCACTTCTAAGGATAGAAATACAGAAACCCTGCTCATTTTGTACTCTTTTGCAGAATACTGAGAAAGCCTTAAAAGACTCATCCTTGTGTGTTAGGAAGAGTACCCATGTGTATTTAGAAAAGTCATCAACTATGACAAATCCATATTTTCTTCCAGCCATGATGGCAACACTAACTGGTCCAAACAGATCCATGTGTAACAACTGAAGAGGTCTAGAGGTTGATACTTGGTTTTTAGATTTGAAACTTGATTTTATCTGTTTACCTCTCTGACAGGCATCACACAAGACATCTTTCTTAAAACTAATATCAGGCAATCCTCTCACGAGATTATTATTTTTTAATTCAGAAATTAGTTTCATACTAGCATGTCCTAGTTTCTTATGCCATAACCATCTCTCATCCTCTTTAGACATCATACAGGTTACACTTTGATCTGAGAGATCAGACAGTTCAATCTTATAAAGATTTTGTTGCCTTTTAGCTGAAAAGAAGGTTTTGCCACTACAGTATTTAACTATGCATACATCCTTGGTAAAGGAAACATCAAAACCACTATCACATAATTGACTTATGCTAAGCAAATTGTGTCTTAATCCTTTAACCATAAGAACATTGGATATAGAGGGAAGAGGGGGTTTACCACCAATAGTACGTGTAACATCCTATCTTTTGGGAAATGAAATATTTTAATTAGATGGGAGTGAGGGTTAGATAAATCTAAAATTTATTTAAGAATCCCAACACATATGCAAGTTCAAAATAAAATTCAAGCAACCCAAATTTTTCAGTAGGTAAACACCTCAAGCAAGTACGTCAAAAACCCCTATTGGAAGCACCTCAATTTAAATTCTTAAATAAGGTGGTTTATCATCAACAACATTAAAAGATAATTAGTCATAGATATAAATCTTAATCATAGCTAGATGATTATAATTAATTTACTCAACTTTTTACTCATTATGAGTAAATAGCACTAGTCTTAATTAATTATACCCTAGTTACAAGTTTTAACCAAATTAAATTAACTCAAATAAACTTTTAGGCTTTAGGATCAGGGGTATACGGAATTTTATTAAACCCTTGACACCTCCATATTCAATTTTACCGCTTGGTAATGAAAAGGCACCTCCTGCTTGGTCTTGTGGCAAAGTCACACAAATCTTCAACATGTTTATGATAGTCCAATGGGTCACGCCTCCTACTGCCTTCCTTTCCTTAATTAATGTAAATTTTGGCCAATTTATGATCATCCAAGAACCATGCAAGCTGCTTGCTCTCCTTGCCATAAAATCACGCCACTTAAGTCTAGTGTAGCATGGGTGAGTCACCTTATTCCACTATAAAATATGCTAGTATATAAGTTAAGGTACACAAAGTTAATGAATAAAAAAAAAAGAGAAGAAGAAGTCAGAAGGTGAGAGACCACGTGAAACAGAAGAGAAAGAAAGGAGATAATATAAAGATAAAGAGAGGGAGCGTTAGGAGAGTTAGAGAGAGAGGCCGTTAGAGGAACAAAAATTCCGGAGAGAGTTCAGGTAAATCCGTTCGTCCTATCAAAATTCTGATTATACCGTTGTGATCCTCACGACGTCTACTTCATTATCCTATCTTTCTTTTCTTGATTAGGCTAAGGTAAGCCTATGTCCTTTTTATGCCTAAATGCCGTCGGTGACGGTATTGAGGTTATCTTTCAATTCATTTATCGGTTTCCAATTCCATCTTCAGATTTGGATTACACGTAACGTGTACTTCACAATGATGTGTTTAGGTGAATTTTTGGAGCCCCGGAGGGTGTAGAACTGTGCGTGGCAGATTTGAGGGAGTATAGGGAGTGTTCGTTTCGTTGCTCCAGAGCTAGCCTAAGACATTCTAGGTGGGGGAAAGAAACTATTTAACGTCGGAAACGGTGCGGTTACATTTAATTAGATAATGGTGTAGGGCGACCCAAACCCTACACGAGAGAGAGTAACGGACAATGTCTATACCACATTAGGAACTACTCAGTGGTACCGATGATGATATAGAAATTGTGCGTTTATCGTCGTTATGCTACATACCTAGATTATTTTATTACGTGATGATTGCCTGTTTGACTGGTTGATGTGAATTTGATACTTGGTACACGATATCATGAGTGTGGTAATTATTTTAGAAGTGTTTATACTTATTATTATTATCATCATCATCATCATCATCATCATCATCATTACTACTACTACTGTGACGATAATGATGATGATGATGATGATGATTATTATTATTATTATTATATTTCGGTATTTATTATTCGGAAATGATATTATGATATGAGGATATATGATGATAATTTTGGATAACATGATGACGATTATGATGATAGGATGAGTGTAATGATTGTGCTTAGAGGATTGAGTAAATCATAAGTTTGTTGAGACACAAGGATGTATTTGGGGATTGCATACGATATGTGATAGCAGTGCCCAACCGAGATAATTATCATGAGATGAGGTTGAGATTAATGAGATGAGATTATTTTGAGGTAATCTATGAGATTAGGATGACCGGTTAGGGCACTAGGGGGTGACCTGAAACATGGTATGTGATATGAGGGACCTGAAACATGGTCGAGTGGACCTGAAACATGGTCGAGTGGGGTCTATACCTCGGAGGGAAAATTCCCGGGGATAGGCTAACGGCGGACCGTCCAGAGATGATTTCGGTTTAGTCGCAGCTATAGTTCATGCATTGCATGAGCATCCTGGATTGTGGTCCAGAGGTGTGCACCGGGTTGTGTAGCTATAGTGCCATTGCTTTGCATGGGCACCCTCCAACCACGGACGAGGGTGTGCGTCGGGGACTTTGGGACGTGTCGATTATATTGTTGTGATATTTGGATATGGCCGATACCTGAGGAGAGTATTCATATAGCATTTGCATTGCATCATGATGGAGGGTAGAGGAAAGATCCTAGATGTGGATTGAGGGTGATTGTGTTACATATATTTATACTTGGGAGATGGATGTTTAGTGTGCCATTATTTAATTAAATGTTGCTAAACCCTTTCCACGTTTGATGTTATATGGTTTCTTATCCCTGTCTTCTCTATATTGATGGGACCTCGTATGAGCCTGACGTTGGAGGACGAGCAGTGGATCCTCATAGTTGAGTATAGAGTCTATGGCCAGCGCGTCTTGTCTCTTTAGGATGTTGTTTTTATTTTTTGTTTGATTATCAGCTTGTACGTTTTGGGATCCGACTGATGGGATTCCCTCTACCGTACTGTATCAGGACTTGAGTTGTATATGTTATGTATGTATGTTAAGTTTTAAATTTTTTGCTGTTTTAATATACTCGCTTAACGACAATAACGAAATTAGGTCTTAATATTTTGGGTTTTCTTTAATGGGACGTTGGGGCGTCTCAGTACCAATTCCTATAACTTTCCCTTTCTGATTTCCTCCGAAGGCAAAGTGTCCTCCTTTCTTAAGTTGGAGGTCTAGGAACATAGACCTTTCTCCTGTCATATGACGCGAGCAGCCACTGTCCAGGTACCAGCAGTGGTGTTTTTTTTGTCCTGTTGAGGACATCTCATCATCAGTGTCTGATTCAGTGTTGGCCATCAAACAGAGATTGGCTTCTTCCTCAGTTTCTTCATCAGAAGATGTTGACTCCAGATCCTCCCAAGTAGCCATCATTCCTTTCTTCTTCTTCTTGAAGAATTTCTTAGAAGGGGCCTTCTTTAGTTGAGGACATTCAGCCTTGAAGTGATCGGGCTTCTTGCACTCATAGCAAACAATTGGACTTTTGTCTGTTGAGGTGAATTCTTTGAAGTTTTGTCCTTGTTGAACCTTCTGAATGACCTATCCCTCTTGAACTTCTTTTTCTGTAGGAGAAGCTTTATCTTCCTGGTCAGGAGAGACAACTCTTCATCACTCTCAGAATCCTCGAGTTCTGATAGGTCAGCGTCACTGGATGACTCATCTGCCTTCAGAGCCTTGGAAACTTTTGCTGACTTTTGATCAGCTTTCAGAGCAATTTACTTGCCCTTCTTTGGTGCAACTTCATCTCCAAGTTCTTGCTCATGAACAGTGAGTGTTCCAAGAAGTTCATCCATAGTCAAGGTAGTGAGATCCTTGGCTTGGGAGATAGCAGTGACCAAAGGTCTCCACTGTTTAGGTAGACTTCTCAGAATCTTTCCAACCTTCTCAGCATTGGTATAGACTTTGCCAAGAGATTTCAAATTGTTGATTATAGTTTGGAATCTTCCGATCATCTAAGCAACATATTCTCCTTCCTCCATGATGAATAGTTCATACTTTCTGACAAGTATGGCAATCTTTGACTCTTTGACTTTAGTTGTTCCTTCATGAGTGAGAGCCAAAGTGTCCCATATTTCCTTCGCAGAGTCACAAGCACAAACCGTCTCAAACTCCTCCGGACTGAGAGCACAGATGATGTTATATCTAACTTTGTGGTTAAGTTCCCATTTTGTCTTTTCAGCACCAGTCCACTGAGCTTTTGGTTTGTCAGTGTTATCATAATTTTTGGGAATGAATGGACCATCTGTGATGACATCCCAAAGATCAGAGTTTGTGGATAGAATAAACCACTGAAATCTATCTTTCCAGTAGTTGTAATTTTCTCCATTGAAGTAAGGAGGTCTGGTTAGGGAGTCTCCTTCAGTCTGATGACTTCCACTTGTACTAGCTCCAGCCGTCATGTCTATTCTTCACGACCTTTTACCTCTACATTGTTAGATGCTCAACCCAGAGGCCGAGCTCTGTTACCAACTGAAATAGATAACTATAAAAACAAGAATGGGCGGTTGAATTGTGTTTATCAGAATTTAAGCAAAGTTGAAATCTTTTCGCAAAGAAAAAGGCTAGATTTGGACGAGTGGAAGAATACAGGATGGACGGGTGACTTTTGTAAGCACACCACTTGATAGACGTAAGAAAACTAAGGCAATTAAAGAGTTTAAGGGAAGAGAGATTGACACGATTATTTATCCTGGTTCACTCTGCAAAACAAAGAGCTACGTCCAGTCCTTGGCAGCAGTAAAATTTATCCACTATAACTGATAACGTTACAGACTCGAGTATTATTTACACACCTAGCCTCTTCAGGCTCAAGACAAGTATTAATTTCACACCTAGCCTCTTCAGTCTCACTCTGGTTTGTTTGAGAGATTGGGTTTGCAATAAATACAATTTCTCACAGGCATATCTTTTACTAACACTCAGAGAGTGGTTTAAATGTATGGCTTAGGAAAGTCTGCGTAATAACTTCAAAATGATTGAAGAATACAGAATAAAAGAATGAAGAAATTAATACAGAGTAATGGCCTTTTTTTGCAATGTGTATTCTCTTTTTCTTTATCTTCAATGACTTCTGTATTTATGGTCTTCAAGCATTTAGGATCCGTTAGAGACATCCCTTCAGATTTTTGGGAATTAATGGACCATCTGTGATGACATCCCAAAGATCATAGTCTGTGGATAGAATAAACCACTGAAATCTATCTTTCCAGTAGTTGTAATTTTCTCCATTGAAGTAAGGAGGTCTTGTTAGGGAGGCTCCTTCAGTCTGATGACTTCCACTTGTACTAGCTCCAGCCGTCATGTCTATTCTTCAGGACCTTTTACCTCTACATTATTAGATGCTCAACCCAGAGGCTGAGCTCTGATACCAACTGAAATAGATAACTATAAACACAAGAATGGGGGGTTGAATTGTGTTTATCAGAATTTTAGCAAAGTTGAAATCTTTTCGCAAATAAAAAGGCTAGATTTGGACGAGTGGAAGAATACAGGATGGACAGGTGACTTTTGCAAGCACACCACTTGATAGACATAAGAAAAGTAAGGCAATTAAAGAGTTTAAGGGAAGAGAGATTGACACGGTTATTTATCCTGGTTCACTCTTCAAAACAAAGAGCTACGTCCAGTCCTTGGCAGCAGCAAAATTTATCCACTATAACTGATAAGGTTACAGACTCGAGTATTATTTGCACACCTAGCCTCTTCAGGCTCAAGACAAGTATTATTTTCACACCTAGCCTCTTCAGGCTCACTCTGGTTTGTTTGAGAGATTGGGTTTGCAATAAATACAATTTCTCACAGGCAGATCTTTTACTAACACTCAGAGAGTGGTTTAAATGTAAGGCTTAGGAAAGTCTGCGTAATAACTTCAAAATGATTGAAGAATACAGAATAAAAGAATGAAGAAATTAATACAGAGTAATGGCCTTTTTTTGCAATGTGTATTCTCTTTTTCTTTATCTTCAATGACTTCTGTATTTATGGTCTTCAAGCATTTAGGATCCGTTAGAGACATCCCTTCAGATTTTTGGGAATTAATGGACCATCTGTGATGACATCCCAAAGATCAGAGTTTGTGGATAGAATAAACCACTGAAATCTATCTTTCCAGTAGTTGTAATTTTCTCCATTGAAGTAAGGAGGTCTTATTAGGGAGGCTCCTTCAGTCTGATGACTTCCACTTGTACTAGCTCCAGCCGTCATGTCTATTCTTCAAGACCTTTTACCTCTACATTGTTAGATGCTCAACCCAGAGGCTGAGCTCTGATACCAACTGAAATAGATAACTATAAACACAAGAATGGGGGGTTGAATTGTGTTTATCAGAATTTAAGCAAAGTTGAAATCTTTTCGCAAACAAAAAGGCTAGATTTGGACGAGTGGAAGAATACAGGATGGACGGGTGACTTTTGCAAGCACACCACTTGATAGACATAAGAAAACTAAGGCAATTAAAGAGTTTAAGGGAAGAGAGATTTCGGGTCAAAGCATTTCCTTTTGTTCTTCGGGTCCATGCTTGATTGTTGTATCTTACTGCGGTCAAGTCGTGTACTTGGAGACCAATGGGAAATGCTACCGAAATTTCATCAGCTATAAGACATGAGAAACGATGAGTAACTAGTATATTATAGTGGTGAAAAAGTTTTTCCTCGAATGGGATAGGGCCACACGTTTGAGGGAAAAGGAGAGATTCGAGGTTATAATAGTATCATGTTTAAAAATACGTCAATTCATCTAGATATGGAGAAGGATGGAATATTATCTCCCGAGTCGTAGTTGGGTGTATGATAGGAACGAGCCTGGGAGACGACTTCTAAAACAATCATTTGTAGTTGGAGTTGCGGAGTTTATAACGAAAGCCAAACAACATTGTGATTATGCAGAAGTGAGGGGATTCGATTCCGTGCATAAAGTGCAATTGTATGACAGTTTTGAGTGATGATGACGTGAAGATACACCTATATCGACATGGGTTCAAGACTAATTATTGGATATGGACTGATCATGGTGAGGAGTTGCCGGATATTAATCTGAATGATGTCGGTGGTGACGATCTTCACATGGGTGCATCTAGCAGTGGATTACATGACGTCTATGTCGAACAACTCCAGTCAATGCATATGATGGTGGATGATTGTGTTGGGCAACGTGGGAACTTCGAGGCGGATGAGTCTGATGACATGGAAGAGCCTCCTAATGAATTATCGCAGAGATTCTACAATCTATTGTTAGCGACAAATAAGCCGTTGTTTGAAGGGGCGTCAGATTCAAAATTATCAATTTGTGTTAGGCTTCTAGCTTGCAAGTCCAATTAGAATGTGCCCGAGCAGTGTTTGGAGTTTTTTTGTAAAATGCTTCAAGATGTGACACCTGTCAAAGACTTGTTACCAAAAAGTTATTATGATGCGAAGTGGTTGGTGTTGAAACTAGGGTTGGGGGCTAAAAGAATAGACTGTTGTCCGAATGGGTGCATGTTATATTATGACAGTGCTTCGGGTACAAATGACAGCATGTTGGAAGAATGTAAATTTTGTCAGACACCCAGGTACCGTGTTCAAAGCAGTGACCGTAGTAAGAACAAACCAGTTCCTGCAAAGTCAATGTTCTATTTGCCAATAATTCCAAGGTTGCAAAGACTATTTGCATCATCGCAAACTGCGGGACAGATGAGGTGGCATAATGAAAATAGGAGAAATGCAGGCCTTATATGCCACCCTTCTGATGGTGATGCTTGGAAGCACTTCGATCAGATACATCCTGATTTTGCAGCAGATCCTCACAATGTTAGACTTGGGTTGTGTTCAGATGGTTTTACCCCGTACATTCAGGCGTCAGCCTCACCATATTCATGTTGGCCAGTGATTGTTACATCGTACAATCTTCCTCCCGAGATGTGCATGTCAAAACCGTACATGTTTCTAACTTGTCTCATTCCGGGACCATTTAATCCAAAGACCGGGATAGATGTATATTTGTAGCCTCTGATCGATGATCCGAAGAAGTTGTGGGATGGTGTGTTGACGTATGACGTCTCAAAGAAGTGAAACTTTATGATGATGGCGTCACTGATGTGGACTATCAATGATTTTCCTACATATGGCATGCTCTCTGGTTGGGGGACACATGGTAGATTGGCGTGCCCGTATTGCATGGAACATGGAAAGGATTTTACCTTGAGATATGGTGGCAAAAGTTCCTGGTTTGATTCTCATCGTCGGTTCTTGGATCCTAACCATCCCTTCCGAAGGAATACCCGAGCTTTCAAAAAGAATCAGACAGAAGAGGAAGGTCCATCGCCTTTGTTGACTCCTGAACAAATATGGGGTCGGGTTAGGGATCTTCCTAAAGTCACTAAAACTGGTGTGTCAAAGTTGCCAGGGTATGGAGAATGACATAATTGGACAAAACAAAGCATTTTTTGGGAACTACCGTATTGGAAGGATAATTTATTAAGACATAATCTTGATGTGATGCATATTGAGAAGAATTTCTTTGACAATATCTTTAACACGGTTATAAATGTGTCTGGCAAGACGAAAGACAATGAGAAGGCAAGAATGGACATAGCGCTGTACTGTAGACGAAAGCATCTGGAGCTGAAGCGGCATCCTAATGGAAAAATGGTCAAACCAAAAGCTTGTTACACACTAACCACCAATGAAGCAAAGTCAATTTGTCGATGGTTATTCCTATAATTTGGCACGACGTGCTGATGTATGATCCGGGAGGCTTCATGGGATGAAAAGTCATGATTGTCATGTATTCATCGAGTGTTTGCTTCCTATTGCTTTCAGCTCGTTGCCATCGGTCATTTTGAATCCGCTTACAGAAATCAGTCATTTCTTCAAAGATTTATGCTCTACAACATTAAGAGTTGATGGTCTGAAGAAGTTGGAAGAAAATTTACAATAATTCTTTGCAAGATGGAGAGGGTATTCCCCCCAGGATTTTTTGACTCAATGGAACATCTCCCTGTGCATCTTGCATACGAAGCGAGGCTTGGTGGACCAGTACAATATAGGTGGATGTATCCGTTTGAAAGGTAATATTTTTATATTTTCACATTTACAAAATTAACGTCCCTTGAATAATGACTTGTCACTAATAGTTTTTATTAATTAGATTCATGGGCGACTCTAAACGATCAATGAAAAACAAGGCTAGGGTGGAAGGATCAATCTGTGCGTCCTACTTACACCGTGAAACAACCTATTTCCGTTCCCACTATTTCAACAGCTTCATGTTGGCACCGAGAAATGTTAGGAACGAGATAGATGCTGATGGTGGAGGGTATCCTTATATGCTATCTGTATTTAATCTTCCTGGCCGTCATGCGGGTAAAGAGCTTATTTACTGGTTAAGTGATGAGGAGTATGAGTCGGCCCATGTTCATGTGTTGATAAACTGCACAGAGGTGAAACTATACCATGAGTAAGTTTGAAAGACTCATATTTTAAATGATGTATCATATGGTATTATCATATTCTATTTTTAACGCGTTGTACGGATTTTATTAATTTGTCAGTGTGTTTCTGCAAATTAATCAAATTAGTGACCAAGATGCTTCTGCTCGTACACATGCAGAGTTTCCTCAATGGTTCAAGCAACAAGTAAATGTCGTATAACTTAGCAAACAATATTTTAAGCTTAATTGCTAATTGAAAAGTAGTTATTTAATATGACTTATAAATTTGTAGGTGTATCAGTAACCATTAACTGTGCTAAATCAACACTTAAGAGATTTGGCATATGAGCCCTATAGCAGTGTTAGATCATGGCATACATACTTTGTTAATGGGTACAAATTCCACACAGATGAATGGAACGTTGGCAAAAAGACCATTAATAACGGGGTTGTGGTACAAGGTGAAGGTACTGGTGATTTTTATGGAGTCATAAAACACATATACGAGTTACAATACAATACTACTACTTATCCTAAAAAATTAGTATTATTTTATTGTAAGTGGTTTGATCCATCGAAGACAGGCACAAAGGTGGACCCAAGTATGGCACTGTGGACATTCGCATGGATAGAAAATATCAACAATTTGATCCATTTATCATTGCTCACAATGCCAAACAAGTTTACTACGTCCCTTATCCAATAATATGAACGGACAAACAAGGTTGGTGTGTTGCTATCACTACCAAACCTAGGGGTCGCATAGAAATCGATACTGCAGAGGATGATATACCCTTCCAGACGGATGAATCGTCACATGTCAATGAAGTAATTAAGGTCTAGCGTATTACTGGCATGTTGGGATCTGCTGATGATGGGGAAGAAGTGGTCATTGCTAATCCGTTGGTATCGATGAATGCATCATCAGAGGAAGAAATCCAAAGTGATGACTCAATGTTAGAAGAAGATGAGTCACACTTACAATCAGATGATGACACCGAGTCTGAATAGGAATTTTACTATTAAATTATAGTATCATGTATTTTGTATATTTGTTTATGCATTTAAATGTAATCCTTTTGTAATGTTGTTATATTTTAAAAATTTGCTTATTAGATTATTCTGCAATATCGTCTTTTGATTTATTGCTTTTACATTGACTCATAATTCTGATAAAAAAATAGATATGTCAGCATCAGGAGGAGAGTCGCCCCGCCCACACCGCCTAGCGGTGATAAGGGGAAGGGGAAGGCTAAGCGAGGGCGATACACAATTAAATCCCAGGTGCTTGCCCGCCTCGGTGTAGGTTACTGTCCACCCATCGCAACCACTCCAGTGGCACCTACAGGAGCATCCCCCGACCGTTCTACAGCCTCTCCCACTCATTCTACACCCTCTCTGACCCATCTTATACCATCCGCTAGCCATACCACACCATCCCCGACCCATACTACCCCATCCTCCACACATATTCCACCCACTCGCTTTGGTCCACGAGGCTCATTGGCTTGCTACTCGCCGCCCACTACTGGACTTATACCACACCCACACCCAGCACCACTATCATTAGCTGCATATGCCACACAGCCAACAAGATTATCATTCATGCCAACTCCTGGTGTGTCGTCATAGTTTAACCCTACCATTCCATCCTCATCATCCGCGGCCGCATATGATCCCGGCACGGACATTCCATCCACAACTTCCGGCCAGTACTCGATCGCGCCAGAGAACTTGCCTGAGTGGGCCAGGATTCCCAGAGCTGAGGATCGACCATGGGTCACGCCTGTTTCTGGATCGTAAGAAATTTTTAACTTTGACTATTTTATATTTATCCAATAAGAATATATTTGTTGATTGCCATATTGTTGAATTAATCAATTTTTAAATCTTTCAGCTTCATCCCATCTAAAGTGGGATCGAAGAACGTTACATACGCCCTCAAGGCGCAATATCGTCGCTTCTGACCATCATGGGGGAGGATATCGAAGGATGACCGGGATCGTATCTTCAAACGATTCGGGGTAACTTGTTTATTTTTCCCTATATTTTTATTTTTCACGCATTTATATATTTTTAATTTTTTTGTATAATGGTAATGATATCTCTTCTTTGTTAACAGGCCCTTGTGCGCTGGTTAGCAGAGCATGCTGCATAGATATGCTCCATATTTGATGACAGAGCGTCTAATTGACTGAGGGACATGCTCGAGAAGGCTAGGGAAAGTCAGGTGCACCCAGAGCATGCTGCATAGATACGCTCCATATTTGATGACAGAGCGTCTAATTGACTGAGGGACATGCTTGACCACTCGGTTGATGTCCCTACTATGTTTGAGTAAACACATATTCACGCAGACACTGACGAGTTTATTGATGAGAGGTTGAGGCGGACAGTAGTGAGCTAATTAAAGTATCTTTTTACATTTAGTGTATCTTTTCATTATTATAGTCTAATAATATTTTTTTTAAATGTATTGATGCAAGTAGAGTACAATGCCAGGTTCAGTCAGGTAGCGTCCGAGACTGCCTCCTGTTCTGGTGGCTCAGATCCTTCCTAGCTGGACCCCGTCGAGGTCGATCGACTACAGACCCAGGTCTGGATGGAAGTGGCGGGCAGGAAGAAGAAGGGTCGCATTTACGGTATCGCGACTATGGCTCGTTCCATCACTCCAGCCTCGACGTCGAGCTTGACCATTTGGGAGCCTACATCCTCCGGCTCACAGGACACGGAGGAGGTGCGACAGCTGAGGCAGGAGGTGCAGGAGCAGAGGCAGACTGCAGAGTGCATGCAGCAGTAGATGGAGACTTGGTCTACGGTGATGACCTCTCTGCTTGATTTGCTTCCACCATAGAGGCACAGCGCTCTATAGGGGGTCATCCATGCCAGTCAGCCCTCCACTACTTCTACCGTGCCACCACCGCAGCCGCATGATGCCGGTGTGACTCCAGCGCCACAGTATGATGGTCAGCTGACGCCGGTGAACTCCCCCATATAGGATGACGATGACTATTATTATGATGATGATTATTAGGATAGTTTTATATTTACTTGTGTTTTCTAGACAGACGAATATTTTATGTATGGAATATTTATGTTATCATAAATTTAATTGCCTTTTTAATTATTTGTAATTTCTATTTTGTTGATCTAATATAATAATATAATAAATTAATTATAATAAAATAAAAAATGCGATATATTTTAAATTAAAAAAATTACTAATTTTTAAAAAAAATTAAATAAAAAAAATCTAAATCCGTCAGAAATGCTGGTTACCGACGGAAAAATCCGTCGATAATTTTCCGACGGACTTGGCTCGTCTGTTGGAAACCGTTTCCTAGGAGCTGGATTCCGACGGATTTGGTCCGTTGGAAACGTGCATTACTGACGGATTTTTTGCTTTTCCGACGGGTTTTGGCCGTCGGTAATCCCTGATTTTTTTTGTAGTGAGTAATGTCACGAATTCAAGTCTTGTGGATGGAAAAAAATGTGATTAGGAGGGGAGACCCCACTAAAGATGGCCAACCAGGTTCCCTGACGGAGATTAGTTGTCGGCAAAATCGGTGAATACTTCACACCGATGTCATGGTAATAATAAAAAATAAGCTTTTTGTTTTTTATGAGTGCCATGTAAATGGAAACAAGTATACAAAGATTATTTATTTTGTAACAATTTTAATTTGAAATACAGTAAAAAAGGGAAAAAAATGTTACTAAAATTTTTACATGATGCATTAGAGAACGAGTGAAAGAGTTAAAGCCGGCCAAATTTATATACTAAATTTTTATATTAAACAAATTTACCAAGTTATCATAAATTCTTTTTAATTTAAACGACCAAGAATATACTCGCTAACGATAAATACCTCATCAAATAGATTACCATTTTCCCAACATAGCTTGCCATTCAGTCTCCAGATTATTTATTATTTATATAGTAATATAAAAGGTGTAACAAATGTGCATTGGTCCAACAAATGTTCGCGGCAAGGAGGGGGTCGTTCGTGGGTGAAGAAGAAGGGAGGCCAGTCGTTCAGTGAGTTGAAGAAGAAGGGAACTAGGGTTTGTTTATCTTTGAAGTTGGGTCGAACGAAATTTGAACAAAAGGGAGTAAGAATTCCTAAATTTTAAACCCAAAACGCACAGTTTTGGGCCCGAGTCAAACCGATTCTACCCCCATCCCTTTCTTGTGGTTTAGCTTTATGTTAGGGATGCATTTATGTCTAATAATTTTCATAAGAGAAAAGATAAAACTGGGTGATAACTTATACACGACAAAGAAAGTTACTTGACTACATGAAGGTGATCAAAAGGGCTAAAAAGTAAAGAGCAAATTATTTCAATCAAAGAATAACTTTTTTTAGAGGTAAGCACCCAAATTTATCTTGTGAAAATGAAATAAAAAAACAAAAGTTTATTTTTGATGCATTGTTAGTGTGAATTTTTTATATTGTCAATCGATTATAAATCACCAAATATGACTTTAAAGGTAATTATTATAAAAGTCAGATTTTTAGCAATGTATCATTGCATGATTGATTAATAGTGTAATTTTTTTTACACTATGTGTATTCTAATTCTAATTAAAACAAAAAATAAAAACAAGAAAATTAAAGGAAACAAACAGAGCCCGTTCTTCAAATAATACTTTAAGTTGATCTAAAAATTCCTCAAAATTTCCTTTTTCCCCTTTTTCTAGGTCCAAATTTTTAACGTGCATTTTTCTTTCATAAAGGAAGAATGAAATAATTGTGGATTCGATTGAACTGTTGGGATGATAGAACTGAAATTATAATTTATTATTATTCTTTTAATAATGGACTAAACACCTTGTTTTACATGGCAAGATTTTCTAAGTAGTAAGTACCATTGGTTTTCCGGCTGACTATCATGAATCATCATCCTATCAGCTCTTGATAATGAAGAAATCATCATGGCCGGGGGATGTTTCGAATCTGTTCCACTGTTTCAACCTTCATCAATGATGATGTTTTGGGACTGCTTGCTTTGCTAGAGCACATGCTTGTAATTTTCAATGGATACAGATTCCTAAGTTACAAAGTGAAGGTCTATCCAATGAGATCAAGGTTTGTTTTTGCTTATTCTGCTAACAACCTTTACCCTTGTTCAACGTTCTTTAGTATAATCTATCTATAAACAATACAATTCTATCCCCTATGTAATGTAGTTTTGTTATGTGTCATCTTCCCTATGCATGAAATGTTACCATTGTGTCATGTGCCAAGTGTCAACTTCAATTTTCCGATTTATTATGATATTTATAAACTTAACAAAAATTAACACTCCAAAAAAAAAAAAAAAAACCCGCCACATTCAACATCCGATGAGATTAGTTAAATTTAAGATTAAAATCCAAATATTAGTTTTAAATTTAACTAACCTTATCTAATTTAAATTTTAAATTAAACTAAAAAATTGTCACATTCAACATCTGATAAGATTAGTTAAATTTAAAATTAAAATCCAAATAATAGTTTTAAATTTAAATAATCTTATCTAATTTAAATTTTAAATTAAACTAATCTTATCTAATTATCTAATCTATTTCAATTTTAATTTAACTGATGGAAAACATGTATCAACAAAAAAAATTGGCCACATTTAACTAAATTTAAAACAAATTTCAAATTTACTTAAATATTTTTATCAACATTACATAAATTTGGTTTATTCAGCAACATATGATAAGATTAGTTAAATTTAAAATTAAAATCCATATATTAGTTTTAAATTTAAATTTAACTAATCTTATCTAATTTAAATTTAACTAATATTGTCTAATTAAAATTTTAAATTTAAATAATCTTATCTAATTATATAATTTATTTTTATTTTAATTTTTTTTACCAATGAAAAACGCTTATCATCATCTTTTCTCACTTTTTTAAATGTGTAACAATTATTTTATTTAGTTACGTAAATCTTATCTACAATAATCTAATTTTTAAAATTAAATCTGATTGTTTTGCTTCAATCTTTATCATAATCTATATATATATATATATATATATATATATATATATATATATATATATATATATATATATATATTTATTCATTACTTACATATTCCCTTCAATTTCCCTATTGACTTAAAATGGCCTCTGAATATACTTTTCTCGATGACATAACGCCTGAAAAAGGAGGATTAGACGATCAAAGTTAAGGTTGTGCGGATATGGTACGTACCAAGTTTCGATGATGCGATAAAACCATATACCATGGAGATGTTATTGATGGATGAGAAGGTTGATTAATTATATTTACACTTTTTTTAATTTACTTTTCTATTCTTACTTGATATTTACTAATTTTTCTATATTATGTAGGGATAAAAAAATACAAGCTTCTGTACGGAGGACAAAAATATATAGGATTCAGCCAAAACTACCTGAATCACGTGTTTATACAATATTTGATTTTGGGGTGCTTCAAATGGTGGTAACTACAGAACAATGAGACATCAATATCGACTAAATTTGAAATACGAGACATATGTGCAGATTATGAAGAATTTCAAGATTGAAAGGAGTCTTTACACATTTTATTCGTTCTCCAACATCAGTGACAATAATTTCAACAAATGCTATTTAGTTGGTGAGTCCTACTTTTGTTTATGATTATCATTTCATTTTTTAGTCAAAATATTTCTTTCTCATTTTAAGTATTTATCATATCATGGAAAGATGTAATTGATATTCTTACTGCTTTCGGTGCTGAACGAGAAATTTATGGAATGGAAAGAAATCCAAATTGATGGAAGCTTATTTTGGTTTTGAAGCAAATATTAAATACAACACGGGAAATTGTAAGCTAGCAGCCCACTTATTGTGAAGGTAGATGGAAGAAATAGTTAAAGTTAAAGAAAACATACCCGAATCTAGAAAATAGAAAAGGGGAAAACATAGATTGGGAGGGGTTTGGACATGTGGCTTTGTGGTGGGTTGTAATAAACCCACATGTCCCATTTTATTTTTAGACTTTCATTTTTAATGAGGCGTGTGGTTAAGGTTTTTTTTTTCATCAAAGGAAATTTTTTAATTAAATTTATGTTTTATCTGAATATATTTAATGAACAATTTGTTTTGAGTCAATAAACTATACATCCAAAGCTCAAAATACATAAATAAATAAAAATATATTCAATAAACTCTCTAACACTTATTCCAAAACAACAATTTTATTTAAGAAAATAAATAATATTTTAATATTTTAATTTTATTGTTAATAATAATGCCTAAATTATTTTGACTTATATGATTCAAATATTTAATTTGTATCTATTATTAGAATAAAGAGTTTTAAAATTGTTGACTTCATTAAAAGGTTTTATGATTAATAAAAAATAATTCGAAATCAAATAACTTGTCATCGTCTCACAGTATAATAAACTTTATCCTAGCAATGTATCAAATTTTATAATCAATATTTTATTTCTCAATTTATTAAATAGGTTATTTAAACCTAACTAATTATATGATATTCACATGCATTATATATTTTATTTAATATGTGAATATTTTGTTAAAAACTTTATATAATTGATAGGTCAAAATTCAAAAGTTATCTTATAATACTATATATTTTTTTGAAAAATAAAAATATTAATAATTAACTTTTTTTGAAAAATTATAATACTAAAATTATTAATCAAATAACTTAAAAATCATCAATAATTTTAATATCATAGTCTCTCTATCTATTTATTTCATTAATCTTCTTCTCCTTTCCTCTTCACCCCCTCTAGAGCACATTCTCATGCATTGTCTCTCTATCTATTTATTTCATTACTCTTCTTCTCCTTTCCTCTTCACCCTCTCTTCAAATCTGCTTTGCTTTTCAAATTGTGTCTTCTCTGGTATTATTTTCCCTTGCTTTTCTCTTCTTATCATTCCATTTTGCTTTATTTATTGAGCAATCGCAAGAAGAGGTATGACAATATTTAACTATTTTCTATAAATGTGTACTCCATGCACCTCCTCGCTCATTTCATAATTTTCTCTGCTCATTCTCATGGTTTTTTTTCATCTCAGGTTCTTCGAAGACCATCTTTGCTCCTTCTTTATTTGATCATCTATCATCGCGGGTAATGACTCGCATCTCTTCCAAGATATCTCTGTTTATCATTACAAGGTTCTAAAAATTGGAACCCTATAATTCTCGCTCATTTTGATTTTTCGAGAGCACCGTCTCAAATCTTTAAAAGCTAAGCATCCTTTCTCCGCTAACATTTCATTTGTTTGTTACTTTATAGGTTTATGTTGTTCATTGCTACAAGCAATGAATGTTAAGTCTCTAAAATGTTTGATATGCATTTCCCTAAGTTTTGATGAGAACTAAACATTGGTTAATGATTTAATTAACATTCATATTGGTTGCTAACCTATCTATCGAGTGTGCAGATTAAATAAGTGATATAAGCTCACGTCCAACACACAAGTAATTGAAACAAACGTCCAACACAAGCAATCGAAACGCACGTCCAACACTGTAGTGATTGAAGCTCACGTCCATCGCAAATGATTGAAGCGCACGTCCAAAATGCAAGAGAAAGAAACTTGCGTCCACTAAAGTGATTAAAGCCAACGTCTACTTAAAGTATCAGAATAGCGCGTCCATCAAAGTATCAGAATAGCTCGTCCATTGAGGTATCATAATGGTTCGTCCAATGACATGGCATTTGGAGCTCGTCCATTAAAGAATCAGAACAGCGCGTCCATTAAAGTATCAGAATAGCGCGTCCATCAAAGTATCAGAACAGCCCGTCCATTAAGGTCAGAATGGCTCGTCCAATGACGTGGCATATGGAGCTCGTCCATTAAGGTCAGAATGGCTCGTCCAATGACGTGGGATATGGAGCTCGTCCATTAAGGTCAGAATGTATCCGTCCAATGACGTGGCAAATGACTCTCGTCCCACCGAGTAATCGAGACTCTCGTCCACCAGAATAACAAAAGTGCTCGTCCACTAAAGGTGACAGAAGCGCTCGTCCACTAGTCTTTGGACTTGCTGAGTCCTTAATATGGAGCTCGTCTACTAGCCCGAATGAAAACTCAAATGACTAGATAGACGTGATTATTTTCGAGATGGAAGCACTTATCTTATGAATGCGAATTCTATAAGGATTATCAGAATCTTAGTTCAAGAACCAGAAAGAGACTTGAAGCCTTCTCTCCTACTAAGTTTCACGATTATCAAGAAAAGTCAGAAGCTACTCTCTCAAGCAACCTTGGATAATCAGAACTAAAGACCAGTTAAAGAATGCTTCCAACATACTTTATTCCCTAGTACCTCTGGTCCTTACACGAAAAAGGAAGTGTGCTCAGCAAAGTACAAAAAGCTCTCTGCACAATTTTGATATGGCTGTACCATGATGTATAAAGCCATGATCCTTCATGTTACAGTACAACCAACGACTCTATTGCATTAATGGCTGCCCAGAATGACTCTATTGCATTTAATGAAGTTCTGCTTGAAGCCAACATCTGAAGGGATGTTTCTAACAGATCCTAAATGCTTGAAGACCATAAATACAGAAGTCATTGAAGTTAAAGAAAAAGAGAATACACATTGCAAAAAAACGCTATTACTCTGCATTAATTTCTTCATTCTTTTATTCTGTATTCTTCAATCATTTTGAAGTTATTACGCAGACTTTCCTAAGCCTTACATTTAAACCACTCTCTTAGTGTTAGTGAAAGATCTGCCTGTGAGAAATTGTATTTATTGCAAACCCAACCTCTCAAACAAACCAGAGTGAGCCTGAAGAGGCTAGGTGTGAAAATAATACTTGTCTTGAGCCTGAAGAGGCTAGGTGTGCAAATAATACTTGAGTCTGTAACCTTATCAGTTATAGTGGATAAATCTTGGTGCTGCCAAGGACTGGACGTTGCTCTTTGTTTTGAAGAGTGAACCAGGATAAATAACCGTGTCAATCTATCTTCCCTTAAACTCTTTAATTGCCTTAGTTTTCTTACGTCTATCAAGTGGTGTGCTTGCAAAAGTCACCCTTCCATCTTGTATTCTTCCACTCGTCCAAATCTAGCCTTTTTGTTTGCGAAAAGATTTCAACTTTGCTTAAATTCTGATAAACACAATTCAACCCCCCTTCTTGTGTTTATAGTTATCTATTTCAGTTGGTATCAGAGCTCAGTCTCTGGGTTGAGCATCTAACAATGTAGAGGTAAAAGGTCCTGAAGAATAGACATGACGGCTGGAGCTAGTACAAGTGGAAGTCATCAGACTGAAGGAGCCTCCCTAACCAGACCTCCTTACTTCAATGGAGAAAATTACAACTACTGGAAAGATAGATTTCAGTGGTTTATTCTATCCACAAACTCTGATCTTTGGGATGTCATCACAGATGGTCCATTCATTCCCAAAAATCTGAAGGGATGTCTCTAACGGATCCTAAATGCTTGAAAACCGTAAATACAGAAGTCATTGAAGATAAAGAAAAAGAGAATACACATTGCAAAGAAACGCCATTACTCTACATTAATTTCTTCATTCTTTTATTCTGTATTCTTCAATCATTTTGAAGTTATTACACAGACTTTCCTAAGCCTTACATTTAAACCACTCTCTGAGTGTTAGTGAAAGATCTGCCTGTGAGAAATTGTATTTATTGCAAACCCAATCTCTCAAACAAACCAGAGTGAGCCTGAAGAGGCTAGGTGTGAAAATAATACTTGTCTTGAGCCTGAAGAGGCTAGGTGTGCAAATAATACTTGAGTCTGTAACCTTATCAGTTATAGTGGATAAATCTTGGTGCTGCCAAGGACTGGACGTAGCTCTTTGTTTTGAAGAGTGAACCAAGATAAATAACCATGTTCGTTCTGAGTAAAGCTCGAAAAACTTACTTCGAGTGTTGGGCTAGATTTACCTCGAGCGTTAAGAACCAAGTTGAAGTTAATGTTCAGCCTACCATCATGAATTCGATGGATAAGTAAGAAAGGAATTGATCCTTAGAAGGTTAGCTGAAAGTAAGTGTAATACCTAAGCACGACAAGAGGTGGGTGGATTTTTATTGAGGTATAAATGTGATTAGTAATCTGAGAATTTTCAGAAGTAATATCAGTAAGTAAGATGATTTCGGTAGATTTTGTTATGATCGAGGTAGAGTTTGCTAAAGGAACTCTAGGATACTGGTAAAATGATCATCGCTAAGATTTAATTGTATGATTGGAAGAAATTACAGAATGGTGTCTATGGTAGTTTTACCTAAGTTGAATGTGAGCGGAAAGGAGAAGTTCTTGAGTAAAATTAAGTTGTTAGAAAAGTTCAAAAGCTAAGAGTTAGATAATTCTATTCTATATAATCCCTTTTGATTTAATTGCATTAAGATATGCAATGAAGTTGTTTTGAGGATGAGATGTGTGAGGTGATATCAAATTTGAGTGGTGAATTATAATCAAGAGAAACTAAGACTATGATTAAATATTTTGAGTAGGGAGTTGATGCGTGGTGCTGTGAAGACATTGTTGGTATTTGTGATAATATTCAAAGTTAGATGATTGGAATAAGGTTTCTGGTGGAACCATGTTGATAAGAGAAGTGATTAAGTTTTGATTTTGTTTTTCAAGTGTGATAGACTCTGATGAAATTTTGGGAATAGTAAGGATAAGTAGAAATGACATAAGAATGAATTGTGTTATGGAATATGGAACAAGAGGAATGAAGCGATGTGAAGGGCAATGTAAAATCTTCAGGTTAAGATGAGGTTACAAAATCCTGTTTAATTTCGAGTCACGAAATTTCGACGACGAATTTTTTTCTTTAGTGGGGTAGTAATGTAACACCCCGATTTTCGCTGCTTTCTAATATCGGTAACATATATATAAACATATATATTTTATCCGAGACTTAGAAAATGATTTTGGATAAACTAAGGTGATTTCCATGTTATACTTATTTTCATAGGGTTACGGGGAAGTTTTTGGTTGAAAATTCAGACGGAAACCGGTCTGTCGTTTTGTGTTTTCCCTGACAGTAAAAGTTTACTGCTCAGAAAACATAATTTTAATTTGTGAACGAGATGAAAAATGTTTTTATCCTATTTGCTACAATACTGGAAGTTTTGAAAAATTTAGCGTAAAATTAAAATATTATATTTGCTGCGGGTGAAAACGTCGAGATATCTCTAGGAAAACCGACGTCAGATGAATCGGTGAGTCGATGAATGAGCTGAGGTGACTGATGTGACTGATGTGACAGACATTTATGACGATCCTATCCGAGTCATAATGGCCATAATGACGCATTTATGACAATTAGATATTTTGGCCTAGAAAAGACCATTTTGCCCCTAGCTTCACATAATTTTTACAAGCCATGCCATTGTAATTTTTACCAAAAAGTCCCCCACCCACACGACTCCCTCCTCCATTCAAAGCATTTGGACATTCACTTTTCCTAGCCATAAATGAACATTTATGTTAAGTGGATGAATCATTCAAATTTCTTTAATGTCAACAAGTGAGTCATAGGCAAAGGCATTTTCTCCTTCTCTTGCTCTTTGTGGATTCGGCAGCCTCACACCCACAACAATTCCATTTCTTTGTTTTATAATTCTCTCTCTCACACAAATTCAATTAAAGAAGATTTAAGACCCACACACTTTAGCTCCTTCTTGTTCTTATGCGCTAGCCTCACTTAACCCAACTTCTTTTACTTCCATCTCATTTCTTTCTTTTTACTCATGAACAAAGTTCTTGTCCTCTTCATTACTTTTTTTGCGCTAGTTCATACTACTTGAACACATCATGTTATTTTTTTTCTTCATGATCTTTAATCATCAAGAACACAAAGAGAACTAAGAAACTCTCCTCATTCACCCGAAACTGTCACGAAATTCTAACCCTTTTCCACTAGCGCAGAAAAGGGATTTTACATCGGAGTTTACACATCGGTTTTCAGAAACCGATGTGTAAAACGAGGCGGTGGCATTTTTGAAATTAAAACCAAAGTATTACACATCGGTTTCTAAATAACCGATGTAGAAAATTATAAAGAAAAAAAAAAGAAAATAAATTCTTACTTTTACACATCGGTTTCTAAATAACCGATGTAGAAAATTATAAAGAAAAAAAGAAAGAAAATAAAATCTTACTTTTACACATCGGTTTCTATATAACCGATGTAGAAAATTATAAAGAAAAAAAAAAGAAAATAAAATATTACTTTTACACATCGGTTTTTATTAACCGATGTATAAAATTTAAAAGAAAAAATCAGAATTTAAAAGTTTAATGTTTACACATCGGTTCTGCTATAACCGATGTGTATAAGATGTTTAACACATCGGTTTTTCATATAACCGATGTGTAATAGTCCCAATTTTTCTTTTTCCCTCCTTCTCTTCCGCGCACTATCCCATTTTTCAGATTATGAACCCTAGATAAAACAGAAAACACTCCCTCCCTCTGCTAACGCGCGTTCATCTCCTCCGTCATCTCCTCCCTTGTCTCCAACCCTACCGCTGCCTCCCTAACACTCCCATTCTTTCTCTGCTAACGAGCGGCTCACTGTCCTTCCCTGAAAACCCCATTCCTCACCTCCATTGCCCCTCACAGAGCTCTCTCTTCGCCGCTATCACCCCGAAAAACAGGTGTTCATTCTTTTTGTGGTGTTTAAATCCTTCTTCGTGTTTACATCTGACTTGACTTGCTTGCTCTATTTATCAGTTGGGCTGGTGATTTTCTGCAACCTGTGATTTGTGTTCATGTGCTACTATCTTTTGTTGCTACGGTTTAGGAGTAATGATTTTCATGTTTTTATTTGTGTGTCTCGTAGCTGGGGTGTGTATCTCTATATCAGCATTTGCCCCTACTTGTTTTGTATTTGCTAGTAGCTTTGGTTTTATGCAGCTGTTTGCCTGTTTGGGTGTACTTTTGGTGTTCTGTTTTTGCTGCTATGTGTTTGCAGCTCTTTTTATAAGGCATGTTTTGCTCATTTATTGGCACCACTTGTGCTGGTTCTTGGGCTTTGATTTATCATTTAATACAATTTTGCTTATAAAAAAAAGATCCTTATGATACCAGGGCTCATAATTCTCAATCATTATAACTTATTTTTGGTTCAATTATGATGATTATGGTTTACATTTTACAATTATATGATCCATTTGGTTACATATGAATGGTATAATTTTTAGGGAGAAAGGTTTTGATATTGATAGTCTAATGAAATTGATTAAGGTGCTTAAGTTTAGCTCTTTTATATATAACAGGGAGAGTATGCATGTGTCATGTGACTTCCATGCATTGATGTAAATGAATTTTATCTGTGAAATCTTGATGAATATGCTGTCTTGTTTCTTATTGAATGGATAAAAGTCTTGCCAAAGTTGTCCCCAAGGTGTTTGGACTATGCTGTTAGGCAAAGTTATTTGAACTAAATTTTGAATTTTTGGAAATATCTGAAGCCTCGGATGCTTGCCTGATAGTTGTTGTATGCTTGATTTATCCATTTGGCATATTATATGTTTACGTTGATATTTATAAGTTATGTTTATGTACGTTGATCGATATTTATAAGTTATGTTTGATATTTATCCTGACATACTAACAAGTTTTTTTTTTGTTTTGTGTTTAAACAGGTATACATGGCTGATCATGAGGATATCCCTCCTTCATGCAGCGGGTCAGAGACCCCGTCTACCGGTAGAAAGGGTAGACGTGCCACACGGATGAGGAATTTGACTGCCAACCGTGGGTCAAATCAAAGGATAAGAGTAGACTTTGATAATAACCTCAATCCTATTGGGCCAATGGAAGATCAATTTAACAGTTTTGTGGCGACCCTTGCTAGGAACAGGCCCAGTATACTCATTGATAGGTGGAGAGATGTACCGGCGGACGTGAAGGAGCAGATATGGGAGAGTGTTAGGGAGGCAGCGGTAGGGTTGGAGACTCAGTAATTCGTTGATTCTTTTGGTCTTAATGTAGTTGACCTTTGACATACCGGATACATACGCTATGAAGAAGCGTTTGCTAAAGTATGCTGGAGAGCGTTGGAGGGCTTTTAAGGCCGACCTGGGCTGATACTATATATTCAATCCAAAAAGTAAAAAGAACCCACTCGAGGTGTATCCGTTTCTTGACAAGGCGACGTGGGATCGCTTTGTTCAGAGCCGACATGATCCCAGCTTTCAGGTTAACTTATTTGATTTGTCTCTAAATTTATGTAATTGCATTAATTTCATTTACTTATGTAATTTAATTGTCTTTTATTTATAACAGGAGAAGAGGGAAAAGGGGCAGAAAAACCAAAGCAAGAATGTCTACCCCCATGTCATGTCTCGTGGGGGATATAAAAAGCTTGTTAAGAAAATGGTTGAAGAGGAAAAGAAAGCACGTCAGCAGGCAGCATCTCAGGCGGATCCTAATTCTGAAAATCTTCCAGAGGTTGTTGATCCACCTCCACCCCCACACCATCGTTCATGGAAGAGGGGCCGACAAAGAAAAACGGGACAATATACATCCGAGGAGGCCTGCCAAGTATCCGAGAGGATTGTAAGTATAGTTTGTTGTAATTGTCATTTTAAGATTGTTACCGAATTGTAATGTGACCTGATATTTTATGTGATAGGATGCCTTGGATGATCAGCTAACCCAACGAACCTTTGTTCCTAGAGGACGCGATGATGTCTTATCTACTGCCATCGGTAAACAGCACCACCCGGCCGTGTCATTGGTGTTGGATGGGGAGTCGGCATTCGCCAATACCATGGTTCATCTTCACACCAATGCCACAGGGATTCGGTTGCAGATAGAGCACGACTAAAACAGGAGATTGCAGCTGAACTTCGACAGGAGATGGCCGAGCAGTTTGCCCAGCAGATGGCAATATTGACTTCTATGTCCCAGCAGATGATAGCCGGTGTCCAACCCTCTGTCCATGTGAGCACTAAGGGCTCATGTGATCCTCCTCATCATCCTGAAAATGATGATGATGGTGATCTTTTCTTTCTTCTTCGCCGATGATGATGATGATGATGTTGATGACGACCCTGATAGGTGTGAGCTGTATGTTGATGATAATCATCATCGCCGCTTAGTGGAATTGGGTAGGGCATATAATAAGTTAGGTAATATCATACACCATCGGTTATTACCGGATGATCAGCTGAGGGTGTCTGTTGAGATTATTCGAGATGCTGATGCTCGAGTCCCTGTGCCCACTGAGGAGGTTCAAACAGTGGGTCAGGTCCCCCGGTAACTTCATCCTCTGGCCAAGAAGACTGGTCAACTTTCTTGTTGCATCTGAGGTATTCGGCTAGTTGTGTTTTTCTATATTCATAGTTGAAATATATTTATTATTGTTTAAAGATAATGCTTTATTTTTATTCGTTATAGGATGTTGGAAATGATATTGTGCCTAAAAGGTCGGATCTAGGAAGACCAGAGATGTCTGCTCCTGCCAAGGTATTCATTTGACCATTTAGTTAATAACGAATTAAATAACTTAATTATCCGTGATTACTAATATATATCTATGTTGTTTAGGGGATCGACAAAGGGGCACCTGGCCATGGGGATGTTTTTAAAGTTCTGGCTATACACGTTGTCACCATGGAGGATGATGCAGCATTGGTAAGGTTGGAACATGATGCCAGCCCTGGTGAACTGTATATACCAAAGAAGGAACTTATGGAGATGGCACTCAATAAAGAAATGGCCAGTTCTGCACACATATCGTTTTGGTGCACGTAAGTACATTTTATTTATAAGTTAAGTACGTAATTAATTTTTAAATACTATGATAATTAACATGTTTTTCCAATATATTAGGTATCTGCATCGTATGTTAGTCGATCAGGGTAACCTCGCCCTTTATGGGTTCATTGACCCCATGTTCATTCAGGGTGATGTTCTCGTAGCATCGGAAGACCCGGTCACTACCATACGTGATATACTTGCCCGAGACGATCATCAATTCTATCTTGCGCCTTATCTCAATAAGTAAGTACCGGTTATTTAAGTATAACTATATATGACTTAGTCACTAACTATTCCGCAAATACAGCCGGCATTGGCAACTGTTGTTCTTGTACCCAAGAATGAACGTCGTGGTCTTCTTCTTCTCATTGGGAAATAAGCCGGCGAATCAACTGAAGACGATCATCGAAACGTAAGCATTAAAATACTTTATAATTAGTAATGCAGTTGTTTTAATTATCTGAAATCTATTAGATATACTTTAATTAATGTTTTTGTCATGATAGGTCTATTAATGCATCCCACATGTTGCGTGGTGAAAGGCGTACTCGGGCTATCAGATGGATTATTCCCAGCGTAAGATATTTATTAGTTCAAATGCATCAAATGCAGTGGGTACAATAATTGATTTCTATTTTATTTAATTCCTCATATTCTAATTGGGTTTCATTTGTACGTAGTCACGTATACAACGTGGGTCATGGGAATGTGGCTACTATGTGATGCAGTGGATGTTGGAAATTATCTCCTCCGGGATCACTGAAAGATGGAGCGAGGTAAATGTTAATTGACACAATTAGAAGTAATAGTATAGATTCGTTATATGTTTTATGTTAGTTTATTACTTAAAAGATATAATCTTTTGTCCAATTAAACTTGCAGATATTCAACAATCCAACTCCATTATCTGATTCTGACATCAACATCATAAACAGGCGTTGGGCAACTTTCTTTCTTGAAGTGTACCACCCATAGTTTGTATATATGTAGTTAGTTTAAAAACTTATCATGTACTAGCTATAGTGTACCTTTGACTGATGATATGTATTAGTGCTCAGGTCTGGTTCAATTCTTCTTCTCTCGTGTTTTGATGTAGCCTTGATAAAGTGTTGTTTTCATTCATTCGAAATTAATTAGGCCTGATGCCCTCTGTTTTCAGATTTTGTGCTCACTAGTCATTTGATGAAATGTCAGTATTTTTAACCATATGTGTAGGAGCTGATTGTTTGTGCCAAGAAAATTGAATGAAGTATGTTTTGCTTTTGATATGGTTAAAACTTTGTTGCAATTGTGTCAAAACTGGTTTGGTGTTCTGTTGTTGTTTCTTGTTTGATCGAGTGGTACTTTGGTTTGTTTATTGATCCGCATTACATCAAACAGGGGAAAGGAATGATTGAAATGTAAATAACAAATTAAAAAAAATGAGATTTTACACATCGGTTCATCAAAAACCGATGTGTAAATTTAACTTTCTACATCGGTTTTCCGTAGAACCGATGTGTAAATTTCACTTTACACATCGGTTCTATTCAAAACCGATGTAGAAAGTTAAATTTACACATCGGTTTTAGGCAAAACCGATGTAGAAAGTTAAATTTCCAACTGCTTATCAATTGATAAATTAATTTTCCACATCGGTTACTTGAAAACCGCTGTTTAAAATATACTTTATACATCGGTTTTTTAACCGATGTGTAAAGTGGCAATAAACTACATCGGTCGTTTCCACATCAGTTTGAAAACCGATGTGGAAAGCCAAAAATAACCGACGTGGAATCCCTTTTCTGCACTAGTGTTCTGTTCTGAATCTCAGAAAACTTTCTACATGAAAGTTGTTCATCTTTCTCTCTTCTTTCCAACGCCATAAAGATCATCAAAAACGGACAAGTATATTGAGAGTAATGTCCAAATTACCAAAACTGCTCTAAATCTTCATCATCTTCATCTTTCTCTCTAAACTTCTCAAGAACACTTAGAACATCAAGGTGATTTTGTGAAGAACACCATCCCAATCATCATGGTGAGTCATTTATTCTAGTCATCATGACGACAAAGAATATACCTAGATATTTTAAACGTTACCCTAACCTACGTCTGGTTAAATCTAACCGAGGTTAATTAACCGTGATTTGCAACACAAAATATCTTCTCCCTAACGTATGGTGTAGGAGGCAGCCACATCTCTCCAAATTTTATGACCTCATGTTTTATTAAACATGATTATAAATAAACCCTAGTTAAGTTATTTTTAACTACAGTTAAGTTATTATATTATTTTCTAACTTAAACTTGATTAAATAAACTCAACCATGGTTCTTTTATCTCATCAAACCACATATTTTCTCCTCACACCCACCTCTAGGCCGCACCCATCTCCCACACTTGGACCATTTTCACTCATTTTCCTACTTCATCATTTTTGTTCCTCCAAAACTTCATGTTCTTCATTTTCTCTCACAAGTTCTTCACTTGTTCTTCATTTGTTCTTCACTTATTCATCATTTTTCTCTAACTTAGAAACATAACCTCATGATTTTTCCTTCATGAAACTTGTTCCTTAGATCAATTGCCATCACTTAATCCATTTTGTTTTTGAATCCATGAACTTTGAAGTTTATATTTTCTCTCCTCAAATTTCGGCCCACACCCATACATAACCATCCAAACCTTGTTTTGATCTTCTAAGATCATATTCTCACTTATCTAGATGATCTAAACAATTTCTATTTCACATCTCAAGTCATTTCCCCACAAAACACAAAGAACTCCTTAGTGTTCTTGCTAAGATCATCTTTGTTCTTCAAGTTCTTGAATAAATCTTTTTATTCCAAGGTGAGGAATCTCTCTCTAATCTTTGTATCTTCATTAATCATCCATAAAATTCCATTTTGATCAATTATTTCATGAAATGCAATTCTTAGATCTATAACTTTAAAGATTTCTAGAAAATTATAGAAAAATCCATTTGACATGAAACCAATTTCTATGAACACACTATGATATCTATATTCATGATCTAAGAACCTGAATCAAGAGAAAATTTCTTTCCTATTCTTCCATAGTGGACCGAATCTAGGTCTTAGAGATACTAGATGAATTTGTTTCAATTCCTATGATTGATACTTGTTTTCATCTCTCTAGTACCTATGATTATTGAATCCAAGAGTTTAGAAACCAAATCAAAATCCTAGCCTAATTTGTGGATGAAGGCCGAAACATAGCTTTTGATGAGTTAGAAGATTTTGTTTCAACTTTTAGGTTATAACCATTGATCTTATTTTTCTAATGCTCAAGGATCATTGATCCAAAAAGCTTGTAAAATTTTGATATCCCTAGCCTAATTAACTCATGTAGGCCGAACCTAATCGTGTGTGTTAAAAGGATTTTGTTGTTTCATTTGGTTAATTGTGTTGTGTTTTGTGTGAAGGACATTTATTGTGGTTATCGTATTGAGTTTTGTGGAGGAATCACGATTCCGAGAAGAAATTTACTGAGGAAATATGTAACTCCAAGAGGTAAGGGGAGTATGCCTGAGGAGTTTAAGATAATTACATGCATATCGTTGGAGTCATTTGTTAATTTTATATAGAAAATATTTTATGATATTATATTGTTTGCTGTTAATTGCTGGATTGATTTGATACTTAACTGAGTAATTGTGTTTATGTGATATGTGGATTTACATGATTATAATTATTTGGTTATATTATAATTGTGATGCATGTCATGAATTGATATATGTCATGCTATTCTGTGATTGAAAGTTTATTTGCTGTTGAGTGTTGGACTGAGAAACCTGACATTGGTCAGTGTTTAAAATTAATTTAAGGATAAAAGCTTAATAAGCTTGGATAATTAATCAGAGTGATTAGTTTGGGAAATTTTGAGAAAAGTGAAAAAAAATTATTATTTTAATAATATTTTGTGGAAACTGTGTCAATAAGCGACAGTAAGGGTGAAACTGTGCAATTTTTTCACAGGCTCTAATTTTTACAAAATAAATTCAATTTTATTATAAAATGTTATTTAAAGTAATTAAGTTCCGAAAATAACGTTATATAGCAGTCAGAACAATTACAACTGACAGAGAAATTATTTAAGTAATACACAGAATTTTATTGATTTATTTTGATAAAGATAAATATTTTATTATTATGAATTTAAGAGTTGAATTAGTAAATACTTTTTTGGAAGTTAACTTTTATTGAAATTTATTTTCAAAAACGAAATAATTAGAAATAAAAAGAATTTATCAATTATTTTCAGGTTTTATCAATGTTTTAACAGAAAAAGGATTTCTGTAAGAGAATTTTAATCAATGAAATTATTCCGTTAAACTTGGATAAGTTTGCGGAGCTTTTATTTTGTATTTGTTTTTCACTGAGCGAAATGTTTTACAAAAAGATAAATGAACCTAGGAACTGAGACGTCGGGGTTCTAGTGTTCTGTGGACACGTAGATCGGGGATCTGTGTCATTGGACTGAGTGTCCTGCAATGATTTTTTTGGACCGAGTGTCCTAATTTGATGTGGAAATTGTGAGTTCCATATCCGCAAGCCTAAGATTGGTGCACCGGTTTAAGGGCTTTGCGATTGAGCACTCGGACTGTGTGTCCTGTGTTGAGTTTAAAACAGTTGGACTGTGTGTCCTGTGTTTGTTTAAAGTGAAAAGTCTTAATAATAAAAATTAAGCATGGTCGTTAGCTTTGTGATTCGACAAGGAAAGATTATTACGACAAAGAAAACAAATCGAGAATAAAAGTTTTTCTCATGCATAGCCGCGAGCGTGTCATGTGTTGTGATCATTGAGTCCTGAGTGGATCAATGTATTTGTTATGGACTATGTTTCCATTTGATCATTGGGATTCTGTGTGAACCCATGTATCTTTACTGGACTGTGTGTCAAATTTTATGCGATAACTATTGAGGTTCTGAGCGATGCAATAGGTTATGGACAATAAACTCCATTGTTCGCAGTGACCATTGTGTTCTGTACATGTGTGAGCCAATGAGTTACATTTTTGAACAATAACCCTGGTGAAACTGTGTGTTGCCAGTGTGTTATGTGTTCCCTTAGGCATTGTTTTATTCGTTTTTACAATGTGCCATGTGCGGAGCTTGATCAGCTCTAAACGAAACAGAAAGTTGTGGGATCTCCGGAGATTAGGCATTAAAATAGAGCCTGAATATTGAAGTGTCATGCATTTTTATAAAATGACGATGACTTTCGGGTATGAAACCCTTTGAATTAAATCATTCTGCTGTTTTGAATAATTTTGGTATGTTGTGAATGTATGGTATTTGTTATTTGTGTGTCGTGCATGGGGTTGTCTTATCAAAACTCATACATTGGAAACTCACCCTTACAAATAAATCAGGTTTATTCAAGACTAAGGTAGTACTTTGGTACACTAGTACGGATGAAGCGAAGGAATTCATTGAGTCGTTCGAGGACTTAACTTCTAGATGCTTGAAGAGGTATTCGTTAGTGGGAATGTCACGAGGGTATTTCCAATAACTGTCTTGTAGAGTGACCAGCTATAGGCCTTTTGGTGTCTTATAAAGTAGTGATACTTGGTTAGTCTGGATGTTTGGCTATTGAGAGTCATTCTTTTGAGTTGTAATTCCAGATTACCGCTACGGTACAATTACGTCTTTATTTTCTTATGTTATGATTTTGGGAGATGACCTATTATGTGAAGGTCTAAATACAAAACTCTTATGATACCTATTTATATTATGTTAATGGTGTTGGATTGTATATGGAGTAAAAGAAAATGAAAAAATTTTATCACCAATTTTGAAAGGGATAAGTAACTAGAAAATTATATTTTCCGGAAGCAACCAGCAGTATTTTATTGAGTGTATTTCCGCAACAAGTTACTTAAATGTGATACCCTGAAAATGGGGTGTCGCAATCTTGGTACTTCAATTTTTTAAATAATAACCAAACCAGATATCCAAATTGGTTTATGGAATGGTTTTGGCAAAATGGTTTATCCGCATATATTCTTCCCAATTCCCTTTTCGAGTTATACAATGAATACAAAAGTTTAACCCCCTCAATACCAATTTTTGGGAAGATACTCCACTTTTGTGCACAATTCGGAATAGCCTGGTTACTCAAATTTAATTATGAGTATCATTGTCATCTACCAAAACCATTTCCAAAGTTCATCTATTCAGTTAACACAGTCTCATGGTGGAGAAGGTTTAATGAAAAGGTAGTTGAAACAAAATTCGCATCTTGGAAAAATAAGGTTCGAGCAAAAAGGTTTCCTCCAGATTTCGAACCCCCCAAGACTCCTCCTTCAAAAAATAAAGAAATTGGTAGTTCTTCGTAAGCATTAACCCCATACACAATTAACTTGAGTGCCTCAACTACCCAAGAATACAAAAAATTGTTAAAGGAGGCCCTCTCATCAATAGACTCTGAAGAAGAAGAAGATGATTCGGTTACTGTAGGATCAGACTATAATCCTTATCTGGAAAATAACGATCCATATATTGGTTTCTTTGATCAATAACTCAATAATTCAGATGAATCGGTCACATCTCAACAAATTCAAGATGGCCGACAAAAGTTCTCTCCAGTCACCCACTTTCAATAAAGAAAAGTAAAGTTATTTGTCCGGTTGTGCCGACGAGGATTTATTGGCCTACACAAATCACATGGCTACAGTAAAGTAAAGCATCAAAGTCAAAAGTTACACAGTACCTGCTTTTGCGGATTCGAACTGCATTCAAATCCGCCCACTCAGAAGCCCTTCTCCCCTCTATTTAAGAAGGCTCCTTTATTCAAGGAAGGCAGACTTACATTCGACCGAATTTACTAATTAAGTTTTCTTTTGTAATCTTGTAGCGTTTAAGCTTTTGAAGCAAGTTGGCAGAAGTTCTCAGTTAATTGTAAGTTATTTGATAACAAGTTCTACTTTGATAACCTCTTGTACTCAAAGTACTTATGTTGAATAAATAAAACAAGTAGTTTGATAAACATTTCTTTGATTTACCTTTCACTTATACTCGGATTCTCTATTTCACAACTATTTATTCTATCACTAATTCTTGAGATGATCCGCAGTGGCATTCTGGTATCAGAGTGATAGTGCTCTGGTACTTGTATCAGTTTCTAGTATTTCTTTCTGTGCAGCGTTGGTCAGCCGTAAGGGTGTTCCCGATAGTAAAGCCCGCAGGTTAGGGTCGTAAATCTGTTGGTAAGCCAAGGTGGTCTTGGTGTCTCGGTCAGAAATCTCTCGTCCGGATATAGGTACTAGATCATTTAGGTTCAGTAACCATGTCTAGCTTGCTTAAGATGGTTTCAAGAAAAGGTAATGAAAAAATAGATGAATTAGATCAACCAAGTACAAGTGAGAGTCTTAATTCATCATTAATAAATGAACAACAAATAATTTTACCAGACATTGAACAAAAATTACATAACTGGAGTATTCCATCAATAAATGTTTCCGAAATTTACAAAACAAAGTTAATTGATAAGTTCAAATCAGATTTCATAATTAAAACAACTGAATATACAATTAAAGTAGATAAAACCCAAGAGAGTATAAACCTCTTGAATTTATCTATGTTAAAAGAACATAAACAAAAATATAAATTTTTACATATTGGATTAATACAAGTTGCAATAAAACCTTTGCAAAGATTAGGCATAGACACACCTGTTTGTGTATGCCTAAGAGATACTCGACCTGCTAGGTTCGAGGATCAAGTGCTCTCAATAATCGAGACCGATCTTCATGATGGTCCCACTTTTTTCAATAATTTTCCAAACTATACTATGTCTTTAGAAAGTTTGGGAAAAAATAAACATAACATCAAGTTAGATATTAAAATTAAGGAAGGAATTTGGAACCCAAATTCCTATCCAATGGCAGTAATATACAAGATATATTACAAAGCCATGAAAACAAATATTTCTCCAAAAGCATTAAATATTTCTTCGAAAGAAGATACTTTTCTTCTTCAAGTAAACCTTGAAAAATCAAATGCAGTCACCCCTAAGAGACTCAATCATAATGAAGTCTCTAGGAATCTTGAATTGAATTTACAAGAGATTCTGCCTCCTGAAGAGCCAGAACCCTCTCACATGACAATACCAGATGAGTTTGCATATGGAAATGTCTCAATAAGCTTTGCACCATTTAGTAGAAGTAACTCTACTAGATCGTTTAGAACTCCTTAGGGATCTAAACAAACGAATAATTCAAGAAGATCAATTGACTCATTTCATTCATTAAGATTAGTAGGAATAAGAGATCATCCTGTTATTCCTCAACCTGAATATAGGGTGGAAACACCATAATCAGTTCAACCAATAACTCAAAGAGTCACCGACTCAATATGAAGTTAATCAAAGTTTTGAAACTCATAATCAATGTTTTGTTATTACAAAATTTTACATTGATAAACAAAAACTTCAAAAAGAGTTTTTAGAATCAGAAAATGAAAGTAAGAGAAAATGGTTTTTCTCCACTTTTACCCAATCAGAGATAAGACAATATAGGGAAACCGATTATGCTTATCTCGAGGAGGTAGAGGATGACAACATTCCCTACTTCACCTGGTTTGAAAATTACTGTTTCCAAAATTTAGAAATAAAAACTCTAAATTCTGCAAAAAGGATTTGGAAAACATCAAAAGGAAAAGAAGTTATTTCTGTAATTCCTCCTTTGGAGGAAATAACTTTTCTAAACATAGATAATATTGAAATAACAACATCTCCTTTCAAAGCTATGAAAGAAGATACAAAAACTTTAACCATTCAACACCCCACTCGAAATGATATTAAAAACATTCAACAACAATTGAATTTTAACAATCAACTTTTTGTCTCAAGTTGCAAATACCTCAAAAGATAACAAAATACCCTCAAAAGAAGGAGGAGCCCCTCCTCGACAATCTGTTCTTGTGTAAATTTTTGCTAAAAAGTTATCTTTGTACCATATGAATTCTCCAAGGGTTGGACAATAAAGATTATTTAATATTTCAAGGGACCTATCAGCAAAAACATTTGCGTCCCCTATAAATGCTTGAGAAATAGTGCTCTGGTACTTGTATCAGTTTCGAGTATTTCTTTCTGTGCAGCGTTGGTCAGCCATAAGGGTGTTCCCGATAGTAAAGCCTGCAGGTTAGGGTCATAAATCCGTTGGTAAGCCAAGGTGGTCCCGGTGTCTCGGTAAGAAATCTCTAGTCCTGATATAGGTACTAGATCATTTATGTTCAGTAACCATGTCTAGCTTGCTTAAGATGGTTTCAAGAAAAGGTAAAGAAAAAATAGATGAATTAGATCAACCAAGTACAAGTGAGTAGCATGAATTTTAAATTTTCACTTTTTTCCTAAATATTTTCATGTTTTATTAGATTACATTTTTTTATAACTTTCATTTTTTTAAAATTATATAAAAAGACAGAATTATCCTTGTGATAAAATTACATATAATTTTTTAAATTTTTAAAATATTATCTAACTTCAATTTTTTATAATTTTAAATATTCATTTTGAGTTTTTACTTTACGTATAGTTAAATTATTAGAATATATTTTTTATATTTTCAATTTTTAAAATAATATAAAATAACAAAATTAGTCTAGTGATAAAATAAAATAATTTTTAAAATTAATTATTATTATTTTATATTTTACTATACTTTTTTTAACCACGTTATATTTTATATATAAAATGTTTTATAATTTATTATGTTTTAAATCACCTTATCATATCCTGTTGAATTCTAACTGAGTTGCCATCTCAGCATAGAATTTTAACTAGATGGACATGATAGGATAAGTGACAAGATTGACTTATCCTATACTGCTGGCTCACCAAACAATAGTTTCAAACATGATATGAAAGCTTATCCTATTATATTATATCTCTCTTATCCTGACCACCAAACGAGTTCATAAATCTCCGTCGTTGAATAACCCCTCTCCAGCTGTATTTCACTTCTTTTTTTTATAGGCTTTCTATTATTTAATTTAATTAATTTAATTTAATTTAATAATTATATAGATATATACGTATTTCTTCGACACTATGCGCCGCTTCTGCTGCACGCATGCTTTCTTTCTCAAACAGAGCACGCACAAGAAGGGTCATTACTGCTATTGCTCCTTCCAAAGCTCAAAACCCGCTCATGGGATAACCATTTATGCTGCCGTCTCTACAACTTCTGGGTTGGGAATAGAGGAAAAATTAAATATTGACTGTTTAAATTGCATAATGTTGAGCCCTTACAATCCTCATTTGCATATCCTCATATGAGGTAAACCTATTTTCTCCTGGGTGGTGTTTGGAAGAGCTTATTTAAGCTTCTTTTGACTTATCTGATGACATAGGCTCTTATGCAGTGTGTTTGGCAGAGCTTATAAAAATAACTTATGCCATCTCATAAGGAGTTTCTGACTTATTTTCATAAGTCACTGGGAGAAGCTTATGGAATTATCATAAGAGATTATGCATTAAACATTCTCTCCGTGTTTTTCACTGTTTGAATCCTCTCATGCTCCTTTCTTTCTTTTTCTTTCTTTAAGCACTTATGGCATAAGCTCTAATGCGATAAGGTCTTATATGATAAGCTCTTAATTAAGTTGTTTACCCAAACGCACCAATCTGAAACATGTCACTTTCGTTTGTGACTTTTCCTTTTCTGGTATTCCTATTGTCATCTTCTTAGTTCCTTTGTTAGTTTCATTTACTCAATTACTTCCTAACTTTGGGGTACGGTTGTTTCTGAAGGTTGCAGTGGGTATCTTTTGCTGCTATTTCGATTCACCACTTTGGGATATCAACAAACACTATTTCTTTCAGGTTTTAACACTCCCCCTTCATTTCAATTTCAATGGGTTATGAAAAACCACATGAAAATTTTGTTTTCTTTTTGTTTTGCTTCTCTCTTTGTTTTGAAATCAAACGGGTCCATCGATTTTAAACCTTACCCCTGTCTTCATTTCCTGATGGTGTTAGCTCAGAGGCAAGGTTTAAAATGGCTATACTTACACCACATTGTTACAACCGAGATTTGGGGTCATTAGGCAATGCTGGTTTTAAATGGTTGTACTTTACGCCACTACAAGTGGAAATGAATTGCAACCTGGAGATGTTTGCATCTTTCAACTGATTAACAGAGAAGATATAGTGTTTAAAGTTCATGTTTTCAAAAAAAAAGACTAGGGTCTTTGAACATATTAAGTGGGATTCCTTCTATGTTTATCCTACCCTATGGAAGAAGAAAATGCAAGCAACGAAATTATTTTAATGATGATAGTATACCTGATACCATGAGTGGTTTACTAGAGCTTTGGAAACTTTCCCAGTGAACTTTACTTGATCCACTAGCCGTATAGATTTGCATCTTTTCTCCTAGCAACCTAATCTTCATTTAACATCAGCTCACAGTGAACAATATTTAGTTTAAATGATTTGCCATTAGAGCTGACAGTTGAACTGTAACACATATTTTTCTTATAATTTAAATAGAGAAGATATAATGTTTAAAGTTCATGTTTTCGAAAGCCACAATTAGTTTATTTACTTTTTGCGAAAATTGGAAGAAATGTAATTTTTCAATCTATCTGATTGGTGAACAATCCCTTTGGTTGTAGTTAAATTTAGAAATTTTTGAAGGAAGAATCCGTGGTCTATGATTAGTGTAATGCTGAATTTATTTATTTTAACGAATGCCCATATATGTGATACTTTTTTGAACGGGAAAATTATTGAGAGGATGAAATATTGAAACAAAGAATGACTGAATTTTGTCTGAACATGAGTTTAGATAAGTAACAAAAACTCACCAGCATGAGCTTAAAAACATAGGGAGCTTTATGGTTTGATTAATCTTAGGCAGAACTCTTAATATTTTGTGAGGATTGAAGAACATATTGTAGTGTTAGTCTGAAAAACAATGAGTTTGTAACTGATTAGTTTAACAATTCCTTCACGTATCATAGGGACTACAATTCTTAAAATTTTCCTTTGGTGTCAATATTTATAGGACACACTGCAATTCTTAAGGTCATTCATTATAGGACAGACTGCAATAACATCTATGTTATTTAATAACTAATAACATCATTTTAATGCATTATATGATTTTGTTTGGTATAGGAATGTTCATTGAATGAACCTGAAAATATACCTTCAAGCAAGGCAACTGGGAAAAGGTCTGCTGATGGCATAGAGACATCCTCCCTGTTTGAGGATGTTCTATATAGTTTTTTTTTTTTGGTCTTTTAAATTGTGTTATTGTTTTTAATTTTCACAAGGTTTTACCACACTGATAAAAAATATTATTTCCCACATTTTTGTATGACAGATTAGCAGGTTGGCTCATCAAAAATAAAAACCAAAATTATTTAAAATGAATGTGACAAGTGTGCTGAAGATGTCAACTCAAGGATTCTAACGAGTTGCTTCCCGTATTTGCTTCGATGGGGAGATAACATAGCTGCAATAAGTTTAATCAAACACATGTTATGATATTTTTTTTATATTTCCTTTGACTCCTTTCTTTAGAAGTTGTGTTTTGTAATTTATCTTTGGTGTGAAATATTGTGCAAGTGAGACCGGTTTTATTTTGCATTTGGGTAGTTATTTCCTATGTTTGCTTTGACGAAAAGATAACATAGCTACATTTGAGTTTTGAGAAGTCGCTTCATATGTTTGCTTCGACGGGGAGATAATATAACACCAATCAGTTTAATCTAATACATGTCATAATATTTGTAAAATTTCATATAACTCCTTTATTTAAAAGTCGTATTTTGAAGTGAAATTTCATTACATTATATATTGTGTTTATGATATATACTATAAACATTGATTGAAATGAGTACAAGTAAGGGTGGCAAATGGATGGACTAAATGGATTTTGATTCGGATTGTAATGGATCGCATCAAAATAATCCATTTCGATCCATTAAAAATGTATTTAAAAAATTCAATCCATCCATGATCCATTTAATAAAAAATCATCCAACCCATCCATTAGTCATTTTTTGACGGATGGATATGCAATCCATCTGTTAAAAATATTTTTAAAACTTAAAAGAATTATTACTCTTTTTAAAATAATTTCTCTCTCATTATAAAATATTTTTTAAAATTCTTAAAATCAAATAATCTCTCTCCCTCTCCCTCTCCCTCTCCCTCTCCCTCTCCCTCTCCCTCTCACACACACGCTCAATAAAGATGTGACAAGCTATGTTACCCCAAGCCTAATTGCGATTGAAAGAAAGAAGCAGAACCTATATTCTTACATCATTGTAAGCGAGGTGATCACAACATGTTTTTGATTTTGAAGATTCGGAAGGATCATAACTTGAGGAGAGAGAGGGGGAGGGGGAGAGAGAGAGAGTTATTTGATTTTTAATAATTTTAAAAAACAGTTTGTAGATGATATGATTTCAGTTTTTTTTTTTGTGAAAACTGAAAATTAAAAAAATATATAGTTTTGGAATGGATAAAAATTGATCCATTACATTTTTTTGTTGGTCCAATGGATCTCAGGAAAAGATGGATGGATGATTAACCATCCATTAAAAAACAATCCAATCCATTTTTTCTTCTTTTTTATAGATGGATGGATTGGATGGATTTTCTCATTGATGGATTGATGGATCATTTTGCCACCCCTAAGTACAAGGAACAGTTGAAGGAAGTAGAGCAAATGAATGTTGAAGTATAATATTTTTTTTCTTGCACACATATTCAGTCTTATTTTATGGAAAAAATATTTAGATCTCATTATATCATGTTAATATTAATTTGTCGATACTTTTACTTATCTTATAATTTTTAATTTATAAAATAAATCATTAACAAATACTTTATTCGCGCATCACACAAGTACATGTGTGATACACGAGTGTATTGTATTCGAGTTACCTTAGTTAGGAGGATTTTGTTCGTGTTACCTTAATATTTATTTATCGTTAATATTTTATAATCTTACTATTTTTAAGGTAAAAATAAATAAATTTTCAAATAAAAATTCAATTATTATTCTCATAAACTTTTTTTCACCCATGCATCGCACGGGTCCATCGTCTAGTACTAAATTTATTGTTGGCACCAGAGAATTAATCTTATTATAATCATTGTAAAATAGTAAATTTTTCTGAAAGTGCAGGACCTTGTAAGAGGGATGTTTTTTGAACACAAAATAGTGTACACGGTGTTCTGTTTGTTTAAGAAGTATTTTCGAGATGTGTGTACAAAATGATGAAAACAAGTCATGGAGATAAACATAAAGTCATACTGTATCTAAAATTTGAGTTTAAATAACACAACTCACGTTTAAAATGAACCTCACATATTCGGGTTATTAAGTATGTAAAATTATAAAAATGTAACGTAATTTTGATTAAATATAACAAAAAATGTTGGAATTTAGTAGTTGTAAATGTGATAAATTCAATAAATTAGCTCCATTTTTGTTAAGAGGCTAAAAATGTTAATTTAAATGTTGAATAAAAGCCGAAATTTATTAAAAAAAGTTATATTATTGAATTATTTATGGTTCAAATAAATACCGACAATTAATTTTCAAATGAGATAAATTGTTGAAATTAAAAATACATTATTTAATAAGTTAAAAATAATTTAATGTAATCAAACCACGGAGATAACAGATATATAACGTCAATAATAATTGATGACATACATGCAACCCATTTATATATATATATATATATATATATATATATATATATATATATATATATATATACACAAAAACTTTAACCATTCAACACCCCACTCGAAATTATATTAAAAACATTCAACAACAATTGAATTTTACCAATCAACTTTTGTATCAAGTTGCAAATACCTCAGAAGATAACGAAATACGCTCAAAAGAAGAAACCTCAAAGAAATTAGAAAAATCATTAATAACTCCTTACAAACTATCAGATTCTGAAATAAAAGAAATCAAAATAGGAAAAGAATCTAGTAGTGACCTTTTAAATGAAATAAATAAAAGACTAGCTTCATTAAAAATATCTTCATCAAAAGTAAACATGATAAAAAATGAAGATATAACAGAACTAGAAAAACAGTTTGACGATACGGGGATAGATATAATAAATAAAATAAAAAATACTTCTAAAAGCTACCCAACCTCTCGAAATTATTACCATAGACCTACTTTGCCAGATATACAATTTGAAGATACTATGCTAGAGTTCTCTGGTACTTGTATCAATTTCGTGAATTTCTTTCCGTGCAGTGTTGGTCAGCCGTAAGGGTGTTCCCGGTAATAAAGCCCGCGGGATAGGGTAGTAAATCCATTGGTAAGCCAAGGTGGTCTCGGTGTCGCGGTAAGAAATTCCTGTTACTGATATAGGTACTAGATCATTTAGGTTCAGTCGCCATGTCTAGCTTGCTAAAAATGGTGTCAAGAAAAGGTAAAGAAAAGATAGATGAAATAGATCAACCTAGTACAAGTGAGAGTCTTAATTCATCATTAATAAATGAACAACAAATAATTTTACCAGACATTGAACAAAAATTACATAACTGGAGTATTCCATCAATAAATGTTTTTGAAATATACAAAACAAAGTTAATTGATAAGTTCAAGTCCGATTTTATAATTAAAACCGCAGAATATACCATTAAAGTAGATAAAACCCAAGAGAGTCTAAACCTCTTGAATTTATCTATGTTAAAAGAACATAAACAAAAATATAAATTTTTACATATTGGATTAATACAAGTTGCAATAAAACCTTTGCACAGATTAGGCATAGACACACCTGTTTGTGTATGGCTAAGAGATACTCATCCTGCTAGGTTCGAGGATCAAGTGCTCTCAATAATTGAGACCAATCTTCATGATGGTCCCACTTTTTTCAATAATTTTCCAAACTATACTATGTCTTTAGAAAGTTTGGGAAGGAATAAACATAACATCAAATTAGATATTAAAATTAAAGAAGGAATTTGGAACCCAAATTCCTATCCAATGGCAGTAATATAAAAGATATATTACAAATCCATGAAAACAAATATTTCTCCAAATGCATTAAATATTTCTTCGAAAGAAGATACTTTGCTTCTTCAAGTAAATCTTGAAAAATCAAATGCAGTCACCCCTAAGAGACTCAATCATAATAAAGTCTCTAGAAATCTTGAATGGAATTTACAAGAGATTCTACCTCCTGAGGAGCCAGAACCCTCTCACATGACAATACCAGTTGAGTATGCATCTGGAAATGTCTCAATAAGCTTTGCACCATTTAATAGAAGTAACTCTACTAGATTGTTTAGAACTCCTGAGGGATCTAAACAAACTAATAACTCAAGAAAATCAATTGACTCATTTCATTCATTAAGGTTAGCAGGAATAAGAGATCTTCTTGTTATTCCCCAACCTGAATATAGGGTGGAAACACCACAATCAGTTCAACCAGTAACTCAGAGAGAGTCACCAACTCAATCTGAAATAATCAAAGTTTTGAAACTCACAATCAATGTTTTGTTATTACAAAATTTTACATTGATGAACAAAAACTTCAAATAGAGTTTTTAAAACCAGAAAATGAAAGTAAGAGAAAATGGGTTTTCTCCACTTTCTCCCAACAAGAGATAAGACAATATAGGGAAGCCTATTATACTTATCTCGAGGAGGTAAAGGATGACAACATTCCCTACTTCACCTGGTTTGAAAACCACTGTTTCAAAAATTTGGAAATAAAAACTTTAAATTCTGTAAAAAAGATTTGGAAAACAGCAAAAGGAAAAGAAGTTATTTCGGTAATTCCTCCTTTGGAAGAAATAACTTTTCCAAACATAGATAATATTGAAATAACAACATCTCCTTTCAAAGCTATGAAAGAAGATACAAAAACTATGACCATTAAACAACCCACTCGAAATGATATTAAAAATATTCAACAACAATTGAATTTCACGAATCAACTCTTGTATCAAGTTGCAAATACCTCAGAAGATAACAAAATACCCTCAAAAGAAGAAACCTCAAAGAAATTAGAAAAATCATTAATAACTTCTTACAAACTATCAGATTCTGAAATAAAAGAAATCAAAATAGGAAAAGAATCTAGTAGTGATCTTTTAAATGAAATAAATAAAATACTAGCTTCATTAAAAATATCTTCATCAGAAGTAAATATGATAAAAAATGAAGATATAACAGAACTAGAAAAACAGTTTGATGATACAGGGATAGATACAATAAATAAAATAAAAAATACTTCGAAAAGCTACCCAGCCTCTCGAAATTATTATCATAGACCTACTTTGCCAGATATACAGTTTGAAGATACTATGCTTGACTTAGCATCTCAATATAATGGAGAAGGTATTGTAGAACGGAATATAGATGGATTTTCTGAACACCAAATAATGAGAAAATTAGAAAAAATGTCCATGGCAGCAACTGCCTATAGGGCAAAAAGAAATAATGCCATAAGTACAGTCAAATTATTAATTCAAGGTTTTACAGGAAGCCTAAAAGGATGGTGGGATAATAATTTAAGAGAAGTAGATAGACAAACGATTCTTACGTTTGTAAAACAAGAAATAAGAAATAATGAACAAGGTGAACCCGAAACAATTCAAATAGAACAACAAGTAGAAGCCTTAATTTTTTCGATTTCTCAAGCTTTTATTGGGGACGCAAATGTTTTTGCTGATAGGTCCCTTGAAATATTAAATAATCTTTATTGTCCAACCCTAGGAGAATTCGGATGGTACAAAGATAACTTTTTAGCAAAAATTTATACAAGAACAGATTGCAGACAGTCTTATTGCAAAGACAAATTTATTTCTGGCCTTCCTAAGAATTTTGCACAAAAAGTAAGAACTCAAATAAAAAATGAGTACCTAGGTACTCCTCTAGAAGATTTAACATATGGAAGAATAATTTCAATTATTAACAAAACAGGTTTACAATTCTGCACTAGTATAAAAATGCATCGATATGCAAAATTTGAAAGTAAAACCAATAATAAAGAAATAGGAAACTTTTGTGAACAATTTGGTTATGAGAAATTAACCCCTCCTTCCAAACAAAGAAGGGTTAAACCACAAAAATTTAGAAGTTATAAAAAATTCAATAAAAGGGCACAAACTGAAAAACCTATTAAACCTTATAGAAAACCCCAAAGTAAAACTTTCAATAAATCGTACAATAAATGTTTTGATAAAAATATTATTTGCTATAAATGCGGTCGTGCAGGGCATATAGCAAGAAAATGTAGAGTCAAACAGAAAATAAAAGAACTCAAAATGGATGACGAAATTAAAGAACAAATTGCAAAAATTTTACTTTATGAAACAGAATCATCAGATAGCTCATTTACTGATGATGAACAAGAAATAATTTACCAGAATCAAGAAACCTCCTCTGATTCTGATGTTAGCTGTTTAAGTTGTGGTTGTCTTGGAGATAATTGTGATTGTAAATTCACTATTAACATTATTTCCAAAGAAGCTAAAGTCTTATTAGACCTAGTTGGTCAAATTGATGATCCACAAGTTAAATTGGCTATGCTAGAAAAATATAAAGAATTAGAAAGTCAAGACATAACGACTAAAGAGTTTTCAGGATATAACTTACAGAATATTTTGAATCCGGAAACATCCTTTATTCAGGAACCAATAACTCTTCCTTTTTTATATAAAGAAGTTAAAAAATTAAAGACTGAAGTTGCTTACTTAAAACACAAATATAAAATTTTGCACCAAAATTTTCAAAAATCCTTGGGGAAGGGAAAGGCTAAGACCACTGTTTCAAACTCTTCTTCCACACATTTTGACGAAGATAATCTTGAAATGGAATTTGACGCTCTTTATAATGAAGAAACAAATTTCTTTTTTAGAATAAAAACCATGCAACAAAAATGGCATGTAAAAATAAATTTAAAAATAAAAAAATCCTTTCACCAGCCATTCATTGCTTTAATAGATTCCGGAGCAGATCTTAATTGCATTCAAGAAGGATTGATCCCCACACAATACTATCAAAAAACACTTCAAAAATTATACACGGCAAATAACCAAAAGCTACAAGTAAGTTATAAGCTAGAAAATGCAAGTATCTGCAATAATGGAATCTGCTTCGCCAGCTCATTCCTTTTAGTAAAGGATACTTCATAACAGATAATTTTAGGAACTCCTTTCCTAACTCAGCTTATCCAATTCAAATAACTGAAGAAGGAATAAAAAACAGTAAAAGATAATCAAGAAATACTGTTTGAATTCATAAACCCAATAAAAACAAAAGAATTGAATAATCTATACAATAATATAGGAGAAAAGAACTTTTTAACTATCATTCAAATAAAAGAAAACTAAATAGGATTTCTACAAAAAGAAATCTTATGCAAAAATTGAAAAACAAATTCAAGATCCTTCAGTACAATAAAAGATAATTAAAATACAAAAGGATTTTGAAAAAGAAGTTTGTTCAAATGTTCCCAATGCTTTTTGGGAAAGAAAAACTCATATGGTATCCCTACCATATGAAGAAGATTTTCATGAAAGCAAAATACCTACCAAAGCTCGACCAATTCAAATGAATAGTGAGACTTTGGAGTATTGTAAAAAGGAAATAAAAGGATTTTTAGATAAAAAACTAATTAGGCCAAGCAAGTCTCCATGGAGCTGCACCGCCTGTTATGTTTCAAATCAATCTGAGATAGAAAAAGGAGAACCTCGAATGGTAATTAATTACAAACCTTTAAATAAAGTTTTGAAATGGATAAGATATTAAATTCCAAATAAAAGAGATTTAATAAGAAGATTGCATGACGGAATAATCTTCTCAAAATTTGACATGAAGTCAGGATTTTATAAAAAAAAATTAGAAGAAATGGATAAATATAAAACAGCTTTCACAGTTCCTTTTGGACATTACGAATGGAATGTAATGCCCATGGGATTAAAGAATGCACCCTCTGAATTTCAACATATAATGAATGACATTTTAAATCATCATTCAGATTTTACTATTGTTTATATTGATGATGTTCTAATATTCTCACAATCATTAGAACAACATTTTAAACATCTCAATATTTTCAAAGAAACAATAAAAAGAAATGGAATGGTTATATCTGCTAAGAAGATAAAATTGTTTCAAACAAAAATAAGATTTTTGGGTCATGAGATCCATCAAGGAACAACAACACCAATAAGCAGAAGTATTACTTTTGCTGACAAATTTCCAAATGAAATAACTGATAAAAAACAATTACAAAGATTTTTAGGTTGCTTGAATTATGTCTCGGAATTTATCCCCAACATTAGAATTAAGTGCAAACCTCTCTATTCTAGCCTTAGGAAAACCTCGAATCCTAAACCTTGGTCTAAAGAGTTATCTGACTTAGTCTTAGACATAAAAAAGGATGTTAAGTCTCTTCCTTGTCTAGGAATTTCTCATCCCGATGCCAATCTTATTGTTTAAACTAATATATCAGATAAAGGATATGGTGGTCTCCTACGACCAATCCTTCCAGTGTCAAAAGTTGAGCAAGTCATCCGCTTTCATTCCGGTCTTTGGATTCAATCCCAAGAAAAATATAGTACTATTAAAAAAGAAATTTTATCTATAGTACTATGCATTTCAAAATTTCTAGATGATTTACTAAACAATTTTTTTTTAATCAGAATTGATTGCAAAGCTGCAAAAGATGTTAAAAATTTAGTTTCAAAACATATTTTTGCCAGATGGCAAAGTTTACTAAGCTGTTTTGATTTTGAAATCAAATATTTAAAAGGTGATAACAACTTCATCCCTGATTTTTTAAAAAGGGAATTTTTGCAAGGAACCGGTTCTCAATGACTACCAGATCCCGGGGTGGATCAATTCGAGGAGGGCTCCTCCTTCTCCCAAAGAAATCCAAAGAGTTAACCCTTGATTCATTTGCCCCTTCTGCTTCTCAAATAACCAAAAAGAACCTTCCACCAGTAAGTCCAACAAATAACCCTACCATAAGCTCAAATAAATTTGCACCATTGAATGATAACCCACAAACCCAAATAGCCACCCAGAGAGAACCATTAACCTTTAAGATAAAACCTGCCTGCACTAGGCATGCTCTTATTGAGCAAGAATTTGGTAACCCCTCTTCTGATAATCCTTGGGACATGTTCCAACAATTAATCCCCAATGGATTCGGTTGGGTCGCTACCAGCGATGTCACAAAAATCCTGTAATTTTACCAATATATTCTCATTCATATTCAATCAGTTAAGATTGAGCAAGAAGTAAATGCCAATGCTCCAAAAATAATTGCTTACTCCAAATGCAAAATAATGAAAGTACTCATTCTTTCGGACTGGGGTCAAGGCCCAAGTATGCCAAAAAGATTCTCAAGAATCTTTGACCCTCCTGTTTATAATTACTGGGACTCTCAAAAGGCCTGGGAATTGGTCCTCTATCAACCAAACCCTTGCCATTCTTGGTACTTCAATTTTTTAAATAACCAAACCAGATATCCAAATTGGTTTATGGAAGGGTTTTGGCAAAATGGTTTATCCGCAAATATTCTTCCCAATTCCCTTTTCGAGTTATACAATGAATACAAAAGTTTAACCCCCTCAATACCAATTTTTGGGAAGTTACTCCACTTCTGTGCACAATTCGAAATAGCTTGGTTACTCAAATTTAATTATGAGTATCATTCTCATCTACCAGAACCATTTCCGAAGTTCATCTGTTTAGTTAACACAGTCTCATGGTGGAGAAAGTGTAATGAAAAGGTAGTTGAAACAAAATTCGCATCTTGGAAAAATATGGTTCGAGCAAAAAGGTTTCCTCCGGCTTTCGAATCCCCCAAGACTCCTCATTCAAAAAATAAAGAAATTGGTAGTTCTTCGTAAGCATTAACCCCATACACAATTAACTTGAGTGCCTCAACTCCCCAAGAATACAAAAAATTGTTAAAGGAGGCCCTCTCATCAATAGACTATGAAGAAGAAGAAAATGATTCGGTTACTATAGGACCAGACTATAATCCTTATATGGAAAATAACGATCCAGATATTGGTTTCTTTGATCAATAACTCAATAATTCAGATGAATCCGTCACATCTCAACAAATTCAAGATGGCCGACAAAAGTTCTCTCCAGTCACCCACTTTCAATAAAGAAAAGTAAAGTTATTTGTCCGGTTGTGCCGACGAAGATTTATTGGCCGACACAAATCACATGGCTACAGTAAAGTAAAGCATCAAAGTCAAAGTTACACAGATTTCGCTTTTGCGGATTCCAACTGCATTCAAATCCGCCCACTCAGAAGCCCTTCTCCCCTCAATTTAAGAAGGCTCCTTTGTTCAAGGAAGGCAGACTTACCTTCGACCGAATTTACTAATTAAGTTTCTTTTGTAATCTTGTAGTGTTTAAGCTTTAAGATTTTGAAGCAAGTTTGCAAAAGTTCTCAGTTAATTGTAAGTTATTTGATAACAAGTTCTACTTTGATAACCTCTTGTACTCAAAGTACTTATTTTGAATAAATAAAACAAGTAGTTTGATAAACATTTCTTTGATTTACCTTTCACTTATACTCGATTCTCTATTTCACAACTATTTATTCTATTACTAATTCTTGATATGATTCGCAGTGGCATTCCGGTAAAAATATTTTAGAATAGAAGTAAACAGTATCGAGTGAAAGATAAATCAAAATAGTGTTTATCAAACTACTTGTTTTATTTATTCAACATATAAATATTTGAGTACAAGAGGTTATCAAAGTAGAACTTGTTATCAAATAACTAACAAATAAATGAGAACTTCTGCAACTTGCTTCAAAGCTTAAAGCTTAAACATTACAAGATTACAAAAGAAACTTAATTAGTAAATTCGGTCGAAGGCAAGTCTGCCTTCCTTGAACAAATGATCCTTCTTAAATAAAGGGGAGAATGGCTTCTGAATGGGCGGATTTGAATGTAGTTGGAATCCGCAAAAGCAGGTACTGTGTAACTTTTGACTTTGATGATTTACTTACTATAGCCATGTGAATCTTGTCGGCCAATAATTTTTTCGTCAGCACAACTGGAGAAACAACTTTACTTTCTGCTTTATTGAGGGAAGATTACTGAAAGGAATCTTGTCGGTCATCTTAAATCAGAGGAGATGCGACAAGTGACTTATTGATCAAAATACCCAATATCTGGATCGTTATTTTCCAAATATGGATTATAGTCTGGTCCTACAGTAACTGAATCATCTTCTTCTTCTTCGTCATAATCTATTGAGGATAGGGCCTCCTTTAACAATTTCTTGTATTCTTGGGGAGTTGAGGCACTAAGGTTAATTGTATATGGGGTTATTGCTTGCTCTGAAGAACTACAAACTTCTTTATTTTTTGATGGAGGAGTCTTGGGAGGTTCGAAAGCCGGAGGAAACCTTTTTGCACGAACCTTATTTTTCCAATAGGCGAATTTTGTTTCAACTACCTTCTCGTTAAACTTTCTCCACCATGAGATTGTGTTAACTGAACAGATGTATTTCGGAAATGGTTCTGGTAGATGTGAATGATACTCATAATTAAACTTTAGTAACCAGGCTATTCCGAATTATGCACAGAAGTGGAGTAACTTCCCAAAAATGGTATTAATGGGGTTAAATTCTTGTACTCATTGTATATTTCATAAAGTGAATTAGGAAGAATATCAGCAGATAAACCATTTTGCCAAAAACATTCCATAAACCAATTTGGATATCTAGTTTGTTTATTTAAAAAATTGAAATACCAAGAGTGGCGAGGGTTTGGTTGATAAAGGATCAATTCCCAGGCCTTTTGATAATCCCAATAATTATAAACAGGAGGGTCAAAGATCCTTGAGAATCTTTTTGGCATACTTGGGCCTTGACCCCAGTCCGAAAGAGTGAGGACTTTCATTATTTTGCATTTAGAGTAAGCAATTATTTTTGGAGCATTGGCATTTACTTCTTGTTCAATCTTAACTGATTGAGTATCAATGAGAATATATTGGTAAAACTGCAGGGTTTTTGTGATATCGCTGGTAGGGACCCAGCCGAAACCATTTGGGATTAATTGATGGAGCATGTCCCAAGGATTATTAGTAGCGGGGTTACCAAATTCTTGCTCAATAAGAGCATGCCTAGTACAGGCTGGTTTTATTTTAAAGGTTAATGGCTCTCTCTGGGTGGTTATTTTGGTTTGTGGGTTATCACTCAATGGTACGAATTTATTTGAGCTTATGGTAGGGTTATTTGTGGGACTTATTGGTGGAAGGTTCTTTTGGGTTATTTGAGAAGCAGAAGGGGCAAATGAATCAGGAGTTAACTCTTTGGATTTACTGGGTGTTAACTCTTTGGATTTACTGGGTGAGGGAGAAGCCCCTCCTCGAATTGATCCGCCTCGGGATCTAGTAGTCATTGAGAACTGGTTCCTTGCAAAAATTCCCTGGTTAGAAAACCAGGGATAAAGTTGTTATCACCTTTTAAATATTCGATTTCAAAATCAAAACAGCTTAATAAACTTTGCCATCTGGCGAAAATATGTTTAGAAACTAAATTTTTAACTTCTTTTTGCAAAACATCTTTTGCAGCCTTGCAATCTATTCTGAGTAAAAATCTTTTTTTTATTAAATCATCTTGAAATTTTGAAATACAAAGTACTATGGATAATATCTCCTTTTTAATAGTACTATATTTTTCTTGGGATTGAATCCAAAGACCGGAATGAAAACGAACGACTTGCTCAACTTTTGACTCTGGAAGGATTTGTAGTAGGATACCACCATATCTTTTATCTGATGCATCAGTTTGAACAATAAGACTGGCCTCGGGATGAGGAATTCCTAGACAAGGAAGAGACTTAACATCCTTTTTTATGTCTAAGACTAAGTCAGATAACTCTTTGGACCAAGGTTTTGGATTCGAGGTTTTCCTAAGCCTAGAATAGAGAGGTTTGCACTTAATTCTAATGTTGGGGATAAATTGCGAGACATAATTTAAGCAACCTAAAAATCTTTGTAACTGTTTTTTATCAGTTAATTCATTTGGAAATTTGTCAGCAAAAGTGATACTTCTTCTTATTGGTGTTATTGTTCCTTGATGGATCTCATGACCCAAAAATCTAATTTTTGTTTGGAATAGTTTTATCTTTTTAGCAGATATTACCATTCCATTTCTTTTTTATTGTTTCTTTGAAAATATTGAGATGTTTAAAATATTGTTCTAATGATTGTGAGAATATTAAAACATCATCAATATAAACAATTGTAATATCTGAATGAGGATTTAAAATGTCATTCATTATATGTTGGAATTCAGAGGGTGCATTCTTTAATCCCATAGGCATTATATTCCATTCGTAATGTCCAAAGGGAACTGTGAAAGCCGTTTTGTATTTATCCTTTTCTTCTAATTTTATTTGGTAAAATCCTGACTTCATGTCAAATTTTGAGAAGATTATTCCGTCATGCAATCTTCTTATTAAATCTCTTTTATTTGGAATTGGATATCTAATCCATTTCAAAACTTTATTTAAAGGTTTGTAATTTATTACCATTCGAGGTTCTCCTTGTTCTATTTTAGATTGATTTGAAACATAAAAGGTTGTAACACCCCGATTTTCACTTCTTTCTAGTGTCGGTAATTAATATAAAAAAATATATTTTTATCCGAGACTTAGAAAATTGTTTTGGGTAAAATACTGTTATTTTCCTGTCATGTTTTATATCTTATGGTTACGATGCAATTTTGGGTTGAAAATTCAGACAGAACCCTGTCTGCGTTTTCACTGACAGTAAAAGTTTACTGCTCAGAAGACCTAATTTTGAGTCGTGAACGAGATGAAAAATGTTTTTATCGTATTTACTACAATACTGGAAGTTTTGAAAATTTTGGTAAAAAAATTAAAATATTATATTTGTTGCGGGCATATACGTCGAGATGTCTCTAGGAAGAGCTTGAGCCAGATGAATCGGGAAGTCGGCAATGTAGCAGAGATGTTGGATTGATCGACTTGACGAGTATTTATGACGAGTTTATCCGTATCATAAATGACCATAATGGCACATTTATGGCAAAATTAAATTTTCCTATGAAATGACCAAATTGCCCTTGTCTTTTTATGACAATTTCTAACAAATGCCATTGGACAAGTTGACCAAACCTTGCCCAACCCTCACGGCTTCAATAGTGTCATCTTCCTTAAGATGGTTGTCTTCTTCATATAAATACCATTATTCCATTTTCATGTTCTTCTTCTTCAAAGTTCATTAACTTGCCATAAGAACACCATAGGAAAATTCAAAAGAACCTCATCCAAATCTTGTTTTCTTGAATCAACAAAAGGTAATACCTTATTCTCTTGTCATTTAAATCATTTCTCTTCACAACTTTTGATAGATTCATGGCTAAAATTCATATGTTCTTCATTTGTTTAAAGTTCTTGGAGTCAGATTCAAAAATTCATAACTAATTCTAGAAAACTCCTTTTGACATGAAACCAATTGCTATGATCTCATAATCATCTCTATTTTCATCATCTAGAAGCATAAGATCATGAGAAATTTCTTTCCTTGATTTCTGGTTATGGCCAAACCTAGGTTAACTTTGAGTTTTTAGGTTTTGTTTCATTTTCATGACTTGATTCATGATTCAATCCTTTTGTATCTTGCTAGTTCTTGTATTCAAATATATAGAAGATAAAAAAAAATCAAACTTTAACCTATTGATCTCATCAAAACCGAAACCCTAGATTTGTGTACTTAAGGGTTTTGTGATTCAAAAGTTGTTTGTAACACTTGAATCAAACCCTAAGTTTTGTATATTGATTAAATTCCAAAAGTTGATGAAATTTTAAAACTTCTAGCCTATGGATCTTGAGGAAATCCGAACCCTAGTTCTTAGAACTAGATGAGTTTAGTTCATGTCTTAGTTCATAATCATAGTTAAAGTGATTAATCATGCTTAATTAACTTATGGATCATTAATCCTTAAGTTAATCAAATTTTAATTTTTCCTAACCTAGATAATGGGTTGAAGCCGAACCCTAACCTTCATAAACTAAGTGTATTGTTGTTTGATTTGATTTATTTTGGTTATAATTCATTTGAAGGAAATAACTCGAGTTAGCCGAGTCAAGGCGACGGAGAAAAATAAGATCGGGATCAGAAAATTAACAGGAAATATAGTGTGGTCTTCAAGAGGTAAGGGGGTATGCCGAGGAGTTGAGATAATCTCATGCTTATTTGTGGAGTCATGTATTAATTTTATGTATGCAATAGTTTATTTTATTATACTTTTTTACTATTAATTGCTAGATTGATGTGATGTTTATCTGAGTAATTGAATTGAAGTGATATGTGAACTTACATGATTATTTGTTTATATTATAATTGTGATGCATGTCATAAATTGATATATGCCATGTCATTTAGCGATTGGAATTTATCTGCTGATTGAGTGTTGCCTTGAGTAACTTTGACATTGGTCAGTGTTAAAAAAAATTAATTAAGGCTTAAAAACTTAATAAGCTTGGACAATTAATCTGGGAGATTTTGAGAAAAAGGAAAAAAAAAATTATTATTTTAATAATATTTTGTGAAAATAGTGTAAATAAGCAATAGTAAGGGCGAAACCGTGAAATTTTTTCACAGGCTCTAATTTTTATATAATAAATTCAATTTTATTATAAAATGTTATTTAAAGTGATTAAGTTCCAAAAATAATATTTATAGCAGTCAGAACAATTACTTCTGATAGAGAAGTGATATTAGTTATTTAATATTATTTAATTAATATTATTTAATATTAAATATTAAATATTTAATTATTTAAATTTTCGAAATTTATTTATTTAATATTTTTATTTATTAAAATTTTTGTTTTGTTGACCTTTATTGGAAATTATTTCTTAAAGTGAAATAATTAGAAATCAAAGGAAATTATAAATGATTTTTGAAATTTATTAACGTTTTAACAGAAAAGAATTTATGTAACAATGTTTTTATTCAGTGAAAGTATTCCGTTAAACTTGGATGAGTTTTCAAAGCTTGGTTTTGTTTTACACTGAGCAAAATGTTTTATAAGCAGATAAATGAGCCTAGAACCGAGACGTCGGGATTCTAGTGTTGTATGGACACGTAGATCAAGGATTTGCGTCATGGGACGGAGTGTCCTGTAAGTTTTTTTTTTGGACTGTGTGTGTCCTAAGTTGATGTGGATAGTGTGAGTTCCATATCCGCGAGCCTAAAACTGGTGCATCGGTTTAAGGGCCTCGTGATTGAGCATTCGGACTGTATGTCCTATGTTGAGATTAAAGGATTTGGACTGTGTGTCCTGTATTTGTTTTAAGTGAAAAGTCTTAATTAAAAGAATTAAGCATGGTCGTTAAGCTTTGTGCTTCGACAAGGAAATACTATTACGACAAAGAAAACAAAACAAGAATAAAAGTCTTTCTCATGCATTCAATGGCAATTGTGTCATGTAAATGGGCATTGAATCCAGAGTGGATCAATGAATATGGCCGACATGTCGGGAGATGATGATCATTGAGTTCCGAGTGGATCAATGTATCTTTTATGGACTGTGTTCCATTTGAATATTGGGCCTCTATATGTGTGAGCCAATATATATAGGACGGTGTGTCCAAATTTATAGGACTGTCAGGTCCAACTTTATGCGTTAACTATTGCAATCTGTGTGACGCAATAGGTTATGGACAATAAATTCCATAATTCGCAGTGACCATTGTGCCTCTATACATGTGTGAGACAATGAGTCAAACTTTGATTAATAACCCTGGTGAAACTGTGTGAGACCAGTGTGTTATGTGATTTTCTTGGGCATTGTTTTGTTCGTTTTTACAATGCGCCATGTGCGAGCCTGATCAGCTTGAAACGAAACAGAAAGTTGTGGGATCTCCGGAGATTAGGTATCAAATTAGAAATTGAACATAGAAGTGTCATGCATTTTTATAAAATGACGATGATTGTCGGGCATGAAGCCCTGTGAATTATATCATTCTTCTGTTATGATTAATGTTATTATACTGTGAATACTTGGTAATTGATATTTGAGAGTCGTGCATGGGGTTGTCTTATAAAACTCATATATTGGAAACTCACCCTTACAAACATTTTAGATGGATCCGGACGAGGTGGATTTGAACTACTCGGGGGTACGATCCCTGACGTTTGACAACGCTGATAGAGGAGACGCTCGGGTTATTAACCCGAGGGGCTCGGAGTGCTACCTATCTTTGTCCGTTAAGGACACTCCGAGGTACATCGGCTGAAGGACCACAACAGTTAGTACATAGCAGGGAAACACTTGAGATATCACTACCACCCATCTGGATGATACTACAGTATTTAGTACAACATGGGAGTCTGGAACACCAACCGCCTCAGTTTATTTGTAACATCCTAGTTTTTACACCTAGGATTAATTATTTTATTTGGATGTTTATGTTTATTATGTTAGGTGGTTTAGTTTGAGTAATTAAATTACTCTCTTCAAATTATTTTATTAGGTGCGTTAGCACTGACTTATTTCAGTGAATGCACGTTTACTAGACAATAATTTACGTTATTGTCACTATTATACCAGTACAGAAAAATATTTTAAATAATGTAAATAAGAGAAAAGCATTTTCATATTCTTATCCTATTTAATTTTAGAGTTAAAAATATTTTGGTTTGATATTTATCGGAGATTAAATTTTGGGTGAGTATTTTCTCGATGGATCAGTTCAACTATTAATCTTTACTCTAACTTGAATTTCGAAAACATATCCTTATCAATCTTTATTTTAAGATTCTAAAAAGTAAAAACATGTTTATTTTAGGCCTAATATTTATCACTCATTTTGTACCTATCACTAAGTAATTTGTTTAAAAACCCATTTTCTCTCTTTTCTCTCTCTTTTTCTCGACGCTACCTCTCTCTTTCTCCCTTTTCTTCTCTGCTTCTTCTCTTTCTTTCTTTCTTTCTTCTTCTTTCTTTTTCTCTTCTTCCTCTTAACTCCATCTCCTTCTTCCTCCTTCCTCTCACCATGGCAGCGCCGCTTGGGAGCTAACCGGAACCGCGACCACCACCTCAGCACAGCCGCGCCTGCCGCCTCAGTCCGGCTGCGACCACGCCGCGTGACCCATACGTCCGGTCCGCCGTCGCGCGATCGTCTCCACCGCGGTAAGTCCGATCAGCCGCCTTCCATGGTGGTTTTGAACCCAACTCGTTGTTTAAGTTTCTCTCTTTTCTTTTATGCTCTCTTTCAACTCTGTTGCTCTTGTTCACTGTAGAACCGCCACTGCCACCTCGCCGGAATCGCGTCCGCCGCCGCAAGGAGAACCACAGCACCACCTTCAAGTTGTCTCCAAGCTTGGGTGAGTCAAAATCCTCTTTTGTGTCTCAGATTCAAAACCCCAAAATCTGATTTTTGAAACCCTAACCCTTTGATTTCAGATTTTAATTTTGAAATTTAAGGTTGTTTTATGAGATTGGGACTGTGAGTTTGTGTTTCCCTAAACCAATTTCATTATTCTGAGTTTCCCCTAAATTTTAATAAGGAGCCCTAAGCCCCCAATTTAATTTTATTTGAATTTGGGTATGTTTTTGTGAAATTAATTATGATTTAGTGTAATTAGGACTCTTAATGGATGATTTCCAAAGTTCTTTTTCAAGATCTTTTAATCAAAACAAAGTTTCCTAAAAGGGTATTAGGAAGCGTGAGTTTCAAACATGATTTTCTTTAAAAATAACCTTGTTTGGTAATTAGATTAAGTGTTTAGATCAAGTTAGAATGTGTGTTTGATCATGTGTAATTGATTTCCTGATTTTTGTTGTTGCGCGTTATTGGATTTACTCGCTGAGACGATTGGACACGGCTATTCTTGCTTGATGGAGTAGATATGAGCTAACGTGAGCCTTAGGACGAGGATTCTTTACTTGTCTTCAAAGGTAAGGGGAGTTACCTAGGGATATTCAATAACCATATGCATGTGTGTATGTGTGTAATTGAGTGCTGTGAATATTATTGTGATGTTTAGCCAATACTTGAATAACTTGTTTATTTGAACCATTGTGGTTATTACTTGGAGTTGAACATTTGTTGCTTTAAAGTGGTATGAATTATATATATGTGATTAACTGTGATATATATGAATTATATATACATGATTAATCGTGATATTATTACTTGTTGATTGAAGTTTGAAAAGCCAGACTTGAGTCTGTGCCCAATAATGATAAGGATTAAAAGCCTTAATAAGCCTTGAATAGAACTTTGAAAGTTTTGGGTTCACTTATAAAAGTTCCTTGTTTAAAGTGTTTACTTCAGAAGAATATGACCCTTGTTTTTAGGAAAATTTTAAAGTGATTTTGAGTTGAAGGAAACTATATTTTTATGATCAAAAGTTTTGTACGAGAGAAAACCTTTTCGAACGGTGTGCTTTATGAAGGAAAGACCCTTTGAAAATATTTATTATGAAGGAAAGACCTTTTGAAAATATTTAACTTTATTCCATCAATGAATTTCAAATACAAATGAATTTCCTAGATGTTTTAGAAAAGATTTTGTAAAGGAAAAGGATTTTCTCCCAAATAATTTTGGAAACGTTCCGGTTACTTGGATAAGTGACCGAGGTTTTGTTTTGGTCTTGATTTTCACTGAGCGAAATGTTTTACAAGCCGATAAATTTGCCTAGAAACCGAGACGTCGGGGTTCTAGTGTTGTATGGACACGTAGATCAAGGATCTGTGTCAGGGGACGGAGTGTCCTGTAAAGTTTTGTTTTTGGACAGTGTGCGTCCTAAGTTGATGTGGACAGTGTGAGTTCCATATCCGCGAGCCTAAAACTGGTGCATAGGTTTAAGGGCCTCGTGATTGAGCATTCGGACTGTGTGTCCTGTGTTGAGATTAAAAGATTTGGACTGTGGGTCCTGTATTTGTTTTAAGCGAAAAGTCTTAATTAAAAGAATTAAGCATGGTCGTTAAGCTTTGTGCTTCGACAAGGAAATACTATTATGACAAAGAAAACAAAACTAGAATAAAAGTTTTTCTCATGCATTCAATGGCAATTGTGTCATGTAAATGGGCATTGAATCCAGAGTGGATCAATGTATATGGCAGACGTGTCAGGAGATGATGATCATTGAGTTCGGAGTGGATCAATGTATCTTTTATGGACTATGTTCCATTTGAATATTGGGCCTCTATATGTGTGAGCCAATATATATAGGACGATGTGTCCAAATTTATAGGATGTCGCGTCCAACTTTATGCGTTAACTATTGCAATCTGTGTGACGCAATAGGTTATGGACAATAAATTCCATAATTCGCAGTGACCATTGTGCCTCTATACATGTGTGAGACAATGAGTCAAACTTTGATTAATAACCCTGGTGAAACTGTGTGAGACCAGTGTGTTATGTGATTTTCTTGGGCATTGTTTTGTTCGTTTTTACAATGCGCCATGTGCGAGCCTGATCAGCTTGAAACGAAACAGAAAGTTGTGGGATCTCCGGAGATTAGGTATCAAAATAGAGTTGAATATTGAAGTGTCATGCATTCTTTTTATAAAACTGATTGTTCGGGTTTGAGACCCTTTGATATAACACTGTTATGTTATGTATATGCATGATTTAAAATGCTTATATGATTATGTGATGTATGTATCATGTGTATGGTTGTTGTGTGATATATCCATTTGTCGGTATCTCACCCTTACAAACATTTTAAGATTCTTCTAGTTCGATATTGTACCCTGGGTACTCTAATACAGATGGTGCAGAGGAGTCTTTCTAAGTCACTCAGAGACTTAGATGTAGTTGCTTGATGAGGTATTACTTGTGGAATAACTTTTAGAACGACCAGCTTATGATTGAGACTTGGATTATTTTGATGGTATGTATGAGTGATGAGCCTCTGTTTGACTGGTTTTATAACTAGTAAAGACCTTGGCTTTGTGCTTATTTTATACCATTTTTACCCAAATTAGACTTGATTGTTCCTAAGTAGTATTTTGAGTCTGTAAATTGTTTTTAAGTTAATTTAGTTGTTTTAGAGTTGAATAATTATTTACTTTTATTTTCTATTTCCAGGTTAATAAAAAGTAATAAATCTGGAGCCGCTCGCCCCGCGAATAATCTCTCGCCCCGCGAGTATTGCAACCATGAAAAAGTCAGAGATGATCACGGCTTGCCCGTGTTGAAGATCACAGCCGTGGCAATTCTGAAGTTGAAGCGTTCGCCCCGCGAGCAATCCTTCGCCTCGCGAGTCTTGGAAGATCAGAAGCCATCACGGTTTGGGCGTGTTGAATGCCACGGGCGTAACAGTTGGAAGCTGAAGAGTTCGCCTCGCGAAGGATGTGCTCGCCTCGCGAGAAGACAAAGAGTTGCAGACCTTTCATGTAATTCGCCTCGCGAGCAGTGATTCGCCTCGCGAGTACTCTGACTCCAGAAACGTGTATATAAGCCTGTTTAGGCAGAAATGAGGAGATAGTCAGAATTAGCCAGTTTTGGTTAGTTTCTGAGCTAATCTTAGTTAGCCTTTTGTTTTCTCTTTTAGTTATGTTTTGTTTTCCTTTTGTAATGGAGAATTAGTCTCCTAGATTAATCTCACGTGATTGGTTCTGTTAAGACTTGAGGTTTACGTAATCTGTTTCATTTCCTTTTCTCTTTTCAATGCCATGCTTTATATTTCTGTTTGCTTAATTCAGGAGTATATTGTGTTGTGTTGGTTTATCTCGGTGATATCATGTTCCTATATATAATCGCGTTTGCTTAATTCGCGTGTGTTCGTTCCGTGTTCGCTTAGTTCACGAAGGGCTTAACCCCGTTTGCTTAATTCGGGAATAGGGATATATATCTGTAGTAGTGGTTCCGCTTGTGAATTGTTGCTACAACCGGGAGGGGATTAGAATTTGCTTAGGGTTGCATGAGCCGATGATAGTTGGGAAACCAAAAGCGATGAGGTTAATCGTTTTAGCTTATTTGGTAACTGCTCTATTTTCTTGTTTTGTTTTCTGTTTTGCTTCTTTATTTTATTTTAATCTCAAAACCCCCATTTCTAACTTTTTCTGTTAATAATAACAACACCTAAAAGAGTCCTTGAGAGACGATCCGAGTTGTCGCTCTATACTACATTATTTTGTAAACGCTCGTTCTTTTTGGCGCGTGGCGACAGCGCGGTCAATGAGTTTGGCTCAGAGAGCCTTTATTTTAAAAGGGAATGTCTATAGCTCGGAGAGCATATCTTTTGAATGAAAATCTAAGCTATTTCTTTTGGTTTTGTAAAGCTTATGGCTATAGCTATTATTTTTATGTATTGATGCCTGGTTGAATTTAGTGTAACTGGAATTCTGGAGTAAAAATGTACATATTTTAACAGGTGTTATTTTACCCTGGGATGTCCAAATTACAGAGGAGACTCTGTCGAATTTTTTTTGTAAAACTACTATCTTGTATTTAAGTATATTCTTTAAATTAAATAGGCTTGCCATACTATGATAGTAAGTTTGTGTGTCGATTAAGGGTTAGGTGTGGAGTCGTGACAAAAAAATTTTATACCCAATTTCAAACACTTATGTACTTATATAAGTTATTTTCCGAAAGCACCAGCAAATTATCTTTTAATTTTTATTTTCGCACGTGTTACGTAGTAATGCCCAAGGGAGGGTGTTACAGAGTGGTATCAGAGCTGGTCGAGTCTTTCGGGATCTTTGGGGAATAGGTCTGTTAAGTTTTTGTTGTGTGGTCTCTGGTTGGTTCTTGTTTGAATTGTTTCTTGTTGAAGCAATGTGTGTTAATGAACAAGTATATGTTTCCTTGATGGTTTTCCAAGGGTTTTATGTCCTGGGAGACCGTAGATCTTGAATGATTACTTGGGTTCGGATATGACATTCGATTATCCTTGCGAATCGTGTCAGACATTCGAAACAAGGTGTTTGTGTATAGGGTTTTTCGGGGAATGTTCCCTTGAAATGTTCTAGGTTTATGGTTAGCAGAGGACATTGATTCTTGATTGATCTAGTTTCTGGATTCGGTCAGATCTCTGTCGCTTTGTGTAGGATGTTGCCTACAATGTTGAAGCGAGTTGGATGACTCGATTCAACTGAAAGATCGGTGGTCTAAATCGTTTGTTAGACTGAGTGTTTTCCTTGTGAAGCACCAATTGTAGTGTGGAGGTTGTGTCACTGTGTAGATTTCTGACAGCTAGGTAAAAGGACGAATTATGGACAAGTATTCTCTGACTTGCGTAGTTGATTTGGTAAATCAATTGCGAGGAGTTGTCATCTACTCAAAGATCGACTTGAAGATGAGGTATTACCAGATTGGAGTGATGACTTATCTAAGATTTTGTGTCGTCAATTCAGTTTATGAAGAAAGATCAACTCTTTGCATGTTTGATCGATTGATTAAGTTGTCCGGGATTGTACCCAATTCAAGGTGGTCATACTAAGCTTGGCTAGAAGGTCGTGTATGTTGGTTGGAACCAAGACGAATCGAGAGGATTTTCGATCTTGGGTGAGTGTTTCTTGATTGAGGAACTCTTCATTGTACTCTTTGATTCTCTTGTGTTTGTCAGTTGACAATTATTTCTCGAATCCTGTTATTGTATTAGATAATCACAATGGTGAAATTGGTATGTGTCAGACATATTTTCTGATTTTAATTTCTTTGTCTGTCGGGACTCATGAATTAGTTATGCTGATTCATAAATTTCCAGTTATACATTTCTTTGTTTGTGAGAAGTCATACTCACACTTCAAAATGATCCTCGATGTATTAGACATTTGAGTGAATTGGTTTAAAGGAATTCATTGGTCTGGATACTTTCACATTTCGTGGAGAGAAGTGGTTATGACTATTTCTTGAGTTATAACACAGATAACTTCGTGATAGCAGAAGTTTCTTGGTGAAACTTAGTTTCGTCACTTCTATTTTTGATAGAGGTTAAAGTCATCATTTTGTAAATTCTTTGTATGAAGAATAAGAATTAATCCTCTTGGGATTAGACATTATTCACCCATTGATTCTTTGAATCCGTTGGAAGATTCTTGTGGAAGAATGAACTTTATTAGATTCATGTTTGTAAATGTGTATTGATCATGCATTTTTACACCCACGAACCTGATGTAATGATCTTTTTCCATACTGGATGTTCCGATATCCTTCAAATTAATGAAATTCTTTTCTATGCTTATGTGAAAGTGAAATCCAAAAAAATTTCTTTTCTTGAGAAATTCTTTTATGATCACTAAGGTCATGTCTTATTGTCGTTCGAAAGTGCTTGTTGTCATTGATCATCTTAATTCTACGTATTTTTCAAATGTTGTCGATGTGTGACCTATCTCATCAGTCGTGAGATGGATATCTCCACATCAAGATGTACAATTGAGACATTCCTTATTGAGATGTTGGCATTCCTTCAATCTTTGTTATGAGTTTTCTGAAGACTTGCATGAGTCTTGTTTGAATTCAAGTGATCGTTGATCGACTGGTGAAGTTTACATCTTCTTACGAGTTAAGATCCACTATGCAGTGTTAGTAAACCAAATAATGTATCAGAAGATTGTTCAGACTTCGTGAAGTATCTTCAAGTATTGTTTCAGATGAAAAACGGAAGTTATCAACGTGTGTTGGTTATTTTTACTTTAAGTGTGGAAGGCTAAGTTGAGACTAAATCCAGCTGATCATCCTCCGTGGGATGGATAAGGAATGAGGTGACCTATCTTTAGCAGGTTAGTTGGGAGATAGTGTGGTATCTAATTTTTGTCATCTCTATGGTAGGACGAACCAGAGTTGGTAGGAGTTTTGTTAATGTATAAGATGTGAATGGTATTATGAGAACCCTTAAGTTCAATATTTTTGAGTGAGATGATTACAATGGATTTTATCATGATCAAGGTAGATATATCATTAAAGGAATTTAGAGTAGTGATCAATATTTATGGTTAATATTGACTTAGTGAGTCTGAGGGTTAACGGAAAAATATATATAGGGTAGTTTTCCTTAAGCTGAACGGAAATAGTAAAGAGGAGTTCTTGAGTGAAACTAAGTTGTTAGAAAAGTTTAAGAATTATGATTTTGGATAATTGAAATTGAAGTGATTCCTTTTTGGTTGTAGTTGCATGGAGAAATGTAATCGTATTCTTTAAGATTGAAATGAATGATTATGATATAATTTTGAGTTGAAGGTTGGTGTATGATGGGGTAAAAAGTTAGTGTGGAACTTGATGTTCATTGTGAGTATAAGGTGTTGAAGAAGTTTTGCTAGTAGACAAATTTGGAGGCAAGAAGTGATTAAGTTTTGATTATGTCTTTCGAGTGTAATAAGCTATGGCGAAATGTTTATAATCTTTGAGGTCTTATTCTGGTAAATATGTGATTGATGATCCATAATGGAAACTAGATATTTTAAATCCAAGATTTCCATTAGGGAGTGTCCACCTGGATTTCTTGGCTTTATTTTGGTACAACTCTTAAGGGTAATGGCCTTAGAGAAACTCTGTTTTATAATATCTTTTCTCGGCTGTAAAGATATAAGATAAGGGAAGATATGATACAAGCACTTCCTTGCATAAGTGATAGAGTTATGTCTTCAGATGGAGGCATTGTTAGGAGTTGTGTATTTTCCTTGGACAATAGGGTAAAGGTGCATATGAAATTTCTTAAATCAGGGATACTAATGGGGATTGAGAATTAAATTGAAAATGAGAGGCAAATGAAGGATATGAAATCGAAGTAGGCAAAAGATTCGAGAGGAATTAAGAAGAGAATGGACTATGTTGGATGTGCAACTCAGGAATGTTATGACGTTTTAATTGAAGACTTGAAAAGTGTGAATTTGATATGACTAGAAGAGTAGACTGAGACACCCCGCTGTGCCCCTTTGTGACATTTTAGTTTAAAACCACAATTATTAGTTCCTTAAGCGCGCGTTTAGCGTTAGACATTTTCACAAATCATTTTCGAAATGTCCCCTTTAAAAATCGGAGATTTGTATGACGTCGGAAAACACCTGATAGACAGTTTTATAACTTCAAAATTTAATCCAACCATAAATGGTCTCTGGTCTTACATCAACTGCCAGGAGCGGAAGAATAAATACACAAACTCCAGTCAAGATAAAGACTTAGGAGATAAATAGATACAGTAATCCCAAATTGGTTTTTCATGAACATACACAGTTTTCATTTATAACATAAAATATTCGCAAGATTATAATATATAAATACTCCAAATTTATCTATTACATTATCAAAACACTGTTGAGGGTATCCTCTCGGTAGGAGCCCTCACAGGCATAGACTTAGACAAAAATACTAAACAACTTAAAACATCTAAAACGTCTCACAAGACGCACTGGCCATATACTATCTGGACCCTAATCACCATGGGTCAAGACTCGAGCTCTGGCATCCGACTCATAGGGAATCCCGTCCAATCTCTCATCATTAAGTTTGTCCACCAGGTCTTCTAGTACGATTTCATCATAAAACAAAATACAACATGCAGAAAGATGCAGGGGATAAGAAACAGTTCTACCATCAAAAATGGAAAAGAGTCATAGTAAACTATACAGTAATTATCACAGACACAACATCAGTCAATTCATCCATCTTCCATAAAATTCTTATATTCATCCTACCCTCACTCCTACAACTAAAACTCGATACTGAACATGGCTATGGTTTCCTCATCATAGTTATGGTTATTGGTCAATAGTCCAAGCAACACGTCCCATTCCCGGTGCACATCCTTGGTCATGGTGAGAATGCTCATGCAAAGCAATGACACTATAGCAGCACAATTATCCTGGTGCACACCTTCACCATGGTAAGAACGCTCACGCAAAGCATGACACTACAGCTGCACGATGATCCCGGCGCACACCTCATCCACTCAGAGGTGCTCATGCAAAGCATGACACTCGTAGCTGCATAATAAAGTTTGTCAATCGTCCAAGTGACACGTCCCATTCCCGGTGCACATCCTTAGTCATGGTGAGAATGCTCATACAAAGCAATGACACTATAGCTGCACAATAAACCCGGTGCACACCCCGGACCGTGGGTGCTCATGCAAAGCAATGACACTATAGCTGCACGATTATCCCGGTGCACACCTTCACCATGGTAAGAACGCTCACGCAAAGCGTGACACTACAGCTGCACGAGGATACCGATGAACACCTCATCCACTCAGAGGTGCTCATGCAAAGCAATGACACTCGTAGCTGCACAAGTTAAGTTTACCCATTGTCCAAGCGACACGTCCTATTCCCGGTGCACATCCTTAGTCATTATGAGAATGCTCATGCAAAGCAATGACACTATAGCTGCACAATAAACCCGGTGCACACCCCGGACCGTGGGTGCTCATGCAAAGCAATGACACTATAGCTGCACGATTATCCCGGTGCACACTTTCACCATGGTAAGAACGCTCTTGCAAAGCGTGACACTACAGCTGCACGATGATCCCGGTGCACACCTCATCCACTCACAGAGGTGCTCATGCAAAGCATGACACTCGTAGCTGCACAGTAAAGTTTACCCTTTGGACGGTCCCACAAGGACTTCGGGTCTTGTATGTGTCCCACATACGGTTATAGAAACAACACAACTTATGAACCTCGCAGACTCCTATGGTCATAACCTAGTGCCTTAACTTCTCATCAAGACCTCAACACATGCTCTATGTAACAACACCTCTTTAACATATTTCATGTAGGTTAGGCACCTCTAAAAATCATCATGATCCTCACGCCCAAAACAACTCATCTCTTAGACCACATATATATCTTCGCTTAATCCACTAAGCATAAAGTAAATACCACACAGATCATACATAACATCAAGTCAATCAAAGATATTTCAAAACATCAACATAGCACTAAATCAGTACAACAAAGGTAATAAAACTCAAATCAACCATCAACAGTATAAACATCAACCTAATATCGATCAACCTACAATCCCCGAATCACCATGGATGTTTTATAAAAGTAATTTAAAGCGATTCTGGTCTTGTCGATTATTCGACTTCTAGTAGGGTTTAGGTCGCCCTACATAATTACGACATAATTTACTACTTATCGATTCCGACGATAGGTTGATTCTTTCCCCCACCTTTTAATGCGTTCGGAGGTTTTTCTGGAACTTCACGGTCATGCAATCAGCTCCAATGAGTTCCCAAAAAGGGAATTCATACTTCTCCAAAGCAAGCAAGAACATGAAAAAAAACATCCCAGAGAGACGATCCAAGCATTGAAACAACCAGACAAAATACTGAATTAATTTCTCAACAATCAAAATATAAATATAATTCAATAATATATTTAATTTCTCAAAAACTCGTTGATTTAAATCAAAAACAGATTTGGGGTTTTTAGGCTCAAGGTTAAAATTGAGAAAAATCAGTTTAACAAGAGATTGACAAAAAATGATTTAGGGAGACACTTAATCATGCTCCCAATTTCAGAAAACACCAATTAATTTCAGATTTTGAGAATTAAAATCAAAACCTAGGGTTAAGGTTTGAAAATCAATTTGGGGGTTTTGAATCTGAGCAAAGGAAGTGAGAAAACCACTTACCCAAGGAAGAAGATGAAGTTGTGGTGGCTACCAGGACCTCCAGCGTGGCGGCTGTGGCAGCAACCACGGTGGAGAACGGCGGCGGACAGCTCCTACCACCGTGGCTAGCACGATTTCGTGCTACAGGAACAACCGAGACACGATCTGGACAAAGACGCAAACCAAGCGTGGTGTCGTGGCGTCGGAGCTCCGACGGGCGGTGGTTACGGTGGTTCCTAACCAGAAGGATGGGTTTTTGTGTGACCCACACAAGGAAGAAGGAGGAGATCCAAACAGAGGCATCAAGGGACCATTTCGATGGCTGGAATGGAGGCCCCGTAGTGCGCATCCGGCAGTGGGGCTCGCGGTGTCGGACGGCAGCGACCCGGAACACAGTGACGGCGAAATCGGTCCAAACACATGGGAGAAGCTGGGTCGCGACGGTGGTCGTCTCCCTGCTCCAGGTAACGATCCGGCGGCACTCAGGCCGGTGATGGACGGAGCGGAGCTGTGAGCTAGGAAGGAGGAAGAGAGAGATGATGTGAGGAGGAGGAAGAAGAAGATGGAGTCAAGAGGGAGAAGAAGCAGAGAAAGAAAAGAAGAAAAAGACAGAAAGAGAGAGAGTTACGGGTCATTAAGGGGGAGAGGAAAGAGAATTTCTGATTTTTGTACTAGTGGGTACAAAATGAGTGATCAATATTAAGCCTAAAATAAACATGTTTTTACTTTTTGGAATCTGAAAATAAATATTGATAAATATAAGATTTCGAAATTCAAATTAGAGTAAAGATTAATAGTTGGACTGATCAACTAAGAAAATACTCGGTCCAAAATTTAATCTCCGATTAAGGTCAAACCAGTTTATTTTCAACTCTAAAATTAAATTGAATGAAAATATGAAAATTCTTTTCTCTTAAACATATTATTTAAAATATTTTTCTGTACTGGTAGTAATAGTGACAATAATGTAACTTATTGTCTAGTAAGTGTGCATTCACTGAAATAAGTCAGTGCTAACGCACCCAATAAAATAATTTGAAGAGAGTAATTTAATTACTCAAACTAAACCACATAACAAAATTAACATAAACATCCAAATAAAATAATTAACCATAGGTGTAATTATATTTTAACCGGTTAAACAGCATAACTAAAAACGGGCTGTTACATTACTACCCCTCTTAGAAAAAAATTCCGTCCTCGGAATTTCATGACTCAAAACGGGGTAAAAACTTGCACACGTGTCTTAATCTAAAGACCCTATATCGTATTTCTCATCGCTGTCTTTCCCTTCAGTGACAGTGGTAACCTCGTAACACAATTTATTCCTATATCATTCTATTTATCCTCGAGACTTTGCACTACCGCTTATCCCCACTACCTTCGATATTTCACCTTAGCTTATTACACTCAAAGACACAATCAAATCTTAATCACTTCTTGCCTCAAAATTTGTCTGCTAGAAAAACTCCTTCAACACCTTATCCTCACAACGAACATCAAGTTCAACACTAACTTTACACCATCATACATCAACCTTCAACTCAAAGTATACAATTGTTGTCTTAGTTTCCTTTGAACATATTCCACCACTCCAAATTATATCATAGTCATTCATTTCAATCTTAAAGAATACGATTACATTCATCCATGCAACTTCAACCAAAAATGAATCACTTCAGTTTGAATTATCCACAATCATAATTCTTAAACTTTTCTAACAACTTAGTTTCACTCAAGAACTCCTCTTTACTATTTCCGTTCAGCTTAAGGAAACTACCCTACATATTCTTCCGTTAATCCTCGGACTCACTAAGTCAACATTAACCATAAACGTTGATCACTACTCTAAATTCCTTTAATGATATATCTGCCTCGATCAAAATTTGATCCTTCGATCTATAGTAATTTGTCATACTTGCTGATATTACTCTTAATCTTACCATTCATAACTACGCCTCAACAAAATTCCTACCACTGCATGTCCCATAGTTTTCAATGTCTCTAATTCATCATAAGTCTTAACAAAAACAATTTAGAATTATCGCACTCAAGGGAAATCTGAATTTATCCCACGTATTGCCTGATCAAGTCTTTATTCCAATCCTCAAGGCATGATCAACAATGACAAAGTCAACATAAGTAAGTCCCTTAGTTTAATAATCTACCTTTCTGTCCAAACACTAACTTAGTGACCAAAATTTAACATAAAAAAAAATGTTTCCTTAATCCACATCTTAACTTCAATATCTCAAAATATATGCAACAAAACTATCATTATAATTCAACTATTGATCATCAAACCTTATAACTACAATTCTCTATTCAATTATCGCACACCAAAACTTTACAAAAAGAAATGTGAAGGCTTACATCTTATTTGAAATATAAAACATGACTCTAAGCCATTAACTACATTAACTGCCATATTAAACCAAACAAAATATATTCCATAACAATTAAGATTTTACTAGAAGCTCAAACTCATCATTTTAACAAGAATACCATGCCTAGGTACAACATCCCTTCTCAAATCCGAGATCACCATAATATTACTCATCTAAAGTATCGTCATTCCGCTCTTAGTCCTCCTTTAATAATAACAAGTCCCCACTCACAAATTAAATCCTTAGATATGAACTTGATACGTACTAGCACTTACCTACATATCCTTCCTTTAGAATCACCTTCATCATTAATAACAATCTTCTGCAAATATCATATCCTAGTAATGTACCTAAATACTAGCACACTATTTCCATATCTACCGTGCTTCTTTATATCAAAATCTTAACATCCTCTCTTAGTTTGAACTACTACTAATTGTCATGTGTCCACACAACATTTCCAAATAACTTCGATTTAACCATATATATCATTTCTATATACTCAAACTTCTTCATTATGTTTCCAAATCATTTCAAATCCCCCTAAATTTACCTTATAACCTTGTGTCTCAAACCAAGTTCGAGTTAATACTATTCTCATAAATCAAATATCACTTTAAAGAATAATCCCATCACAAGCTAAGGTTTACACTTTATCTTAATAAACTCCAATAACATCAAAGTGATTAGAAACTAATTTTATTCTCAACATAAAGACTTAAATACTAATCATGTACAAGCCACACTCAAATCAACACCTCTTATAAACACCATATGCTTAAACCTCATTTTCTTTAAACAAACTTATCATCATCATAAACATCATTAGAAAATAAGGTTATATTCACATCCAAGTATTAGTTTCATAAACTTGAGTCTAATTCCTTTCTCATCGTTAAACACTAGATTCGGGACCAAGTATCCAACTTATAAGCTTAGATTTCCAATCAAATCCACAACTACAACCATCATCTCAACCATAAAAGGCTACAAGGCTTCAACTAATTCAATCCTATACTAATTAAGACCCAAACTAATTTTGTTGTCTCTTTATCATCTTCAACAACTACCCACATTATCCAAATATATCTAGTACTTAAAATAAATTCCCGTAATAACAATTTCTTCCTACCACTAATTGTTCACTATACCTTATGAACACGAATTAATTATTCCAATAAACTCATTGTCTAACACTTATTTCAAATCTTACTTTCTAACTTTCAAGGCATAATCAACCATGATACTCTCTTTTATACAACAACTTACCCAAGTAACTTATCCCAAAAATATCGTGTTTATCATGAGTAAGAATATTAATCATTTCAATTCCCTACTCTACTTAGGAACTTAAAAGAGACGAAGCTACGAACTTTCTACCCAATTTCTATGCTCAATATCCGATGTGGACTCAACTAGACACGGCCAGTAACAACACCCTAACTTTTAGCAGTCCGATCAGAATCAAACGGCTCTGATACCAAATGAGACACCCCGCTGTGCCCCTTTGTGACATTTTAGTTTAAAACCACAATTATTAGTTCCTTAAGCGCGCGTTTAGCGTTAGAGATTTTCACAAATCATTTTCGAAATGACCCCTTTAAAAATCGGAGATTTATATGACGTCGGAAAACACCTGATAGACAGTTTTATAACTTCAAAATTTAATCCAACCATAAATGGTCTCTGGTCTTACATCAACTGCCAGGAGCGGAAGAATAAATACACAAACTCCAGTCAAGATAAAGACTTAGGAGATAAATAGATACAGTAATCCCAAATTGGTTTTTCATGAACACACACAGTTTTCATTTATAACATAAAATATTCGCAAGATTATAATATATAAATACTCCAAATTTATCTATTACATTACCAAAACACTGTTGAGGGTATCCTCTCGGTAGGAGCCCTCACATGCATAGACTTAGATAAAAATATTAAACAACTTAAAACATCTAAAACGTCTCACAAGACGCACTGGCCATATACTATCTGGACCCAAATCACCATGGGTCAAGACTCGAGCTCTGGCATCCGACTCATAGGGAATCCCGTCCAATCCCTCATCATTAAGTTTGTCCACCAGGTCTTCTAGTACGATTTCATCAAAAAACAAAATACAACATGCAGAAAGATGCAGGGGATAAGAAACAGTTCTACCATCAAAAACGGAAAAGAGTCATAGTAAACTATACAGTAATTATCACACACAACATCAGTCAATTCATCCATCTTCCATAAAATTCTTATATTCATCCTACCCTCACTCCTACAACTAAAACTCGATACTGAACATGGCTATGGTTTCCTCATCATAGTTATGGTTATCGGTCAATAGTCCAAGCAACACGTCCCATTCCCGGTGCACATCCTTGGTCATGGTGAGAATGCTCATGCAAAGCAATGACACTATAGCTGCACAATTATCCCGGTGCACACCTTCACCATGGTAAGAACGCTCACGCAAAGCGTGACACTACAGCTGCACGATGATCCCGGTGCACACCTCATCCACTCAGAGGTGCTCATGCAAAGCATGACACTCGTAGCTGCATAATAAAGTTTGTCAATCGTCCAAGTGACACGTCCCATTCCCGGTGCACATCCTTAGTCATGGTGAGAATGCTCATGCAAAGCAATGACACTATAGCTGCACAATAAACCCGGTGCACACCCCGAACCGTGGGTGCTCATGCAAAGCAATGACACTATAGCTGCACGATTATCCCGATGCACACCTTCACCATGGTAAGAACGCTCACGCAAAGCGTGACACTACAGCTGCACGATGATCCCGATGCACACCTCATCCACTTAGAGATGCTCATGCAAAGAAATGACACTCATAGCTGCACAAGTTAAGTTTACCCATTGTCCAAGAGACACGTCCTATTCCCGGTGCACATCCTTAGTCATGATGAGAATGGTCATGCAAAGCAATGACACTATAGCTGCACAATAAACCCGGTGCACACCCCGGACCGTGGGTGCTCATGCAAAGCAATGACACTATAGCTGCACGATTATCCCGGAGCACACTTTCACCATGGTAAGAACGCTCATGCAAAGCGTGACACTACAGCTGCACGATGATCCCGGTGCACACCTCATCCACTCACAGAGGTGCTCATGCAAAGCATGACACTCGTAGCTGCACAGTAAAGTTTACCCTTTGGACGGTCCCACAAGGACTTCGGGTCTTGTATGTGTCCCACATACGGTTATAGAAACAACACAACTTATGAACCTCGCAGACTCCTATGGTCATAACCTAGTTCCTTAACTTCTCATCAAGACCTCAACACATGCTCTATGTAACAACACCTCTTTAACATATTTCATGTAGGTTAGGCACCTCTAAAAATCATCATGATCCTCACGCCCAAAACAACTCATCTCTTAGACCACATATATATCTTCGCTTAATCCACTAAGCATAAAGTAAATACCACATAGATCATACATAACATCAAGTCAATCAAAGATATTTCAAAACATCAACATAGCACTAAATCAGTTCAACAAAGGTAATAAAACTCAAATCAACCATCAACAGTATAAACATCAACCTAATATCGATCAACCTACAATCCCCGAATCACCATGGATGTTTTATAAAAGTAATTTAAAACGATTCTGGTCTTGTCGATTATTCGACTTCTAGTAGGGTTTAGGTCGCCCTACATAATTACGACATAATTTACTACTTATCGATTCCGACGATAGGTTGATTCTTTCCCCCACCTTTTAATGCGTTCGGAGGTTTTTCTGGAACTTCACAGTCATGCAATCAGCTCCAATGAGTTCCCAAAAAGGGAATTCATACTTCTCCAAAGCAAGCAAGAACATGAAAAAAAACATACCAGAGAGACGATCCAAGCATTGAAACAACCAGACAAAATACTGAATTAATTTCTCAACAATCAAAATATAAATATAATTCAATAATATATTTAATTTCTCAAAAACTCGTTGATTTAAATCAAAAACAGATTTGGGGTTTTTAGGCTCAAGGTTAAAATTGAGAAAAATCAGTTTAACAAGAGATTGACAAAAAATGATTTAGGGAGACACTTAATCATGCTCCCAATTTCAGAAAACACCAATTAATTTCAGATTTTGAGAATTAAAATCAAAACCTAGGGTTAAGGTTTGAAAATCAATTTGGGGGTTTTGAATCTGAGCAAAGGAAGTGAGAAAACCACTTACCCAAGGAAGAAGATGAAGTTATGGTGGCTACCAGGACCTCCGGCGTGGCGGCTGCGGCAGCAACCACGGTGGAGAACGGCGGCGGACAGCTCCTACCGCGGTGGCTAGCGCGATTTCGCGCTACAGGAACAACCGAGACACGATCTGGACAAAGACGCAAACCAAGCATGGTGTCGCGGTGTCGGAGCTCCGACGGGCGGTGGTTACAGCGGTTCCTAACCAGAAGGATGGGTTTTTGTGTGACCCACACAAGGAAGAAGGAGGAGATCCAAACAGAGGCATCAATGGACCATTTCGATGGCTGGAATGGAGGCCCCGCAGTGCGCATCCGGCAGTGGGGCTCGCGGTGTCGGACGGCAGCGACCCGGAACACAGTGACGGCGAAATCGGTCCAAACACATGGGAGAAGCTGGGTCGCGACGGTGGTCGTCTCCCTGCTCCAGGTAACGATCCGGCGGCACTCAGGCCGGTGATGGACGGAGCGGAGCTGTGAGCTAGGAAGGAGAAAGAGAGAGATGATGTGAGGAGGAGGAAGAAGAAGATGGAGTCAAGAGGGAGAAGAAGCAGAGAAAGAAAAGAAGAAAAAGAGAGAAAGAGAGAGAGTTGCGGGTCATTAAGGGGGAGAGGAAAGAGAATTTCTGATTTTTGTACTAGTGGGTACAAAATGAGTGATAAATATTAAGCCTAAAATAAACATGTTTTTACTTTTTGGAATCTGAAAATAAATATTGATAAATATAAGATTTCGAAATTCAAATTAGAGTAAAGATTAATAGTTGGACTGATCAACTAAGAAAATACTCGGTCCAAAATTTAATCTCCGATTAAGGTCAAAGCAGTTTATTTTCAACTCTAAAATTAAATTGAATGAAAATATGAAAATGCTTTTCTCTTAAACATATTATTTAAAATATTTTTCTGTACTGGTAGTAATAGTGACAATAATGTAACTTATTGTCTAGTAAGTGTGCATTCACTGAAATAAGTCAGTGCTAACGCACCCAATAAAATAATTTGAAGAGAGTAATTTAATTACTCAAACTAAACCACATAACAAAATTAACATAAACATCCAAATAAAATAATTAACCATAGGTGTAATTATATTTTAACCGGTTAAACAGCGTAACTAAAAACGGGCTGTTACATAGACTAAACCAAATGGACTAAGACTATGATTGCATTTCTGGAGTAGAAGGTTAATTGATGTTATGGTAAAGATAATGTTGATTTTGATGTTAGCTGTGAAAGTTGGATATTGGAGAAAGTCTTTCTAATGGATCTATATTGAGAAGTGAAGAGATTAAGCATTGATTTTGTTCTTTAAAATGTAATAGACTAAGGTGAAATATCGAAGGTAATGGGGATAATGCGGTAGTGAAAAGTCTCGAGGATAAATAAAATGGCATAAGAATTGATCCTGTTATAGTGTTATAGATGAAAGGAATGAAGCAATGAGAATACAAAGCAAAATTTTAGAGTTAAGGTATGATTACAACATCCTGTTTAGTTTTAAGCTACGAAATTTCGAGGACGAATTTTTTTTTAAGAGGGGTAGTAATGTAACACCCTAGTTTTTACACCTAGGATTAATTATTTTATTTGGATGTTTATGTTTATTATGTTAGGTGGTTTAGTTTGAGTAATTAAATTACTCTCTTCAAATTATTTTATTAGGTGCGTTAGCACTGACTTATTTCAGTGAATGCACGTTTACTAGACAATAATTTACGTTATTGTCACTATTATACCAGTACAGAAAAATATTTTAAATAATGTAAATAAGAGAAAAGCATTTTCATATTCTTATCCTATTTAATTTTAGAGTTAAAAATATTTTGGTTTGACATTTATCGGAGATTAAATTTTGGACTGAGTATTTTCTTAGTGGATCAGTTCAACTATTAATCTTTACTCTAACTTGAATTTCGAAAACATATCCTTATCAATCTTTATTTTTAGATTCTAAAAAGTAAAAACATATTTATTTTAGGCCTAATATTTATCACTCATTTTGTACCTATCACTAAGTAATTTGTTTAAAAACCCATTTTCTCTCTTTTCTCTATCTTTTTCTCGACGCTACCTCTCTCTTTCTCCCTTTTCTTCTCTGCTTCTTCTCTTTCTTTCTTTCTTCTTCTTTCTTTTTCTCTTCTTCCTCTTAACTCCATCTCCTTCTTCCTCCTTCCTCTCACCATGGCAGCGCCGCTTGGGAGCTAGCCGGAACCGCGACAACCACCTCAGCACAGCTGCGCCTGCCGCCTCAGTCCGGCCGCGACCACGCCGTGCGACCCATATGTCCGGTCCGCCGTCGCGCGATCGTCTCCACCGCGGTAAGTCCGATCAGCCGCCTTCCATGGTGGTTTTGAACCCAACTCGTTGGTTAAGTTTCTCTCTTTTCTTTTATGCTCTCTTTCAACTCTGTTGCTCTTGTTCACTGTAGAACCGCCACTGCCACCTCGCCGGAATCGCGTCCGCCGCCGTAAGGAGCACCACAGCACCACCTTCAAGTTATCTCCAAGCTTGGGTGAGTTAAAATCCTCTTTTGTGTCTCAGATTCAAAACCCCAAAATCTGATTTTTGAAACCCTAACCCTAACCCTTTGATTTCATATTTTAATTTTGAAATTTAAGGTTGTTTTATGAGATTGGGACTGTGAGTTTGTGTTTCCCTAAACCAATTTCATTATTCTGAGTTTCCCCTAAATTTTAATAAGGAGCCCTAAGCCCCCAATTTAATTTTATTTGAATTTGGGTATGTTTTTGTGAAATTAATTATGATTTAGTGTAATTAGGACTCTTAATGGATGATTTCCAAAGTTCTTTTTCAAGATCTTTTAATCAAAACAAAGTTTCCTAAAAGGGTATTAGGAAGCGTGAGTTTCAAACATGATTTTCTTTAAAAATAACCTTGTTTGGTAATTAGATTAAGTGTTTAGATCAAGTTAGAATGTGTGTTTGATCATGTGTAATTGATTTCCTGATTTTTGTTGTTGCGCGTTATTGGATTTACTCGCTGAGACGATTGGACACGGCTATTCTTGCTTGATGGAGTAGATATGAGCTAACGTGAGCCTTAGGACGAGGATCCTTTACTTGTCTTCAAAGGTAAGGGGAGTTACCTAGGGATATTCAATAACCATATGCATGTGTGTATGTGTGTAATTGAGTGCTGTGAATATTATTGTGATGTTTAGCCAATACTTGAATAACTTGTTTATTTGAACCATTGTGGTTATTACTTGGAGTTGAACATTTGTTGCTTTAAAGTGGTATGAATTATATATATGTGATTAACTGTGATATATATGAATTATATATACATGATTAACTGTGATATTATTACTGTTGATTGAAGTTTGAAAAGCCAGACTTGAGTCTGTGCCCAATAATGATAAGGATTAAAAGCCTTAATAAACCTTGAATAGAACTTTGAAAGTTTTGGGTTCACTTATAAAAGTTCTTTGTTTAAAGTGTTTACTTCAGAAGAATAAGACCCTTGTTTTTAGGAAAATTTTAAAGTGATTTTGAGTTGAAGGAAACTATATTTTTATGATCAAAAGTTTTGTACAAGAGAAAACCTTTTCGAACGGTGTGCTTTATGAAGGAAAGACCCTTTGAAAATATTTATTATGAAGGAAAGACCTTTTGAAAATATTTAACTTTATTCCATCAATGAATTTCAAATACAAATGAATTTCCTAGATGTTTTAGAAAAGATTTTGCAAAGGAAAAGGATTTTCTCCCAAATAATTTTGGAAACATTCCGGTTACTTGGATAAGTGACCGAGGTTTTGTTTTGGTCTTGATTTTCACTGAGCGAAATGTTTTACAAGCCGATAAATTTGCCTAGAAACCGAGACGTCGGGGTTCTAGTGTTGTATGGACACGTAGATCAAGGATCTGTGTCAGGGGACAGAGTGTCATGTAAAGTTTTGTTTTTGGACAGTGTGTGTCCTAAGTTGATGTGGACAGTGTGAGTTCCATATCCGCGAGCCTAAAACTGGTGCACCGGTTTAAGGGCCTCGTGATTGAGCATTCGGACTGTGTGTCCTGTGTTGAGATAAAAAGATTTGGACTGTGGGTCCTGTATTTGTTTTAAGTGAAAAGTCTTAATTAAAAGAATTAAGCATGGTCGTTAAGCTTTGTGATTCGACAAGGAAATACTATTATGACAAAGAAAACAAAACGAGAATAAAAGTTTTTCTCATGCATTCAATGGCAATTGTGTCATGTAAATGGGCATTGAATCCAGAGTGGATCAATGTATATGGCAGACGTGTCAGGAGATGATGATCATTGAGTTCCGGAGTGGATCAATGTATCTTTTATGGACTGTGTTCCATTTGAATATTGGGCCTCTATATGTGTGAGCCAATATATATAGGACGGTGTCTCCAAATTTATAGGACTGTGCGTCCAACTTTATGTGTTAACTATTGCAATCTGTATGACGCAATAGGTTATGGACAATAAATTCCATAATTCGCAGTGACCATTGTGCCTCTGTACATGTGTGAGACAATGAGTCAAACTTTGATTAATAACCCTGGTGAAACTGTGTGAGACCAGTGTGTTATGTGATTTTCTTGGGCATTGTTTTGTTCGTTTTTACAATGCGCCATGTGCGAGCCTGATCAGCTTGAAACGAAACAGAAAGTTGTGGGATCTCCGGAGATTAGGTATCAAAATAGAGTTGAATATTGAAGTGTCATGCATTCTTTTTATAAAACTGATTGTTCGGGTTTGAGACCCTTTGATATAACACTGTTATGTTATGTATATGCATGATTTAAAATGCTTATATGATTATGTGATGTATGTATCATGTGTATGGTTGTTGTGTGATATATCCATTTGTCGGTATCTCACCCTTACAAACATTTCATGATTCTTCTAGTTCGATATTGTACCCTGGGTACTCTAATACAGATGGTGCAGAGGAGTCTTTCTAAGTCACTCAGAGACTTAGATGTAGTTGCTTGATGAGGTATTACTTGTGGAATAACTTTTAGAACGACCAGCTTAGGATTGAGGCTTGGATTATTTTGATGGTATGTATGAGTTTGGCTCAGAGAGCTTTTATTTTAAAAGGGAATGTCTATAGCTCGGAGAGCATATCTTTTGAATGAAAATCTAAGCTATTTCTTTTGGTTTTGTAAAGCTTATGGCTATAGCTATTATTTTTATGTATTGATGCCTGGTTGAATTTAGTGTAACTGGAATTCTGGAGTAAAAATGTAAATATTTTAACAGGTGTTATTTTACCCTGGGATGTCCGAATTACAGAGGAGACTCTGTCGAATTTTTTTTGTAAAACTATTATCTTGTATTTAAGTATATTCTTTAAATTAAATAGGCTTGACATACTATGATAGTAAGTTTGTGTGTCGATTAAGGCTTAGGTGTGGAGTCGTGACAAAAAAATTTTATACCCAATTTCAAACACTTATGTACTTATATAAGTTATTTTCCGAAAGCACCATCAAATTATCTTTTAATTTTTATTTTCGCACGTGTTACGTAGTAATGCCCAAGGGAGGGTGTTACATTATTCAACCACTACAACAAGTTGCACCAGGATAACCTCCTGCACCTATAATATTAGTTCCAGAGAACATTCCGGAGGAGATGGAGGAAGACCCAGAGGAGAATCCGGTGGAAAATCCTGACTATGTTCCTATAGCGGAGAAGAAGTCCGGAGGCTGCTGGAGAGGGGGCTGTTGTATCCTCTCCAGACACATCTTCAGGGGGTGGGGGAGTGTACACTGGGATTCCCAATGGTTTTATATAGTGGTGACCAGCTTAGGATGTAGTTTTAGGAAAAGTGGGAATTTTAGGATAGTCTGAATTAGTCACTCCTGAGAGTCATCTTTTGCGTAGTATTTTCAGACACCCACTATGACTTAGTTGTAAAATTTCTGATGATGTAAAAATCTTTGTGACAAGTGGATCGTGACCTAGTAAGAAAAGGGTCAGTTGTAAAATAGAGAAGTAAATGTGAAATATATATATAGTTGTGTATATTATATTATGAGAGTTTGAATGTATATGCAGAAAAAGAAAAAATTTTATCACTATTTTTAAGAAGAAGTATAGGGAATTAGAAAATGCATCTTATTTTCCGAAGAAAACCAGCAACTTAATATTTTATTTAGTATGATGTTTTGGGTAACGTTACGTAAATGTGATACCTGAAAAGGGGGTGTCGCAAAGGTGGTGCAGCTCCATGGAGACTTGCTTGGCCTAATTAGTTTTTTGTCTAGAAATCCTTTTATTTCCTTTTTGCAATACTCCAAAGTCTCACTATTCATTTGAATTGGTCGAGCTTTGGTAGGTATTTTGCTTTCATGAAAATCTTCTTCATATGGTAGGGATACCATATGAGTTTTTCTTTCCCAAAAGGCATTGGGAACATCTGAACAAACTTCCTTTTCAAAATCCTTTTGTATTTTAATTATCTTTTCTTGTACTGAAGGATCTTGAATTTGTTTTTCAATTTTTGCATATAAGATTTCTTTTTGTAGAAATCCTATTTGGTTTTCTTTTCTTTGAATGATAGTTAAAAAGTTCTTTTCTCCTATATTATCGTTTAGATTATTTAATTCTTTTGCTTTTATTAGGTTTGTGAATTCAAATAGCACTTCTTGATTATCTTTTACTGTTTTTATTCCTTCTTCAGTTAATTGAATTGGATAAAGCTGAGTTAGGAAAGGAGTTCCTAAAATTATCTGCTCTCAAGTATCTTTTACTAAAAGGAATGAGCTATTAAAGCAAATCCCCTTGTTGCAGATACTTGCGTTTTCCAGCTTATAATTTAAAGCAATGAATTGCTTGTGAAAAGATTTTTTAATTTTTAAATTTATTTTTACATGCCATTTCTGTTGCATGGTTTTTATTCTTAAAAAGAAATTTGTTTCTTCATTGTAAAGGGCGTCAAATTCCTTTTCAAGATTATCTTCGTCAAAATGTGTGGAGGAAGAGTTTGAAATAGTGGCCTTAGCCTTTCCCTTCCCCAAGGATTTTTAAAAATTTTGTTGCAAAATTTTGTATTTTTGTGTTAATTCTGCAACTTCAATTTTTAAATTTTTAACTTCTTTATATAAAAAAGGAAGAGTTATTGGTTCTTGAATAAAAGATGTTTCAGGATTCAAAATATTCTGTAAGTTATATCCTGAAAACTCTTTAGTCGTTATTTCTTTCCTTTCTAATTCTTTATATTTTTCTAGCATAGCCAATTTAACTTGTGGATCATCAATTTGACCAACTAGGTCTAATAAGACTCTAGCTTCTTTGGAAATAACGTTAATAGTGAATTTGCAATCACAGTTATCTCCAAGACATCCACAACTTAAACAGCCAACATCAGAATCAGACGAGGTTTCTTGATTCTGGTAAATTATTTCTTGTTCTTCATCAGTAAATGAGCTATCTGATGATTCTGTTTCATAAAGTAAAATTCTGGCAATTTGTTCTTTAATTTCGTCATCCATTTTGAGTTCTTTTATTTTCTGTTTGACTCTACACTTTCTTGCTATATGCCCCGCGCGTCCGCATTTATAGCAAATAATATTTTTATCAAAACCTTTATTAGATGGTTTATTATAAGTTTTATTTTGGGGTTTTAGATAAGGTTTATTTGTTTTTTCCATTTGTGCCCTTTTATTGAATTTTTTATAACTTCTAAATTTTTGTGGCTTAACCCTTCTTTGTTTAGAAGGAGGGGTTAATTTCTCATAACCAAACTATTCATAAAAGTTTCCTAATTCCTTAATATTGGTTTTACTTTCGTATTTCACTTGTCGATGCATTTTTATATCTGTACAAAACTATAAACCTGTTTTGTTAATGATTGAAATTATTCTTCCGTATGTTAAATCTTCTAGAGGGGTTCCTGGGTATTCATTTTTTATTTGAGTTCTTACCTTTTGTGCAAAATTCTTAGGAAGGCCAGAAATAAATCTATCTTTCCAATAAGACTGTCTGCAATCTGTTCTTGTGTAAATTTTTGCTAAAAAGTTATCTTTGTACCATCTGAATTCTCCAAGGGTTGGACAATAAATATTATTTAATATTTCAAGGGACCTATCAGCAAAAACATTTGCGTCCCCTATAAAAGCTTGAGAAATTGCAAAAATTAAAGCTTCTACTTGTTGTTCTATTTGAATTTTTTCTGGTTCACCTTGTTCATTATTTCTTATTTCTTGTTTTACAAACGTAAAAATCATTTGTCTATCTACTTCTCTTAAATTATTATCCCACCATCCTTTTAAACTTCTTGTGAATCCTTGAATTAATAATTTCACTGTACTTAAGGCATTATTTCTTTTTGCCCTATAGGCAGTTGCTGCCATTGACATTTCTTCCAATTTTCTCATTATTTGATGTTCAGAAAATCCATCTATATTCCATTCTACAATGCCTTCTCCGTTATATTGAGATGCTAAATCAAGCATAGTATCTTCAAATTTTATATCTGGTAAAGTAGGTCTATGATAATAATTACGAGAGGTTAGGTAGTTTTTCGAAGTATTTTTTATTTTATTTATTGTATCTATTCCCGTATCGTCAAACTGTTTTTCTAGTTCTGTTATATCTTCATTTTTTATCATATTTACTTTTGATGAAGATATTTTTAATGAAGCTAATCTTTTATTTATTTCATTTAAAAGATCACTACTAGATTCTTTTCCTATTTTGATTTCTTTTATTTCAGAATCTGATAGTTTGTAAGGAGTTATTAATGATTTTTCTAATTTCTTTGAGGTTTCTTCTTTTGAGGGTATTTTGTTATCTTCTGAGGTATTTGCAACTTGATACAAGAGTTGATTGGTGAAATTCAATTGTTGTTGAATATTTTTAATATCAATTTCGAGTGGGTTGTTGAATGATTAAAGTTTTTGTATCTTCTTTCATAGCTTTGAAATGAGATACTGTTATTTCAATATTATCTATGTTTGGAAAAGTTATTTCTTCCAAAGGAGGAATTACAGAAATAACCTCTTTTCTTTTTTCTATTTTCCAAATTCTTTTTGCAGAATTTAAAGTTTTTAGCTCTAAATTTTGAAACAGTGGTTTTCAAACCATGTGAATTAAGGAATGTTGTCATCCTCTACCTCCTCGAGATAAGCATAATTGGCTTCCCTATATTGCTTTATCTCTATTTGAGAAAAAGTGGTGAAAAACCATTTTATCTTACTTTCATTTTCTGGTTTTAAAAACTCTTTTTGAAGTTTTTGTTTATCAATGTAAAATTTTGTAATAACAAAACATTGATTATGAGTTTCAAAACTTTGATTAACTTCAGATTGAGTCGGTGACTCTCTGAGTTACTGGTTGAACTGATTGTGGTGTTTCCACCCTATATTCAGGTTGGGGAATAACAAGATGATCTCTTATTCCTGCTAACCTTAATGAATGAAATGAGTCAATTGATTTTCTTGAATTTTTTGTTTGTTTAGATCCCTCTGGGGTTCTAAACGATCTAGTAGAGTTACTTCTACTAAATGGTGCAAAGTTTATTGAGACATTTCCAGATGCATATTCAACTGGTATTGTCATGTGAGAGGGTTCTGGCTTTTCAGGAGGCAGAATCGCTTGTAAATTCCATTCAAGATTACTAGAGACTTCATTATGATTGAGTCTCTAAGGGGTGACTGCATTTTATTTTTCAAGGTTTACTTGAAGAAGCAAAGTATCTTCTTTCGAAGAAATATTTAATGCTTTTGGAGAAATATTTGTTTTCATGGCTTTGTAATATATCTTGTATATTACTGCCATTGGATAGGAATTTGGGTTCCAATTTCCTTCCTTAATTTTAATATCTAACTTGATGTTATTTTTATTTTTTCCCAAACTTTCTAAAGACATAGTATAGTTTGGAAAATTATTGAAAAAAGTGGGACCATCATGAATATTGGTCTCGATTATTGGGAGCACTTGATCCTCGAACCTAGCAGGTCGAGTATCTCTTAGGCATACACACACAGGTGTATCTATGCCTAATCTATGTAATGGTTTTATTGCAACTTGTATTAATCCAATATGTAAAAATTTATATTTTTGTTTATGTTCCTTTAACGTAGATAAATTCAAGAGGTTTAAACTCTCTTGGGTTTTATCAACTTTAAAGGTGTATTCTGTGGTTTTAATTATAAAATCGGACTTGAACTTATCAATTAACTTTGTTTTGTAAATTTCAGAAACATTTATTGATGGAATACTCCAATTATGTAATTTTTGTTCAATGTCTAGTAGAATTATTTGTTGTTCATTTATTAATAATGAATTAAAATTATAATGCTATCTGGTTGGTTATTTGGTGGACACCAAATATCGGATAGGATAACAGCTTATCATGCTCATATCATATCCTACTCCTATCCTACTCTCTTATTCTATCCACCCCTATCATATCCTGACCACCAAACGAGCCCTGAGTGACTTGTCAATTTCCAATACTAACTAATTCAAAATTCGTAAACATTTTAAATAAAAATAATATAATATAAAGAATTTAATTAACGTATTTAATTCAAATAATAAGAAGAGTTAAATGACAAAAATATACTGCTTTTTGGAGGGAAAAATTACCCCCAGTGACTGCTATTTTTATATATATAAAGATTTCCAAGACTAATTAATTCAAAATTCGTAAACATTTAATTAAAAATAATAAAATATAAAGAATTTAATTAACAAATTTAATTCAAATAATAAGAAGAGTTAAATGACAAAAATACCCTGCTTTTTGGAGGGGGAAATTGTCCCCATTGACTACTACTTTTTTATATATATAAAGATAACTTTTACGGTCTTTATGTGGTCCAATCACAACATGGTAAGTCAATTAATGAACTGACATCATCACCCTATGGGTTGTGCTTTCAGATTTTTGGGAAGGATCAATGTAACTCTTGCCTTTGTTATTTGCCCAAAGGACCGTTTTGCAAAATTAAATCCAAATTAAAAAAATAATTTCAAAACTAAATTGGCCCAATTTAAAAATAAATTTAATACTACAAATTTTAAAAAAAAAAGTTTTAATTTGCCCCAATTAGGTCATTTTTTTCCGATTAGGTCGTGTAGACCAAATTAGGTAATGTTTTCCCAATTACACCAACTTGGCAATATTAACTCAATTGATTTAATTGGGCCTAGTTGAGTTAAGTGGGCCATCATCGTCTAATTGGGCCAACATGACTTAATTGGGCAAAGATGACCTATTTGGGCCACGTTGACTTAATTCGTCAAAGTTTATTAAAGTGGACTGTATGAGATAATCGGGGCAAATTGAGTGAATTGGGCCACGTTGACCTAATCGAGCAAAGATGACATGATCGAGCCAAGCTTAGTAATTCGAGCAAACATGGCATAATTGGGCCAAGTTCAGCTAATTAGGCTAGGATGACTTAATCGAGCAAATATGACCTAATCGGGGCGAGATGACCTAATTGGCTCCAGTTGAGTTAGTCGGGGGAAGTTGTCATCCATTAGAATATATGAGTTATTCGGGGCAAATTGAGTGAATTGGGCCAACATGACCTAATTGGGCCAATATTACTTAATTGGGCCAACATCATCTAATCGGGCAAAGATGACATGATCGAGCCAGGCTGAGTAAATCGATCAAACATGGCATAACTGGGCAAGGTTCATCTAATTGGGTCAAGATGACTTAATCGAGCAAATATGACCTAATCGGACCGAGATGACCAACTTGGCTCCAATTGAGTTGGTCGGGGGAAGTTGTCGTCCATCGGAATATATGAGTTATTCAGGGCAAATTGAGTGAATTGGGCCAACATGACTTAATTGGGGCAGACTGACTTAATTCAGCATAGTTGACCTAATCGGGCCGAGATGAACTAATTTGGCCACGTTGACCTAATCGGGCAAAGATGACATGATCGAGCTAGGTTGAGTAAATCGAGCAAACATGGTATAATTGGGCCAAGTTCAGCTAATTGGGCCAATATGACTTAATCGGGAAAATATGACCTAATCGGGCCGACATGACCAACTTGGCTCCAGTTGAGTTAGTCGGGGGAAGTTGCCATCCATTGGAATATATGAGTTATTCGGGGAAAATTGAGTGAATTGGGCCAACATGACCTAATTGGGCCAGGCTGACTTAATTGGGCAAAGTTGACCTAATTGGGTCGAGATGGACTAATGGGGTCACGTTGACCTAATCGGGCAAAGTTGACTAAAGTGGACCATATGAGATAATCGAGACAAACTGATTAAATCGATCAAAGATGACCTAATTGGGCCAAGATGACTCAATCAGGAAGACATGACTATTCGAGCAACGACAACAATTTGGGCCAAGATGAGTCAGTCGGGGGAAGTTGACTAAATTGGAATGTATGAGTCAATCAGGGCAATTGAGTTAATTTGAGCTATTTATTAATTTTTTTTTAAATTTAATATTTCTTACATTTGTATTTTTTATTTAATTTTTTTTATGACACTCTGCCAACTTGGCAGTTTTTATTGAAACATTGGTTTCAATTAGTTTGTAATTTTTTTTATTGTTTTTAAATTTATTTTTTTTACTACAACTCAATCAACCAACCAACCAACTAGTAACAACTAAACTTAATATTATATAAGTTATTAAATTAATATTCCTTATCAAAAACCATCCACAAAATTATAATTTATTATATTATTACAATTCTTTTTTATATTACTATCAATTACACTTCGTTTTAACTATATTTTAGTTTCTTTTAAACCAACTAATTAATTCTCACATTTTTTAATGGTAACCATGGCTCTCTTAAGTTTACCCACACCATTATATGGACGACCCATTAAGAGACATAGATTAAAGCCCGGTTCTACCAAACAGACCCACTAAAAATATTAAACCCAGGCCCATTAATACCATTTTGTATCATTATTGCCAAAAGATAAAATACTTATCATTTCAGTTACCATCAAAAATTTCAAACCATCCTTCCTTCAACTCATTTCCTTTGCAATATTAATTCCACACAATTCATCGTATACGAAACACAAATCAACACTGGATATGGTTGACCTGAATAATTGTCTAGTCTACATAAAGTCAGACTCGACGACAAACCCCATGTGCAGTTGGATTGAACTACTTCAACAATATATGGTGCTAGCTGTCCTGGACATGGGGATTTCTCCCACCTTTACTGAAGACACATCCAATGCTTTCTAATTTCACAAATCCATACCATATTTCACATTCATCAATTGGGTTAGATGCAAGCAAATAATGGAAACAATCTTTACTAAAATCAATTACTAGTCGAATTGCTTCAAGACTACAGATAATACCGATCATTGCTAAACAATAACAGCTACATAATGCTCATGCAAAAAAAAAAAATTTCCAGGTCCCAATTTGCAGGCCACTTTTTTGTTGGATTTGGTTGCATTTCCTGTCTGGACCGATGGTTGTTGAATGTACGAACCACCCTTTCATGATTAATCGTGGTTTACTAATGAAGTACGCCACTTAATTATAATGTGTTACGTGGGGTAGACTTAGTTGATACGCTATTTCGGGACGTGGTACGTCTTAAATTATTATCTGGTTCGTTCTTTCTATTATCAATTTATATATTCCATAAGTTTAACATAATTTCATCCTTAAAAAAGACACAATTTCATAATTTTTCCCAACTTTATTCTGTAATGTAATAAAAAAAATAACTTTATCTATTAATTTTTTGATAAATAAATAATATGCATAAATATATATTTAATTTTCTTCAATTTTTTAAAAGAATTCCAAACTTATATTAAAATATTTTAACTTTTTTATGTTTTTTTAGTAGTAATATTAAATACTTTTACCTGCCTGATAAATGAACCTACTTAGGCGGCAAAAATAGCTGATGACTTCCTCTTTTCTACAAGGTCCTTCTGTTTATATAGTGACAATAGGGGAAGATGATGCCAAAATTTGTTATTGGATGTTGAGGGGTAAGGACGAAGGTACAGAGGGAGGATGCCATGGTGGTGCTCCCACTATTCTGTATAGCTGGTATAGGTGCAGGGGTTGTGCCTCTTATTTTGGAATAAAGCATAAGAAAATAAAAGATGGGAAATAAAACAAAGCTGGTTCATACCCAAAATAATAAAAAAAAAAGATAGTAACGCTGGGGGAAGGGAGTATATGACAAAAATTTTATATTTTTCAAACAGAAATTCTCTTTTCTTTTCTTTTTATTATTTTATTTTTTTTATTTTTTCATTTAGGTTCGATAACTTGGATCATGGGCTTATCTAAATTAACAATGGGCCACGAACAAACACTTTTTTATCTTTTGATAAGTTTTTTTAAAATTTTTATTTATCATTTTGTTTATTATTTTTCAAAACATTAATTAAAAAAAATCCGGACAAAATTAGGTGTTCACAGCTGCCCCTATTTACTTGTTTCTTATTAGATAGTAGGTGTAACCGTAGTTAACCTATTATCGTTATAAGAAACGAGTAAAGACATGAACTCCAATTTTGGCCGGGGTTTGCTGACAAGTAAAAGGATGCATAATTAAAAGAGCTTATGGGATGGATTGCTCATAGAAGCTCGAATAGAAAGATAAAAGAGCTTACGGGGTATTGTACCCGTTGAAGCTTGAACAGAAAGATGAAAGAGCTTACGGGGTATGGTACCCGCTGAAGCTTGACAAAAGATAGAAAGCTTGCAGAGTCGATTATCAGCTGAAGCTTGAAATTAAAAGGTTAAAAGCTTACGGAGTCGGTTGTCCGCTGAAGCCTGAAAGAAAAGATAGAAAGCTTGCGGAGTCGATTATCCGCTGAAGCTTGAAATTAAAAGGTTAAAAGCTTGCGGAGTCAGTTATCCAGTGAAGCTTGAAAGGAAAGGTAAAAAGCTTGTGGAGTCGGTTATCCACTGAAGCTTGAAAAGAAATGTTAAAAGCTTACGGAGTCGGTTATCCGCTGAAGCTTGAAGGAAAGGTAAAAAAAGCTTGCGGAGTAGGGTATCCGCTGAAGTTTGCAAACAAAAAGGTTAAAATCTTGCAGAGTCGGTCGTCCGCTGAAGCTTGACAAAATAAAAATAAAAAGCATGCAGAGTCGGGTATCCGCTGAAGAGTGACAGGAATGGGTTATCCGCTGAAGCTTGCAATGAGATAATGCATGATACCATAAATGTCCTATATGCTTGATGAAAACCTCAGATGATTTCAATGCAACACAAAGAAAGCTTGTAATACATTACTATTTTTATTTTTTCATCGTTTAGGTGGTTTTTATTATCACCCTCGACCCCCTTAAAGTGTTGATCATAGATGAGCTACGAGATGAACTAATTAAAACAAGTCCTGTCTTTGATGAGAATAAAGGCTAAGCACTTTTGAAAGGGTATGCTTCCTTTGCAATGATTGTCCCCGTGCCTCCTGTCAATAGACCACAGTGCCCTTTGTTGGGAGATCATCCCGTTCTTTATGAACTTTTGAGATTTTCAAGGGAATTCTAAATGCATTTTGAAGATATCAATACATGTTTCACATTTTAGTATATACTTATCATGATGAATGCACACACACAATTGACAAAAGTTAAGGCAAAAGGATAAGGGTAAAAAGAATTGGGAGTCAATGTCATTATATCTGGACTGAAAAGGTATACAAAGCAGATATTACACTGGAGTATGGAATTGTAAAAAAAGTTGTGGAGTGGGATCACATCTCCTCAAGTGACATTTCTTCACATGACTAGTGTTAGTATCTCTCATACCATCTCGACTGCTTATTAATCATCATCTGAGCGTGCTATCTTCCCCAATCTTCATCATCTAGCCCACTGATTGCCCCAGTTCATTTGCATGACGACACTTCCATTGTTATGTTTTTTTTGAACCCTAACTTTTACTTGGACTGCCTTTTCAGGTTTTCAGTCTAGCGGGTTGCTCTAACTTTTGCCTAGACCGTCTTTTCAGATTTTCAGCCTAGAGAGCTTTTTTCTTTTTTCCATTTTTCACATTTTCTTTTCTTGTCTTCTTCTTCTTGGGAAGTGCGTTCAAGCATAATAATTTTTGACTGCATCCGAGTTTACAGAGAGTGGAAGATCTTCCCCATCCATCCTGGTGAGAATTAAAGCTCCTCCCGAGAAGGCCTTTTTCACAACGTAAGGTCCTTCGTAGTTCGGGGTCCACTTCCCTCGATGATCCTTTTGGATTGATAGGCTCTTTTTGAGCACTAGATCGCCCTCCCGAAACTATCGGGGGCGTACTTTCATCTCGTAAGCTCTCATCAACCTTTTCTGATACAATTGACCGTGACACAATGCCCCTAATCTCTTCTCTTCAATGAGGTTCAATTTGTCTAGTCAATCCTGGACCAACTCAGCTTCTTCCACCCTCGCTTCTCTCAGTACTCTTAATGAGGGGATCTCTACTTCAATCGGGAGTACTGCCTCCATCCCATAAACTAAAGAATATGGTGTTGCCCCTGTGGAGGTGCGAATAGAGGTACGATAGCCGTGTAAAGCAAAAGGTAACATCTCGTGCCAATCCTTATACGTCACCACCATCTTTTGGACAATCTTCTTGATATTTTTATTAGCGGCCTCAATTGCTCTGTTCATCTTTGGGCGGTACGGGGAGGAATAGTGATGCTTTATCTTGAAGTTTTCGCACATCTCCTTCATCATCTCGTTGTTCAAGTTGGTCACATTGGCGTATGATGCAGCCTCGACCCACTTTGTGAAATAATCAATTGCAACAAGAATGAAGCGATGCCCATTTTAGGCTTTTGGTTCGATTGGCCCGATCACATCCATTCCCCATATTGTGAACGGCCAGGGTGCCGACATGACATTCAAGGGAGCTGGCGGCGCTTGAACCTTATCAGCATATATTTAACACTTATGGCACCTCTTCGCATAATTAAAGCAATCTACCTCCATTATCAACCAGTATTGGCCAGCCCTCAAGATTTTCCTTGCCATTGCATGACCGCTCGCGTGTGTTTCAAAATATCCTTCATGGACCTCCTCAATTATCCATTCAGCTTCTTTTGCGTCAACGCATCTCAACAACACCATGTCATGATTTCTTTTGTAGAGAATACCTCCATCTAAATAGAAACCCATTGCAAGTCTTATTAGAGTTCTTTTGTCATTTTCTAAAATGCCCGAAGGGTATTCCCTTCTTTGGATGAAGCATTTGATGTCATGGTACCACAGTTTTTGATCGGGCTCTTCCTCTATCACTTGACAATATCCAGGATGATCATGACTTTCCATTTTGATGAGTGGTAAGTTCCTCTCGTCACTTACTTTGAACATCGAGGACAAGGTAGATAGTGCGTCAGCTAATTGGTTATCTTCTCGGGGAATATGGTGAAATGTGATTTCATCAAACTGCTCAATCAAACCTTTGATGTAATCATGGTACGGGATTAACTTGGCATCTCGGGTTTCCCATTCCTCTCTTAGCTGGTGGATGACTAATGCAGAGTCCCCATATACTTCCAGTATCCTTGCCTTTGATTATATCGCTGCCAGGATCCCGAGCGCAAAAGCTTCATATTCGGCTATATTGTTTGTACAATCAAAGCAAAGCCTTGCAGTGACAGGGAAATAATCATTTTCCGGTGAGATTAGTATTGTCCCGATTCCATGCCCCAATGAATTAGAAGCTATATCAAATAGCAAAGTCCACTTTTCTTTTTCTGGTGATTGTACGTGATCAAACAAAGCCATTATATCTTCATCTGGGAAATCGCATTGCATCGATCCATAATCTTCTACTGGCTGATTGGCTAGATATTCTGCAAGAGCACTACCTTTTACTGCTTTTTGGGTGACATAGACAATGTCGTATTCTGATAGCAGGACTTGCCAGTGAGCAATTCTTCCAGTCAGAGCAAGCTTATCAAAGATATACTTGATTGGATCCATTTTGGACATGAACCAGGTAGTGTAACACAACATGTAATGCCTCAAACGGCAATCCGCCCAAGCCAAATCACAACAAGTGTGTTCCAGCAGTGAGTAGTTGGCTTCACAACTGGTGAACTTCTTACTTAGATAATAGATGGTATGTTCTTTTCTTCCTGACTCATCGTGTTTCCCCAATACACAACCTATTGACTCATCTAGCACAGTCAAATACATGATGAGAGATCTTCCCGGAACTGGGGGAACCAAGACTGGAGGCTCCTGTAGGTATTGTTTGATCTTCTCAAAGACTTTTTGACAATCTTCATTCCATGTTACTGCCTGATTTTTGCATAGCAATTTAAAGATTGGTTGACATGTCGCGATCAGTTGGGAGATGAGCCGGGCAATGTAGTTCAATCTTCCTAAAAACCCACGAACTTCTTTCTCCGTTCGTGGTGATGGCATATTGATGATTTCTCGAACTTTTTCAGGATCAACCTCTATTCCTCTTTGACTAACAATGAACCCCAACAGCTTGCCTGATTTCACTCCAAAAGTGCATTTGGCTGGATTCAGTCGGAGCCTAAACTTTCTTAACCGCTCAAAAAGTTTCCGCAGATTATCAACATGGTCATCTTCGGATATGGACTTGGCGATCATATCATCTACATAAACTTCTATCTCTTTATGCATCATGTCATGGAATAAAGCCACCATAGCCCGCTGATATGTTGCCCCAGCATTTTTCAAGTCAAAGGGCATAACCTTGTAGCAAAAGGTTCCCCATAAAGTGACAAATGTAGTTTTCTCCATATCTTTAGGTGCCATCTTGATCTGATTATATCCCGAGAATCCATCCATGAAAGAGAATAATGCATGTTGAGCAGTATTATCTACAAGAACATCGATGTGAGGCAGAGGAAAGTCATCTTTTGGGCTAGCTATGTTCAGATCTCGATAGTCGACACACATTCGAACCTTTCCATCTTTCTTGGGGACAGGAACGATGTTAGCAACCCATTGAGGGTACCTTACCACTTCTAGGAAACCCGTATCCAGTTGCTTCTTGACCTCCTCCTTGATCCTTAAAGACATTTCCGCTTTCATCCTTCGTAGCTTCTGCTTTACTGGAGGGCACTCTGGCTTTAATGGCAGTTTGTGTTCTTGATAAGCCTCTGGCTCATCTAGTTTTATGGCTAGTATGACCAAGGTTTTGTGCAAATTATATCCTATTTTCACCCAAATTAGATTAGATTGTCCTCAAGCAAGGTTTTGAGTCTCTAAAGTAGTTTTAGGTTAATTTAGCCAGTTTTGAGTCAAATAAAGCACTTATGGCTATTTTGTTGTTTTCAGGTTAAGTAGAAGTTGAGGGAATAAAGAAACAGGGTATTCGACTGGCGAGAGTTTCCTCGCCTCGCGAACCTGAAAGCCAGCAAAACAGTAAAAATGTCATCCTCTCTGGTTCGCCCCGCGAACAACACCTCGCCTCGCGACCCTGATAGCTGACTGTTCCAGAGAAATGCAACCCGTTCTGTGTCGCCTCACGGATATATGTCTCGCCTCACGAGACTGAAGGCCAGAAGCCATGACTGTTCCATTCCTCGCCACGCGAGCAGTACTTCACCCCGCGAGAAGACCAGACGTTGCTGACTCTTCACAATATTCGCCTCGCGAGCGAGTGTTCGCCTCGCGAGTGGGCTTAGTTTCTGAATAGTATAAAAGGTTGTTCTGGGCAGATTGAAAGAACTTTTGCTTCTCCACTGTTTTGTTTTACATATTTTCTGTGTGTATTTCGTTTTCATGGAGAACTAAATTTCATAGATTAATCTACTGTAATTGATTTCGACCATACTTGAGGTTTTGTAATCCCTGTTTTGTATGCTTTTCCCTATTCAATGCCATGTTATACATTTCTGTTTGTTTAATTCAGGAGTGTATAGTGTTGTATTGATTCATTTCAGTGATGTTATGTTCCTATACTTAATCGCGTTTGTTTAATTCGTGTGTGTTCATTCATGTTCGTTTAGTTCATGAGGGCTTAACCCCGTTTGTTTAATTCAGGAGTAGGAACATATATCCGTAGTAGCGATTTCGTTTGTTAATTGTTGCTACAACTGAAAGGGGATTAGAATCTGCTTAGGGCTTGGGATTACATGAACCGATGATAGTTGTGAAATCAAGAACAGTGGATTAATCGTCTTTAGCTATTTGATAACCTTTTCAACTGGTCTGTTTAATTGTTCTGTTTTTGCATTGTTTTCCAATTGCAATTCAAACCAACCCCCCCCCCCCCCCACCCCACCCCCAAAAAAAAACTGATTTTTGTTGTAAATAGTAAGTCAAGAGTCCTTGTGGGACAACATCCGAGTTGTCGCCCTAAACTACATATTTTTACAAATCGCTCGCTTTTTGGCGCGTGCGCGACAGCACGACCAAAAAATTGGCGCCGTTGCCGGGGATTCTTATTTGTTGTTTTCCCATTTTTTTTTCTTTCTTTTCTTTTTCTTTTATTTTCGTTTTTGTTTTGAATTGGTCTGGCTACTAGGTCTAATTGCTCTGAATTGTGTGATTTTGATCCTGAAATTGAAAGAACACTGCACACATGCCGTAGAGAATTTCGGGCTAGCACTAGTGGTGATTCTAATTCTAAAACTGTTTTTGATAACATGGGTGACCAAAGGACATTAAGACAGCTTGCTGCCCATGATGTTAACTATAATGGATTGTGTATTGAATATTCTGGTGCTGTTACCCCCTTTGAATTAAAATCTGGTCTAATCCATTTGTTGCCAAGGTTTAATGGTATTGCAGGTGAGGATCCACATAAGCATCTCAAGGAGTTCCAGGTTGTCTGCTCGACAACCTTGAGACCAGAGGGAGTAACTGAAGATCACATTAAGCTGAGAGCCTTCCCGTTTTCACTACAGGGCGCTGCAAAGGATTGGCTGTTATATCTTCCGCCAAATTCCATTACCACCTGGAACGATTTGAAGAGGATCTTCTTAGAGAAATACTTTCCTGCCTCCAGAGCTGCATCAATTAGGAAGGAAATATGTGGCATTAGACAAGGAAATGAGTCGTTGGCTGAATATTGGGACAGATTCAAGCATTTGGTATCCAGTTGCCCCCAGCATCAGATTTCTGAACAGCTTCTTATCCAGTACTTTTATGAAGGGTTACTGCCGATGGATAGGAATATTTTGGATGCTGCTAGTGGGGGAGCGCTTGTTGATAAGACCCCAGCTGCTGCCAAGAAACTCATTGAAAATATGTCACTGAATTCCCAGCAGTTTACTACCAGAAGAAATTCTGTTGAGACAAGAGGTGTGCACAAGGTCCATAGCTCTTCTTCCAACCAGGCCCTTGAGGATAGAATGGATAGGCTCACTTCTTTGGTGGAGAAAATGGCAATGGATAGGGTTCAGCCGGCAAGGTTGTGTGGCATGTGCAATTCTCCTGAGCACCCATATGAGGCATGCCCTATTCTGAATGAAGAGTCAAGTACTGATTTGCCTCAAGCTTATGCAGTCCATCAAGGCAACGATCGAACCCAGACAGCACTCCTGACCTCTCCACAAATAGGTACCACCCCAACTGGAGGAATCATCCTAATCTGTGGTATGGGAACTCATCCCAACAACAACCGATGACAGCACCACAGAATCCTCCTCAAGTGACCACTTCTGCACCTTCTGGACCTTCATTAGAAGACTTGGTCAAGCAAATGGATGCAACCAATCTCCAGTTTCAGCAGCAAGTAGGACAGTTCCAGGCCTCACAGGCACAGTTTCAGCAGCGAACAGATGCTAGCATTCAGGCTTTGCATACACAGGTTGGACAGCTTGCCACATCCATAAATAACATACAGCAAACTCAAGGGACAACCCAACTGCCGGCACAAACAGTGATAAATCCCAATGCCTCCAATCCTAATGTGAGTGCCATATCTCTGAGATCTGGAAAAGTTGTTGAGGCAGCCTCTGAGAAAAATGAAGAAACTGTTGCGGTAACTCCTGAGCCTTCAGTTGATGTTGAAGTTGAGAAAGTGTACATACCACCGATCCCCTTCCCACACAGAGTACAGAAAAATAAGAAGATTGGTGGTGAAGACAAGGAGAGGGAAATTCTTGATGTGTTTAGAAAGGTGGCTGTAAATATTCCTATTTTGGATGTGATCAAGCAGGTGCCCAAGTATGCAAAATTTCTAAAGGATCTATGCACAAACAAGAGGAAGTTGAAGAATAATGAGAGAGTTGATTTGGGAAGAAATGTTTCAGCTCTTATCCAGGCTAAGCCTGCACCAGAAAGAGTTGCTGTTTTAGCCCCTACTCAGGCATTACCACAGAAGTGCAAGAATCCGGGCACATTTACTATTCCATGCACTATTGGGGATAGAAGATTTGAAAATTGCATGCTGGATTTGGGAGCCTCCATAAATGTCATGCCCATTTCTATTTTCAATAACCTTGATCTTGGGCCCTTACAGTATACAGGTCTCACCATCCAGTTGGCCAACAGGACCAGTGCCCGCCCCATGGGAATGGTAGAAGATGTGCTGGTGCAAGTTGATGAGCTGATTTTCCCTGCTGACTTCTACATCCTAGACATGGCAGGAGAGACAAATTCCAGTAGATCACCAATAATCTTAGGCAGACCATTCATGAAGACAACCAAGACTAAAATTGATGTTAATGATGGGACCATGTCTATGGAGTTTGGTGATATTGTGGCAAAGTTCAACATCTTTGATGCTATGAAACACCCACTGGAGGAGCACTCGGTTTTCCAATTAGAGTTGCTTTCTGAGATTATTGATGATACCCATGAGGACTGATGTCGCGCGTATGCACGCGCGCTCGTGCGTATCCGGCAAGTGTACCGGACTGCCGTCAAGTAATAAAAGATATCGAACCCACAGAGACTGTGTTCTCGAATCGCAATCGGCTTTCGAATCGATTAGTTCTGGACAGTTTTAAAGAGGGTTTTGAAATTGGTTTGAATTTGAAATTAAAAGATAGACGAGCAGAAAACAAATGTTTTTAGGGTTTTCGATTTAAACGGATTCCTAGGGATTTGGGTTACCTTTGAGGTTGTTTATGTTGCTAATCTGATTTACCTTTGTTGATTACCGAAATTGCCTTGAAGGCGAGTTTATCCTCTGATAGCTTAAGCTCCCTCTCGGGTTACAAAAGTCGTGCCCAATTGACCCGACCCCTACTCTCGTGGTAGTCGATCCCAAATTGGACCCTTTGCGTTCCGTGACAACTCGTTGCTCCTCGAGGGACGGCTTCTAACTCTCGTGATTTCAGTCCCAAGTCTGACTTCTATAGGTCCGACACCCAAGTTCACCACTAGGTTCCTCCTTGGAATGTCTCAGTCATGCAAATAACCTAAGTTCACCGCTAGGTTCCTCCTTGGATCATTCACATCTCACAAACCAGTGGCTGCCGGGTTTTACGAGTGAATCACCCTAGAAATCCTAAGTTCACCGCTAGGTTCCTCCTTAGAACGTCTATGTCACGCAAATAAACGGTTGCCGAAATTTATGAGTGAATAACACACTAGAAATCAGATCTAAAGCAAATCGTAATTAACAAAGAGTTTACATCAAATTTACATCATAAACAAACTTGGGCAGAGCCCTAATCCCTAGAAACTATGCTACTACTCACGCCTTGCCATGGAGATGACAAGCATGATTACAAATATCATGAAAATACAAAAATCAGAGAAGAGAAAAGAAGAGGAGAAGAGAGATCTAAGCCTAGAGTCCTAGTTGTTACGGATGATCCAATCCAATCCCATCTGCTTGTATCTGATGCCTTGGTCCATATTTATAGAAATGGGGAAGTTAGAGTCCCAAACTAACTCAAAATCTGATCTATTTCAGTTTCTTCAGGTCCAAGTAATGCGCGTCACGGCCGTGATGGCCATCACGGCCAGGCTGTGACGGTCTCTGCCTCTGCTAGTTCTGCAAGATCCGGTCTCTCGCGACGCGAATATACTGCTCGCGACGCGAGCCTCTGTTTTGGCCCGTGAAGAATTTCACGGCTGGGCCGTGATGTGCTCTGACTTGTGGTGGTTTTGGGTCACGGCCGTGATGGCTATCACGGCCAGGCCGTGACAGACTCTGACTTCAGCCTTTCTTCTTTTTCAGTTTTGCTCGATCATGGCCGTGATGGGCATCACGGCTAGGCCGTGATGGGCTCTGTTTGGCTCATTTTCTTCAGTTTTAAAGCTCCATCTTCATCCAAACTTCATCATGGTTGATCTTGAGCAATTTACCCTTGATATCTGCAAAACAACACACGAAAACCGCCTTACCCGTTCCAAAGGAAAATTAACCTAAAATCTAATAAAAATATGCCTAAACTACATGAAAATGCATGCAAAATGATGGACAAAGATGAGGTGGAATCACACTCATCAAATCACCCCAAGCTTAAAACTTTGCTTGTCCTCAAACAATTACTCAGGCCATAAGATATAAATCATTCAAAGCATGGATAGTGAACCAAGAACCCTAGAAGCTAATCCAAGTGATAGGCATATTCAATAAGCACTTAAGAGACAATCAATTTCTAGTCCAATTAGAAGCTTAGGTTTTTTTCAAGTTCATGTCCTCACTGATTTGGGCACTCATCTCACCTCACTCAAGTGTTTTAGGGTTTATGACAATTCACTCCATTTCCTCAAGGAAAGTATTTTACCATAGGCTTGACTATTAACCAACTCTCCACTTTATTAATGAAAACACTTAAGAATCAAGAGGTCTTTTCCTTTGGTTGTAATGTGGCCATGGGATTTATTGTTAGGTGGGAAAATCAAGGAAAGGGAATTTCAAGAAGGCTAGACAGATTATCAAACATTACAAAGCATGACACCTTCTAAAATACCCCTTTTTGGGCTTTGGTTTACTTTTCCACCTTTCTTCTTTCTATTATTATTTATTTTTCTTTTTCTTTTTCTTTTCATTTCTCACTTTCTTTGTCATCCCCTTCTCCATTTTTTTTTTCTGTTTATTTCATTTTTATTTGTTTGGAGAAGGGGAGCTTTTTAGCTCAAGAGAAATATTTTCATCCCATTCTTTTTCCAACTACCATTTTGCCCTTTTTGTAATACTTTAAAAGGTGTCATACCAAGCATTATTTATCAAATTAATTCATGGTACCAAGAAAAGTATTTTTTTTTTCTTTTAGGCTCAAAATTGGGCAACTAAGGGGTAGCATTTATCATTCAAAGCTCGGGAGGCCGGAAAAATACCTAGTGCCTCAATCATATCCAAAAAATGTTTTCAGAAATTTTTAAGTTTTGAAATGGTTTCAAGTCAAGTTCTAGAAAATACAGTCCAAGAGGAATTACAACACTCTATCACAAGAAATGGGGTAGATTTAGTGAATACCCCTATTTGGCTCAAAATCTTACATTTAGTAGTTCATAAATCAGTGAGGTACACAAGTCTAAGGAACCACATGCTAATTATCAACTATCAAATGACTATCTCAAGAAATTTCAATTTTAGCCATATCACAAAAATAATGAAAAATTGGGTTCAAAATTCACTATCTCAATTCATTTGGCTCCGAGTTCTCACAATTGGATGCATGTTCTAAGTGAGAGGCAATCTAGAGAATGTGATCATACCAATCTATGCCTATGTGAATGCAATATGAATGCAACAATGCAAATGCAAAAATAAATAAATACCCCTACCCCAAGCTTGATTACTTACATTGTTTCCAATGTAAATAATCAAGTCGGAGAGAGGAGAAAAATGGAACAACTTACCGAGTCGGTAGCGGGTGTTGGCTCACATTTCAGTCAAAACTTGGGTGGAAATTTTATCACGGCCGTGAGGCTCATCACGGCTAGGCCGTGATCGTTTCTGGTCCTCAGGAGTTGCCCTGTCACGGCCGTGATCTACATCACGGCTAGGCCGTGATGCTCTCTGGCTTTGGCATCCTACTCATCACGCCCGTGATGGTTGTCATGGCTAGGCTGTGATCCTTTCTGTGCTCTTGTTTAGTTCATCACGGCCGTGACCACTGTCACGGCCAGGGCGTGATGGCCTCTGACTTTATCTTTTTTATGCTCTTCTTCTCTTTCTCAACCTGAAAACACTAGACAAACCTATTAATGATATTTTTGCCTCTTGATCTTCTCAAATTATTCAAGAGGTTAAATCAAATACAAAAGGAAAAAGGGAAAGAAAACTTGGGTTGCCTCCCAAGAAGCGCTTATTTATGGTCGTAAGCTTGACCATACTTCCTCAAGTCAACCGGGGTCGGCTGGGCGTAGAAGTGCAGGCACACTTCTCTTCCAAGGAACTCCTTCAAAAAGCCGTTTCTGCTTATACGGCCAATAATGTTTCCGCTTCGCTCTTTTCTCTCGGAGCTTCCTAGCCTTCCTTCCTCCCGGCGGAAGTTTTGTTTCCGCATGGACAGCAACTCCAACTTCACCACTGCTGGGTGCATCATCAACCATGCGTATCTTTGGGGTTGCTTCCATGCTAAGTTCTTTCTCTACCGCTGGAGTCTTTACATCAATTCTGCACACATGGCTCTCAAAAGGAGGGTTGTTACAAGAGTTAATCAACTGAAAATTTACCCTACCTTCCTCTACATTTAGAGAGAGTTTACCATTCCTTACATCTATTACTGCTCCAGCGGTTGCCAACAATGGCCTTCCTAAAATGATGGGGAATTCAGAATTCCCTTTCATATCCAATACCAGGAAGTCGGTAGGGATGAAGAATTTCCCTACCTTCACAGGGACATTCTCTAGTATGGCTAGAGGAGTCCTAGTTGAGCCGTCCGCAAATTGTAAGGAGAATTTGAACGGACTCAACTTTTTGATTTCCAACCTTTCCATGATAGTGAGGGACATCAAGCTCGTGCTAGCCCCTAGGTCACATAAGGCTTGGTCAATTTGCAGTTGTTCGATCGAGCAAGAGATGGAGAAACTACCTGGGTCTTTCAGTTTAGTAGGCATTTTAGTCTCTACATCTACTTGCTTTTTCCTGACCAACCTTTGTGGGAAAGGTATCGGGGGTTGGTACGGTGGTGGAGGGACATATTTCGGTTCTGGCTCTTCTTTTTTGCTCGTGTCCTCCTCCGGTTCCACCTCCATTTCAGCTACCCCCACCCCAAGCTTGTCATCCCTTAAGTGTATGACATTGCAATGCTCATTGGGATTTGCTTCGGGTTGCCCCGGGAATGTATCCTTGGGTCTCGAGTACGTGCCGGCTTGTTGGGCAATCTGGGTTTCTAGCATCTTGCTATGAGTGGCTAAGTGGTCTACCTTAGATGCTAGCTCCTTTATTGCCTCATTCTGCTGAGCTTGAGTGGCAACAAAGTTTTCCATGAGAGACTCGAGCTTAGATTTTTGTACCTGAGGATACCCCGGTGCGGCTCTCTTATTACCTTGACCCTCTTGGAACTCATGGTTGAGCGTGTTGCTGTAGTTGCCGTAAGAGAGGTAAGGGTTGTTTCTTCTTTGGTTGTAGGGATTTGGGGGAGCATAGTTGGGCAACTTCGGGTTCGTATCGTAGTAGTTGTTACAAGGGTTCACTTGTTCACCCGAAGCGCCGGATCCATGAGCGGTACCACGAGGGCATTCCATCATGTCATGTCCCTGCATTCCACAAATCTCACAAATAGTATTAGTAGCACCTATTGCACTCACATTAGCTCTTTCAATCTTATCTAATCGTTTATTTAGTGAGTCAAATTTAGACATAATCAGATCAATGCTACTTACTTCAAACTTACCCCCCGAAATCTTGTTCGGGTTATTACCTCTTTCGGATCCCCATTGGTGGTAGTTGGTGGCGACATTCTCGATGATGTTGAATGCCTCAGTGAGAGGCCTATTCATAAACGCTCCACCTGCTGCAGAATCTAGTGACACCTTCGAAGAGTAATCCAATCCGTTATAGAAGGTGTGCACTATTAACCACCTCTCGAGTCCGTGATGTGGGCACGACTCCAGCAGTCCCTTGTAACGATCTCAGGCTTCCGATAATGATTCTCCATCTTTCTGGAAGAAGCCGGTGATCTGGGTTCTTATGTAGGCCGTCTTGGATGGAGGGAAGAATTTCTCCAAGAACGCCTGCTCCAGTTGGTCCCAAGTGGTCAAAGTGTTAGCGGGGATTTGCTTAAGCCAGGCCTTCGCCTTTCCAGTGAGAGATGAGGGGAACAGTCTCAAACGCACAACATCGACCGAGGCTCCATTAATCCTGATTGCGTCGGTGAACTCTAAGAATGTCTCTATGTGATCAGTCGGGTCCTCCGAAGGCAATCCTCCGAATTGATGTTGCCTAATCATGTTGATTAGCATGGGCGGTATGGTGTAGTTCTCCGCCTCAATCTCTGGCCTTGCAATCCCAGTTCGCAAGCCTCTCGCATTTGGGGCTGCGTAATCCTTCAAAGGTTTTGTATCCGGTTGATTCGCCATGAGTGGAACGGGACTCAACCTTTCTCCCTCTCTTTGTAGTCTTCTACGTCTGTGGAAGGTCCTCTCGATCTCCGGATCAATCTCACTAAGGCTCCCAAGACTTAGGGATCTTTGCATATAACTCAAAGAGAGATGGATACAATAGAAGGAAAAGAATTTTTTTGATTTTTTTTTTTTAAAATATTTCAGAAATAAAAATCAAACAAAAAGAAAAGGTCCAGAAAAATCAATTCAAAATTTGAATTGAGATTCGAAAAGGCACAGTCCCCGGCAACGGTGCCAAAAACTTGGTGTGCGCGTAAGTCGACGTGCGACGACGCGCGTGCGATTCCGGCAAGTGTACCGGACTGCCATCAAGTAATAAAAGATATCGAACCCACAGAGACTGTGTTATCGAATCGCAATCGGCTTTCAAATCGATTAGTTCTGGACAGTTTTAAAGAGGGTTTTGAAATTGGTTTGAATTTGAAATTAAAAGATAGACGAGCAGAAAACAAATGTTTTTGGGGTTTTCGATTTAAACGGATTCCTAGGGATTTGGGTTACCTTTGAGGTTGTTTATGTTGCTAATCTGATTTACCTTTGTTGATTGCCGAAATTGCCTTGAAGGCGAGTTTATCCTCTGATAGCTTAAGCTCCCTCTCGGGTTACAAAAGTCGTGCCCAATTGACCCGACCCCTACTCTCGTGGTAGTCGATCCCAGATTGGACCCTTTGCGTTCCGTGACAACTCGTTGCTCCTCGAGGGACGGCTTCTAACTCTCGTGATTTCAGTCCCAAGTCTGACTTCTATAGGTCCGACACCCAAGTTCACCACTAGGTTCCTCCTTGGAATGTCTCAGTCATGCAAATAACCTAAGTTCACCGCTAGGTTCCTCCTTGGATCATTCACATCTCACAAACCAGTGGCTGCCGGGTTTTACGAGTGAATCACCCTAGAAATCCTAATTTCACCGCTAGGTTCCTCCTTAGAACGTCTATGTCACGCAAATAAACGGTTGCCGAAATTTATGAGTGAATAACACACTAGAAATCAGATCTAAAGCAAATCGTAATTAACAAAGAGTTTACATCAAATTTACATCATAAACAAACTTGGGCAGAGCCCTAATCCCTAGAAACTATGCTACTACTCACGCCTTGCCATGGAGATGACAAGCATGATTACAAATAGCATGAAAATACAAAAATCAGAGAAGAGAAAAGAAGAGGAGAAGAGAGATCTAAGCCTAGAGTCCTAGTTGTTATGGATGATCCAATCCAATCCCATCTGCTTGTATCTGATGCCTTGGTCCATATTTATAGAAATGGGGAAGTTAGAGTCCCAAACCAACTCAAAATCTGATCTATTTCGGTTTCTTCAGGTCCAAGTAATGCGCGTCACGGCCGTGATGGCCATCACGGCCAGGCCGTGACGGTCTCTGCCTCTGCTAGTTCTGCAAGATCCGGTCTCTCGCGACGCGAATATACTGCTCACGACGCGAGCCTCTGTTTTGGCCCGTGAAGAATTTCACGGCTGGGCCGTGATGTGCTCTGACTTGTGGTGGTTTTGGGTCACGGTCGTGATGGCTATCACGGCCAGGTCGTGACAGACTCTGACTTCAGCCTTTCTTCTTTTTCAGTTTTGCTCGATCATGGCCGTGATGGGCATCACCGCTAGGCCGTGATGGGCTCTGTTTGGCTCATTTTCTTCAGTTTTAAAGCTCCATCTTCATCCAAACTTCATCATGGTTGATCTTGAGCAATTTACCCTTGATATCTGCAAAACAACACACGAAAACCGCCTTACCCGTTCCAAAGGAAAATTAACCTAAAATCTAATAAAAATATGCCTAAACTACATGAAAATGCATGCAAAATGATGGACAAAGATGAGGTGGAATCACACTCATCAAGGACCTTGTTTCAGATTTTCCATTTATTTCTGGTTTTGATGATTTATGTTCCTGTACTAACTGTACTGACACTAACTCGTGTGCTGTTTGTGCTGAGTTTCTTGATTCAACTTTGCAGGGTGATAGTGAGAGTGAGAGTGAAGCTGTCTGTTCAGCAGAAGTCCTTGACATCATGGCTACTCCCATTGTACCATCCGTTGAGCAGCCACCCTCCCTAGAGCTCAAGCCACTTCCTGGGAACCTGAAGTATGCCTACCTGGAGACGAATGAAAAACTTCCAGTCATCATTTCCTCCAGCCTTGACTCTAACCAGGAAGCTAAGCTTTTAGAGGTTCTGAAGAAGCACAAGAAGGCTATTGGGTGGACCCTAGCTGACATTCCAAGAATTAGCCCCTCCAGATGTATGCACGGAATTCTATTAGAGGATGGGGCTAAACCAGTAAGGCAGGCCCAAAGGCGGCTAAACCCATTGATTCTGGATGTGGTGAAGAAAGAGGTGACTAAACTTCTGCAGGCAGGTATTATATACCCCATCTCTGATAGTACTTGGGTAAGTCCGGTGCAAGTTGTACCCAAGAAGTCCGGTCTCACAGTAGTTAGAAATGATAATAATGAGCTTGTACCCACTAGAGTCCAGAATAGTCAAGTAGTCTCAGATAGATTATAGGAAGTTGAACCAGGCCACCAGAAAGGATCACTTTCCTTTGCCGTTCATAGATCAGATGTTGGATCGGCTGGCTGGTAAATCTCATTACTGCTTTCTTGATGGCTTTTCCGGGTATTTCCAGATCCATATTGCCCCTGAGGATCAGGAAAAGACCACTTTCACGTGCCCCTTCGGTACGTTTGCCTATAGGAGGATGCCATTTGGACTTTGTAATGCTCCTGGCACCTTCCAAAGATGCATGCTTAGCATTTTTACTGAATTTATTGAAAATTGCATGGAGGTGTTCATGGATGACTTCACTATATATGGCTCCTCATTTGATGCATGTCTGCATAGTCTGAGTTTAGTTCTAGAAAGATGCATTGAGACTGATCTGATTTTGAACTATGAAAAATGTCACTTTATGGTAGAACAGGGGATTGTTTTGGGTCATGTTATTTCTAAAGAGGGTATTTCCGTAGATCCTGCAAAAATTGTTGTGATTTCTTCATTGCCTTACCCATCTTGCGTACGCGAGATCCATTCCTTTCTTGGCCATGCAGGTTTCTACAGGCGCTTCATTGAGGACTTCAGCAAGATAGCTCTGCCATTGTCAAACCTGCTGAAGAATGATGCCATGTTCCATTTTGATGAAAATTGCAAGAAGGCATTTGACTACCTGAAAAGAGCATTGACCTCTACCCCCATCATCCAGCCCCCAGACTGGACACTCCCTTTTGAACTCATGTGTGATGCTTCCAATTTTGCTGTGGGAGCGGTTCTGGCACAAAGGGTGGGCAAGGCTGCCCATGTAATTCATTATGCTTCTAGGACATTAGATGCTGCACAATCCAATTACACCACCACTGAGAAAGAACTGCTAGCTGTTGTGTTTGTACTTGATAAATGTAGGTCTTATTTGCTAGGTTTGAAAAGTTATTGTTTTCACTGACCATGCAGCTCTGAAGTACCTGTTAAAGAAACCAGAAGCTAAGCCAAGACTGATCCGGTGGATGCTTTTGCTCCAAGAGTTCAATGTGGAGATAAAAGACAGGAGTGGAGCTGAAAATCTGGTAGCCGATCACTTGAGCCGAATAGCAAGGGATGAGGATCCTTCTCCCATCCAAGATGATTTTCCTGATGAGCGACTTCTACATCTGTATGGGGTAACCCCCTGGTTTGCTGACATAGTTAACTTTCTTGTTGCTGGTGTTGTTCCTGCAGGTACAAGTAGATCCAAGTTCCACAAGCTCAGGAGCGATGCAAAGTACTATGTGTGGGATGATCCGTACCTTTGGAAGTTTTGCAGTGATCAGGTGATTCGGAGGTGTGTCCCCGATCATGAGACAGAGTCCATCTTGCACTTTTCACATGCCTCTCAAGTTGGAGGACATTTTGGACCACAGAGGACGGCAAGAAAAGTCCTGGATTCTGGGTTCTACTGGCCCACAATTTTTAGAGATGCCTATGAGGTTTACAGAAATTGCAAGGAATGTCAAACAGCAGGCCCTGCCATCACTCGTAGGAGTGAGATGCCTCAGCAGCCCATGCTTTTTTTGAGGTTTTTGATGTGTGGGGGATTGATTTTATGGGTCCTTTCCCTGCTTCTTTTGGTTTTCTATATATTCTTTTGACTGTTGACTATGTTTCAAAGTGGGTGGAAGAAATCCCACTAGGACTAACGATGCTAAAGTTTTTCCAAATTTGTTAGGTCCAACATTTTTTGCAGGTTTGGCATACCTAGGGCTATTATCAGTGACCAGGGCACTCACTTCTGCAACCGTACCATGGAAGCCTTACTCAGGAAATATGGGGTTGTGCATAGAGTTTCCACTACTTATCATCCCCAGACCAATGGCCAGGCTGAGTTATCAAACAGGGAGATCAAGCAGATTTTAGAGAAAATGGTGCAGCCGAATAGAAAGGACTGGAGCCGCCGTCTGGAAGACGCACTGTGGGCTCAAAGGACCGCTTTCAAGACGCCAATAGGAATGTCCCCCTTTCGACTTGTATTTGGTAAGGCATGTCATCTCCCGGTGGAAGTTGAGCACCGTGCATATTGGGCAGTCAAGTGTTGTAATATGGACATGAAGAAAGCTGGTGTTGAAAGGAAACTACAGCTGCAGCAACTTGAGGAGCTTAGGCTAGAAGCCTATGAAAGCTCCCGGATTTATAAAGAGAAAACAAAACATTTTCATTATAGGATGATTGCTAGGAAAGAATTTTCTGTGGGCCAGAAAGTCTTACTGTTTAATTCCCGCCTGAAATTGATGGCTGGGAAACTTAGGTCCAAGTGGATTGGACCATTTGTTGTTACTAATGTGTTTCCTTATGGTGCAGTAGAGATTAAAGATGCAGGTAGCAACAAGACCTTCAAGGTTAACGGGTAGAGACTGAAGCCATTCCATGGTGTGGATGCTGGTGTTCCTGCGGATGCTAATGTTGAGGAGCTCTCCTTGGAAGCTCCCACCTACACTGACACTTGATCAGGGAGTACCCTTTCCTTTCCCTCACTCTGATTTTATAGTCATGTTGTTTCATTGGGGACAATGCATGTTTTAAGTGTGGGGGAGGGAACTAGTTGTAGTTTTGCTTTGTCTTGTTTTTTTCTTTTAGCTCTTGAATAAATTGTGTTAAGTCTTATGTTGGCAAGTTTGATTGATTTTGATGATTTTGCACAGATTGATTGCATGATTGATGTGATGATTCCCCCTAGGTTGAACAATGGGTTTCTTGAAAAATTTTTGTTTTTGAAAAGTGATCCCCATGTGATTGAAAACTGAACTTTGAGATTTTGTTATGATGGCATGATTTATGATAAGTTTGGGGTGATAGGAAGCACACACTAGGGATAGAATCTCTGTCAAACAGTTTGCAAAAAAATGTCCAGGTGAGGATTTGAGCCTCCAACATGTTTTTAACTGTGTGAAATTGCTTTCAAGTTGCACTTTCCTGAATTTACTTGAATCTCTTTATGGTTTACATGTTTATGTGTTTGCATCAAATGATTTAGGCATTTTCTTTGTAAATAGCTACTTAGCCTAAAATTGAACCAATTCCTAATGCATGTTCCTTTGTTAGCCCCATTGAGCCTAATTAGCCTGTTAATTCTTGATGACCTTATGATATGAGCTTAAAATCTGGAAAAAAAAACCATGTTAACCCGATCTTAGGATTAGGAGAGCATGGAATCTTAGCAAAGAGAATGGTTGCAAGAAACTAAGTTTGGGGTGGCTACAAGGATATGATATGTTGTTTGGGATTGGGGAAAAGAAAAAAAATATAATAAAAAGGTTGATAAAGGGGGGGGGGGGGGGGGGGGGGGAAAAAAACCAGAAAAAGAAAAAAAAAGAGAAAAAAATAAAAGATAAAAAGCAAAGTGTTAAAAATAAAAGTATTAGAAAAAAAGGAGACTGTAGTCACCTAAGGCATAAAGAAAAATGAGAAAAGGAACTTGAGTGGAATTCCAATGTTTTGAAGTGTTTCATGCTCTCTTAGTTCCTAGGGACTTAAGCCTAGTTCCTTTGTATATCCTACCCTTAGCCAGGCCCCATTACAACCATAAAAGACCTTTTGATGTTGCATGCATGTTTTCTGTGGGAATCATTTGGATATGAAAATCAAATTTATGGGAAGTGTTCTTGAAAAGTGAAATTGAGTGCAATGTTGATAGCCTGACACAAACTGAGCGATTGAGTGAACACTAAATGCCCTTGTGAGGAAGGCAGTTGTTTGAATTTGGTGATCTCCCTCTTGTGTGTAACTTGGATCCCCTGCTTAGATTAATGATTGTTTGAATGATGAAATTCTCAATTGTTTAGAATGAATGATTGTGGGGATTGCTTTGCTTGAAAGGGGGGGACATTGAAGAAAATTGTTTTGATGAAACTTCTTGAATTTGTGCAAGGTTGATTGAATCTTTTAAGCTTGCCAGGTCTTGAGTTTTTTTGATTTTTGAGTTTTAGTTTGCTTGGGGACAAGTAAAGTTTAAGTTTGGGGTATTTTGATAAGCCTCTGGCTCATCTAGTTTTATGGCTAGTATGACCAGGGTTTTGTGAAAATTATATCCTATTTTCACCCAAATTAGATTAGATTGTCCTCAAGCAAGGTTTTGAGTCTCTAAAGTAGTTTTAGGTTAATTTAGCCAGTTTTGAGTCAAAAATAAAGCACTTATGGCTATTTTCTTGTTTTCAGGTTAAGTAGAAGTTGAGGGAATAAAGAAACAGGGGATTCGCTTGGCGAGAGTTTCCTCACCTTGCGAACCTGAAAGCCAGCAAAACAGTAAAAATGTCATCCTCTCTGGTTCGCCCCGCGAACAACACCTCACCTCGCGACCCTGATAGCTGACTGTTCCAGAGAAATGCAACCCGTTCTGTGTCGCCTCGTGGATACATGTCTCGCCTCGCGAGACTGAAGTCCAGAAGCCATGACTGTTCCATTCCTCGCCACGCGAGCAGTACTTCGCCCCGCGAGAAGACCAAACATTGCCGACTCTTCACAATATTCGCCTCGCGAGCGAGTGTTCGCCTCGTGAGTGGGCTTAGTTTCTGAATAGTATAAAAGGCTGTTCTGGGCAGATTGAAAGAACTTTTGCTTCTCCACTTTTTTGTTTTACATATTTTGTGTGTATTTCGTTTTCATGGAGAACTAAATTTCATAGATTAATCTACTGTAATTTGATTTCCACCGTACTTGAGGTTTTGTAATCCTTGTTTTGTATGCTTTTCCCTTTTCAATGCCATGTTATACATTTCTATTTGTCTAATTCAGGAGTGTATAGTGTTGTGTTGATTCATTTCAGTGATGTTATTTTCCTATACTTAATCGCGTTTGTTTAATTCGTGTGTGTTCATTCATGTTCGTTTAGTTCATGAGGGCTTAACCCCGTTTGTTTAATTCGGGAATAGGAACATATATCCGTAGTAGCGATTTCGTTTGTTAATTGTTGCTACAACTGAAAGGGGATTAGAATCTGCTTAGTGTTGTGACTCCATCAAGTGTACCGGGTCGTCGCAAGTAATAAAAACACGGTAGTATTCTACCGAGGTCGAACACAAGGATTGGGTTACCAATTATACTAAATTGTCAAGAAATCCGACACGTTAGTTAAGCAATAGGAGGAGGTTGATAGAAAGAGATTGAGATTGCCAATTCAGGAATCAAATCAACTAAAGCTACGGGTGATTAAATTCAGAAATAAAAGCATCCAAGGTTTCGAATCCACCTACCCACTCATGCAAAGTACCCAAGTGATGATATTCTCCTCCCTAAGTTCAATTTTAATGTCAACCGGGACCCCTAAATTCTCCTAATTCCACTTCCGTGCTCATTAGGACGTATTCGATGATTTGGGTTAATTACTTGCTAGGTCTCTTAACCCTAATCTCAAATTCTATTAATTCTTGTTCCCTATAGGTTGCACCGATCTCCTATTCACTCTCGTGCAATACTCGACCGATGTTCCCAATTCAAGTTCTGAAACGCGAATCGCCGCTAGGCCTCATCACGCTTAACTAGTCGATCACGCTAGCATATAATCGACACAATGAAAACAGAATTGGAAAATCATAATTGAATTAAAGGAGAGAGAAGTACATTACATTAATACTATGCCGCCATGGGTGGCTTCATCGGTCCCTTGGACAAGAGGATTAGTTCCTCATGTCCGTAACAACAACGAACGTACAATTGGAATCCATCCTAAACCTATGAATTAAGAGAAAAGAAGAGAAGAAGAAATCCCAGAATAGGGTTACAAAAAGTCTCTGAAAAATTCTGATCCAAAAACTTTCCAAATCTGTTCTGATCTGCTCTATTTATAGGGAGGCCACGCGTCACGGCCGTGATGGCCATCACGGCCAGGCCGTGACGCATTCAGGTTGGGCGCGCTTTCAAATCTTGAACAACACGGTCGTGATCCTCATAACGGCGATGCCGTGATAGCTTCGCTCTCCACCATCTGTTCCATCACGCCGTGACGGGTGTCACGGCCAGGTCGTGAAAGGTTCTGACTTTTGCCTCCTGGATTGTCACGGCCGTGATAGACATCACGGCTAGGCCGTGACGACTTCCGACTTGTGTGGGTTTTAGGTCACGGCCGTGATATACATCACGGCTGGCCGTGACGACTTCGACTTTTGCCCCTTCTGCTCTGCTTGATCATGGCCGTGATGGTCATCACGGCCAGGCCGTGATGGGCTCTGTCTGGCTCATATTCTTCACTTTTCTTAACTCTTAAAGCTTCACTTATGGATCTGAAAACAACACAAGCAACCACAAGCGTAATTCTATCCAAAATAACCTAAAAACTACACAGAAGACGCAAAACGAGTCAAAGTCCAACTTAGGAACAAAACAAGGCAAATTCGGGCGAAATCGAGAGTGAACTCGAATAAATTGGCATATAAACCCTAGTTCATCTAGTCATAAAACTAGATAAGCCAGAGGCTTATCACTTAGGGCTTGGGATTACATGAACCGATGATAGTTGTGAAATCAAGAACAGTAGATTAATCGTCTTTAGCTATTTGATAACCTTTTCAACTGCTATGTGACCGCGCTGTCGCCACGCGCCAAAAAAACGAGCGATTATAAAATAATGCAGTATAGTGCGACAACTCGGATCGTCTCTCAAGGACTCTTTAGGTGTTGTTATTATTAACAGAAAATTAGTAAAAGTTAGAAATGGGGGTTTTGAGATTAAAATAAAATAAAGGAAACAAAATAAAAACAAAGTAAGAAAAGAAAATAGCAAATAGACTAAAGACGATTAACCTACTGTTCTCGGTTTCCCACTATCATTGATTCATGCAAATCCTAAGCAGATACTAATCCCCTCCCGGTTGTAGCAACAATTAACAACGCAATCACTACTACAGATGTATGTTCCTATTCCCGAAATAACAAACGGGGTTAAGCTCTCATGAACAAACGAACATGAATGAACACACGCGAAATAACAAACGCGATTATATATAGGAACATAGCATCACCGAAATGAAACAATACAACACTATATATTCCTGAAATAACAAACAGAAACATACAGCATGGTATTGAAAAGAGAAAAACAAATGATCATGAAATACAGAACCTCAAATGTTAACAGAAACCAATTACAGTAGATTAATCTAGGAGACTAATTCTCCATTACAAAAGAAAGACAACAAACTAAAAGGAAAACAATAGCTAACAAGTTCAGAAACTAGCCAAAACTGGCTAATTCTGACTCTTCCTTCATTTCTGCCTAAGACTGCTTATATACACGTTTCTGGAGTCAGAGTACTCGCGAGGCGAAGCACTGCTCGCGAGGCGAATTACATGAAAGGTCTGCAACTCTTTGTCTTCTCGCGAGGCGAGCACATCCTTCGCGAGGCGAACTCTTGACTTCCAACTGTTTACGCCTGTGGCATTCAACACGCCCAAACCGTGATGGCTTCTGATCTTCCAAGACTCGCGAGGCGAAGGAATGCTCGCGGGGCGAACGCTTCAACTTCAGAATTGCCACGGCTGTGATCTTCAACACGGGCAAGCCGTGATCGTCTCTGACTTTTTCATGGTTGCAATACTCGCGGGGCGAGAGATTATTCGCGGGGCGAGTGGCTCCAGATTTATTACTTTTTATTAACCTGAAAATAGAAAATAAAAGTAAATAATTATTCAACTCTAAAACAACTAAATTAACATAAAAACAATTTACAGACTCAAAATATTACTTAAGAACAATCAAGTCTAAATTGGGTAAAATTGATATAAAATAAGCACAAAGCCAGGGTCTTTACTAGTTATAAAACCAGACAAACAGAGGCTCATCAAAATACCCCAAACTTAAACTTTGCTTGTCCCCAAGCAAACTACACTCAAAAACTTGAAAAGACTCAAGACCTGGCAAAACATGGCAAGCTTAAGGATTCAATCAACCTTGCACAAATTTCAAGCAATTTAACAAAACAATTTTTCTTTCAATGTTCCCCCTTTCAAACAAATCAATCCCCACATTCATTTATTCTAAACAGTTGAGAATTTCATTACTCAAACAATCATCAATCTAAGCAGGGGATCTAAGTTACACACAAAAGAGAGATCACCATATCCAAACAACTGCCTTCCTCACAAGGGAAATTTATGTTCACTCAATCGCTCAGTTTGTGTCAGGTTAACATTTCACTCAATTTTCACTTTTAAGAGCACTTCCCATAAATTTGATTTTCATCTCAAAATGATTCCCACAGAAAATATGCAAGCAACATCAGAAGGTCTTTTATGGGTTGTAATGGGGCCTGGCTAAGGGTAGGATATACAAAGGAACTAGGCTGAAGACCCTAGGAACTAAGAGAGCATGAAACATTTTTACACTTTGAATTTAACTCAAGTTCCTTTTTCATTTTTCATTTTGCTTTGGGTGACTACAACCTTTTTATTTCTTTTTGGCATTTTTGCACCTTTTTTTTTTTCTTTTCTTTTTCTTTTTTTTTCTATATATTTTTTTCCACTTTTTTTTTTTTTTACATAAATTTTTTTCTCAATCCCAAACAACACATTTCACCAGGTAGCCACCCCAAACTTAATTTCTTGCAACCAATTTCTCACTAAGCTTCCATTCTCTCCTAATCCTAAGATCGGGTTAACATGGTTTTTTTTTCAGATTTTAGCTTGTAACATAAGGTTAACAAGAACAATAGGCTCATCAGGCTCAAAGGGCTAACTAAGGAACATGCATTAGGAATTGGTTATTTTAGGCCAAGTAGCTATTTACAAAGAAAATGCCTAAATCATATGAAGCAAACACATAATCATGCAAATCAAAAAGAGATTCAATCAAATTCAGGAAAGTGCAACTTGAAAAGTGATTTTCACACAGTCAAAAACATGTTGGAGGCTCAAAACCTCACCTGGACATTATTTTGCAAATTATTTGAAAGAGATTCTATCCCTAGTGTGTGCTTCTTATCACCCCAAACTTATCATAAATCATGCCATCATAACAAAATCTCAAAGTTCAGTTTTCAATCATATGGGGATCATTTTTTTTCTAAAATTTTCAAGTCCTAGGGGGAAAACAGTCAACACTATCATGCAATCCATCTATGCAAAAATTAATCAAATCCATCAAACTTGCCATAACTAGACTCAAACACAACTCCTGAGCTTCTCAAATTATTCAGGAGCTTTTATTGAAAATGAAACAGAAATAAAGCAAACAAAACTAACAAAGCAAATGAAAGTAAACTAAGGAGGAAAGGTTAAGAAAAACTCATTGAGGGTGGTGGTTCCACCGGGATCCCACTGCTTGTAACATAAGTCCCACATGGTAGCCAAAGGACTGAAATTCATTCCAAGCCTCCCTAACTTGCAGCTTTGATGCGGAGGTGAGCACTTGACAATTATAATAACCTCGCCCAGTGCGGCAGACTTCTCACTACCTCTCGGGTCACAGATGACCTCTCTCTCAATAAAATCTCCCCAATAGAATCGGGGTTCAACCTCTTGGACTGGCCAGGGTGCAAGATCCAAGGGTTCAAACTCCATCACTGGTTCCTCAGGGGGAGGTGGCAAACAGTTAGTTGGGGTTATTGGTGCTGCTTCAACTTCCGCAGTGTCTTCATCCACTGCACTAACAAATTTTTCACCTGCTATACACGCAGAAATTTCAGCACACACCCAACAAAGGTTAGAGTTAGTACATATATTACAAGAAAATGAATCAGAAAAAGTTAGAATGTCTGGGAATTCTTCAATCAATTCATCCACCCCATTACTCTCAACACATTCAATTGTTTTACTTGAATCATCTACCCCCAAAGGTTCTTCTTTATCTTCAGACACGGGGGAGCAAATGTTCTCTTGATCCTCCTTTTCTAAGTTTCCTGAAAAAAATAAACCTGCAAAACGATCTGCATTTTCCATTTTTCCTGAAAAGTATAAACCTGTAAAACATTCTACACATAAAGCAGTTCCATCACAATAACAAGCATTAGGATCAGGGGATTCAACACATAATTCATCATCAACAGAAACATTATCATCAGAATTATTTTCAAAAATAACTGGTGACTCTGTACGATCTTCCAGGGGCTGTGGAGGTAGCATCGCAGCCGAGTTGGCGGTAACTTGATCAATTAGAGCCCACAATTTCTGAGATTCAGCTTGGCTCCTCTGGTACTCAGCCTCCATCTTCTGTTGAAATTCCTCTATCATCCGTTGAGTTTGCTCGGCCATTTGTTGCCTCAGTCCTTCCATATTTGCACTTATCTGTGCAGTCATCTGTTTGCACAGGTCCTCTAGGGAAGGTTCGGAAGGTGCATAGGTGGTCACTTGGGGAGGGTTCAGTGGATAGTTTCCCCAGCTCAACAGGAAGGCGTTCTTCAAGTCAAACCAGCTGAAGATGGAGTTCTCGTCAAGACAATTCAGCCAATCTCTAGCAGCACCTTCAAGCGAGAACTGGAAAGCTTCCATCTTGATATCATCTTCTGTTATTCCTGCAGGTCTCAGCATTATAGTACAAGCAATCTGGAATTCCCTCAGATGCTCCTGCGGATTCTCACCTGCAAAACCACTAAACCTTGGCAACCAGTGTGATAAACCAACATAATCAGGAAAATATACGCATGGTGGTGGTTCATAGTAAACATTAGGCATGTACCCATATATGTGACTATCCATGGGGGATAAATAAAATTTACAGACCAGACAAAGCAGACAAAACTAATTAGAAAAGAAATTTTTTTTTTTTTAAATGTAACTTTCTGCTAATAACAACAAACAAGAGTCCCCGGCAACGGCGCCAATTTTTGACCGCGCTGTCGCCACGCGCCAAAAAAACGAGCGATTATAAAATAATGCAGTATAGTGCGACAACTCGGATCGTCTCTCAAGGACTCTTTAGGTGTTGTTATTATTAACAGAAAATTAGTAAAAGTTAGAAATGGGGGTTTTGAGATTAAAATAAAATAAAGGAAACAAAATAAAAACAAAGTAAGAAAAGAAAATAGCAAATAGACTAAAGACGATTAACCTACTGTTCTCGGTTTCCCACTATCATTGATTCATGCAAATCCTAAGCAGATACTAATCCCCTCCCGATTGTAGCAACAATTAACAACGCAATCACTACTACAGATGTATGTTCCTATTCCCGAAATAACAAACGGGGTTAAGCTCTCATGAACAAACGAACATGAATGAACACACGCGAAATAACAAACGTGATTATATATAGGAACATAGCATCACCGAAATGAAACAATACAACACTATATATTCCTGAAATAACAAACAGAAACATACAGCATGGTATTGAAAAGAGAAAAGCAAATGATCATGAAATACAGAACCTCAAATGTTAACAGAAACCAATTACAGTAGATTAATCTAGGAGACTAATTCTCCATTACAAAAGAAAGACAACAAACTAAAAGGAAAACAATAGCTAACAAGTTCAGAAACTAGCCAAAACTGGCTAATTCTGACTCTTCCTTCATTTCTGCCTAAGACTGCTTATATACACGTTTACGGTCGAGTACTCGCGAGGCGAAGCACTGCTCGCGAGGCGAATTACATGAAAGGTCTGCAACTCTTTGTCTTCTCGCGAGGCGAGCACATCCTTCGCGAGGCGAACTCTTCAGCTTCCAACTGTTACTCCCGTGGCATTCAACACGCCCAAACCGTGATGGCTTCTGATCTTCCAAGACTCGCGAGGCGAAGGAATGCTCGCGGGGCGAACGCTTCAACTTCAGAATTGCCACGGCTGTGATCTTCAACACGGGCAAGCCGTGATCGTCTCTGACTTTTTCATCGTTGCAATACTCGCGGGGCGAGAGATTATTCGCGGGGCGAGTGGCTCCAGATTTATTACTTTTTATTAACCTGAAAATAGAAAATAAAAGTAAATAATTATTCAACTCTAAAACAACTAAATTAACATAAAAACAATTTACAGACTCAAAATATTACTTAAGAACAATCAAGTCTAAATTGGGTAAAATTGATATAAAATAAGCACAAAGCCAGGGTCTTTACTAGTTATAAAACCAGACAAACAGAGGCTCATCACTATGTTTTATTGTTCTGTTTTTGCATTGTTTTCCAATTGCAATTCAAACCAAACCCCCCCCAAAAAATAGATTTTTGTGGTAAATAGCAAGTCAAGAGTCCTTGTGAGACGACATCCGAGTTGTCGCCCTAAACTACATATTTTTACAAATCGCTCGCTTTTTGGCGCGTGCGCGACAGCGCGACCAGTTCTGCTACACTAGGGTCTAACCCTGGCATGTCTTGGTATGACCACGCAAAAACATATTTATAATCCATCAACAACTTGATCATCCTACTTCGCTCCTTTCCTTTCAGGGAAAGGTCAATCTTGACCTCTTTTTTATCATCTTCAGTTCCCAAATTGATTAGTTCACTCGGCTCTTCATGGGGTCGAATTTCCTCGGATTCTTGTTCTATCAACCTCAACAGTTCAGGAGGAACTTCCCCATCATCATCAACAAGCTCATCAGCATGATCAATAGGATAGTCAAAATTGTATGCTGAGTTATTAACGCTGTCATTTTCAAGAGAGTCACTTTTAGATCTGCATTTTGGTAGTTATCGGAGAAAGATGAATGAATAAAGGTTAAAGACGGGAAACTGCATTTATTGGTGAGGAATGATGAATAAAAGTGAAAATAAAAAAAATAAAAGGGATAAGAACATAAAGATATTGAATGCATGCATTTATTGATAAGTCATACTGAAACGGAAATAAGTAAGCCCATTACAACAAAAATCCTAAAGCCTTGGGCAGAGCTAAAGGATAAGCATTACAGAATTACTTTGAAAAAAACTATATGGTCCTAGGGAACTTGATGACCTCCCAATTGTTGAGCTCTGTATCTGGAGGGCATGGATACACCAGATTGACACCATGATCGGCGAGATAATCATCTTCAACGACTGCTGCTTGGTCCAGGAATGCAAACCCTACACTTCGGAAGCTCTGTCGAATGCCACAGATGGGAACCCTTTCAGCCTCGTATTCACGATTTTCCAGCCTAGTCAACCTCTTTCTTTTCTTCTCTTTTATAACCCTCATCTTGTCGACCTTGGTGGGTTTATATCCCAACCCAAACCTGTCCTTGTTCTCGGTGAGCATGAGGATGTCAGCGACACCTTGGCTATTCTTCCCCAAACCGCTTCCAGGTCGGTATCCTCCTTCGAGCATAACCTTAGCCATCATAATGGACGCTTTAGATGACTGAGGTTTCAAGAGTGGAGCACCATCCCTAACATAAGTGGCATTGGCAATTTCAAGTGATTGGAAAGCGGTCTCGAGAGCTTCTTCGGCAGCTTCAATGTAAGGGGTTGTTGATCGCTTACTCACTAACATATCCTCCTCTCCATAAACAATTATCAACTTACTATCGACAATGAACTTCACTTTCTAGTGCAACGTGGAAGGTACAGCTCCAGACGAATGGATCCATGGTCATCCCAGGAGACAACTGTAAGTTGGTGTGATGTCCATTACATGGAAGAGTATTTCAAAGGTGCAAGGGCCAATCCGAATGGGCAATTCAATTTCTCCCATGACTTCCCTTCGGGTGCCATCGAAAGCTCTTACAATCATCGTGCTTGGCTTCATATGAGTTCCATCGAAAGGCAACTTTTCCAGTGTTGACTTTGGCATTACATTCAAAGAAGAACCATTATCAATGAGAACCCTAGCCATGACAAGATCTCGACACTTCATAGAGATGTGTAACACCTTGTTGTGCCCTATTCCTTCAGCCGGAATTTCATCATCAGTGAAAGTGATATAATTATCAGCTACAATGTTACCCACGATGTTATCGAGCTTGTCAACTGTGATGTCATGAGAGACATGAGCTTGATTCAACACCTTCATCAGTACTCTCCTATGTGGCTCAGAATTCATCAACAAAGACAAAATAGATATCCGAGCTGGAGGTCGATTCAATTGATCCACAACCCTGTATTCACTTTGCTTCATGAACTTCAAGAATTCGCCGACTTCTTCATCAGATACCTCCTTTTTATTATCACCCCCTTTGGTATCCTTTTCAGCCGGCGTTCCTTCCACCTTCTCCTTCCCTTTGCGATCTTTTTCTTCCTTTTCTGTTCCCTCCCTTCGCAATACCTCTGGAGTATAAATGCGACCACTCCTAGTCATTCCACCAATTCCCAAAATGTTGGTAACCATAGTGGTCCCGTTGGAAGGACTTTGTTGAACCTGCCTATCATATTTCCATGGTACCGCTTTGGTGTCATTGTAAGGGAAAGGACATGGGACTCGGATGACAACTAGTGTTGGCCCACTCAAAACCTACATAGGTTCCTTTTCAGTATAGTGTATCACCACTGGCTTCGGAGCGACTTGCTCAGGAACCGGTTGAGGATTAATCACAACAGTAAAAGGAGTTATCTTAACTGGAGTTTGGGAAATTCTAGATTCAGCAACCATGTTAATGCCACACTCATTCGATTCACAACCAATTAGGATAATCTTCATATCTATTAACTGCTGCACAACCTATCGAAATTCTGCACAGTCTTCAATTGAATGCCCCATATTCCCGTCGAAGTCACACATTATCTCTTCATCGAGGGTCTTCTCTTCGACAATTGAGGTTTGCACCAATATATGTTTTTACATCTCTCTTAAAATAACCCTCATGGGATTTTTGACATCAGCCACTTGGCTCTTAAGAGTAGGTTCCCTGAAGCTATCTATGGCATTAATTCGCGAACCCCCATGATTTGGCATATGACCTGTGCGCCATTCGGAACATCTTTATGAAAGCTCAACCACTTAGCATCAATAAGATCTTGTACCTTAAATTTGAAAGCCCTGCAATTCTCAGTGGAATGACTTATTGTCCCCCGCATGATACTCACATTTAGCGTTTGGGTCAAACCACTTCGAATAAGGAGGGCCCAATGGTTTCATTAGGAGAGGAGTCAACACAGATTTGCTTATAAGCTGATGCAGTAGCTCAGTGAAGGTCATGGGGATCGAGTCGAAATGTACTGATATTCTTTCCGAGTTATACGGTGGTCTTGTTTGGCTGGTGTTTGGGTTTGTACTTAGGGGTTGAACAATTTGAGGTGGCATGGTAGGGTATGTTTGAGGTTGAGAAGGGTATGATGGCCGGTAAGGAGCCATCTGTTGAGGATTTGGAAATTGTGAGGTGGCAGTGATGTATGGCTGGTTGGTTTGGTGATATGGGGTGTATTGGTCTTGGAAGGCGGGTGTTTGGTTTGGTCTATATTGGTTTGGTTTCTTTTGTTCAAAGGTTACTGCGTGTGCTTCTCCTTTTTTCTTCTTCACAAACGGGGCTCTCTTCGGGCCGTTCATTACTGAAGTCTCAGTGATCTTGCCATTCCTTATTCCACTTTCAATTCTCTCACTGATGAGGACCATGTCAAAAAAGTTCGACGACACACTCCCATTCATCCTATCATAGAAGGGCGACTGGAGTGTATCAATGAACATTGCCACAATTTCTTTCTCAGCTAATGAAGGCTTTACCTGAGCAGCCAATTCCCTCCATCGTTGTGCATACTCTTTGAAAGTCTCGATGTCTTTTTTTGACATATTTTGGAGTTGCATCCTATCGGGAGCCATGTCAATATTGTACTTGTATTGCTTCAGGAATGCATCTGCTAGATCTTTGAAGGATCGGATGTGGGCCAGTTCGAGATGCGTGTACCAATTTGAAGCTGCCCCGGTTAAACTGTCCTGGAAGAAGTGAATCAAGAGCTTATCATCTTGAGCATATGATGCCATCTTCCTTACATACATGGTCAAATGGTTTTTGGGACAAGTGGTTCCCTGATATTTGTCGAAATCAGGCACCTTAAATTTTGGCGAAATTACAACATTTGGCACCAAACAAAGTTCCGAAGCATCCCGCAGACCATAACTATTTACTCCTTCAATGGCCCGTAGTCTTTCCTCTAGCACTTCTAACTTTTCTTTAGATTGGGAATTCCCTCCTGACTGATGCACTGGAGTTTCACCGTACATATTTTGAGTGAAGGAGTATGGCATGTAGGAGGATCCAAAGTTTGGCATCATTTCAGTCCCCTGGGGCCTATAATGTAGGATGCATTGTGGGGTTTTTGGATTGACAGAAAGTGTCACCGTCGGGGTGTTACCATCTATAGGGTTGACAGTTTGTGTTTGTGGCATTTCCACAACATCGGTGGGGGTTTGTGTCTGAGTGATATGTTCGAGGTTTTGAATGCCATCTTGTGGGCTGGGGGTCGTTGGTGGCACAAATCCGCGAGGTAAACCGTATAGGGGATTGTTCGGGTTAAATGAAAGATGAGTTTGGTTACTTGGATAAATAGTGAGAGGCATCATGGCCCCTGGTTGGTTGAAGCCTTGAATAGGAATCTGAGTAAAACCGGGCGGGATGAGAGGTGTGGCTGGATGTCCTTCATTCGAGGCTGGAGGGTTCTCCTCTGTGTTCTTTTCCTTCTGCATTGCTTGTAGGATCTCCATCACCTTAGTCATCTGATCCTTGATTTGACTGACTTCATCCCTGATCTCTTGGACTTCCTCTAGTTCATCCGCCATGGCTCTTGTCTGTGATCGAGTGCGATAAGGGTGTCTTGGAGCAATTGTTCAGAAAATCCACACTGTTTTAATCAAAACAAAAGTGAGAACAAAATGTTGGAAAATGCAAAAAGCTTTTATGAAAATCACCTTTGGAGTTTATTATTATTTTTTGAGTTAACACCTTATAACAGACAAGAGATGGTCCCTCCACCCCACACAGAGAGCATTGTGCTCATAAGATGAAATGGAGTTGACAACAAATCTAGGGGAGAAAAAACTCTCCACAATAGATGTTGTCTCAAACACACTGGCAATTCTGAATTGAGACATCTCGTCCTACCCTTTGTGCAGAAGGAAGAATCTTATAAGGCAAAGATGTAGTTGACCATATATTAAAGGAAGACCATGCTCCACGATAGGTGTCGTTGCAAGTCAAGTGCAAGAGTTGGAGTGCGAAGGAATCATAGAGGCAAGAACAGATTTCATTAAAAACTCCTCAAAGCAATACATAGAATCATGGAGGCAAGGATAGATTTCATTAAAATCTCCTCAAAGTAATACATAGATTGGGATTACATCATAATTCTCGACATTGTTACAACATTTTCATCCTAAAGTCAATAGCTTCGGTCTCTTTCTTTTTAGCCCTCGAGCAGACCCTCCACACAGTTGCATGAAACCATCCAACTCAGCTAGGAGACAAAGCATAGGGTCCACACGAATTTGTTTTTTTGCCTTTTCAAAGCGTTGGACAAAATTTGGAATACAATGGCTTAGCTCCAAATTCATGCTCATATATCTTTTTCCCATATGTCAATATCTATCCCTCGCTCCTGTGCCTCTTCTCTCCACCACTTCACGGCATTCATTGCTTGAACCACTTGATCATGATAATGTTTTGCTGAGGTCCACCCTAAATCGCACTGCTTCTTGATTTCGACTAATAGGGTATTCAGCTCTTGGACCTTTTGTACCAATTCATCAGTCATCCTGTCTTGTGCACAAATTTGCTTTTGTAAGTTTCCATTGACTCCCCTTTGTCGATTAACTTCCACTTCCAATGACTTTCTCACATCTCCTTGCTGAATGACTTCTTCTTCTAATTGACGCTTTTCTTTTCTTAGTTGATGCCTCTCTGCTGTCAAGGACAATACTTTACTTTCATGATTCTGGATCCTAGTCATGACACTCGGCGGGACCTTGTCTGTATTCTTCTGGACTCTTGAGTTTGCGGAGATATCTACACACAAATCTTTTAAGTGTTCATTTTCCTTTGTTAACTTCTCACAACGCTTCTGACCAATTACTATTTTCAACTTGGCATCTTGCTTGTGTTGTTCCATTTCCTTCATTTGTGCTTCTAGGACTTTCAGTTGTTCTGTCATTTGAGTTACCGAAGGGGAGTAATCTTCATCTTTCGTGCTTTCTGCAGGATTCTTGACGGGACGTTTCCTTGATTTTCTCCATGCTTCATATTCTGAGACAATGACTAGGATTGGTCGGCCCAATTGTGATCTCCCTGCCATCCTCACATTTTTCCATGCATTTCTAACTTCTTTTGCCAACAACTTAGTATTCTCCCCATCCTCGTATCGGAAACAACATTCGTCAAGTTGTTCTTCTCGTGGCACGGTTTGCGTCCAACAAAGTTGTCATAAAGCTATGGGGGTGTGTGAGGATATGCACCCTCTTGGGACCATCAAAGGAACATTTGGATAGTCACCACAACTATAAATGATATCTTGCCCCTGTTGACTTTCGTACCATGGGCATACCCACTTAAAAGAATCTCTTTCCACTTTGTCAAACTCGCTCTTCCATTCCTCTTCATCAAGCTGTCTTGTAGGGATGTTATGGAAGCCTCTTAGTGGATCTGAATGGTGGTTGATATGGCCTTTTGCGTACATGTGAGTCAAGACCCATACATAGAGCAACTGTGCACATCATCAGAGCTTCCCCTTTGGATGCAGCTGGCAAAATTCTAGAGTCAAAAGCATTTCAGCCAATACTGCCAGCACGGGGTTTTTCTTTTTTTCAACTGTGAAGAACACGTCCATTGCTGCTTGATCTATCATGTCTAGCGTTAATGGAAACTGAACCAACCCATATATTGTTAGTGCCAATACCCTTTCAAAGGTTTCCCAGTCTTGTCGACCCATTAGTTTCCTCAAATGATTTTCAAGAAACTTTCGGGTTAAACCTCGTGAGTTTGAGTGCCCGGTCAAGTTCACTTCAATTTCAGGAAGCCCTAGTAACCCTGCTATGCTTGCAGTGGTCAAGTATTGCCCCATGTGGAAATACACGACGGGATTTTTCTGCATTGGCAACCTTAACAGGCAAGCATTTTCTTCAATGGTGGGTGTAATGTCCATGTTTGGCAACTCAAAACATCTGAGATGTGGGTTCCGATACTAACTTAGAGCACTCAAAGCAGTAGCTTCAACCGGTATGAGAATTAGGTCCAAGATCCCTCCATACTTCTTGACGAAGCTTCTTCGATGTTCTTGAGGCAAAGATTGGCTTAACTCTTTCAGATTCTCTGATGAGTTCAAAATCACCCTGGAGCTCTTGGTGGCGGGAGCATTGCTAGTGTGTCTGACTTTGTCCATCTCTTGTTATCAAATGTGTTATCTCTCACCAAATTATCTGTGCAAGGGAAATTTTATTTTACTAATAACATTTGGAAAGCAAAATTACTTATGCATGAGAGTGTACCAAGATGCATGAATGAATGACATATTGACGATGCATGGCCTAAAATACTACATGCACGAGCATACAATATAATAATGAGTGTAACAGGATGCACGAATGAATGGCATGTTAAGGTGCATGTGGGATGTGTGCAGAAAATCGTTATGATGCATGAGATATAAATATGATTATTCATGTTGCAGAAAAAGATGGAATGCGCTCCCTTTTGTCCTACATAGGTCATATCCTAAAGTTGGGACTTCTGAAGTCAAGACCCTATTTTGGTAGGCTGCTAATGGCATTTTATATGCATGACTTTTGAGACAGATCTAGACCCCTAAACATATGGTCCCCAGATTACCCTCATCTAAAAGATAAGGATCCGAATCCATGAACCTCACCATAGGGACAAATAAGTCACAATACGGTAGTCCATGTACCGGTAGCAATCCGAGCGGGAGAATCAGTGACTGTCAGGGATGCAAAAGCATCACAATAACATCACTGAAGCCCCTTCTAATCTTATGGCATTCCAAGACTCGGGTATAGAGCCCAAAAGCGTGTGAATATGTGATGTGTGTGCTGGGAGCGAGCAAGCAAACTTGCACAAAACCTAAAAAAACTATCCCCCAAACCTGCAAAAGAAAAGCCAACATTTAAAAGAGTTTTCTACCCTAGGGTTGTAAGAATATACAAAGACATTTATAAGAACAGATAAAACTATTTACGAAATAAATAAAACAAAGAAGGGTAAAACTAATATTTTCAAAGCTATTAAAAAATGCACAACCAAACATGTTAGGCCTAACTCTCTACAGAGTCCCCGGTGGAGTCGCCACCAATATTTTATTTGGGAAAAACATTTGAAAAATCATTTATTTTGTCTTTTTAAAAGAGAGAGATTTGAGTTCGGGAGTCGGTTACGAGTAGGGAAGGTGTTAGCACCCTACATCGCTCGTTTAAAAATGGTACCTCAAGTTAATTGCGCAAAATAATTTTAATAGCCTTTGAAAATATTTATTTTATCCCACTTTTTAAATTAAATTAAAAGATAAACACAATAAAAGAGAAAATTAAATTTTGACTTGACAAAATGATTGATTCTGCTCCTAGGAATTCCCGGGTGCGATGGGAAACTCAAAGCCACGTAGTTCTTTAGAAAAAGATTTGATTGGTTGGTTAATTGATTTTAATTTTGAATGGAAATTTGAATTTTTGTAAATGATTTTGAAAATGGATTTTATTTTAAAATTAATCCACATATGCACAGGGTTCAAGATAGCGGTGCTATATGATAAACCCTTACAATTCATACGCCACTTGAGGATGGAAATTCATACATCAACGTTATAGATTGTTGCGTGAATTCAAATACATTTTTATTTGAATAAAATTTTATTAAGAGGGTAAAATTTTTAAAAAAAAGGTGTTTATTATTTTATTTTATTTTTAAAAAAAAAGAGGGAATTCACTCTTGCACAAGGTTAAAGATAGTCAAGCTATACGATGAACCCTTACAATTCACACGACACTTGAGGATGAAAAATTCATACATCAACGTCGTAGATTGTTGCGTGAAAAAATAGATTTTTTTATTTTTATTTTTGTAAAACTTGTTAAAAGGGTAAATTGAAAACCTTTTATTATTATTCTTTTATAAAAGATAATTCATTCTCGCACAGGGTTAAAAAGAGTTGAGCTATACGATGAACCCTTACAATTCATATGACACTTGAGGATGAAAACTCATACATCGATGTAGTAGATTGTTGAGTGAATTCAAAAGAGATTTTATTCATTTCAAAAGTGGATTTAGCATACCCTTTTTAAAAAAAAAAATCAAGGATTGAAAATATTTTTAAGGTTTTCTATTTTTCCATTTTTATTCAAAAAAATTTTATAGACAAAATTAGCTATGCAACATTTAAAGCCCAAATTCATAAAGCTTTTTTATGTTTTACTTTGTTTTTATTTTGAAAATGGGTCAATCAGCTTTGACCCAACAACCCATTGGACAGCCCCAATCCTAACACCCCAAGCTGAAACATGACCAAAAGAGTAAAAAATGAAATAAAAATATAAAACTAAAACTAATTCTGAAATAACATCAGAACATAAAAAAAAAAATAGTTAACAAAACAGAGAGAGAGGAAGGGATCGAAGCAGTGAGCACGATGGCGGAAGAGATGTGGCGGACGGCGAGTAGCACGAGTCAGGCGGGCGTACGTCTTGCCGGTGGCAGTGGTGGTCCGTGAGCGGCGTGCGGCGGAGGATGCTGCCTAGCGGATTCGTGGCGGAGGACGAGGGGATCTGGTGCGTGGCAGAGATGACAAAGGAGACAGGGAAGCAGAAGACGCGAACAACGTCTACACTGGGCGGTAATCCGTAGCTACGATGAGTTCGAGGTGGTGGAGGTCTGAGGCGATTTGTGCACAGATCTGTGGTTGCCAGCGGTCCATGGCGGAGGACGTGGAGGATGGGTCCGTTTCGAAGCTGGCGGTGCGACGCAGAGGAGGGGCGTGACTATGGTGGTGCAGCAATAACGACGGCGAGTCGGGACAGCGGCAGAGCTTGGGGGAGATGGAGGAGGAGAGGGGGCGACTGTGTATGGGTTCGTTTTCCTCAGAAATGTATGGTCTTTTCTGTTGTTTCTTTTTTTTTTTTTTTTTTAGAACAAAGGACACATAATAATAAAAAAAGAATGGAGTTTGATGAAGATGAAGTGAAAAACTAAAGGAGGAGAAGAATAGAGGAATGAACTCAAGTGTATTTTTTTCTGATTGATTCTTTTTTTACTCAGCTGATAAGGGCCAATGACCTCCTCTTCTCTACAAGGTCCTTCTGTTTATATAGTGACAATAGGGAAAAATGATGCCAAAATTTGTTATTGGCATGTTGAGGGGTAAGGACGAAGGTACAGATGGAGGATGCCATGGTGGTGCTCCCACTATTCTATATAGCTGGAATAGGTGCAGGGGTTGTGCCTCTTATTTTGGAATAAAGCATAAGAAAACAAAAGATGGGACATAAAACAAAGCTGGTTCATACCCAAAATAAAAAAAACAAATAGTAACGCCGGGGAAGGGAGTAGATGACAAAAATTTTATATTTTTCAAACAGAAAGTCCCTTTTCTTTTCTTTTTATTTTTTTATTTTTGTATTTTTTTTATTTTTTCATTTAGGTTGGATAACTTGGATCATGGGCTTATCTACATTAATAATGGGCCAAGAACAAACACTTTTTTTTTTCTTTTGCAAAGTATTTTTTTTATTTATCATTTTGTTTATTATTTTTCAAAACATTAATTAAAAAAAATCGGGACAAAATTAGGTGTTCACAGTGGTCCATCAGAATATATGAGTTATTCGGGGCAAATTGAGTGAATTGGGCCAACATGACTTAATTGGGGCAGACTGACTTAATTCAGCAAAGTTGACCTAATCGGATCGAGATGAACTAATTGGGCCACGTTGACTTAATCGGGCAAAGATGACATGATCGAGCTAGGTTGAGTAAATTGAGCAAACATGGTATAATTGGGCCAATATGACTTAATCTGGAAAATATGACCTAATCGGGCCGACATGACCAACTTGGCTCCAGTTGAGTTAGTCGGGGGAATTTGTCATCCATTGGAATATATGAGTTATTCAGGCATATTGAGTGAATTCGGCCAACATGACCTAATTGGGCCAGGCTAACTTAATTGGGCAAAGTTGACCTAATTGGGCCGAGATGGACTAATTGGGCCACGTTGACCTAATCGAGCAAAGTTGACTAAAGTGGACCATATGAGATAATCGAGACAAATTGAGTGAATTGGGCCAAGTTGCCTTAATCGGGCAAAAGATGACATGAACGAGCCAAGATGAGTAAATCGATAAAAAATGACCTAATTGGGTCGAGATGACTTAATCAGGCAGACATGACTATTCGAGCGATGACAACAATTTGGGCCAGGATGAGTTAGTCGGGGGAAGTTGACTAAATTGGAATATATGAGTCAATCAGGGCAATTGAGTTAATTTGAGCTATTTATTAAATTTTTGTAAATTTAATATTTCTTACATTTGTTTTTTTATTTAATTTTTTTTATGACACTCAACTTGCCAATTTTTATTGAAACACTGGTTACAATTTTTTTTGTACTTTTTTTATTATTTTTAAATTTAATTTTTTTACTATAACTCAGTCAACCAACCAACTAGTAACAACTAAACTCAATATTATATAAGTTATTAAATTAATATTCGTTATCAGAAACCATCCACAAAATTATAATTTATTATATTATTACAATTCTTTTTTATATTACTATCAATTACACTTCGTTTTAACTATATTTTAGTTTCTTCTAAACCAACTAATTAATTCTCACATTTTTTAATGGTAACCATGGCTCTCTTAAGTTTACCACACCATAATATGGATGACCCATTAAGAGTCATAGATTAAAGCCCGGTTCTACCAAACAGACCCACTAAAAATATTAAACCCAGACCCATTAATACCATTTTGTATCATTATTGCCGAAAGATAAAATACTTATCATTTAAGTTACCATCAAAAATTTCAAACCATCCTTCCTTCAACTCATTTCCTTTGCAATATTAATTCCACACAATTCATCGTATACGAAACACAAATCAACACTGGATATGGTTGACCTGAATAATTGTCTGGTCTACATAAAATCAGACTCGATGACAAACCCCATGTGCAGTTGGATTGAACTACTTCAACAGTATATGGTGCTAGTTGTCCTGGACATGGGGATTTCTCCCACCTTTACTGAAGACACATCCAGTGCTTTCTAATTTCACAAATCCATACCATATTTCACATTCATCAATTGGGTTAGATGCAAGCAAATAATGAAAACAATCCTTACTGTAATCAATTACTAGTCGAATTGCTTCAAGACTACAGATAATACCGATCATTGCTAAACAATAACAGTTGCATAATGCTCATGCAAAAAAAAAAAAATCTAGGTCCCAATTTGTAGGTCACTTTTCTGTTGGATCTGGTTACATTTCCTGTCTGGACCGATGGTTGTTGAATGCACGAACCACCTTTTCATGATTAATCGTGGTTTGCTAACGAAGTACGCCACTTAATTATAACGTGTTACATGGGGTAGACTTAGTTGATATGCTATTTCGGGATGTGGTACGTCTAAAATTATTATATGGTTCGTTCTTTCTATTGTCAATTTATATATTCCATAAGTTTAACATAATTTTATCCTTAAAAAAGACACAATTTCATAATTTTTCCCAACTTTATTCTGTAATGTAATAAAAAAATAACTTTATCTATTAATTTTTTAATAAATAAATAATATGCATAAATATATATTTAATTTTCTTCAATTTTTTAAAAGAATTCCAAACTTATATTAAAATATTTTAAGTTTTTTATGTTTTTTTAGTAGTAATATTAAATATTTTTACCTGCCTAATAAATGAACCTACTTAGGCTCTATTTGGCAAAAATAGGTGATAAGTTAGCTGATAGCTGATAAGCTAATTTTTAGCTGATAGCTGAAAAACTGATTGAATTTGAAGTGTTTGGTAAAATTAACGGTTGAGCTAGCTTATAAATATAAAATAACATATTTATGATAGACATGGAAAAGTGGGAATTTCATTAAATGAATGGGGGTAAAAACGAGAGAAAAGACAATAAGCTATATGCTACTAGTCATAAGCTAAATAAATTAGCTTATGAAGAAACGCTATAAGCTAATGAAATAAGCTTGTTTACCAAACACCTCTACTTCAGTCAAACAAGCTTATTACTCCCCCCGGTCCACAACATAAGAAACAAATGAGTCTGTTTTTTTTTTTGTCCAAAATATAAGAAACATACATCAATTTTCACACATATTAAATGCTAATTTCCATTATTACCCTTATTAATTACTGTCATTAATTATAGGCCATCAGAATATTAATTAAAATTAGAATGTGTGTTTTGGAAATTAATATGAATATTAATTACAATTAACTCATTCCAATGCATTTCCTTGGTCTGTATGTTTTAGGGTTTTGTTTCTTATATTGTGGACCGGAGGATATAAAAAATTATCTTGAAAAAGAAAAGAGAATTTTTTTTTGTTTTTTAAGTTTCCATAAAGAAATAAAGAGGGTTTTATTTTCCAAGATCTCTTTATCTTCTTATTAGTCTTTTAAACTATTTTTATTGTTATTAAGAATCAAGTGAAGAAAGAGAACGTCACCAAAAAAAAAAGTGAAGAAAGAGAACCTCCAGTAGTCAAGTCTCGTAAGTTACAACCCTTTTATTTTCTAAAAAACGCAGAGAGAGTAATAGGAAGCGATCTTCTCCTTCATCTTCTTCGAGAATGTTACCCTCTGCAATTTCAATTGAAGCAGCCATGACATGAACTCCAGGTTTAGATCTCTAATACCCACTCTGTCTTCCTCAACCACCACACCTTCAAGCGCGTGCTTCTTCTTCTTTGTTTACAGTTCGATAATTAGAGCGTCCCAGTATGTGCACCACTGCAAACCAGAGCGTAAATGAATCGCGATCCGGAACGAAAGAACCAATTCTTGGTTCTTGAGGTAAGGGAGCGAGCCAATCCGAACAACGAGGTCGGTGATGGGTTACCGGGGGAAGGGGCTACGCTTAAATGATGAATACTGTAGACTACTTGATGCACACCCTCACCACCACGACAAGACAGAAGCACGAAGGTTGGACAGAGAGTGGAAACAGAATAACAGGATCGTCGATGAGACGACAACCAAAACATGGGACTTCAAGATTGGCGTATAAAAATATTTTCACCACTTAAACCGGTACCCAGTTGCTATAGAAGTCCTGTGTGTGTCTTTCTAACCGGCTAGGGCACTTTACATCTGGACCGTCACATTATTTTACTCATAAATCAACGGTTCCTGTAACCCGAGTATCAACCCTCACTTATAGCGTTACGCTCCCAGTGCGTCCCTCTTTATTCACGCTATTGTTCCTTGGGTTCTCCTTTTTTTCCGTTATTACTACCTCCTTCACTTTACGTTTTTTTATTCCTTCATTCTAATAAAAGCCCCTTTACGTTGCTGCCCTCCCTCAATTAATTAGATCCTTTTCTTTTTTCAGCAAGCTTTTCACATGGGCCAATCTCCTCCAATTTTCTCTTAATTCCCAATGCCGAATAAACACCTAATTTGGTATCTGAAATTGTGAAGTAGTATCATTCTAATTCCTAAAATTAACGAAATTCCAAATTAGTTCCTGAAATTGTAAAATGGTAATCAACCTAGTCCCTCTGTTACAAATCATATGAACTAAGTTGATATTAAATTTGCAGTGTCAGGGACTTAATTAATATTAAGTGGGTAAAATGAGAGACCAAATTGATAGTTACTTATCATTCAGGAATCCTTTTGAAATTTTGATAATTTAAAGGACCAAGTTGATATTAATTTATAATTTAATGGATTAAATTAGACATTTACTCCCCAGTGCCATTTGAACCATCACCCTTTTTCCTCCCTTTTCAATCTTCCAAATTGGCTTCACATGATGTGGGCTCTGATAGTTGTGAACTTGTTCTTTTTTCTTCTTCTTTCAAAACCAAAATTTGGATTTATTTCCAAATGTCCCTGCAGCCATAATAACTTCACGTGGGCCAAATCCATCTCCATTTGCTAAGCCTTTTTTGTCATCTTTTCTTACTTGGTGCAGCAAGCTTATTACACTTATGTGTGAATTAATTCTCCTATTGCCCTAAGTCTTACACCATTTATTATTTCCTACAAAAACAAGTCAAAACATTATTATATTAATTCTAAAAACATACAAATAAAATAAAATACGTAAAACATTATTTAAAACTAAATTACCTAAATTTAGGGATAAAATTCAATCAATTAACAAAATTGGGAGCAAAAACCACTAAATAAGTACATAAAAATCACATAATCTAGACAATTATCACGCTATAAGGATACTTGTTAGAATTCTCCAAAGAAAAATTAAAAAACTCCAATGAATTGAATTAGGACTAAACTTGTACAATATTATATATACAATTGGTACTGTTCTAAACACAAAAAATAGTTATGTTCATTAAATAGGTGTATCTTTTGAAACAGTTTGTAATAATTATGACATATTTTTTAGTGAGAAACAGTTGGAAGGTAAGAAATAGTTTCTAAGTTTTTTCCGATGGCTTATCATTGGAGATGCTCTAAGCATCCAAGGACAGCTTTATGACGTGCCAACATGGCCTAACAGAGTATTATTTTCATCGTAATTCAGTTCAAATAAAAAACCAAAAAGATCTATAATATTTATTTTGTATAAAAAATTGAAAATTATTGCTTCAATTTAGGATTGAATAGATTTTGTTTATAGACTTGGAAAATACTTTACACTAAACGAGACATAGATAATTTGCAAACAAAACATACTTCTTAATTCAAACTAAAATATTTATTAATGGAAGGTGACCAAATAAGTAATTTCAAGTTCGCTAATATTCTTTGTTCTCAATATCGTACCAATAAATGACTATTCATCATTAGGTCGGTATCCCTTCCGCTCCCCATCCATGTCCCCTATTTTCCTCCCCATCCCACTCTTCGATCCATGTCATCGGGTGTATTTCTCTCTTATCACAGTTCCCCACCTCTCCACTGATCCCTTCCCCGAGGGATCCTTAAAGGCAACTTGCACGAACCCAAACCCTAACTTCCTAATTGTCAACAACTATTTTTCCATCAATGCAACCCCTTTAAATTGTCATAAATCCATCCAACCCCACCTTATTGTTTTAAACTCCGTGGAAGCTGTTCAATACCCCTTTTCATACCCGCTTTTGAATTTCAAAACCCTCAACCCGCTTTTGCTTTCAAGAATTTGCACAAAATCTATAAATGAGTTTAATTTAATAGAATAATAGAATGACAAGCTTAGTCACTGAGTTTGAGGCTGTAGCTTCCAATTTGTAAAGGGATATACTTTAAGTTTCTTTTATTCAATTAATAAAATAAAATAATATGTATAAAAGATATTTTGATAAGGTACTCGGGGATGGGAATCCATGAGGCGGGGGATCCCCGTCCCCATCCCAAAATTACTGTCAGGAAGATTTTCTCCCTCATTCTCGTCCCCACGGGAAAAAAAATCTCCATCCACGGTTCCCGAACAGGACAGTCCCCGCGGCCCGCGGAGATCCAAATGTTTAGGTGATCATTGTCATCCTTAGTCATATTTTTTAACACCCAGTATGTAAACATCCACTTAAGATACTCATATCAACATGGCTTAATATTGTTCTTACATATCATATAATGTATTGAAAGCAAGGGATAGTATGTGAATATAAGTAGGTATCATCTATATATCCTATTATATATATTTAAATAATAAACTTTGTAAAAAATAAAATTTAAAGAAAAAAGTCTGATAAAAAATTTATAAAAGATTCAATATATTTTTATAATTTATTTCTAAAAAAACCTCCTAATTATAAATAAAGAAAATTTCAAATAATTTCATATTTTTAAAATATCAAATAAACCTGTTTTTATTTAATAGTTTTAAATTTTTTTAGACAAAAAATTAATAGTTTTAATTTGATATTAAAAAATTGGAAGGGTATATCTAAACCCAATCCCTGATATTATGAAGACAAATTGTTGTCACTTCCCATAAAATTAATTCCGGGTTCCGAAGAGCTTGATTGAAGTGCTCTTAGACCATCTTTAATTATATCTATTTTTTTTATAAGCAAACATGTATAATTTACAGTACATGGGTACTCTACAAGAAAAGAACAAAAGAGGACACGAGCAAAACTAGGTACGATTTCAACCCAAAGTGTAAGAAAACAATAGGGTTGATAACATAACTATGGCCACTAAATGTAGTTTAATTTCCCTTTTTATGGGCCTACCGTATTATTTGATCATTTTTTATTTTACATTATTTCAAGCAATTTTATACTTTAATAGTGTAATTCTTAAAAATTCACCAAATGGATCCCACAAATTATCATACATCTTTATTATTTTTATTTTTATTTTAATTTAAAATAACGCTATATTTTCATTTGATACTAATATTCATCTAACTCTATTTTTTTATCTCTCTTATTTTTATCAGTGTTTTTATGTAAGAACCAGTTGTTTCCATAAGCAATTGTCCTCATGGACGGAGCCAGGCGAAGACAATAGGAGGGGTCAACTATAAAAATTAACATTCATCCAACAAATATATATGCAACAAATTTCATACAAAATATTCTTAAATATGTTTCAAACTGCTGATTACATCAAAAGTCTATCAAAATACAGAACGTTGTCTTGCATGTCACAAAAATCATCTTAATTTTTTTTTGGGTGAATAAAAATCATCTTAAATTGAATCTACATTAAACTCTAACAATTTTCTTTTTCAATTCATACTAGAAACAATCAGTCAAAGAATTATCTTTCATCTTGTTATGAAGTGTATTTTTAACTATAATTTATAGTTTGAAAAGGTTGTTCTATAGTAACTAGTAAGTGCCCGTGCATCATACGAGAACATATCAATTTCTTAAAACAAGTAGATGATATAAATATTTTTTGGTATTTTAAATTGAATTTTCATTTTCATGGAAATTAACAAATGCTTAATATTAATGTGGTAAAATTCATATAAATAATGTTACAAAAAAAAATCATATAAATAAATCTTCAACCTTACACTGCTTGTGTGACACCCTAACTCGGGTCATCACATGGTTACCCGTTTGCGGAAATAAAACTTAATTTGCTGGTTGCTTTCGGAAAATAATGTTTTCTCAATGTTCATCCTTTTAAAAATATGGTGATAAATTTTTTTTCTTTTTAACCTTATAACAACAACGACATAATCAAATCACACTTAAATACATAATGTATATAAGTCATACAACTATACTGCCTCATATGTCTTCACACCTAGATCATTATCAGTTTTATTCTCCTAAACACAATATATCAAAATAGGACCTAAGCTGGTCGTAACTAACAGACACTACCGCCAACTGGAGCAGCACAACATGCCTCGAACTAGACAGCCTTCTCCTTTTTGTAGAGATCTCATCCCTTGTGCGACTCTGATATGTTTGTAAGGGTGAGACGCCAATATATGGATTTAACAAAATAACTAAATGCTAGCACAAAAGAAGACACATGCACATATTCATAAACATCTCAATTATAGCATACAGTTTATCAGTGGGTTTCTGCGACACCCCCTTTTCAGGTATCACATTTACGTAACATTACCTAAACATCCAACTAAATAAAATATTAAGTTGCTGGTTTTTCTTCGGAAAATAATATGCATTTTCTAATTCCTTATACTTCTTTTAAAAATAGTGATAAATTTTTTTTTCTTTTTCCGCACATGCATTTAAACATTTATAATATAATATACATCACTATATATATATATATCACATATACTTTAATATTTTACAATTGACCCTTTTTGTACTAGGTCACCATCCACTTGTCCAACATATTTTACATCATCAGAAATTTTTACAACTAAGTCATACTAAGTCATAGTGGGTGTCTGAAAATACTACGCAAAACATGACTATCAGGAGTCACTAAGTCAGACTATCCTATAATTCCCACTCTTCCTAAAACTACTTCCTAAGCTGGTCACAACTATATAAAACCATTAGGAAGCCCAGTGTACACTCCCCCACCCCCTGAAGATGTATCTGGAGAGGATACAACAGCCCCCTCTCCAGCAGCTCCAAACCCTTCATCTGCTATAAGAACATAGTAAGGATTTTCCACTGGATTCTCCTCTGGGTCTTCCTCCATCTCCTCAGGAATGTTCTCTGGAACTAATATAATAGGTGCAGGAGGTGATCCTGGTGCAACTTGCTGTAGTGGTTGAATGTATTGCGGCGGTTGGTGTTCCAGACTCCCATGTTGTACTAAATGCTGTAGTATCATCCAGATGGGTGGTAGCGATATCTCAATGGTTTCCCTGCTATGAACTAACTGTTGTGGTCCTTCAAAGAATCGTGTTCCTCGGAGTGTCCTTAATGGACCAAGATAGGTAGCACTCCGAGCCCCGGGGTTGATAACCCAGGCATCCCCTCTATCGGCGTTGTCAAACGTCGGGATCGTACCCCAGTAGTTCAAATCCACCTCTTCCGGATCCATCTAAAATGTTTGTAAGGGTGAGTTTCCAATATATGAGTTTTATAAGACAACCCCATGCACGACTCTCAAATAGCAATTACCAAATATTCACAATAGAATAACATGAATTCTAACAGTAAAATGATATAATTCACAGGGCTACATGCCCGACAGTCATCGTCGTTTTATAAAAATGCATGACACTTCTATATTCAATTTCTAATTTGATACCTAATCTCCGGAGATCCCACAACTTTCTGTTTCGTTTCAAGCTGATCAGGCTCGCACATGGTGCATTGTAAAAACGAACAAAACAATGCCCAAGCACATCACATAACACACTGGTCTCACTCAGTTATGCCAGGGTTATAAATCAAAATTTGACTCATTGTCTCACACATGTACAGAGGCACAATGGTCACTGCGAATTATGGAATTTATTTTCCATAACCTATTGCGTCACTCAGATTGCAATAGTTAACGCATAAACTTGGACACTCAGTCCTATATATATTGGCTCACACATATAGAGGCTCAATATTCAAATGGAACACTGTCCATAAAAGATACATTGATCCACTCCGGAACTCAATGATCATCATCTCCTGACACGTCTGCCATTTACATTGATCCCCTCTGGATTCAATGCCCATTTACATGACACAATGGCCATTAAATGCATGAGAAAAACTTTTATTTTCGTTTGTTTTCTTTGTCGTAATAATCTTTCCTTGTCGAAGCACAAAGCTTAACGACCTTGCTTAATTCTTTTAATTAAGACTTTCTTCTTAAAACAAATACAGGACACACAGTCCAAATCTTTTAATCTCAACATAGGACATACAGTCCGAATGCTCAATCACGATGCCCTTAAACCGATGCACCAGTTTTGGGCTCGCGGATATGGAACTCACACTTTCCACATCAATTTAGGACACACAGTCCAAAAACAAAACTTGCAGGACACTCCGTCCCATGACACAGATCCTTGATCTACGTGTCTATACAACACTAGAACCCCGACGTCTCGGTTTCTAGGCTCATTTATCTGCTTGTAAAACATTTTACTCAGTGAAAAACAAAACAAAAGCTTTGAAAACTCATCCAAGTTTAACAGGATATTTTTACTGAATAAAACATTGTTACATAAATTCTTTTTCTGAATTTCAAAAATCATTTATAATTTCCTTTGATTTCTAATTATTTCTCTTTAAGAAATAATTTCCAATAAAGATTAACAAAACAAAAATAAAAATATTAAATAAATAAATTTCGAAATTTTAAAATAATTAAATATTTAATATTAAATAATATTAAATAACTAATATTACTTCTTTGTCAGATGTAGTTGTTCTGACTGCTGTAAATATTATTTTTGGAACTTAATCACTTTAAATAACATTTTATAATATACTTGAATTTATTATATAAAAATTAAAGCCTGTGAAAAATTTCACGGTTTTGCCCTTACTATTGCTTATTTACACTGTTTTCACAAAATATTATTAAAATAATATTATTTTTTTTTCATTTTTCTCAAAATGTTCTAAATTAATCCCTCTGATTAATTGTCCAAGCTTATTAAGGTTTTTATCCTTAATTAAAAATTTTAACACTAACCAATGTCAGGTTAATCACTCCAACACTCAACAGCAGATAAATTCCAATCACTAAATGACATGGCATATATCAATTTATGACATACATCTCAATTATAATATAAACAAATAATCATAATCATGTAAGTTCACACATCACTTCAATTCAATTACTCAGATAATCATCACATCAATCTAGCAATTAATAATAAACAATATAATATAATAAACTATTGCATTCATAAAATTAATACATGACTCCACAAACAAGCATGAGATTATCTCAACTCCTCAGGCATACCCCCCTTACCTCTTGATGACCACACTAAATTTCCTGTTAATTTTCTGATTCTCGATCTGATTTTTCTCCGTCAGCTTGACTCAGCTAACTCAGTTATTTCCTTCAAACGAATTAAAATCAAAATAAATCAAATCAAACAACACTTGGTTTATGAAGGTTAGGGTTCGGCTTCAACCCATTATCTAGGTTAGGAAAATTTAAAATTTGATTAACTTAAAGATTAATGATCCATAAGTTAATTAAGCATGATTAATCACTTTAATCATGATTATGAACTAAGACATGAACTAAACCCTTCTAGTTCTAAGAACTAGGGTTCGGATTTCATCAAGCTCCATAGGCTAGGAATTTTAAAACTTCATCAACTTTTTGGGATTTAATCATTTTACAAAACTTAGGGTTTGATTCAAGTGTTACAAACAACTTTTGAATCACAAAACCCTTGAGTACACAAATCTAGGGTTTTGGTTTTTTTTTTTGATGAGATTAATAGGTTAAAGGTTGATTTTATTGATCTTATATATACTTGAATACAAGAACTAGCAAGATACAAAAGGATTGAATCATGAATCAAGTCATGAAAATGAAACAAAACCTAAGAACTCTAAGTTAACCTAGGTTCGGCCATAACAAAAAATCAAGGAAAGAAATTTCTCATGATCTTGTGCTTATAGATGATGAAAATAGAGATGATTATAAGATCATAGCAATTGGTTTCATGTCAAAAGGATTTTTCTAGAATTAGTTATGAATTTTTGAATCTAACTTCAAGAACTTTAAACAAGTGAAAGAACATATGATTCTTAGTCATAAATCTCTCAAAAGTTGTGAAGAGAAATGATTTATATGATAAGAGAGTAAGGTATTACCTCTTTTTGATCCAATAAAACAAGATTTGGATGAGGTTCCTTTGAATTTGTACTATGGTGTTCTTATGGCAACCTATGAACTTTTGAAGAAAAAAACCATGAAAATGGAAGATTGCTATTTATATGTAGAAGACAACCAAATTTGAGAAGATGGCACTATTGAAGCCGTGAGGATGGGGCAAAGCTTGGTCAATTTGTCCAATGGCATTTGGTAGAAATTGTCATAAAAAGACAAGGGTATTTTGGTCATTTCATAACAAAATTAAATGTTGTCATAAATGTGCCATTTATTGCCATTTATGATAGGATAAACTTGTCATAAATGCTCGTCAAGTCGGTCAATCCAATGTCTCTGCTACTTTGCCGACTTCCCGATGCATCTGACTCAGGCTCTGCCTAGAGACATCTCGTCGTATAGGCCCGCAACAAATATAATATTTTAATTTTTTTTACCAAAATTTTCAAAACTTCCAGTATCGTAGTAAATATAATAAAAACATTTTTCATCTCGTTCACGACTCAAAATTAGGTCTTCTGAGCAGTAAACTTTTACTGTCAGTGAAAACGCAGACAGGGTTCCGTCTAAATTTTCAACCCAAAATTTCATCGTAACCCTAAGATATAAAACATGACAGGAAAATAACAGTATTTTCCCCAAAACAATTTTCCAGGTCTCGGATAAAAATATATTTTTATATATTAATTACCGACACTAGAAAGCAGTGAAAATCGGGGTGTTACATTACTACCTCACTAAAAAAAATTTCGTCCTCGAAATTACGTACCTGTGAACAGTTCAGGATACTGTAATCTCATCTTGTCCTCAGCTTCCCACGTCGCTTCTCCAGTAGTTTCATTCCAAATAACTTTAACTAATGAGATTTGCTTACCCCTGAGCTGCTTAATCATCTTATCTTCGATTCGTACAGGTGAAGTCTCATAAGACAAGTTTTCTTTTAATTGTACTTCATCGGGTTCGATTATATGTGATGGATCAGGAATATACTTCCTTAGTTGTGAAACATGGAACACATCATGAATATTTGAAAGAAAAGGCGGCAAAGAAATTTTATAGGCTACTGGACCAACACGACGAAGAATTTGGTATGGTCCAATGAATTTAGGAGTGAGTTTTCTGGATTTCATAACCCTACCTACCCCAGTCGTTGGTGTGACTCTCAGAAATACATGTTCACCTTCTTCAAACTCGAGAGGTCGTCTTCTTTGATCTGAATAACTCTTCTGTCTACTTTGTGCTGTTTTCATCTTTTCACGGATTTGTTTTACTTTTTCTGTCGTCTGTTGTACGATTTCAGGCCCTAGCATCATACTCTCTCCATCTTGGTACCAACACAAAGGTGTTTGACATTTCCTTCCATACAAAGCCTCATAGGGTGCCATCCCTATACTTGAATGAAAACTGTTGTTATATGTGAATTCAATCAGCGGTAACAAATCATCCCAACTTCCTCGATGATCTAAAACACATGCTCTCAGCAAATCTTCTAATGATTGAATCGTTCTTTCCGTTTGTCCATCAGTTTGAGGATGATAAGCTGAACTTAACCTTAACTTAGTTCCTAAGGCTCGATGTAAACTTCCCCAAAAACGTGAAGTAAACTTTGGATCTCTATCTGACACAATACTTGATGGTATCCCATGTAATCTGATTACTTCCTTGATATAGATATCCGTCAATTTCTCTACTGTATAATTAATCTTAACAGGTAAGAAATGTGCTGATTTCGTTAGCCTGTCAACAATTACCCAAATTGAATCAAAGCCTTTAGAAGTTCGTGGTAAACTTACCACAAAATCCATTGATATACTGTCCCACTTCCATTCTGGTATATCTAGTGATATAAGCATACCTCCTGGCCTTTGATGTTCCACCTTTGCTTTTTGACACGCCAGACAAGATGCAACGTATTCTGCTACTTGCTTTTTCATGCCTGGCCACCAAAATCTTTGTTTCAAATCTTGATACATCTTCTTTGATCCAGGATGAATACTAAACTTACTCTTATAGGATTCATCTAAAATCAACTTTCTCATCTCAGGATTATCAGGTACACATATTCGTCCATTGCACCTCAAGATATGATCTGATCCCAAACTAAATTCTACAACCTTTCCTTGTTTCATCAATTCCCTCTTTTCTTGAAAATAAACATCCGAATTTTGTCGTTCTCGGATTTCTTCCATTAATCCACTAGAAATTTTGATCATTCCCACACTGATTTTCTCTTTATCAAATTCCATAATCAAATTGAGATCACGGAACTCTTCTATTAATTTCAATTCCCTTACCATCATAACTGAGATATGAATGGCTTTTCTGCTAAGTGCGTCAGCTACAACATTAGCCTTTCCAGGATGATACTGCAATTTGAAATCGTAATCTTTTAAAAATTCCATCCAACGTCTTTGTCTCATGTTGAGCTCCTTCTGATCAAATAGATACTTTAAACTTTTGTGGTCACTGAAGACATCGAATATTGCTCCGTACAAGTAATGCCTCCAGATCTTTAGTGCAAAAACCACTGCAGCCAACTCCAGATCATGCGTCGGATAATTTCTTTCATGTGTCTTCAATTGACGTGATGCGTAAGCTACAACTTTCCTATGTTGCATCAACACACATCCTAAACCTTGATAAGAAGCATCACAATACACTTCGTAAGGTTCATTTGGTTCAGGCAGTATTAAAACTGGTGAAGTTGTCAATTGTTACTTGATCTTCTGAAAACTTTATTCACATTTGTCTTCCCACACAAAAGGTTGATCTTTTCTCGTAAGCAAAGTCAACGGCGCAATTATCTTAGAAAATCCTTCAATAAATCTTCTATAGTAACCGGCTAAACCCACAAAACTTCTGATCTCCGTTACTGTCTTTGGTCTTTCCCAAGAAAGTACCGCTTCCACTTTTGCAGGATCGACAGCAATGCCTCCCTCGGTAATCACATGTCCTAAAAATTTCACTCCCTTAAGCCAAAATTCACACTTAGACAATTTCGCATACAGAACTTTCTCACGCAAAATCTGTAAAACTTGTTGCAAATGTTCTTTATGTTCCTCATTACTCTTAGAGTAAATAAGAATGTCATCAATGAACACCACAACAAACTTATCAAGAAACGGACGAAAAATCCGGTTCATATAGTCCATGAAAACGGCTGGTGCATTGGTTACTCCGAATGGCATTACGAGATATTCATAATGTCCGTAACGAGTTCTGAACGCAGTTTTTGGAATATCTTCACTTTTTACTCTAATCTGATGATATCCTGTCCTCAAGTCAATCTTCGAGAACACAACAGCTCCTCGCAATTGATCCATCAGATCATCTATACGTGGTAACGGATACTTATTCTTAATTGTCACTTTATTTGGTTGTCGAAAATCCACACAAAGTCTCGAACCTCCGTCCTTCTTTCTTACTAATAGAACTGGTGCTCCCCACGGAGAAACACTTGGTCGAATGAATTGTTTTGACAAAAGATCCTCTAGTTGAGTTTTCAATTCAACAAGCTCTGTAGGCGCCATCCTATACGGAGAAATAGAAATCGGCCCTGTTCCTGGTATCAAATCAATGGAGAATTCAATTTCTCTTACTGGCGGCAATCCAGGGACATCATTAGGAAACACATCCGGAAATTCACTCACAATAGGCAGAGTACTCATATCGATCTTCCTCTCGACTTCTAAGTTAGTTAAAAGCATGTATCCCTGACCTCTTTCTCTCGAAAAAGTTCTTATATGGTTGGTAGATAAAATTCCAGAAATCTCAGGATCAGGAAAAAATAGAGTCTTATTTGCACAATCTAACATAATATGGTTGGAAGATAACCAATCCATGCCTAAAATTACATCTAACTGTATTAAAGGCAGGCATATCAAATCAACAAGGAAATGTCTATCCTGAATAACAATAGGACAGTTCAGACATATAGAATTCACAACAACTGGCCTAGCAGTTGGAGTTGAAACAATCAAGTCATAGGACAAAGAAGAAATAGGCAATTTCAAATGTTTCACAACATCCATCGAAATAAAGGAATGCGTCGCACCCGAATCAAAAAGTACAATTAAGAGATTACCAGTTATGTCGCAACTACCTTGTATGAGATCGTCAGAATCAGAAGCCTCAGCACCACTCATGGTGTAAACTCTCCCCTTAGCTATCGGTTTATTGGTCTTGACAGTATTGACAACTGGTGTAGTCCTTGGTTTACCACAGTCTTTAGCCATATGTCCCACCTGACCACAATTGAAACACCTGGGTGCTTTCAATGAACAATTATTCGCCATATGATTTGGGTCTCCACACTTGTTACATTTCCTAATTGTGTTTTGATTTTGATTCTTCTGGCCTCCACCACTTGATGCAGTAGCTACAGGATAATAGGGTTGTTGATAACGATTATTTCCTGGTGCTCGATAATACGGTTTACTCTGGACCTGCTTCCCTTTCTGGTTCTGGTATTGACCTTTGGACTTTGATGGTCCTCCCGCATATCCTCTGTTATCTCTTCCCTTCCTCATTTGCTCTATCTTCCAACACTTCTCAACCAAAGCTTGAAAATTCCTGATTTCCAACGGAAGTACAGATTCCTTAATCTCGAACCGTAATCCTGCTTCAAAACGTTCACACTTCCAATCTTCATCCGGATTGTTTTGAAAAAAATGAAAGTATTTGGCCAATGACTCAAATTTAGCTGCATACTCTCCTACAGTTAAATCCCTTTGAGATAAACGTAAAAATTCCTGCTCCTTCTCTGCTCGAGCGCTTTGTGGAAAATACTTGTTCAGAAACATGTTCTTAAATATCTCCCAAGTAATCACCTGATTTTCTACTTCTAATAGTTGCTTAGTACCTCTCCACCAATATTCAGCATCTCCTAACAGCAAATGGGTAGCATACTGTACCTTCACTCCTTCTGGACTATTAATCAATTCAAAAATCTTCTCCACTTCCTGAATCCATAAGTCAGCCTTAACAGGATCCACATCTCCATGAAATTGTGGAGGATTCTGACGTCTAAATGCAGTCAGACTTCTACCTTCAGCAGCCTGTTCCGCTCGAATTTGTTCCTGCAAATTCTGGGCAGCCATCGTTGCAGTTTGTTGTATAATAGCAGCAGCTACATCCGCCATTGCTTGTGCAGCAAAATTCATACCTCCTCCTTCTTCATAATTTTCCTCAAAATTCTCTTGACCATTAACATGACCACCTCTACGACCTCTTCCTCCACCACGTCCACGTCCACGACCACGTCCACGTCCACATCCACGTCCAAGTCCACCCTCTGGTTCCATAACTGACCTACAAGACATAATCAGTTAAATGGCAACCAGAAAATAAGACTATAATCTAATAACTAACACATATTACTTCTAAGAAGTAATTCAAACAATTCTCTTCAGAGATCACACAACATCAACACAACAGACCTACTCCCAAAGATTTCCCGAAAGACTCGACCAGCTCTGATACCACTAATGCGACACCCCCTTTTTAGGTATCACATTTACGTAACATTACCTAAACATCCAACTAAATAAAATATTAAGTTGCTGGTTTTTCTTCGGAAAATAATATGCATTTTCTAATTCCTTATACTTCTTTTTAAAATAGTGATAAATTTTTTTTTCTTTTTCCGCACATGCATTTAAACATTCATAATATAATATACATCACTATATATATATATCACATATACTTTAATATTTTACAATTGACCCTTTTTGTACTAGGTCAACATCCACTTGTCCAACATATTTTACATCATCAGAAATTTTTACAACTAAGTCATACTAAGTCATAGTGGGTGTCTGAAAATACTACGCAAAATATGACTATCAGGAGTCACTAAGTCAGACTATCCTATAATTCCCACTCTTCCTAAAACTACTTCCTAAGCTGGTCACAACTATATAAAACCATTAGGAAGCCCAGTGTACACTCCCTCACCCCCTGAAGATGTATCTGGAGAGGATACAACAGCCCCCTCTCCAGCAGCTCCAGACCCTTCATCTGCTATAGGAACATAGTCAGGATTTTCCACTGGATTCTCCTCTGGGTCTTCCTCCATCTCCTCAGGAATGTTCTCTGGAACTAATATAATAGGTGTAGGAGGTGATCCTGGTGCAACTTGCTATAGTGGTTGAATGTACTGTGGCGGTTGGTGTTCCAGACTCCCATGTTGTACTAAATGCTGTAGTATCATCCAGATGGGTGGTAGCGATATCTCAATGGTTTCCCTGCTATGAACTAACTGTTGTGGTCCTTCAGCAACTGTACCTCGGAGTGTCCTTAACGGACCAGTATAGGTAGCACTCCGAGCCCCGGGGTTGATAACCCAGGCATCCCCTCTATCAGCATTGTCAAACGTCAGGGGTCGTACCCCCGAGTAGTTCAAATCCACCTCTTCCGGATCCATCTAAAATGTTTATAAGGGTGAGTTTCCAATAAATGAGTTTTATAAGACAACCCCATGAACGACTCTCAAATAGCAATTACCAAATATTCACAATAGAATAACATGAATTCTAACAGTAAAATGATATAATTCACAGGGCTTCATGCCCGACAGTCATCGTCGTTTTATAAAAATGCATGACACTTCTATATTCAATTTCTAATTTGATACCTAATCTCCGGAGATCCCACAACTTTCTGTTTCGTTTCAAGCTGATCAGGCTCGCACATGGTGCTTTGTAAAAACGAACAAAACAATGCCCAAGCACATCACATAACACACTGGTCTCACTCAGTTATGCCAGGGTTATAAATCAAAATTTGACTCATTGTCTCACACATGTACAGAGGCACAATGGTCACTGCGAATTATGGAATTTATTTTCCATAACCTATTGCGTCACTCAGATTGCAATAGTTAACGCATAAACTTGGACACTCAGTCCTATATATATTGGCTCACACATATAGAGGCTCAATATTCAAATGGAACACTGTCCATAAAAGATACATTGATCCACTCCGGAACTCAATGATCATCATCTCCTGACACGTCTGCCATTTACATTGATCCCCTCTGGATTCAATGCCCATTTACATGACACAATGGCCATTAAATGCATGAGAAAAACTTTTATTTTCGTTTGTTTTCTTTGTCGTAATAATCTATCCTTGTCGAAGCACAAAGCTTAACGACCTTGCTTAATTCTTTTAATTAAGACTTTCTTCTTAAAACAAATACAGGACACACAGTCTAAATTTTTAATCTCAACATAGGACATACAGTCCGAATGCTCAATCACGATGCCCTTAAACCGATGCACCAGTTTTGGGCTCGCGGATATGGAACTCACACTTTCCACATCAATTTAGGACACACATTCCAAAAACAAAACTTGCAGGACACTCCGTCCCATGACACAGATCCTTGATCTACGTGTCCAACAACACTAGAACCCCGACGTCTCGGTTTCTAGGCTCATTTATCTGCTTGTAAAACATTTTACTCAGTGAAAAACAAAACAAAAGCTTTGAAAACTCATCCAAGTTTAACGGAATATTTTTACTGAATAAAACATTATTACATAAATTCTTTTTCTGAATTTCAAAAATCATTTATAATTTCCTTTGATTTCTAATTATTTCTCTTTAAGAAATAATTTCCAATAAATATTAACAAAACAAAAATAAAAATATTAAATAAATAAATTTCGAAATTTTAAAATAATTAAATATTTAATATTAAATAATATTAATTAAATAATATTAAATAACTAATATTACTTCTTTGTCAGATGTAATTGTTCTGACTGCTGTAAATATTATTTTTGGAACTTAATCACTTTAAATAACATTTTATAATATACTTGAATTTATTATATAAAAATTAGAGCCTGTGAAAAATTTCACGATTTTGCCCTTATTATTGCTTATTTACACTGTTTTCACAAAATATTATTAAAATAATATTATTATATTTATATTTTTTCATTTTTATCAAAATGTTCTAAATTAATCCCTCTGATTAATTGTCCAAGCTTATTAAGGTTTTTATCCTTAATTAAAAATTTTAACACTGACCAATGTCAGGTTAATCACTCCAACACTCAACAGCAGATAAATTTCAATCACTAAATGACATGGCATATATCAATTTATGACATACATCTCAATTATAATATAAACAAATAATCATAATCATGTAAGTTCACACATCACTTCAATTCAATTACTCAGATAATCATCACATCAATCTAGCAATTAATAATAAACAGTATAATATAATAAACTATTGCATTCATAAAATTAATACATGACTCCACAAGCAAGCATGAGATTATCTCAACTCCTCAGGCATACCCCCCTTACCTCTTGACGACCACACTAAATTTCCTGTTAATTTTCTGATTCTCGATCTGATTTTTCTCCGTCAGCTTGACTCAGCTAACTTAGTTATTTCCTTCAAACGAATTAAAATCAAAATAAATCAAATCAAACAACACTTGGTTTATGAAGGTTAGGGTTTGGCTTCAACCCATTATCTAGGTTAGGAAAATTTAAAATTTGATTAACTTAAAGATTAATGATCCATAAGTTAATTAAGCATGATTAATCACTTTAATCATGATTATGAACTAAGACATGAACTAAACCCTTCTAGTTCTAAGAACTAGGGTTCGGATTTCATCAAGCTCCATAGGCTAGGAATTTTAAAACTTCATCAACTTTTTGGGATTTAATCAATTTACAAAACTTAGGGTTTGATTCAAGTGTTACAAACAACTTTTGAATCACAAAACCCTTGAGTACACAAATCTAGGGTTTCGGTTTTTTTTTTTTTTGATGATATTAATAGGTTAAAGGTTGATTTTATTGATCTTATATATACTTGAATACAAGAACTAGCAAGATACAAAAGGATTGAATCATGAATCAAGTCATGAAAATGAAACAAAACCTAAGAACTCCAAGTTAACCTTGGTTCGGCCATAACAAAAAATCAAGGAAAGAAATTTCTCATGATCTTGTGCTTATAGATTATGAAAATAGGGATGATTATAAGATCATAGCAATTGGTTTCATGTCAAAAGGATTTTTCTAGAATTAGTTATGAATTTTTGAATCTAACTTCAAGAACTTTAAACAAGTGAAAAAACATTTGATTCTTAGTCATAAATATCTCAAAAGTTGTGAAGAGAAATGATTTATATGATAAGAGAGTAAGGTATTACCTCTTGTTGATCCAATAAAACATGATTTGGATGAGGTTCCTTTGAATTTGTACTATGGTGTTCTTATGGCAACTTATGAACTTTTGAAGAAAAAAACCATGAAAATGGAAGATTGCTATTTATATGTAGAAGACAACCAAAATTGAGAAGACGGCACTATTGAAGCCGTGAGGATGGGGCAAAGCTTGGTCAATTTGTCCAATGGCATTTGGTAGAAATTGTCATAAAAAGACAAGGGTATTTTGGTCATTTCATAACAAAATTAAATGTTGTCATAAATGTGCCATTTATTGCCATTTATGATAGGATAAACTTGTCATAAATGCTCGTCAAGTCGGTCAATCCAATGTCTCTACTACTTTGCCGACTTCCCGATTCATCTGACTCAGGCTCTGCCTCGAGACATCTCGTCGTATAGGCCCGCAACAAATATAATATTTTAATTTTTTTTACCAAAATTTTCAAAACTTCCAGTATCGTAGTAAATATAATAAAAACATTTTTCATATCGTTCACGACTCAAAATTAGGTCTTCTGAGCAGTAAACTTTTACTGTCAGTGAAAACGCAGACAGGGTTCCGTCTGAATTTTCAACCCAAAATTTCATCGTAACCCTAAGATATAAAACATGACAGGAAAATAACAGTATTTTCCCCAAAACAATTTTCTAGGTCTCGGATAAAAATATATTTTTATATATTAATTACCGACACTAGAAAGCAGTGAAAATCGGGGTGTTACAGTTTCACACCCCAAACATCAACATTGGAAAACTATGCATGAACACTTCTATCCATCATCTAAACATTCACACTTAATCTCATGAGATATCCCAACAATTAATGAGTTGATCAGACTCCCAGGCACACAGCCAGAACACCAGGCACGCAGCCAGAACAAAATACCAGGCACGCAGCCATAACAGAACACCAGGCATGCAACCAGAACACCAGGCACGCAACCAGAACAGAATACCAAGCACGCAGCCAGAACATAATACCAGGCACGCAGCCAGAACAGAATATCAGGCACGCAGCCAGAACATAATACCAGGCACACAACCAGAACACCAGGCACGCAGCCAAAACAGAATTCTAGGCACACAGCCATAACACCAGGCACACAGCCAGAACACCAGGCACGTCTGCCAAATGCATGGAAAACACTCTATTCTTAACGCTTTTCTTTGTGTTCGATCTTTCTTTGCCGAAGCTCAAAATGTCTTACGACTCACACCGTTTTAACATCCTAAAAACTTTTATTAAAACACAGGACCTCACAGTCCGAGTGCTCAATCACGACGCCTCTCGACCTTGCAATCAGTCTTAGGTTCGTGGTAGTAGAAAACATCTTCAAATGTTTCAATACAGTATACCTCACGTATACAATATAGGCCCTCAAAGTCCAAATGACCGAGTCCATCACAACATCGAACATTAGTACCCCGACGTCTCGGTTACTAAGTCCAACTGTACTTTCAACACGGTTAAATCAACTTTTGATTTTCAGAAATTCTTTTCCAAGGTAGAAATTCATTATAAAATCCTTAAAAAATAAAAACTTAGTTTTTCACAAACCAATGAGTCACTTGAGGTTTAATTTCCTCAAAATAGGCACTGCCGTTTTGAAAATATTTGTCGTCTATACTTTTCCAAATTTGCCGTCAAATATTATTTTTAAGGCTTTTTAAGCCAAAACTTAACTTTTTCCACTTAATTGATTTTCTAAAATCATGATTAACTTATTTTCACCAATTAATTTCATAAAATACTAATTTATAATATTCTAGAATTTCTTACGTAAAAATTAGCAGTGCAAAAATATTTTCACGGTTTCGCTCTCATTGTGACTCATAATTCCCTTTTCCAGAAATAAATTATTAACATAATAATATTTTCCAAAACTCCTCATTTTCCTCAAAATAAAATTCCTTTAATATTTATATATCAATATTTTGCCGTTAAAACATTGAATATAATTTGCGTAGCTTCTTAAAGCTTTTATCCGATTAACTTTAATTGAGCACTGACCACTGTCAGGCTTCTCACACATCAACAAACAGTTATATCACAGATATTTCCCAGGCAGATCGTGCATCATAGTAGTATAATATACAATTGCAAATAATTAAATAAATTAAACACAACTCCACACCAATACACCGATAAACCACACCACATATAAATCATATAAACCACACCACGTAATCAAAAAAACCATTAACCACAACCACATATAAATCATATAAACCACACCACAAGCAAATAGTTATTGAGAAAAATCCCTCAGGTAAGCTCCCCTTACCTCTTGAAGACTCGAACTAACGGTTTCAAATAATCCCCCGATTTGATCCGGCTTCCTCCGTCGGCTTTAGGTCAAACCAACCCGATCGATTCCTTCATAACGAATTGCAACCAAAATAAATTAAATCAAACAAAAACATACTTGACTCATGGAGGTTAAGGTTCGGCCTCAACAACTTTTTCTAGGTTAGGAAAGTTAAAATTTTGTTAACTTAAGGATTTATGATCCATAAGTAACTTAAACATGATTAAGCACTTAACCCAAGATTATGAACCAAGAACATGAACTAAAACTCATCTAGTTCCAAGAACTAGGGTTTCAGCCAAGGGCTGAGTTTGGGGTTAGAAATCTCTAAAATTTCTAAACTCTTGGATTTAATCAACATACAAAACTTAGAGTTAGATTCAAGTGTTACAAACAACTTTTGAATCATAAAACCAACAAGTGCTCATACCTAGGGTTTCGGTTTTGATGAGATCAATAGGTTAAAATTTTATTTTTGATCTTCTATATACTTGAATACAAGAACTATCAAGATATAATCATGAATCAAGACATGAAAATGAAACAAAACCTAAGAACACAAAGTTAACCTAGGTTCGGCCCAGTCCAGATTTTAGGGAAAGAAATTTCTCATGATCTTGTGCTTCTATATGATGAAAATAGAGATGATTATAAGATCATAGCAATTGGTTTCATGTCAAAAGGATTTTTCTAGAATTAGTTATGAATTTTTGAATCTAGCTCCATGAACTTTGAACAAATGAAGAACATATGGATTTAAGTCATAGATCTAGAAAAGTGATAAAGAGAAATGATTTAAATGACAAGAGAATAAGTTATTACCTCTTGATGATCCAAGAAAACAAAGTTTGAATGATGTTCTTCAAGGACTTCTTATGGAGTTCTTAAGAAACTTAAAGAGAAAAATGGACATAGTTAGAGTTTAGAACAGTTTGAGTATTTTGGGTAGATCTCTCAACATACTTATCCGTTTTGAATGATCTTTATGTCGTTGGAAATAACAGAGAAAGATGAACAACTTTCATGTTGATAGTTTTCCGAGATTCAAAATAGAAACTGGTCATAATTGCTAGGCAAAATCTGACGAATTATGAACACTTTGAAGAAAAGAACATGGAAATGGAAGAAAATGGTTAATGAAGAAGGCAACAACTTAATGAAGGAACCAAACTTAATGAAGAAGGCTTGGAGCCGTGGGTTTTGGGTAATCTTTAGTCAACCTTTCCAATGGCATTTGCTTGCAATTGTCATAAAAAGACAAGGGCAAAATGGTCATTTCATAGCAAAATTTCACTTTGCCATAAATGCGCCATTATGACTCGGATAAGCTCGTCATAAATACTCGCCAAATCGGTCAAATCCATCATCTCTGCTACGTTACCGACTCCTCGATTCATATGGCGCAGGCTTTTCCTCGAGATATCTCGACGTATACGCCCGCAACAAATATAATATTTTAATTTTTTTACCAAAATTTTCAAAACTTCCAGTATCGTAGTAAATACGATAAAAACATTTTTCATCTCGTTCACGACTCAAAATTAGGTCTTCTGAGCAGTAAACTTTTACTGTCAGTGAAAACGCAGACCGGGTTCCGTCTGAATTTTGAACCCAAAATTTCATCGTAACCCTAAGATATAAAACATGATGGGAAAATAACAGTATTTCGCCCAAAATAATTTTCTAGGTCTCGGATAAAAATATATTTTTATATATTAATTACCGACACTAGAAAGCAGTGAAAATCGGGGTGTTATAGCTTGCTTCAAACTTTGCAACCTACAAAAAAATGAAATAATTTTTAAAAAAAATTGAGAAAAGTAATAGGAATCAAACTTCTTAGACTCAATAAGCCCAAGAAAAGGAGCCTCATGGATGTCATTAGATAAATAAAATATGACAACTATATGTTTTTTGTTTAAAAAAAATAAAACAACAACTATATGTTATACACCCTTTTCCAACTATTATCACACTGTCATTCGTTAAGACCAAATTGGAAGTTACAAATTCTATGGTAAACATGATATAACATCAAACACACAGAGAAAAGGGAAGAAGACATGATTAGCAGGGAAATAAAAGCTTTACATAACTCACCTTACCAGTAGTTTTTGGTTGATATGAAGAAATATATGCAATTGTAATCACTTTAGACAATAAACAATAATAACATATAGGAAATGTTTAGAAGCAAAAGTCTAAATAGAGACAAAGTTATTGCAAAAAACTGCAATATTTCACAGTTAAGAATAATTAAAATGAATATAGACGAAAGTCATGTTTAGGACATTTGTAAATATCACATATAATATAAGTTGCAATGGATTTAATTCACTGACCTATGACAATATATGCAATAGCTTGGATCCTCCCATCATGTATTAACGAAAATTAGTTAGTTCAAATATCATTCATGATTAAAAAAAAATAGGAAACAAAAATGTTAAACAATTGTTTTAGACATTACACTCTCATCCAAAAGAACTAATTCTACATTATCTCCAAAACGTGGTTGCAATAAATTTGGCTGATCTCCAAAACGTGGTTGCAATAAATTTGGCTGTTTCTAAAGGCGTATAACTCTCACTTTGATCGTCCATTCATCTTTGGATGGAGAAATGTCACAAATAAAAGTAATAGGTATAGCCATAGTTAAATCTTTGAAGTTACTCGAAAAGAAACTCTCAAAAAATAAGAATATATCTTTACTATATCCTCTAGACGTATATTTGAAGATGAGAATGTATATTATGATTGATATATTTGTACAGAAATATGTATTGCTTCATTTGTGAGAAACTTTTAGAAATTATGTTACCATTAATAAAATATAAAGACATGATTGAGTGAAATTTTATTGTCCAAGCCATTAATTTGTGTATATGACTCGAAATCAAAAGGGAATCATGCAATAAATATAGAAGGATTTATGGATCATAGTTAAACACACATTATTGTTTTATCACGATTCATGTACTACATAGTTGCACGAGAATGTATATTTGGTGAAAATAAATGTTGTATGATTTATAATTTGTCTTTTGAAAGAAAAACCATCTTAAATATAATGTTTTAATAGTTTGTAATTGTCAATTAAATTTTATAATTACTCTGAAGGTGACATGTGGCAAAAGTTTCCAACCATGGTTTTTGCTTTACTATTTAGTCGCTTTAAATAAATTAATTGGAAATGATTGATAATCATCAATACCAATGCAAGTGAGAGGATAAATGTTTTAATAGCTCAAGCACAGATTCTAACACATGTATCTCTCTATATACGAAGTATCCTTATTTTCCCGAATGTCTTATAAATATCTATCCAAAAAATTATAAATATCATAAACCCATTCTTATTTTTAGTTGCTTTAAATAAATTAGTTGAAAATGATTAATAATCCTAAATACCAATGCAAGTGGGATAATAAATGTTTTATATTTTATAATTTATAATTTATCCCATCCTTATTTTTAGTTCCTTTAAATAAATTAGTTGTAAATGATTGTTAATTCCCTAAATATCAATGCAAGTGGGAGAATAAATGTTTTATAATTTATAATTTATATTTTGAATAAAAAATCACCCTAAATATCATTTTCTAAATATGGAATGTTTTTTCCAATTGTCAAAAGAATTTAAATTTTATAATTACTCCGAAGGTGGCATGTGACAAGAGTTTTCAACCATGGTTTTTGCTTTATAATATTTATAGATAAAAGGCAAGTGGAAGAAGAAATGCTTGATAATTTTATAAATAATTATTAAAAGTGGAATATTTTGTCAAATGTCAAAAGAATTTTTAATTTTAAAGTGGCTCTCAAAATGATACATGGCATAACTTTACATCCATGATTTTGCTTTATAATATTTATAGATAAATATTATTGTCTTAACCCAAAAGATCCCTAATCCGAATAGTATCTATAGAAGTAGTTTGGATCCTCCCATCATACATTAAAAAAAATTAATAAGATCAAATATTAGTCATGAAAGAATTTGTAAAAACATATAGTTAAAACGTTGAGCAATGGTTATAGATAACCCATTCTCATCCAAAAAACATTAACTCTACATTACCTTCCAATTGATTTGCAAAAAATTGATTTTTTTCAAAGCCATATCACTGTACTTTGATTGTCAATTTATCTTTTGATGGAGAAATATCACTAATAAATTGATCGTTTTAGCCATGAGTGAAAAATAGAAAAAAAGAAACTTTAGATGAACAAACCTTCTCAGGAGATGCTTGAATTTTATTTTTTCATTTGATTGTCTATATTTTTATATTGCCTCTATTAGGTTTGATAAAGAGTAAACTTGCATCTGAAATATAGGAGAAATAACTCAAAGATTTAAGTAAATTACATAGAGAAATGATTCATCATCTTGAAATTATTTATTTTCTTTGACAACATATATAATTTATGACTCTTTGTTTATCACAATTCACGATGTACAACAATTAATTTAGTTGCTTCAAATAAATCAATTACAATGAAAATGATTGATAATCTTCAATACCAATGTAAGTGGGATGAAAAATATTTGATAATTCTAATTTTTATTTTATATATATATATATATATATATATATATATATATATATATACTTTCTAAAAGATAAATGTTTTTCCAATTGTCAAAAGAACTTAAATTTTATTATAAATATATAATCAAGAGAATTATATGTATACGCTATTGTATAATTTTTTTATAAAAAATACATATAGCTTTTATCTTTATAATAATAATAATATATGATCCACAATTATTAAAAAATGATATTTTCCAATAATATTATATATTTTATATAAAAAATATAGCTTTTATCTTATATATATATATATATATATATATATATATATATATATATACACCACCTGTAATTATTAAAAATGATATTTCTATTTTTTTTTAAAAATTGTATGAATCAAATGTAGATAATAAACTTAGATAATTGGAAATGAATTGAAATTATGATTTAAATAAATTATATTGGAAAATGATTCATCTTGAAATGTTTTAATTGCTTTGGAAACATATATAGTGTTAAATGTTGAGGGATAATATAAGGCAAGTGGAAGAAGAAATGCTTGACAATTTTATAAATAATTTCTAAAAGTAGAATATTTTGTCAAATGTCAAAAGAATTTTTAATTTTAAAATGACTCTTAAAATGACACATGGCATAAATTTCCATTCATGATTTTTGCTTTATAATATTTATAGATTATAGATACATGAAGTGTTAGAATAAGAATAATCACTATACATACAGAAGAATAGACTTTTGTTTTTCTAGTTTTTAACAACCATTTACATAACTCATAAATAATTTTCGAGCTAGCCTATTAGTAATTTTAAAATTAAAAAAGTTATCAATTTTAGAGTTTATATTAAAAAAAAATATTAGGGTGCGACAAGGCCCCTCTCAACCCATATGTAGATACGTCCCTTATTGTTGTTACACGTATCTCTCTTTTTCTCTTCTCAATCAAATAAAAGAAAAGAAAATTAAAAAATTCATCTACTTTCACTCTTTTCTTTTTTTTTTTTTAGTAAAAAGGAGGGCTAAGCCCAAAAGAAACTAACCAGCTACGAACCCAGGCAAGGAGAGCCCAATAGCATCCTGAAAGAGGAGACTGACACACCCATTTGGTGGATGACTCAAAATATGTAATCCCAACTCCATAGAATGAGCTAGATTAGCTAAAAAATCAGCTACCCGATTCCCCTCCCTCCAAACATGGGAAACACGGATCTCCCATTTTCACGCACGCAGACTGTAAATCGTTTTAATCATTGGGGCATAAGGATGGTTATCAGGACAACCATTAGTGAGGAACCTCACTGCCACCGTAGAATCACTCTCCACCCAAACTCTTGGTGTTATGACCCAAATATGTTATGGCCCAAACACTAAACCCAAGTGCCATGATCTATCTTAAGTTAGGAAAAGTCTAGAATAATGATGAGTCAAATCATTTAGGAAGAGTCTAGAATAATGGTGAGTCAATATGATTAGTCACTACTAAGCTTATTAGGTTTGTTATTAAGAATGCTATATATGTAATGAATGAATGCAATGAAGTAAGAAGAAGAATGATGAATGAACTTTAGTATTTTGAGTAGCTTAGCTCTTAGTTTTTCTTTAGCTTAGCTTGTAGTTATTTCTGTCCATCACAATTGGAAAAAAATTATATATTAAAGACAGCCCAAATGAAGATCACTTCAGTCCCAACCCTAATGTTCCTTCTCTGTAATGCAAAGCTCCAGCCTCCATAGCACCCATGGCCAGCCAGATGCTGGTCCGTGTGACGGCACCATTGTCGAAAAAGGAGCGATCATGGGGAAGCTTGACCGGACTGAAGAAAATTGCAGCTCCCCTGACGAAGACGCTCGGAACGGAGACGGAGAAGACAAGGCCGGGACCGTAATGTATCTGGACAGCAACAAGTGCACCGTCTGAAATATCCGGTTGCGTAGAAGGCAGCACGTGGCGGTGGGGAAGTCGTTTGTGAAATACCGCCGGGGTCGAAAACAAAAATGGAGTGCGGTGGCGGCTCGGCAGCGATGGTGGTGACGACGTTCACAGTCGTATTATTCGGCAACGGCATGGATGTTGGCGACGTCGACGTCTCAGACTCGAAGCTCCTCAGATCTAGTGCGAAGAATATGAAAGGCAAGTCGAACTTCAAGCCAAAGAAACGGATGGCAGAGACGGCGATCGGAAGCCGTGGAGCAGCGACGGCGGCAAGCGAGCGAGCCAAATCGTGTGAGAAAGTGGTGGTGCTGAAAGAGACGTCATTTGCTTCGGCAATGTGATGCGTGATTTTTAAGATATAAAGGCAAGTGCACCTCGTCGCAATCAAGTAATACGGTGGTGAGACCGGTTATCGTATCCACAGGGATTGGTTGTCAATTACCAATTCACAAACTTAACAACTATCTAGACTAAACTATGGTATGAGATATCAAAACAGAAAACAAAGCAATACAATATTTTTGGTCTTTTTGGACTTTTAACAAACACTTGGAGTGCATAATTTATAACGGTTGAGATTGTCAGGTTTAGACTACACTAATCCTCCCTTGATTGCAATGAAATGGCTAACAACACAAGTCCTAATTCAATTATGCCAATCAAGCCTTTTCTAAAGTACTCAAGCCTAATGTCTTAGGTGCATTGAGCCTAAAACCCCAAATTAAACCCTAATGTCTTAGGTGGATTAATCTGAGATTTTGCATTAAGTCAAGACTTATAAGATTGCAAGCAGCCAACACCTATGTCTAGATTCCTGGACTACTTGGCATATGATTCATGAGCATGCCTTAACACCAACCTTTCAGTTATCTATCAAAGCAACATATCATTCCTATGGGTAGCTAAGCCAAGGAAAGCATTAAACACAGAATCACATACTCATAAAGAAATAGAAACTTGTATTGAAATCAAATCAATTAACAATCAAGTTTAGAAAAGCTACATCTAAACCCAACAATGGGGGAATTAGCTATACATGAATATGTCTACAAAAGGGGAAGAGAGAAGAGAGAAAGAAAACTTCATGACGAATCCTTCAATCTCCTTCCAATCCAAGAGCAGAGAGATGTCATCTTTAAGGTCCCAGCCTTCCCCACCATCATCACCTCTTTAGGGTTTCCAAGCCTCTGCAAAAAGTCCCCTTTTTCTGTCTGCTGTGCTGTTATTTATAGATCCGTCGCGCGTCACGGCCGTGATGTCCATCACGGCCAGACCGTGACGCTTTCTGTTTCTGGAACATCTGGCATTTTAGGTCTCTCGCGTGGCGAGACCTTGCTCGCGTCGCGAGCCTCCATTTCATGGCCGTGATCTCCATCACGGCCAAGCCGTGATGGTCTCTGACTTGTGGTGGTTTTGGGTCACGGCCGTGATGTACATCACGGCTAGGCCGTGACAGACTCTGTTTTCAGCTTTGCTGCCTTTTCAGTTTTACCCGATCATGGCCGTGATGGGCATCACGGCTAGGCCGTGATGGGCTCTGTTTAGCTCATTTTCTTCACTTTTAAGGCTCCAATTCATCCAAGCTTCATTATAGCCAAATATGCATAGTTTTCCTTCAATTTCTGCAAAACAACACACAAAAACCACATCATCCGTTCCAAAGGAAAAACTATACAAAATCAACACTAAATTGGCCTAACTATAGGCAAATGCATGCAGAAATGTACATGGAAAATGAGGTGAAATCACACTCATCAAATCACCCCAAGCTTAAGACTTTGCTTGTCCTCAAGCAATCACTAAGGCCAGAAGATGAGAATAATCAGAGCAATGATAGTGAACTAAGAACCCGAGTAAAATGATCCAAGTAACAGGCATTCAATTATTTCAGCAAGAGACAATCAATTCAAGTCCAATTAGGGGCTTAAGTTTCCTAGACTCACATTCTTACTGATTCAGGCACTCTTGCTCACTTGAAGCTCACCCCAAGCTTGTTTATTTGCTTGGCTCTCTTTCTTGCCTCACTCACTCAAGTGTTCAAGTATATATAACAATTCGCTCCATTTTCCTCAAGGAATGATTCCTACCATATGCTTGACTATCAACCAAATCTCCACTTTATTTATGAAAACACCTAAGAATCAAGAGGTCTTTATTTGGTTGTAACGTGGCCACGGGATTAATCTTTAGGTGGGGATAACAAGAAAGGGATATTTCAAAAGGCTAAACCAAGTATCAAACATTTCAACACAAGACACCTTCTAAAATACCTTCTTGGGTTTTCAATACATTTTTCCACCTTTCTTTTCTTTCTTTTTCTTCTATTTCTCACTTCTCTTGTTTGTCATCCCCATCTCTTTATATTTTTCTTTTCTCTCTTTTTTTTTTTCTTGGAGAGGGGAGATTTTTCAACTCAATCCATTATTATTATTATTATTATTTTCTGATTCTTATCCCAAACTTTCAACTACCTTTTTCACCCTTTTTGTAATACTTTAGAAGGTCCCTTATCAAGCATCTTTCATAAAAATTTTCGGGGTACCAAGAAAAGTATTTTATTCTTTATAGGCTCAAAATTGGGCAACTAAGGGGTAGCATTTCATCATTCAAAGCTCAGAAGGCCAGAAAAATACCTATTGCCTCAATCATTTTCAAAAATGTTTTCAAAAATTTTCAAGCTTCAAAATGGTTTCAAGTCAAGTTCTAGAGAAATTCATCCAAGAGGAGCAACACTCAACACAAAGAACGGGGGCAGATTTAGTGAGTACCCCCTAATGGCTCAAAAGCTCACATTTATCAGTTCAAGAACCAATGAGAAACACAAGTCTAAAGAAACATATGCTAATCATCAACTATCCAAGACCATCTCAAGAAAATTTAATTTGAAGCCATATCACAAGAATAGAAAAAAATTGGGTTCAAAAATTCACTACCACAATTTATTTGGCACTTAGCTCTCACAATCATAAGCTCAATCTAAGCAGGGGTAACCGAATCATGCGATCATGCAAACTTAAGCCTATATGAATGCAATATTTACAATGCAAGCAAAAAGATTACCCCTACCCCAAGCTTAAAGATTTACATTGTCCCCAATGTAAACGATTAAGTTGGAGAGAGGAGAAGAAAAATAAAATAAAGCAAAAAAATTGGAACGGCTTACCGAGGCTGTAGCGGGTGTTGGCTCACATGCTTTTTGGCTTTGTTTCTCCCTGCTCTTTTTGCTTCTCCTTCCTTCCTTATTACCCTGCAAACACTTGGCAATTGACAATTTATTATTTTCCTCTTGAGCTTCTCAAATTATTCAAGAGGTTGAAAATCAAAAACAAAACTAACTAAAGAGAAGGGTTAAGAAAAGTTGGGTTGCCTCCCAATAAGCGCTTCTTTAACGTCACTAGCTTGACTCATTAAGAAGCATCCACCTGGATCCCATAACCTGTGGTATAAGGACCAAGGGATGCTAACCATGTGAGATCCTTCACCTGGATCCCATGGTTTGCAGCAAAAATGTGGAAGTGAGCGCTCGAAATTCATGCTGACTTCTTCAAATGGGAAGCGCTTTTCAATTCCTCTCGGGTCAAAGATGACCCCTTTATCAACAAAATCTTCCCAATAAAAATGGGGTTCAACCTCTTGGACTGGCCATGGTGCCTGCATTTTTAAAGATCCAAAATCTAGTTTCTCAGGCAGAGGCATGAACTCCATTGTTGACTGCTTTAAAATGTGAGGTGGCAAACAATTCGAGAGGATCATTGGTGCTGTTCTGGCTTCTGCACAATCTTCACTCTCAGCATTGCCAAATCCATCACCTTCCAAATATGCAGAAATCTCCGCACAAACCACACAAGTGTTTCTCCCATCACATTCCACACATGCATTGGAACTAATAGCATCATCTAATTCCAAAAGTTTTTCATCATCCCCAAGCATGGTGAAATAGATGTCCTCCAATTGCCTCTTCCTTTCAGGCTCTTTAGTCAAGGGTTCAATGGGGAATGGTGCAACTATGTTCTCACAAAAAGGTTCTTCACTTCTTGACTCGGTTGCTCCCACTTCTTCTTCCTCATCATCCATTTTGGCATCATCTTCATCATCATCCATCAAGTTCCCATTTGGCATTTCGGATAGTTGGTTAGAGAGTTCCTCAATACGTACCCCGAGACTTCGAATGGTATCTTCTTGGTTTTCTAAACTTTCCATTGTTGTTACCATGAAGCTCTCCAAAATATCCTCTAAGTGAGACCGACTATCCGGAATAGGTTGCTCAGAATTGACTACGAATTCGGATTTGAAGTTCTCCCAAGCAACTTCCAATGGTGATGGTTGTGCTTCATATGTAGGTGTGGAGGATTCCCAATGTTCCTCTTCATCCATCAAAGTATTGTTTGGAGGGTTCCCCCACCATGGAGTGGAAGTGTTGGGAAATTGATTTCCCTATTCAGCATAGCCTACCACTGGTGGAGGAGAGATAGTTGCCCTTGACAACTCATTACTCACTTGTTGGATGTTTATGGCCAACTGCAGCATATCTACCCGCAGCTGCAGCTCAGATATCTCAATTTCTGCATCAGATGGTTGATAGCAATTGTAGTCCATGATCCTGTCTAATCAATTTTTCACCGCACAGACAATTAAGCCCAAGATCAAAGAAACACAAAAAGGAATATATACAAAACTAACTAAAAAAAAAAAGATATCAAATATATACAGAAAAATAAAATAAAAATGTCTAAACTAGTTGTCTCATTTGTTACTACTGATATTGGCAAAGCCAATCCCCGGCAACGGCGCCAAAAACATGATGCGTGATTTTTAAGATATAAAGGCAAGTGCACCTCGTCGCAATCAAGTAATATGGTGGTGAGACCGGTTATCGTATCCACAGGGATTGGTTGTCAATTACCAATTCACAAACTTAACAACTATCTAGACTAAACTATGGTATGAGATATCAAAACAGAAAACAAAGCAATACAATATTTTTGGTCTTTTTGGACTTTTAACAAACACTTGGAGTGCAGAATTTATAACGGTTGAGATTGTCAGGTTTAGACTACACTAATCCTCCCTTGATTGCAATGAAATGGCTAACAACACAAGTCCTAATTCAATTATGCCAATCAAGCCTTTTCTAAAGTACTCAAGCCTAATGTCTTAGGTGCATTGAGCCTAAAACCCCAAATTAAACCCTAATGTCTTAGGTGGATTAATATGAGATTTTGCATTAAGTCAAGACTTATAAGATTGCAAGCAGCCAACACCTATGTCTAGATTCATGGACTACTTGGCATATGATTCATGAGCATGCCTTAACAGCAACCTTTCAGTTATCTATCAAAGCAACATATCATTCCTATGGGTAGCTAAGCCAAGGAAAGCATTAAACACAGAATCACATACTCATAAAGAAATAGAAACTTGTATTGAAATCAAATCAATTAACAATCAAGTTTAGAAAAGCTACATCTAAACCCAACAATGGGGGAATTAGCTATACATGAATATGTCTACAAAAGGGGAAGAGAGAAGAGAGAAAGAAAACTTCATGACGAATCCTTCAATCTCCTTCCAATCCAAGAGCAGAGAGATGTCATCTTTAAGGTCCCAGCCTTCCCCCAGCCATCAGCCCTCTTTAGGGTTTCCAAGCCTCTGCAAAAAGTCCCCTGTTTCTCGTCTCCGTCTTGTTATTTATAGATCCGTCGCGCGTCACGGCCGTGATGTCCATCACGGCCAGACCGTGACGCTTTCTGTTTCTGGAACATCTGGCATTTTAGGTCTCTCGCGTGGCGAGACCTTGCTCGCGTCGCGAGCCTCCATTTCATGGCCGTGATCTCCATCACGGCCAAGCCGTGATGGTCTCTGACTTGTGGTGGTTTTGGGTCACGGCCGTGATGTACATCACGGCTAGGCCGTGACAGACTCTGTTTTCAGCTTTGCTGCCTTTTCAGTTTTACCCGATCATGGCCGTGATGGGCATCACGGCTAGGCCGTGATGGGCTCTGTTTAGCTCATTTTCTTCACTTTTAAGGCTCCAATTCATCCAAGCTTCATTATAGCCAAATATGCACAGTTTTCCTTCAATTTCTGCAAAACAACACACAGAAACCACCTCATCCGTTCCAAAGGAAAAACTATACAAAATCAACACTAAATTGGCCTAACTATATGCAAATGCATGCAGAAATGTACATGGAAAATGAGGTGAAATCACACTCATCACAATGTCTGCAGAAATCACTATTGGAATGGAGAACACTGGTGCAGTGGCGATGATGGCGGAGGAGTTGAGTCCGATAATGGGGCCTGGCTAAAGGTAGGATAATGAAGGATATTTAGGCTTAAGTCCCTAGGAACTAAGAGAGCATGAGAATTTTGACACTTTTTCCACTCAATTTCCTTTTTTTCATTTTTCTTTTTGTCTCGGGTGACTACAGCCTTTTTCCTTGCTAATCTTTTGATTTGCCCCTTTTCTTATTTTTAGCAATTTTTTTTTCAACCTTTATTTTTCTTTTTCTCACCCCCAATATGACATATCACCTTGTAGCCACCCCAAACTTAGTTCCTCACAACCATTCTCTTGCTACGCTTCCATGCTCTCCTAATCCTAAGATTGGGTTAACATGGTTTTTCAGATTTTGGCTCGTAATATAGGGTCATCAAGAAACAATAGGTCAATTGGGCTCAATTTGGCTAACTAGGGAACATGCATTAGGGATGGTCCTTTTTAGGCCAAGTAGTTATTCAAAGAAAATTGCCTAAATCATTTGATGCAACACATAAACATGCAAACCATATAGAGATTCAAGCAAATTCGGGAAAGTGCAACTTAACAGTGATTCACACATTCAAAAACAGAGTTGGAGGCTCAAATCCTCACCTGGACATTTTGCAAATTGTTTGACCGAGATACGATTCCTAGTGTGTGCACCCCCTCACCCCAAACTTATCATAAATCAAGTAATCACAACAAAGTTCTCAAAGTTCAGTTTTCAATTTTTAAGTGGGGATAAACTTTTCTAATTTCAGAACTTAGGGGAAATCATCAATGGTCAAATAATTCATGCAATCAATCTACGCTCAATCTAATTAAAATCCAACAAGCTTGCCGACACGACATTTCATACAAAAACTCTTGATCTTCTCAAATTATTCAAGAGTGACAAACAAAAACAAAACAAAAAGCAAAAACAAAACAAAAGTTAGGAGAAGAGAGGGATACCTAGCTTGGGTTGCCTCCCAAGTAGCGCTTGTTTAACGTCCCGAGCCTGACTTATTAAGAAGCATCCACCTGGATCCCATAGCCTGTGAAACAAGGGCCAAGAGACGCTCATCATGTGAGATCCTCCACCCGGATCCCATGGTTTATGAAGTGGCCCTCGCAGGAGCAATACGACTCTATCCATACTTCCATCTAGTCTGAGTGTGAAAACTTCTTTGACCTCCGCAATGATGAATTCACTTCCTCTCGGGTCAAATTGTGTTTTCATGAGGAAGTGTGCCAGACAAGTGGGCGAGTCTAACTTACCAATGTTCACACATGCATGTAAGCCAACATAGTTATCCAATGCATTAATTTCAGGTTGCTTGGCAAGCATGGTGGAATCCTCTACCACTTTATCCGCATTTTGATCTCCTTCCTTAGGTTGCTCTTCCTCAACATGTGGCTGTTCCGGGGCCTTGTCGCTTGTCAATTCCTTTTCCTCCGGTTGTTCTTCCTCAACATGTGGTAGTTCTTCCTCAACTCCCTGAGAACTAGTTACATCCCAGTCATATCCCAACACCCCACTGCTTCTAGTTGTTGTGGCATTGCATTGGTTCTTAGGGTCGTTCTCGGTATCAACTGGGAAAGTCTCTGGGGGATGCTCATTTAGTTGCCTTGCGAGTTGGGCAATCTTCATCTCTAATGCCGCATTAGCCTTCTCAAATGATGTGGCCATCTTATCAATGGCTGCGTTTGTATTGATTGACACTTTCTCAAGTGTCGCACTCAACTTCTCAAGAGCCAACTCCCAAGGTTGTCTTCCACCATTCTGTTGAGGTTGTTGTTGCCAATTTTGTTGAGGTTGTGGTTGCCAGGCTAGACCATCGTCAGCATTACTCCAAGCGAAATCCGGATGGTCTCTACTCATATCACCCCAATACTGATTCTGACTCTGATAGTTGTTCTGGGGCACGCTGTCATAGAAATTATGCCATGGTTCCACATATTCTTGAGAGAAGTAGAACGGACAACTCCAAGTGTCATGGTTCCCATTACAATATTCGCAACCCGGAAGCATTCCTTCGTGTACCTCGCATACAAAACAAGGCAAGACCAAGTGGAATCAAAGAAGTAGAGAGAGATAATAATAAAATAAAAATAAAAATAAAAATAACTTAACCAAATAATCAAACTTCCCTAAAATTAGAAAAATTGGTTGTGCCAATCCCCGGCAACGGCGCCAAAAACTTGTTTGTGACGCCGGCAAGTGTACCGGGTCGTCGCAAGTAATAAAATAAACACGGTAAGTAATTACCGAGGTCGAACTCAGGGATTGGGCTACCAATTCGACTAATCCGAGGGAAATCAGATGCATTTGGTCAAGTTACAGAAGGTGGTTGAGAGAGAGAGAGATTAATATCTAAAATTCAATTAACAATTCTAATAAAATAATTAACTAAAAATCAGAAATTAAAATATCCAAGTTCACAAATCCACCTACCCAATATGTACACCCAAGTGATGATGAATTCCTCCCTAAGTTCAATTACAATGTCAACCGGGACCCCTAAATTCTCCTAAATCCACTGTCGTGCTCATTAGGACGTATTCGAAGATTGGATTAATTACTTGTTCTGTCTCATAACCCTAATCCCGAATTCTGTTAATTCTTGTTCCCTATAAGGTTGCACTAATCTCCTAAATCCACTGTCGTGTTTATTATTCAATTAGTGATTCCAATTCAAGTTCTAAAACGCGAATCGCCGTTCGGCCTCAAACACGTTAACTAGTTAATCATGCAAAACATATGATCAACGCAATCAAAATAGAATTGGAAAACATTAATTAAAAGAAGGAAAGGAAAACATACATCACATCGAATCTACACTGCCATGGGCGGCTTCATTGATCCCTCGGACGAAGGGATTAGTTCCTCATGCTCATAGACAAACACTCGGACATAATCACCATCGTAAAATAACACAAAAATAAAAAGGGAGACGCAGCTCCAAAGAGAAACAAGGATTCGTAACTAAACTGCCCTAAACAAGTGGAAAAACCCTCTCCTCAAACTCCCCTCTAATCTGATCTGAAACAACCTTTAAATAAGGATTCTAAATCTTGCTCGCTCGCGGGGCGAGCACTCCTTCGCGAGGCGAATTTTAGTATTGGCGCGCTTCAAATTTTGGATTTTCGCGAGGCGAGGGTGTGTTCGCGGGGCGAGTCTTCCAACTTCAATCTGTCACAGCCGTGACATTCATCACGGCTAGGCCGTGATGGTCTCTGTCTTCCAGGGTCTTCAGGCTCTCGCGAGGCGAGCTGTCTTTCGCGGGGCGAGACTTCAAACCTAAATCTGTCACAGCCGTGACCTTCATCACGGCTATGCCGTGATGGTCTCTATCTAGTAGGTCTTCAGACTCTCACGGGGCGAGAAGAGTCTCGCGTGGCGATCCAGAAATGATGACTTTTGCTGCTTTGTTGACCTTCAGTCTCGCGTGGCGAGCATACACTCGCGGGGCGAGTGTCTCCAGAATTGCAATTTCCACTGCTTCTTGACTTTCCTTGATTCCCGGAGCTTCACTTATTGACCTGAAAACACCAAAAGCAACCAAAAGCATAATTCTATCCAAAATAAGCTAAAAACTACACAAAAGACGCAAAACGAGTCAAAGTCCAACTTAGGAACAAAACAAGGCAAATTTGGGCGAAAACGAGAGTGAACTCGACTGATTGGCACATAAACCCTAGTTCATCTAGTCATAAAACTAGATAAGCCAAAGGCTTATCATCCGACTTGCTCTGTTTCTACATCACCATTCTCTGTTGGTTTGAAGAACAGGGGTGCAGAGGCAGTGACAATGGGGGGACTCTGATGGAGGAATGAACTCAAGGGTTTCAGAGGATTGGAGTCTGGATTGTATAGTGTGGATGGCCTCAACGAAAAATTCATTGTAACGATCAAAGGAAGCCTTGAAGCTTTTGATGGAGTCTTGGAGGTGAAGAAAATCATAATGGAGAGCATATTGGTAAGTGTGGGGGTAACAATGGTGGGTGGTAGCCATAGCTTAAATTGGGGTGGGTGAAGGTGTGGTAATGGTAGTGCTGTTGACAGTGAAGGGATCAAAAAATTGTGTGTAGCCATGATTAAAATAGGGGTTGTATGATGGGGCATAAGTGGTGGTGAAGTTGGTAGTATTGGTGGGAAAAAATAGAGGAGGTGAGGCCATGACAATGAAAGCACCAATTGTAATGAGCAGAAATCTCTACAAGCTAAGCTAAAGAAAAACTAAGAGCTAAGCTACACAAAATATTAAAGTTCATTCATCATTCTTCTTCTTATTTCATTGCATTCATTCATTACATATATAGCATTCTTAATAACAAATCTAATAAACTTAGTAGTGACTAATCATAGTGACTCACCATTATTTTAGACTCTTCTTAAATGATGTGACTCATCATTACTCTAGACTTTTCCTAACTTAAGATAGATCATGATACTTGGGTTTAGTGTTTGAGCCATAACATATTTGGGTCATAACACTTGGCAAATGATTATCCCAAGCCATATGTAGGGCTGACTTTCACTCTTTTCCTTTCTTTATCCAGTATCCTGATCAAGTAAAAGCTTAGGTAAATGTACTGAGTGTTGTTCTTTCTCTCACACACACACATCGCATAGATTATTTTGAGAGAAATAGAGAATCTTTTGTTTCGTGGTCTGCAAGTAGAATTTTTTGTTTGCACTCTAAAATGCCACTTGGAAGGAGATTGGATTGACAAAATTTGCATTCCAAAATCGACGCATTTTTTTAATACGTATTTCTAAATACATATATCTAACGTGTTATGAGTGAAAAATAATCTCATATCTCAGATTTTATCATTTGGAAATCCCATTTTCCCTTCCATATAAGCATTGCATTCTTACAAACCACAATCAACCCCTATCCAACTTATGGTACAGTTTGTAATTTGAATTGGATATTTGGATTATGGGGTTGCTTTTGAAGTTTGGACTGTAGGATTAAATGAGTCCAATGACAAAGTGGTCTATATGGCTGGAATTAAATGGTCACCACATTATTTTATTCAATTGAAGAAAAATTACAACTTAAATGACAAATTTCGTAGACGTGATCATCAAGGACTAGAGACTAGAGTCAGTCTTTGGGCTGGGGACCAGCGTCTAGGTTGTAGGGCTGATAAGAGCCAAAATTGGGGTTGTCAAATGTCAAATCTGCTTGACCAGAAATGCTAAGTGAGGCTGTGGAATTTTAAGCCATACAATAACGTCTTTGTTTACTGTTATCACTTATCAGCGTACCGGGTCAACAAATGAAGATTCCATATCCCTTCCATACACAAATTCTAAACAAATCGCTCTCAGTGACAGGGATTCGGTTCCTCTCCATTCACGGGAAGTGCCCAGTGACAGCGAGTGCTTTCTCTTTTTTTTTTTTTTGGATGAATATGAGTGTTTTCTCTAAAAACTTCAAAATTGGAAAAGCCATTCAAATTCAATATATTAATTTTCAATCAGACACGGATTTCCACGCAAACGATTTGTGATAGTTCTGGTTTTGTGAATAGTTTATTTCCTGAATAAATACGGTGTCCCCGTTTGGATAAAATTCTAGTTTCAGTTTTGTAAGTAGTAGTTTATTTCCTTAATCCCAACAAGGGTCAAATGCAGTGCTATCGAGCTGCATTTTTATTGCCTCTGGATAATTTTGGGAATCACAACTGTACCTGTCTTTTTTTTTTTTTGTGAATATAATTGTATATGTCTGTTTTTAAAATTGTGTTTAATAAAAGGAGAATGCTAACAAGTAATCGTAGGGTATTATTTAAGGAATAAAAAAAGAAAATTTATATGTGAAATAGTGTATTTAGCATTTCGAAGAGTGTGACACCTAGTTTTTCAATACAAATTTTTCCTTTTATGGATTCCTTGACCAATACCCTTAGGGCACTCGTTATCAAGATCCTTAATAAAATAGTATTAAGTTTTAGACCGACTAGATTTAATTCTAGGAGAATGCTAACAGGTGCCCTAAGGTGACATTTGGTTCTGAAATGTTTTATTCCCAAACAAACTACGTTATTGAGAATTACATTCTCAAGAATATTTCTTTCCCACCTTCATACATGATAATTGTAACCCCCTAGTTTTTACACCTATGATTAATTATTTTATTTGGATGTTTAAATTTATTATGTTATGTGGTTTAGTTTGAGTAATTAAATTACTCTCTTCAAATTATTTTATTGAGTGCGTTAGCACTGACTCAATTCAGTGAATGCACGCTTACTAGACAATAATTATGTTATTGTCACTAATATACCAGTACAGAAAAATATTTTTCATAATATGATTAATAGAAAAGCATTTTCATATTCTCATCTTATTTAATTTTAGAGTTAAAAATATTTTGGTTTGACCTTAATCGGAGATTAAATTTTGGACTGAGTATTTTCTTAGTGGATCAGTTCAACTATTAATCTTTACTCTAATTTGAATTTCGAAAACATATCCTTATCAATCTTTATTTTTAGATTAAAAAAAAAATAAAAACATGTTTATTTTAGGCCTAATATTTATCACTCATTTTGTACCTATCACTAAGTAATTTGTTTAAAAACCCATTTTCTCTCTTTTCTCTCTCACTCACTCGACGCTATCTCTCTCTTTTTCACGTTTCTTCTCTGCTTCTTTATTTTTCTTCTTCCTCCCTACTTCATCTTTCTCCTCCCTCTTCCTTGCTTTGCTCAGATCGGTGCCATTCCCTGCACCGCCACCCGGAGTCGCGCGACCACCGCGTCTGGTTCACCCTGCGCGGACCGCCTCGCCTGCACTCGGTTTGGCCCTTCGCTCCTCCGTCTGACGCCATGTCCGCCGCGAAGAGGAGCTTCTAGCCACGGTTCAAGGTGGTTTCAACCTCCTTTTTGGTTAGCTTGAGATTCCATTCTCTTTTCCTTGAAACTTACCCATGTTCTTTTGGTCAAGAGTGTTACAGAAACATTCAACCACTGTTGATGTCGTGCCGTCGCCATCCTCAGCCGCCTCCACCGCGCCGGATCATCCTATAACCACCATCTCCTTCTTCCTCTTAGTTGGGTGAGTGATTTTCTCATTTCACTTTGCCTAATTTCAAGAAACCCCAAAATCTGATTTGAAACCCTAACCCTAACCCTTTGATTTCAGATTTTAATTTTGAAATTTAAGGTTGTTTTATGAGATTGGGACTGTGAGTTTGTGTTTCCCTAAACCAATTTCATTATTCTGAGTTTCCCCTAAATTTTAATAAGGAGCCCTAAAACCCCAATTTGATTTTATTTGAATTTGGGTATGTTTTTGTGAAATTAATTATGATTTAGTGCAATTAGGACTCTAAATGGATGATTTCCCAAGGTCTTTTTCATGATCTTTTAATCAAAACAAAGTTTCCTTAAAGGGTATTGGGAAGCGTGAGCTTCAAACATGATTTTCTTTAAAAATAACCTTGTTTGGTAATTAGATTAAGTGTTTAGATCAAGTTAGAATGTGTGTTTGATCATGTGTAATTGATTTTCTTGGTTTCTGGTTGTTGCGCGTTGTTGGATTCCCTCCGTGAGACATTTGACACGGCTATGCTTGTTTTATGGAGTAGATATGAGCTAATGTGAGCATTAAGACGAGGATCCTCTACTTGTCTTCAAAGGTAAGGGGAGTTTGCCTAGGGATATTCAATAACTGTATGCATGTGTGTAAGTGTTTAATTGGATATTTACCTGTTGATTGAGCTTACTTGATTATCTAATGTACTTGAACTGTTGTGCTATTATCTGATGTTGATCTGTACTTGTTCTAAATGATATAATGCATATATGTGATAAACTGCTTTCAACTGTGATATTTGCTTTGCACTGATGATATATATACTGTTGTTGATTGAAAGTTTTCTAAGCCAGACGTGCGTCTATGCTCAACCATAATAAGGATTAAAAACCTTAATAAGCTTTGAAGATGAAGGGATTGGTGTTCTTTTCCAAAAGCTCTTTAAACTTAAAATATTTGTTTTAAATGTTGAAATGATTTTGGTGTACTATTGTCATGCAAAAGAAAAATCCTTTTCGAACTATGTGTCTTCAAGTGAAGACTTTCAAGATTATTTGGCAATTATCCTATTGGGGGAAATATTTCAAAGATAAAAGAATTTCAGAGATGCTTTATAAAAGATTTTCAAAGAAAAGGTTTTTCCTAAATATTTTAGAAACTTTCCGATAACCTGGATAGGTTATCGAGGATTCGGTTTTGAATTTGTTTTTCACTGAACGAAAAATAAGTACTTAAGAAAGAGAATCTAGTACGCGAGACGTCGCCTCTAGTATTCAGTGATGTGCACGTGATCTTGAATCAATGTGAATTCGGGACTACGAGTCCTGGTTATGATGTTATGGACTTAGGTCCTAATCGCGCTATGTTGGACTGTGTATTCTAACCGCGTGTAATGAACATGATTAAAGGTGAAGGTTGTTTTCTACGACCACAACCCTTGACTGTGGCCACGGTCTTGGGCATTGTGATTGAGCGTTCGGACTATGGGTCCTATGCTTCTGAGTTTTCAAGTGATGGGAAATGATGATTTAAGTCGTTAGCTTCGGGCTGCGACAGTGAAAAGAATGAACACACAAAGAAAACCTTTTAAATAAAAATATTTTCTCATGTGCATTTCCCCGAGCAAACGTGCTTTTGATATATAACAGATACAAGGTGGTATCTGGGGAGTCCGTCCATGTTAACCGAGTGAAGAGGCACATGTGACGTTGCTCGTTGATGAGCCTCTGTTTGACTGGTTTTATAACTCGTCAAGACCTTGGCTTTGTGCTTATTTTATATCATTTTCACCCAAATTAGACTTGATTGTCCTTAAGTAAGATTTTGAGTCTGTAAAGTGTTTTTAGGTTAATTTAGTTGATTTAAAGTTAAATAAAATACTTACTGTTATTTCTTATTTTCAGGTAATAAAAATGAATAAAACTGGTTCGCCCGCGAAGAAGATCTCGCCCCGCGAGTATTGTAACTCTGAAAAGTCAGAGACGATCACGGCTTGCCCGTGTTGAAGATCACGGCTGTGGCAGTTTTGAAGTTGAAGCGTTCGCCTCGCGAGCATCCATTCGCCTCGCGAGTCTGGAAGTCAGAATATAATTGCTGTCACTGGAACCTGAACTGGTCATGAAGATTGGGCCATAACTTGGGCTGTAGATGTCGGTTGGAACTGAAACCGGTGGCAAATGAAAGATCAAACAAAGAGCTTTAACTCTCATGAAGACCATTATTCCAAGCAGAGCCGTTTTGAAGGGCTTTAATCCATGTGAAGTCAGAGGCGTTTCAGCTGCCCTATGAATTGAATGTGGACATAACTCTCTCGTCTTAATTCATAATTAAGCAAATTAAGTGGATTTGGAAAGCTAAGAGGCAGAGGTTGAAGTTAATTAAAGGAGTATTCAGATATTGAGAGGAGGTCTTGAGAGAATTTGTATAAATAGGAGTCAGAGTCATAGTGTGGGCAAGTCAGAGTTAGCCAGTTTTGGCTAATCTTTGGTAGACAGTAGTAGTAGTTTTCAGTAGTTTATTTCTTTTCTTTTGTGTTTTACTTTTGTAATGGAGAATTAGTCTCCTAGATTAATCTACTGGGATTGGTTTCCATTTACATTTGAGGTTCTATAATTCCTGTTTTCACTTACTTTTCTCTTTTCAATACGATGCTATATGTTTCTGTTTGTTATTTCAGGAATGTATAGTGTTGTATTGATTCATTTCGGTGATGTTATGTTTCTATACTTAATCGCGTTTGTTATTTCGCGTGTGTTCATTCATGTTCGTTTGTTCATGAGGGCTTAACCCCGTTTGTTATTTCGGGAATAGGAATATACATCCGTAGTAGCGATTACGTTGTTAGTTGTTGCTATAACTGGAAGGGGATTAGAATCTGCTTAGGGCTTGGATTTATTTGAACCAATGATAGTGGGAAACCAAGAACAGTAGGTTAATCGTTCTTTAGCTTATTTGTTAGTCTCTTAAACTGCCTGTTTTTATTGCTTTGTTTTCTTTATTTTGTCTCAATCCAAAACCCCCCAAATTCTGACTTTTACTAATTCTCTGTTAATAACAACAACAACTAAAGAGTCCTTGAGAGACGATACTCGAGTTGTCGCTTCCCTATCTGCATTAATTTTGTAAACGCTCGTTCTTTTTGGCGCGTGGCGACAGCGCGGTCAAAAATTGGCGCCGTTGCCGGGGACTCTGGTTTGTTGTTATTAGCAGAAAATATAAAAATAAAAAAATAAAATAAATAAAATAAAAAAATTGCTGAATTTGTCTGGTTATGGATCTTACTGATAAGCTCACTTATTTGAAGCAATTGTTTCAGCAGACACAGTTTTGTGGCATGTGCGGCTCTCCTGAGCACCTGTATGAGGCATGCCCCATTCTGACAAATGCTACTTATTGGCCTCGAGCTTATACATTCCATCCTGACAATCAAGGCAAAAAGCTTGAGGATAATGAAGAACCTGTGGAATCAAATGCATGTGTTGAGAATGATGGGGTGGATGAACCGTGTGCAGAAAGTCCAGACAATCAGACCTTTACTAACTCAGTTTCTTTTACTACATGTACTAACTGTACTGACACTAACCCGTGTGCTGTTTGTGGCCAGTTTCTTGACTCTATTTTGCAGGATGATAGGGAGAGTGATACCGATTGTTCAGCCGAAGTTCCAAATACACTATCCATTGAGCAGCTACCCCCCACTGTGGAACAACCGGTGATGGAGTTCAAGCCTCTGGAATTTGCACCATGGCCAGTCCAAGAGGTTGAGCCCCACTTTTATTGGGAGGATTTTATTGAGAAAGAGGTCATCTGTGACCCCAGAGGAAGTGAAAAGTCCGCCGCACTGGGCGAGGTTACTATGATTGTCAAGCACCCACTTCCGTATAAAGGCTGCAAGTTAGGGAAGCATGGAATGAACTACCACCCTTTGGCTACCATGTGGGACTTATGTTACAAGCAATGGGATCCTGGTGGAACCGCCCTTCAATGAGTTTTCTTAACCCTTTCTCCTTTTTAATTTTCTTTTCCTTACTTTAATTCTGTTTTGTTTTGAATAAAGCTCCTGAATAATTTGAGAAGCTCAGGAGTTGTATTAGTGTGTCTTTTATTGGCAAGTTTATTGGATTTGGTTGAATTTGCATAGATGGATTGCATGATAGTATTGACTGTTTTCCCCCTAGATTTTGAAAATTTTTGAAAATATGATCCCCATGTGATTGAAAACTGAACTTTGGGATTTTGTTATGATGGCATGATTTATGATAAGTTTGGGGTGATAGGAAGCACACACTAGGGATAGAATCTCAGTTAAACAATTTGCAAAAATGTCCAGGTGAGGTTTTGAGCCTCCAACATGTTTTTGACTGTGTGAAAATCATTTTTTAAGTTGCACTTTCCTGAATTTGCTTGAATCTTTTTTTGGTTTGCATGATTATGTGTTTGCTTCAGATGATTTAGGCATTTTCTTTGTAAATAGCTACTTAGCCAAAAAAATAACCATCCCCAATGCATGTTCCCTAGTTAGCCCATTGAGCCTATTAGCCTGTTAATTCTTGTTAACCTTATGTTACAAGCTAAAATCTGAAAAACCATGTTAACCCGATCTTAGGATTAGGAGAGCATGGAAGCTTAGTGAGAAATTGGTTGCAAGAAATTAAGTTTGGGGTGGCTACCCGGTGCAATGTGTTGTTTGGGATTGGGAAAAAGAAAAAATAATAATAGAAAAAAAAAGAAAAAAAAAAGAAAAAAAGAAGAAAAAAAAATAGAAAAAAAAAGAGAGAGAAAAGAAGAAATTAAAAAAAAATAAAAAAAAATAAAAATAAAAAGTGGACAAATGCCAAAAAGGCTGTTTGAATAAAGAGGTTGTAGTCACCCAAGGCAAAAAGATGAATGAGAAAAGGAACTTGAGTTTAAATTCAAAGTGTAAAAAGTTCATGCTCTCTTAGTTCCTAGGGTCTTCAGCCTAGTTCTTTTGTATATCCTACCCTTAGCCAGGCCCCATTACAACCCATAAAAGACCTTTTGATGTTACTTGCATGTTTTCTGTTGGAACCATTAGGAGATGAAAATCAAATTTATGGGAAGTGCTTCTGAAAAGTGAAATTGAGTGAATTGTTGATAACCTGACAAAAACTGAGCGATTGAGTGAACACAAATTTCCCTTGTGAGGAAGGCAGTTGTTTGGATTTGGTGATCTCCCTTTTGTGTGTAACTTAGATCCCCTGCTTAGATTGATGATTGTTTGAATGATGAATTTCTCAATTTTTTAGAATAAATGCATGTGGGGATTACTTTGCTTGAAAGGGGGGAACATTGAAAGAAAAATTGTTTTGTTAAATTGCTTGAAATTTGTGTGAAAGTTAATTGAGTCCTTAAGCTTGCCATGTTTTGCCAGGTCTTGAGTCTTTTTAAGTTTTTAAGTTTTAGTTTGCTTGGGGACAAGCAAAGTTTAAGTTTGGGGTATTTTGATGAGCCTCTGTTTGACTGGTTTTATAACTCGTCAAGACCTTGGCTTTGTGCTTATTTTATATCATTTTCACCCAAATTAGACTTGATTGTCCTTAAGTAAGATTTTGAGTCTGTAAAGTGTTTTTAGGTTAATTTAGTTGATTTAAAGTTAAATAAAATACTTACTGTTATTTCTTATTTTCAGGTAATAAAAATGAATAAAACTGGTTCGCCCCGCGAAGAAGATCTCGCCCCGCGAGTATTGTAACTCTGAAAAGTCAGAGACGATCACGGCTTGCCCGTGTTGAAGATCACGGCTGTGGCAGTTTTGAAGTTGAAGCGTTCGCCTCGCGAGCATCCATTCGCCTCGCGAGTCTGGAAGTCAGAATATAATTGCTGTCACTGGAACCTGAACTGGTCATGAAGATTGGGCCATAACTTGGGCTGTAGATGTCGGTTGGAACTGAAACTGGTGGCAAATGAAAGATCAAACAAAGAGCTTTAACTCTCATGAAGACCATTATTCCAAACAGAGCCGTTTTGAAGGGCTTTAATCCATGTGAAGTCAGAGGCGTTTCAGCTGCCCTATGAATTGAATGTGGACATAACTCTCTCATCTTAATTCATAATTAAGCAAATTAAGTGGATTTGGAAAGCTAAGAGGCAGAGGTTGAAGTTAATTAAAGGAGTATTCAGATATTGAGAGGAGGTCTTGAGAGAATTTGTATAAATAGGAGTCAGAGTCATAGTGTGGGCAAGTCAGAGTTAGCCAGTTTTGGCTAATCTTTGGTAGACAGTAGTAGTAGTTTTCAGTAGTTTATTTCTTTTCTTTTGTGTTTTACTTTTGTAATGGAGAATTAGTCTCCTAGATTAATCTACTGGGATTGGTTTCCATTTACATTTGAGGTTCTATAATTCCTGTTTTCACTTACTTTTCTCTTTTCAATACGATGCTATATGTTTCGTTTGTTATTTCAGGAATGTATAGTGTTGTATTGATTCATTTCGGTGATGTTATGTTTCTATACTTAATCGCGTTTGTTATTTCGCGTGTGTTCATTCATGTTCGTTTGTTCATGAGGGCTTAACCCCGTTTGTTATTTCGGGAATAGGAATATACATCCGTAGTAGCGATTACGTTGTTAGTTGTTGCTATAACTGGAAGGGGATTAGAATCTGCTTAGGGCTTGGATTTATTTGAACCAATGATAGTGGGAAACCAAGAACAGTAGGTTAATCGTTCTTTAGCTTATTTGTTAGTCTCTTAAACTGCCTGTTTTTATTGCTTTGTTTTCTTTATTTTGTCTCAATCCAAAACCCCCCAAATTCTGACTTTTACTAATTCTCTGTTAATAACAACAACAACTAAAGAGTCCTTGAGAGACGATACTCGAGTTGTCGCTTCCCTATCTGCATTAATTTTGTAAACGCTCGTTCTTTTTGGCGCGTGGCGACAGCGCGGTCACTCGTCCTGAGACCTTATGCATGAGGGTAAGGAGGCAACTGCCCGATGGGCTAGAGATTGACCAACTCTAATACTTCTCCAGGGAAAACGGTGTTGAGATCTCATGAGATTAAGTTAGAGCCTGATATTGAAGTGTCATGCATATTTTCAAAAGATTGACTGTGCGGGTTTGAGACCCTTTGATATAACACTGTTATGTTATGTATATGCATGATTTAACTGGTTATATGATTATGTGATGTATGTATCATGTATATGGTTGTTGTGTGATATATCCATTTGTCGGTATCTCATCCTTACAAACATATCAGGTTTCTTCTGGTTTGCTATTGTACCCTGGGTATTTTAGTACAGATGTGCAGAGGAGTCTTCCTAAGTCACTCAGAGACTTAGATCTAGTTGCTTGATGAAGTATTTGATTGTGGAACGATCACGTGAGTTCTTCTCAGGAATAACTTTTAGAATGACCAGTTTAGGGTTTTGAGACTTAGATTATTTTGATAAGTATGTATGAGTATGGCTCAGAGAGCCTTTATTTTGAAATGGAATGTTATGGCTCTGAGAGCATATCTTTTGAAGGAAAATTTAAGCTGTTTCCTTTGGTCTTGTAAAGCTTATGGTTATGACTGTTATTTTTATATATCTTGCTGTCTGGTTGGATTTGGTGTAACTGAAATTCTGGAGTGAAAATGTAATTATTTTAGCAGGTGTTCTTTTACCTGGGATGTCCGAATTACAGAGGAGACTCATGTGAAATTTTCGTAAAATACTAGCTTTTATTCAAGTATATTCTTTAAATTAAATAGGCTTGCCATACTATGATAGTAAGACTGTGTGCCAATCAAGGCTTAGGAGTCGTGACAAAATTTTTATACCCAATTTCAGACACTTATATACTTATATAAATTATTTTCCGAAAGCACCAGCAAATTATCTTTTAATTTAAATTCCGCATGTGTTACGTAAGTAATGCCCCAAGGGAGGGGGCGTTACAAGGTGGTATCAGAGCTGGTCGAGTCTTTCGGGATCTTTGGGGAATAGGTCTGTTAAGTTTTGTTGTGTGGTCTCTGGTTGGCTCTTTGATGAGCCTCTGTTTGACTGGTTTTATAACCAGTCAAGACCTTGGCTTTGTGCTAATTTTATATCATTTTTACCCAAATTAGACTTGATTGTCCTTAAGTAATATTTTGAGTCTGTAAATTGTTTTTAAGTTAATTTAGTTGATTTAGAGTGAATAAAGTATTTACTTTTATTTTCTGTTTTTCAGGTTAATAAAATAAAATAAAATAAATCTGGAGCCACTCGCCCCGCGAAGGATCTCTCGCCCCGCGAGTCATGCAAGCCTGAAAAGTCAGAGACGATCACGGTTTACCCGTGTTGAAGATCACGGCCGTGGCAGTTTTGAAGTTGAAGCGTTCGCCTCGCGAGAATTCCTTCGCCTCGCGAATACTTGAAAGTCATAAGCCATCACGGTTTGGGCACGTTGAAGGTCACGGGCGTTACAGTTGAGAATTTGAAGAGTTCGCCTCGCGAAGATATGCTCGCCTCGCGAGAAGACAAAGAGTTGCAGACCTTTCGCATAATTCCGCCTCGCGAGCAAAGTGCTTCGCCTCGCGAGGACCTGGATTCCGTAATGTGTATATAAACCGCTCTATGGCGTAATGATAAGTTAGATAGTTTTTAGGCTGTGGATAGTCAGTTTTGGCTAAGTCTCATTTAATAGTTAGTTATTTTTTGTCTTATTTTATCTTCTTTTGTTTTGCTTTTGTAATGGAGAGCTAGTCTCCTAGATTAATCTACTGTAATTGGTATCAAAAAACACTTGAGGTTCTGTATTCCATGATTAGTTGCTTTTCTCTTTTCAATGCCATGCTGTATGTTTCTGTTTGTTATTTCAGTAATATATAGTGTGGTATTGTTTCATTTCGGTGATGCTATGTTCCTATATATAATCGCGTTTGTTATTTCGCGTGTGTTCATTCATGTTCGTTTGTTCATGAGAGCTTAACCCCGTTTGTTATTTCGGGAATAGGAACATACATCTGTAGTAGCGGTTTTCGTTTGTTAATTGTTGCTACAACCGGGAGGGGATTAGTATCTGCTTAGGATTTGCATGAACCAATGATAGTGGGAAACTGAGAACAGTAGGTTAATCGTCTTTTGTTTATTTGTTATTCTCTTTAACTACTTGGTTTTCATTATTTTGTTTTCTTAATTTAGTTTCAAATCTCAAAACCCCCAGTTCTAACTTTTTCTAACTTTTTCTGTTAATAATAACAACACTAAAGAGTCCTTGAGAGACGATCCGAGTTGTCGCACTATACTGCATTATTTTATAATCGCTCGTTCTTTTTGGCGCGTGGCGACAGCGCGGTCACTCTTGTTTGAATTGTTTCTTGTTGAAGCAATGTGTGTTGACGCACAAGTATATGTTTCTTGATGGTTTTCCAAGGGCTTTATGTCCCGGGAGACCTTAGATCTTGAATGTTACTTGGGTTTGGATATGACATTCGATTATTCTTGCGAATCGTGTCAGACATTCGAAAAAAGATGTTTGTGTAAAAGGATTTTTCTAACTATCTTTTACTAATTTTATGCTCAATAACCTTTTATGTCTGAGAATAAATTTTTAAAACTTGTATTAAATATGAAAAACTCTTATTACATTGCCAACATTTTCGGGAATATTATTTTAAAACTTCTACCAAATGGTACCTTTTTTTTTTACAGGCAAATTTTAGTAATTAGTATATTATGTTAGTGGAGGGAGTTGAACCCATGACCTCCTTATCACTTCAAACCAAATGGTACCCAAGGGCATTGGTTAATGATTTTAAAATAGAAAATTGACATTGGGACTTGGTACATTTTATATTTTGAATAATAATAAACTTACTTTTTCAACAAACTTTTACTTTTTGGGTTTCTTTAACCATTACTCTTGGGGTACTGGTTAAAATAATCCTTAATTTTAATATCTTCTTTTGTAAAAGATATCTGATTTTATATATGAGACCCAAGAATTCTTTATATGTACACTTTCAAAATTTGCCATTCAAATAAAATCATTATTCTAAACTCACTTTTAAAATATCATTATCAAACACAAATCACAATTTTTTAAACTCATATTTTGAACATCAATTCTTTTAAAAATTTTGGGGTAGGTAGATTTGATTTTAAAAGAAGCAAAAATTTCTAACTTTTCTGTTGCGTATAATTAATTCGACTTGTAAGACTCACAAAAGTATTTTCCATTTACACCTCAAAAATGGTTTTGCTTTATCATTCAAACAAAATAAATTCTTCCAAACTTGATTTTAAAATACTATTACCAAACACAAATCAATATTTTTTACCTTTAATTTTTTTAAAATCAAATATTTTAACATCAATTTTAAAATTTCACTTGAATGTTAAAGAAACACAAATGAAAGGACTATATTCTTCTCTTGTCACTCTATTCTTTATCTCTTTTATCTCTCCTACTAGTTTATGGACCCGTACCATAGACGGGAAAATATGCTATTTTTTATGATTTCATAAAAAAAATGTAATTGATGATTTCACATCTTTTTTTTTTTTGAGAAATTATATACCAAAAATTGTTGAAAATTATTTTGTCTTAACCGTCAATTACAAAGTGTAACATACTGTCTTATAAATATATATGCACTCTAGCATGTTATCTATACGATGCACATCTAACATCACAATATTTATACAATACGAAAAGGTAGAAATGAAAAATGTTTGCATGTGGAGAAAAAAATAGGAACAATATTGTTATTTAAAAAAAATGATTCGAAAAGAAAATTTAATGATAACACAAAAAGATGATGTATATAAACAAAATTAAAAAGATTGTGATTAATCAAAAAGGTGTTGTCTCATTCTTCCACTACATTGGTATCATAATTCTTTAAATATTTAATAGCAAATACATGTTTCCAAAGCAACAACTGCATTAAACCCCAAGGGGTTGGTCTAGTGGAGCATGACAAGGTCTCTTTTTCCCTGCCTTGGACTGGGACACCATCCCCTCACCCTAAATTTTTTTCATCAAAACAACAACAACAACAACAACAACAACTGCAGTTCAAGCTCATTAGTCATTTTTCAATGTTATTTTTTTAAGCATTAATACTAAACACAAAGCATTAGTTTCTTCTCCATTCAAAATGTATTTGATTTGTTTCTTGTATTTATCTATCATATTATTATTTTTATTCTCTCTAGAAAATCTATTTGGTTTATTTATCATATTTCCTAATTAAGCAAGATATTTTTAGAAAATATATTCATCTGTCATATTGCATTTCTTATGTCTTGAGAATCTATGTAATATCTATTTAATTTATTTATCATTTTTTCCAGTTAAAGTTTACATTTTTTTAGAAAATATACTTATGTATCTTATTATCATTCTCTCTTAAAAATTTGTTTGATTTATTTCTTTTATTTTCTCCGTGCAAGTTAACTATTGAATATTTTTATAAAATATATTTACCCATTATATTATTTTGTATTCTCTTTTGAAAATCTATTTGATTTATTTCTCATCCTTTCCTGTGCAAGATAGCCCTTTTTAGAAAATATATATTTAATTATCATATTATTTTTTTCTCCTCTCTTTAAAATATGTTTGTTTTTTATCCTCTTTTTCCCGTGCAAGTCAACTGTTTTTAGAACCTCCAAAAAAATAACTATTTTTAGAAAATATATTTGTCTATCACATTTTCCCTTCTTTCGTGAAAATCTATTTGATTTATTTCTTATCTGTTTCCCGTGCAAATTAAATATTTTTAGAAATTTTATTTACCTACCATATTTTTTTATTCTCTTTAGCAAATCTATTTGATTTATGTATTCTCTTTTCTTGTGCAAGATAAGCATTTTAAGAAAATATATTTATCTATCATATTATTTTTCCTTCTCTCGAGAATCAATTTGAATGTTCTTGGCAAAGGAAGTGTGAAACTGAGTATCAGTGGTGTCACTCATGTGATACAAGATGTCTTTTATGTGCCTGGACTCAAGAATAACCTAGTATAGGACAATTACAAGAGAAGGGGATAACAATCATGATCAAGTCAGGAGCGTGCAGCATCTATCATCCTCAACAAGGGTTGATTCTACAGGTCAATATGACTTCAAACAGAATGTTCATATTGTCTTCTAGAACTCTAGAGAAGAAGGAAGCATGTTTCAGCACCACAACACAGGATCTTCCTCACTTGTGGCACTGCAGATAAGCTCATCTCAGTCACAAAGGGTTACAATTGCTGCAAACATGGAATATGGTTCGTGGTCTGCCTCAGTTATCTGCCTCTACAACTGTGTGCTCTGATTGTGTTAAAGTAAAGCAACATCGTGAGCCAATGTCAAAGAAAAGTCAGTGGAGAGCAAGCCAGAAGTTACAGCTGGTCCATTCAGACATCGGTGGTCCAATCACTCCTCCATCTAACAGCCAAAAGAGGTACATCTTATGCTTCATAGATGATTATTCGAGAAAAGCATGGGTATATTTTCTACTGGAAAAGTCAGAAGCTTTCTATCACTTCAAGTGCTTCAAAGTACTTTGTGAGAAAGAAAGTGGATTGCCTGTTAAATGTCTTCGTACAGATAGAGGAGGAGAATTTAATTCATTGGAGTTTAATGAATTTTGCAAGATGAATGGGATAAAGAGGCAATTAACTACAGTCTACACACCACAACAAAATGGAGTAGATGAGCACAAAAACAGGACTGTGATGAACCTGGTCAGATTAATGTTATCTGAGAAAAAGGTTCCAAAGACTTTTTGGCTTGAAGCAGTGAAGTGGATAATGTATATTCTAAATCGATCTCCCACATTGGCTGTTAAAGGGATGACAACTTGGAGTGGTGAGAAGCCTTCAGTTGAGCATTTTAGAGTATTTGGATGTGTGGGGCATGCACACATTCCAGATGCTAAAAGGACAAAGCTAGAGAACAAGAGTGTTAAATGTGTTCTTCTTGGTGTTAATGATAAATCCAAGGGATACAAGCTGTATGATCCTGTCTCAAAGAAAAGTTTTGATAAGCCGAGATGTGATCTTTGAAGAAGAAAAACAGTGGAGCTAGGATCAAAGCAACAAGGAGGTATTGCAAGAAAATTTAGAATGGGGAGACAGTGAGTTTGATGATGAACAGGTTGATGCAACCGCAAATGAGGAGGTAGAAATAGGTGAAACTGATCATCCTGAAGCTCAACAATGCCAAATCAGAATGTTGCAGAGGGCAGAATGAGACATGCTCCATCATGGATGGAAGACTATGTGACAGGAGAAGGACTATCAGAAGAAGATGTGATCAACATGGCCTTGACAGAATCTGCAGATCCAATGTGCTTTGAGGAGGCAGTAAAATATGCTAAGTGGAGACAAGCAATGGAAGCTGAGATTACAGCTATAGAGAAGAATCAAACCTGGAAATTAGTTGGGTTACCAGAGGGTGCAAAGAAGATAGGGGTCAAATGGATATACAAAACCAAGTTAAATGAACATGGTGCAGTGGACAAATTCAAGGCACGACTAGTGGCAAATGGGTATTCACAAGAATATGGAATTGATTACAATGAGGTGTTTGCACCTGTTGCTAGGATGGATAAGGTCAGAATGGTATTAGCACTTGCTGCACAAAGAGGCTGGAAGATCTATCAGCTTGATGTGAAGTTGGCCTTTCTTCATGGAACATTGAGTGAGGATGTGTATGTTGAACAACCAAAAGGATATGTGGAGAAAGGAAGTGAGCATATGGTTTATAAACTGCATAAGACTTTGTATGGTCTAAAACAAGAACCACGTGCTTGGTTTAGCCACATTGTGTCTTACTTTTTTAGTGAAGGATTCCACAAAAGTCAGAATGAGCATATACTCTTCATCAAATGGAGTAATTGAACTAGTTCATTGTGGAACACAAGATCAAGTTGTTGATGTGATGACCAAGCCTCTAAAGTTGGATTCTTTCCAGAAGCTTCGAATACAGCTAGGAGTGTGTGAGATTCGAGAATTAAACAAATAGCACGACTGCAATTAGTTTAAGGGAGGGTTTGTTGAGTTTGTTATTTATCTTATCTTTAGTTTTTCTATTAGCTAAATCAGATTGCATTCTGATAAGTTAATTATATTTAGTTAGTTTATCTTTAATTAGCTTTAGTTATCTTTTATTTGGACTTATCTTATCTTTCTGTTATTGTTGCTGATCAATGCCTATATAATGGCTTGACTTCTATTCAATAAAGCATTCATTCTCCAATTTGTTTAAGAGAGACTTTGAAATCTTTACAAGAAGAAAGAAAACAAAAAAGCCCTTGGGGGATTTCTATATACTTGATCAAATGTATTATCCAGATAAGCCTAAATAAAATTCATTGTTAGAGAGTCCTTGATAAACATGGTTTCCATTTCCAATACTAATAAAGCTAGCCTGCATTACGGCGCTACCGTCCTTGCTCTTTTTCAAAGCTTCAAGCTTCTTGTTATCTAACTGCAAAGAATCAAAATGGAAAAATAAGATGATAATCAAGATGACAATACTTGTTCCTACCAAATACGGTATTTGTCGGAATATAGCCGGAACGGGGTGTGGCCTATATTTCTAAGAATGAATATGAAGGGTCTTTTAGAATATAGCTTGACAGAATGATATTCTGCTCCTACGTATCCCAAATGGGAATCAAAGCTAATATAGTTCTCAATGAAATATTGGGTAGTTTCCCTCCTTGGGGAGGTCTTGTATTTATAGTGTTACTTATAACTGAATAATCATCTAGATAAGTGCTCTATATTTATAATAGATAACCATAGTTATATGATAAGATTGTTATGCAGAGATCTCGGGTGGTTATATTTCATTATCTTCTATCTTATCTTAAATCTGTTATAATTGAGACTTGGTCAATACTGATTCCTTATCAGTATATTATCTGTTAATGGATATGTGAAGCTCGGTCAATACTCGTTCTTCGAGTCTATCGAAAGCTCTCAAAAGCTAGGTATGGCCAACATTATCACAAGTTGAGTCAAATATTGGGAGACAATAACGACAATAGAAGTCTACCAAAAGCTCATGATGAGTAGGGAATCGCCGAGCTTGTCAAGGGTTTGAAACGAGAATCTAAAGAATAATAGGAGTATTTTTCAGAAGGTTCTAATTGAACATTAGAAGGCTATATCTTAAACATACAGGGAAGAACTTAGATGAGTTCTAGACGAGCATGAAAAGGTTTAAGTCAAACAAGTTTTGAAAAAGATCTAGACGAGCATTAGAAGGGTAAGTATAGGAAGACTATGTCTTATGAAACCTAATGTTAGAAGGCTAGCAAGCCTTGCATTAGCTCTGGATAAGAAGGGAAAGGTTTAAGTAATAAACCACGAATACATATGGATGAATATTAGACGAGCACGGAAATACACGTGTAAAAAATTCAAATAAACGAGTTCAGTACGGTGACAACCATTCGATGAGCATGGGAATGTCGAGATTATCCAAAGAATTGGCATAAGGAAATTAGTTAAGTCTCCAAAAAGACTCGAATGAGCATCAGAAGATTATGTCTTCAAGAACCAACATCCCTAAAATTTGCACACACGAAATAAACTTGAGTAAACAAGCAAATTCGGTACGATTAAGTACTAGTAAGGCATAAATTATTGAGTCATGTGAAGCCAGGTCAAATAACTTAATGAAAGCTCTTTCGCCTTATTAAGACTCAGAGGTTGGGAGACTTGTGTACTGCCCGGGAATAAAGGACGAGTATTGACCGAGCTTCACATATCCATTAACAGATAATATACCGATAAGGAACCAGTATTGACCGAGTCTCAATTATAACAGATTTAAGATAAGATAGTAGATAATGAATGTGATGTTTGGTATCTGGAATGTTTTATCCCCAGGATTCTCGGGAATAAATTTTTCCCACATTCATACATGGGAATAGAGTTTTCCCAAGTTTCTAACTACTATTCACTAATTTTATTCTCGGGAATCTTTTATTCTTGGAAATATCTTTTTTAAAACTTATATCAAACATGAGAAACATTTATTCCCATGCCAACATTCCCGGGAATATTTTTGTAAAACTTATACCAAACGCTACAAAAATATCACCACCCGCGATCTCTGCATAACAATCTTAACATATAACTATGGTTATCTATTATAAAGATAGAGCACTTATCTAGATGATTTTTCAATTATAAGTAACACTATAAATACAAGACCTCCCCAAGGAGTGAAACTACCCAATAATTTTATTGATAACTACGTTAGCTTTGATTCCCACTTAGGATACGTAGGAGCAGAATACCATTCTGTCAAGCTATACTCTAAAAGACTCTTAATATTCATTTTTAGAAATATAGGTCACATCCCATTTTGACTATATTCCGACAAATACGATTTTTGACAGGAATAATACAAAAAACAAAATTAGCACAAATCCCAGCACATACCAATAGAGTGGCAGCTTGGGGAAAGTAGCGGCAGGCGTGGTCACCAATGTTCTTTGCCACACCACCAAGCTCATAGTCATCAAATCTCTCGTTCGATTGAAAATACCCAACTATGTTCAACCCTTTAGCAGGAAAATATTCCTCTATCTGCATCACAAGTAATAGTTATTGCAAAAATAAAAAAGGGAAAAAATAAGAAAGAAAACTGCTGAGAATTCAAAATGAACAAAAAATCGGTAACCAATATATATAAATAAAAAAAGATGAACCCAGTTGATTATTTTACATGTTCTTCAAAAAAACAATTTTTTCCAAAGTGACCTATTTTTATAAACTATATATCAAAATAACATACTTTTGAAACAATTTATCAAATTAACCTACTTTTGAATAAAATATTATTTTTTTGTTGACTAGTGGCACCAGTTAGACCGGCCCCATTGACTTGTTGACCTGCCACGTGGCAGGTCATGATTGGTCCAAAAAATATGCACACAAAAAAAATTAAAAAAAAAAATTCTTTGGCAAAAACAATAATAAAGAAAATCAGGTCGGCACTGTAACGTCCTTCGTTACATTAGTAACCCAAAACAAATTGTATAAAAATCCTTAAATACATTTAATTAAAATATGTTAATCATAAAAATTTTATCAATTATATAAGTCTGGAAAATGTCTCATATTAAATAAAATAGTAATAATGTATCAAAGTAGTAAATAATAAATCCATACGTCCAAATAAAAACCCCAAGCCTCAAAACCTAGGCTCTCAGAATCAAAAAACATTCATGGTAGCCTCTAATTATTAAAATATCGAATATAATAAACCCCCAAAATAATAAATATATATAAATAAAATTTATGTCAAGCATTTAAAGTACAAACTCATAAGCTCAACAACGGTCACATCTCATTGCATTTAATCACATTCACCATGCAAACTCTACACAATGCAACTCCACGAACATGGTACACACGCACAGTAAGGTGCAAGAGGTTTTCAGTTTCACTCGGGGATATTAATCTCAATCCTTGAAGATGTCTAACGTCGTTATAATGGTGAGAATCATAGGGGTCTTCCCGGGAATATCTTTTAGAATGACCCGCTTAGTTTTTGAGATGTTATTGATTAATCATAGTATGTATGTTTATGGCTCGGAGAGCCTTTATTTTGAATGGAATGTTTATGGCTCGGAGAGCTTTTCTTTTGGATGAAAAATGTAAGATTTTTCCTTTTGGTCGTGTATAGTTTGTTGATGTAAATATTTTCAGAATAAAACCATCTTGATGTATTTTGTATGACTTAAACTTCTGGGAAGAAAATATAAATTTTTCAGCAGGTGTTTTTATTTTGGGATGTTGGAATTACAGAGGAGACTCTGTCGAATTTTTTTTTTTAAAAATAATATAATTTTTTATTCAAGTATATTTCTAAAATAAATAGGCTTGCCAGGCTAGGTTGGTAAGCCTGTGCACTGGTCAAGGCTTAGGTTTTGGGTCATATGACAAATTTTATATATGACCAGAATCTATAACAATGATAGATGAAAATGTGGCGTTATTATTTTAAAATAGGCTTAAGTTTTACCGCAACCGCAGGAAAAATTTTATACCCAAGTTTTATGACTTAAAGTGAATAAATTCCCGAAAGCAACCAGCAAATTTATTTTTAATTTATTTCCGCACGTGTTTACGAGTTAATGCCCAAGGGGGTGTTACACTAACAAAAAATTCTTTATCTAGTACATAGATCCGATGTTTTTCCAACATATGGATTAGTGCTAGAGTTTCTTTTTCATGTGTTGGATAATTCATTTTGCTATCTGAAAAAGTTCCAGATGCGTATCGGCATAGTAGTTCTTTCTTTTGCCCTGGAGGCTTTGCTTTCATAACTCCTCCCCAACATTTATTAGATGCATCGGTTTCTATAATGATTAGATCATCATCTGACGGATGACATAGCTCAGGAAGATCCTGTCATATTAATCTCATTTTTTCAACAATTGCTTCGTCTTCATTGGTCCACGACCAAAGTGCATCTTTCTTTAGTTTTTGTTGAAGCGCCTTTCTTTCAGTTACAAGATCCTTTATAAAACCTTCACTTGAAACATATGTTAGTAATCCAATAAGTCTTTGTAATTCCTTTTTATCTTTTAATTTGGTTGGAAAATTTCATAATTTTTCTAACACATGTTTTTACATTATTATTTTCCCTTTTTCAATTTCCAATCATAAATAATTAATCTTATTTTGAGCTAATACTACTTTTTTCTTACTTAAAACTACTCCATGTTCTAAACATTTATTAAGTACTAATGCTACTTTGTCAAAATGATCATTTAAATCCTTTTTAGTAAAGACTAATATATCATCAATATATATAAGACAAAAATCCTTAAATTCTTTAAGTATAGAGTCCATTCTTCGTTGAAAGATTCTTGGTGATTTTTTCATTCTCATTCGTTGTACATTCCATTCATATTGACCCTGAGGACAACTAAATGTTGTTAATGCTTTTGATTCTTCATATAACTTGATTTGATAAAATCCTGATTTATAATCAAAAGGTCTAAACCAATTCATATTTCTAATTCATTTAATAATTAAATCCTTTCATGGAAGAAAATAAGCATCACCTTCCATTGCATCATTTATTTGTTTATAATTAATCACCATTCTTCTTTTTCCTCATTTTATTTCATTGTGATTCTCCACATAAAAGGCTGGTACTGAGTGCTTACTTTTTGTTGGCCTAATTAATCCTTTCTTACACATTTCTTCCATGTCTTTTGCAAATTCATAGATCTTGCCTTCTGTAAATCATAGGTTTAAATTTTACTTCCTTCGTTGGATCTTTTAACTTTAATATGGTTAATTCATTATTTTTATTATTAATATTTGGATTTAAAGAATTTTCACTACATACTTTTTCTAAAAGCTCTTCTATATGAGTTGGAATTCTACTATTTGGTTCTAAATTTACTAATATATGACAAATTTTTATACATATTTCTCTAACTATCTCACCACGTTTCAGCTTGCTAAACTCTGATTGCTTACTATAACTACATTCGGAGAAATGAATAATTGGAATATGTATTATTTCTGTGCTGTTTTTGATAAATATATGGCGTTTTTAATTATATATAATCTAAATATTGACAAAATGGTGCATATAATCGTAAGAAATTATTTCCTATAATCATATCTAGTCTTGTATCTTGCTGATATATTGTAGGTACTATAAATAATTTTTCTTGTATAATTAAAGTAATTCGTTTTGCTACCCAAAATAGTGGATGTATAGATCCATCTGCGATTTGTATTTTTATTGGCTTTTCTAATTTTCTCATTTATCAAACAATGCTTTTGTTGCTAAACAAATACTTGCCCCAATATCTATATAAGTTTCAGTTTCTCTATTACTTTTTTCTACTATTATTTTTATATAAGTATTATTCAGATTCTGTTTCTTCTAAAGATAGTTCATCTTCTAGATATTCATATATACTTCCTTCAGTATCAGTTAATCCTTCTTCTAATGGTTCAAGTTTATATATATGATATACTTGCTTTATTAATTTTTATTTTTCTTTAAAATCTTTTTCTTTTCTTTGAGGATAATCATTTGCATAATGACCTTCAACATGACATATCCAACATACACATTTCTTTTTTCCTTTTGGACAATATTTTCTTGGTGTTAATTTTTTCTTTCTAAAATATTTTTTCTTATTATTTTTATAATATGTTTTCTTCTTTGGATACGTACTTTTTAGTTTTGGCTTTTTATAATATTTTCTCTTTCTTGCTGGTTTATTACAGCCATAATTTCCAGGTTTTTCCATTTTTGGAATATCACAACAAATTGCATTACTTCCTCTATTTAATTGTATTATTGTTTCTCTAGTTAAACATTGTTCTCTTAATTCTTGGTATAGTATTTGAATAATTTCTCCTAAGGTGTTAGCCGTTTCATCTTGCCTAGATTCCCATAATCTCTTTATCTTAGAATTAAGGGAATATGGTAATTTGTCTATAAAAATATACTTATATATTTCTTTTTTTTTCTTCATCTAATTGATAATAAGATTTTTGGTATTCACAAATAAAGGTTTTTATTTGACACATATCACATATTTGCATATTATTTAAATGGGTTTTAGCTTTTTCATTTAAGAATTTACTTATTTTTTCTTGCTGTTCAAGCATATTATATCCTATAAATTCTTGATAGATTAAAGTCATAACTAGTTTGGCAAAATCTTTATTATTATTAACTAATCGTTAATGTTTTTGCCAAGTTTCATCTTGAATGCTGTGTAAAAATCTTTGTACATTTCCTGTTGTTTTAAATAATAGAAAGTTTTTTACATCCAACATATTTAGCTTATTAAATTTTTCATCAGTTGCTATTAATAATATTATTTCATTAGTCCATTGTAATAATACTTCTTCTTTATTTCTTGCACAATCAATATTTAATATATTTCCCAATCTTATTGATTCATAATGAGGTTTAAATTCTTCTTGATTTTTTGTCCATTTATTATTTTTTCTTGCATATCATTTATTATACATTGTTTCTTCTTCATATTTATCCCATGCTCCATCAGGAGTATATTTATATTCTTCCCATTTTCTTTTGGGTTTTGTTCCACTATATTATCCTTTTTCCATATGTATATTTTCTTTAGATTTTGAACACGAACTATAATTTAAAACTATTTCTTCATTTTCATCATTTTCTTTAGTTACCTGATCCGTCGGATCTATTTTTTTGTATTTGGTCATGTTCTTCTTCTACTACTTTTAACTGTTCTAATAATTGTTGAATTTCTTCTACATCATTCGATTTCTTTCATTTTCAATATATTCATATTTTATCCTCTCCATGAAGTTATTGGTAGGGATAATTTTGATGGTTCTAGACTCGTTTCTTGTTTTGCTACTATTTTTTTCTAATTCTCTTGATTTTAATAATTCTTCTGATTATTTTATTGTTATGTATTTATTATTTTCGTCATCTTCTGAAAGCTTTTCTAATTGTTCAAGAACTATTCTTAATTTTCAATTTCTTTATTTTCATCTATTTCCTTACATTTACTTATATTGTTTAGTATATCTTTTATATTATTTATTTCGCTTTGTTCTTTTTGTATTCTATTATAAGTGTAATTTACAATTTTATTAGTATTTTCTATTAGTTGGATAATATTTTTATTGGTCTATTCTATTATTTTTTTCATATCATAGAATTTTATTACTATTTCTTCATATAAACTCATCATAACTTTATAATGGCTGTTGGGTGTTCTTTTTACTGTTTGCTTAGTTGTCAGCTTAACCGTGATTTGGGGGTTAAATTAGTTTTTTATTGGTCATTTGTTGAATATGATAGCTTAACTAGCCTATTAACCATCATTTCTTTCTTTGTAGGATAGACTTTATTTTCAGTCAAATAACCAAAGCTAACAAAATAGGAAGGGACGTAAAGCTTGAAGCTAAGATAGATATAGATAGGGGAGTAAAGCTTGAAGCCATAGGATAGGATGAAACTAATGCTAAGATAGATACAATATTATCTTCCATTTCTTTTTATTTTACATCAAAATGAATCCCTCTCCTCTTCGATCTCTCTTTCTATCATTTCGTCCCCTTGCACTTTTCTTCTTCGGCTTGCCATTGATGTCGGTGACTGATGGTGTGGGTGGTTGCCGGGAAGATCGCCGACGATGTCGATGGTGGAAGGGATCTGATGCAGATATGTTATTGGGACACACACAAAGAAGCTAGAAGATTGTGGCGAATATGACGGTTATCTGGTCGATGTTGATGGGTATGTGATTTTGTCTATTATCTCTTCCTCATTACTAAAGTTATGTTTTTTTTTTAAATGGGTATGTGACTTCTACCCACACTTCAACTTTCACAAAGGGATGAAGTGTTCCCATATTTGTTTTAGTTTATACACTTTAAACTTAAATCAATTTTTCCTTCGAAATTTCTTTTTGGAATGTCATAGTTAAGCTCATTTCAAATGTTTCTTTTAACTTTTGCCTATTCATATATTTATGTTTACTTATTGATGCTTGGACTGATTTACATATATTTATGCTTCATTCCCTTTTGCTTGGACTGATATGATAAATCTTATAAGAAACATAACTATGGATCTATTTCTTATAGGTTTATTTGCTATGACCGAGTAAAGGCTTCATGTCTTCCACCGGATTTGAATGAATCTTTAAGTGATATATTTGCTCTTCTTTTTGTACCATCTTATTGTATTTCCTATTTTCATGTTTATATTTCAGTCTTTAACTGAAGTTTAGTTCAAGTTGTAATGATTTTTTGTTCAATTTCTTTTGACATTTTGTACATTGTAGTACGATTCTCCCATTATGATTGATGCTCCAAACAGAAGCATAAGACTTTGACATTGAAGCTCTGCTTGTGAAGACAAAAAATACTTTTTTTGGTTGTATTTCCACTGGGCCTTGGCATTCTGTAATTTGGTTCAGTTCCAAATTCTATCTCAATAGAGTTGAGCACCAATTGCCCTTGCCTCGTATACAGTATGATGGTGCTCCAACCTATATGATAATGACTTCATAAGTTGGTTTTGAACTTTAGCCATACCATTGAGCTTAGAGTTTTACCCGAGTGTATGAAATTGAATGCAAACTTTTTAAACTCAATAAATTATTTTTCCTGCTCATAACACATGTTTCTTTCTTATCATTAGTCACGTCTCTTCTTCTCATGCTTTTTCTATACACTAGTCACCATCTTTCTCTTCATTATTTTTTTTTCTTTCTTTATCCCAACTTTTCTATTCATGGAAACCAGAAGGACCAAGTTTCTCCCAACAAATTTTTGGTGCTTCCATCATATATTTTTTTTGTGCTTCCCTTAAACATTGCATAAGTTAATTTCAATATGTTAAACACTACATACTAAGGTATAAGATGATGACTCATTTGAGAAGCAATTTTTACACCTGAAGAACGATGCTTAGACTTACCCTACCCCTGCCACTCTTTTTTTTTCTTTTTTCTTTTTCTTTTGCAAAATATGATTTGTACTCCTTTGAGAATCTGAAAGTTATAAATGTGGAATTAAAATGTTAAACTGTGTATATTAGTTGTATAACCTGCTCGTCCACTGATGTGGTAGAAGCGCTCGTCCACTAAAGTGACAAAAGCGCTCGTCCACCCAAGTGACAGAAGCGCTCGTCTACACAAGTCTTTGGACTTGCTAAGTCCTTAAGAGAAAATCCGTCGAGTGACGTGGCACTGTGGACGTCTACTGAATTTTAGTTAGGCATTATGGATATAGACTTGAGTTATAAGAATAACCCTCGTCTGCTGACGTGGCAAGATGGACGCGCTTATTTTCAAGTCTTTGGACTTGCTGTTCTTATCAAGTTATTTAGGTATTCATTTATGGTCTCGTCTACTAAGGAAAAACCAATCTACTTATCAATTAAATTATAAACAATTTAAATAACCTTTGGATGGGTAATTCTTTGCACGAGTCCAAGCATTGTATACCTTATTTGAAATGCTTATTATGTATGCTCTATTTGAATTTTTGTATTTGATACTATATTCACTCTAATATTGGTATCGATGTTGTTATATACTTATAGAATTGGCAAACACTAAATTGACATTATAATTTAACTTTATCAAATTTTCAATATTTTTCTCATACAGATATCTACTATATTATCATGTCTAATTTTTTTTACATTCAAACATAGCATTTATGAAATATATCCATTGCAAACTTTGATACATTTCAATTTCAAAGATTTTGTTGACTAATAAATAAATATGATTATATTAAATTATATTTATATGTTATAACTAAAAGTAAGAATATGGTATAGCACACTTAAAGTTAGGTTAAAAATGAACACCAGATTTGTTACATGTAGAGACTTACCCCACCCTTGCCACTCTTTTTTTATTTTTTCTTTTTCTTTTGAGAAATATGATTTGTACTCCTTTGAGAAGCTGAAAGTTATAAATGTGGAATTAAAATGTTAAACTGTGTATATTAGCTGTATAACATGCTCGTCCACTTATGTGGTAGAAGTGCTCGTCCACTGATGTGGTTGAAGCGCTCGTCCACTAAAGTGACAGAAGCGCCCGTCCACACAAGTGGCTGAAGCGCCCGTCCACACAAGTGACAGAAGCGCTCGTCCACACAAGTCTTTGGACTTGCTAAATCCTTAAGAGAAAATCCGTCTAGTGCCACGATGTCTCATCGAATTTTAGTTAGGCCTTATGGATGTAGACTTGAGTTATAAGAATAACCCTCGTCTGCCGACGTGGCAAGATGGACGCGCTTAGTTAGGCCTTATGGATGTATACTGTCGTTACATGGTTGCAGACCTCACACACTTTCCTTACACCCTATATTAATTAATATCGCATTACAATTTACAAACTGCATACTATAACAAAATGTGCTGGATAAATTAGCCCCACATGTAAAAAAAATCTTTGAATTGTCTTGCCAAAATCTTGGATATATTAATGCATATATTACTTATGGTATCAATTTTTAATCCCATTACAACTTTACCTCTTACAGCTAGCAAATAAAAGGGAATCTTTTTTCGTGGTCAGCTGCTTGAGTGAGTTTCGAAAATATAAAGATTCAAGCTTAAAAACCGCAATTACTTCTCTCTACCTTCTTCCCATATGGGTCATGCTCACGTCAAACATGAATGCACCCCACAAAACCAAAACAATACATACATATGACTCTCCTATTCTCATCAACGGTCGGTCCCTATAAAAAGCTGCATACAAATTAGAGGCTTTCTGGCTTTGTGGGAGAGAAAGAAAAACACACAGAGGGTTCATTGGTTTTCATTCAAGGACGTCCTAGTCCAATGACTGGGGTCGTCGAGGATGTGCCTGCACACAAACATGATTCCAAACTTGGCATATCTGGTAACTACTACCAAACACCTTACAACTTTCTTATGATGCAATGGATATATGTATACACTGTCTTACATACTCATAGCAAATAATATATTCATTTCATTGTGTTGAAAGATATAATATATTCATTCTGGTGGCTTTGCTGAATGTCATAAAATTCTTACAATATGGTTTTCTTTATATAATATCATCATCGTAATCACTGACCAATCTCTGTCGGAGGAGCTGGACGATATTTAAGGGTTATTTCCTCCCAACCAGGATTTCTATACCATAAAATTCTTACAAAAATGGGTTTTTGTGCTGACAAATATGGTTTAGTCTTGTGGTGTTATAGCCTTCATGATTTATGTTATAAATACAATAAAATATTATTTTAAGGCTATAGTGCACCACCCATAAATGGCCAGTGAAACATACAGGTTGGCGCAAAACTTACCACATAAATGGTGTAGTGAGTGGTGCACCTTAGCCCAAACCATTATTCATATGCCTTCATCCAATAATTAATATTTAGATTTTAGAAGAGAATGAGATAAGTTCATAAGATGGTATCAAAATCTTAACGACTAAGTTTGTCATGAGTTCAATCCTTATGCAAGGATCTTGCATTGTGGGTGTGTTGGTGTACCTTCATTTCCGATAAGTTCTTCAAATATGTATATATAGAAATGATTTATGACAAAATGATTGTTGAAGAGTTGAATGCAAATGTTAATTATATGTTCATTTGAATAAAGAGTCATTATTGTATGATATTTTTGTGCTGCATTATGTGATAAATGAAAGGTTATGTTGTTGCAGATGATGATGCTGAGGTTAATGACTCCCCTATTGAGCAAGTCAAGCTCACAGTTCCAATCACCGACGACCCAACTCAGTCAGCTCTAACGTTCAGGACATGGGTTCTGGGGATGGCATCATGTGTGATCCTTGCCTTTGTGAACCAATTTTTTGGCTACAAAACCAACCCTCTATCCATTTCTTCTGTGTCAGCCCATATTGTTTGCCTCCCACTTGGGAAACTAATGGCTGCAACACTTCCCACAAAAAAATTCCGAGTCCCATTGACCAAATGGTCTTTTTCCTTTAATCCTGGGCCATTCAATTTGAAAGAACATGTGCTGATCACTATCTTTGCCAGCTCTGGATCTAGTGGTGTTTATGCAATCAACATCATCACAATTGTTAGGGCTTTCTATCATAGGAGCATCCATCCAGTAGCTGCTTTTATGTTAGCACTATCAACCCAGGTGAACAATTTGGTTGTTGGTTAATTAATTATAAGAATGTGTCCTATTTAAGATTATCAACCAAAAGAATAATTAATGATGATATTCAAATATGGTTAATTTTTTTGTAAGCCAATGTTAGAATTCAAAGTCGTTAGTTAATATGTTAGGGAGGATGTGGGTGGGTTTTGAACTCCTTACATCTAAGTGAACTTGGAGTTTCGTATGTCTCTTAGCATTTCCAAGTAAGCTATTTAAATGAGACTCAAATATATATGGTTAATTAATATGCTGAATTATGTCCTTGAATTTTTAGATGCTTGGGTACGGATGGGCTGGGATTTTCAGGAGATTCCTTGTTGACTCCCCGTACATGTGGTGGCCTTCAAACCTTGTGCAAGTGTCCCTATTCAGGTATTCTTTAATTAATGTTTGGTCATTTTTGCATATACTATTTATTCATCGATATGAACAAGGTTTTAAATAGCGGCCGTTGTTGTTGTTGCGATTGCGTTTAGTACAATCGCGGACAATTGCGGGAAAATGTGGTTGATACAACTATAATTGCGGTCATGGAGACCTCCAAAACCAACCAACACGTTGCGGCACCAATTGTGGTCGTGAATCTTTATTTAAAACCCTCAAAATGAGTAATAGAGATTAAAGACATCAACACATTTAATCTTAAAATTAATATTTTTGCTATATATTTGAGAAATAATTTTGCTCATAATATTCATGTACAAATCACATCTAAAGGACGAGGAAATGAATGTCATATATTTGTTTAGGATGATTGGATTGCAATAAATTTGTCATTGACAAATGATTGTTTCATGACAGGGCATTTCATGAAAAAGAAAAAAAGGCCAAAAGGAGGGAAAACTAGGCTGCAATTCTTTTTGCTGGTCTTTGTAGCAAGCTTTGCTTATTACATAATTCCAGGCTACTTTTTCCCAGTACTATCAACAATCTCCATTGTTTGCTTCATTTGGAAAAATTCAATCACTGCACAACAGATTGGTTCAGGCATGAGTGGCCTTGGCATTTTCTCATTTGGCCTTGACTGGAACACAGTTGCTGGCTTCTTAGGAAGTCCTTTGGCTACACCTGGCTTTGCCATCATCAACATTTTGGTTGGATTTGTAGTGTTTATCTATATTGCGGTTCCCCTTTTCTATTGGAACAATGTATATGATGCCAAAAAGTTTCCCCTCATCAGTGCTCGCACATTTGACTCTACTGGTGCAAGATATAATGTTACCCGGATTCTGAATAACAAAACTTTTGACATTGATATGGATAGTTATAACAATTACAGCAAGCTCTACCTTAGTGTCATATTTGCATTGGAGTATGGTTTGAGCTTTGCACTTCTGGCTGCCACTATTTCACACGTTGCCCTCTTCCATGAAAAGTAAGTTTCTTCAGATCTCCCTAATTAGTAGTTTTATGTATTCCACTTTCTATACTACTAAACCATCTAATTATTCTGGTGACTTCCTATTTGACAGAAAATTTTATCGGATGTGGAAGAAGACAACAGATGCACTGAAAGGAGAACTTGGAGATGTGCATACAAGACTTATGAAGAGAAACTATGAACAAGTCCCGGAATGGTGGTTTGTAACCATCTTGGTTCTTATGATGATAATGGCCTTGGCAGCTTGTGAAGGCTTTGGCAAGCAGCTCCAATTGCCATGGTGGGGAGTCTTGCTTTCTCTAGGAATTGCATTAGTTTTCACTTTGCCAGTTGGGGTCATTCAAGCAACAAAACAAACATGGTAATGTCACTGTATGGCTTTCTACATTTACATATTATTGCTTCAAAGTTTGCCTTTCTCAACATACTGTGACTTGTTGTGCAGCAAACTGGACTCAACGTGATCACAGAGTTGATAATTGGGTACATGTACCCAGGAAAGCCCCTTGCTAATGTAGCATTCAAGACTTACGGGTACATCAAGATGGCACAGCACTTGGATTTCTTGGTGACTTCAAATTAGGCCACTACATGAAAATTCCTCCAAAATCTATGTTCATTGTGCAGGTAAGATGTGGATGTATGTTGTAACATCAATGGCAGCTCTATGGATTGACGATCGCTCCCACAAACCAACACGGATCTTTTCAAAGATACTTTGTCCCTACTCACATGCTTCATGAGAAAACTTCCCGGAGATCATCTTCTTTTCGGAAGTTCATCACTTAAGAACTGCATGGTTAAGCGTGCTTGACTTGGAGCAATTCAACTGCATGGTTAAGCGTGTGAGTGAGGACAAAGCACGCTGAAAAGACCAGTGTTGGTTTGTGGGGGTAGTCGTCAATCCATAGAGCAGCCTGGGATGTTTCAAATGTTTTCACACAATATCAAGATTCAAGCACTTGCAAAATATACAAAGTTTAGTGCTAACATTGTTAATTTATGTCCTCGCTTGGTTGGCACAGAGTTGCTTCACTTGCCTACTTTGGCACAAAGATGGTGGCTTCTCACAATCGTTGAGAACATCTATGATGAAACAATGTTGCCGGAAGGGAGTCCATGGACATGCCCTGGCGATGCTTGGTGTTTATAATGCTTCAATCATATGGGGAATAGTAGGGCCAAAAAGAATGTTTACCAAGGATGGTATTTACCCCGAGTTGAATTGGTTCTTCCTCATTGGTCTACTTTTACCGGTTCCAGTGTGGTTGCTTGCTCGCAAGTTCCCCAACCACAAGTGGATTGAGCTCATCAACATGCCAATTATCATTTCAGGTGCTAGTGGCATCCCTCCAAACGAGCGCAGTGAACTATATTATGTGGGGACTTGTTGGAGTCTTCTTCAATTTCTATGTTTACAGAAAGTTCAAGGCATGGTGGGCTAGACATACTTACATCCTCTCAGCTGCTTTAGATACTGGAATAGCTTTCACTGGTATGTTGATCTATTTTGCTCTCCAAAACTATAATATCTATGGTCCTGAATGGTGGGGTCTTGCTTCTGATGACTATTGCCCATTAGCCAATTGCCCCACAGCTACAGGAGTAGTTGCCCATGGATGCCCAATTCTTTGACTTCCTTATTAGTATTACCATTCCATCATCCCCTAAAAATGTATAGAATAAGTTAAAATGAATATTCATTTGGTTTCTACTTCCTACTCACTAGCATGTTTGACCCGTGAAATGTACGAGTTATCCCTACGAGTTGTTATTATCATATGATGTCTTTAAACTATTTAGAAAATTTCTTATAAATTTTAATATAAAAATAAATGCTGATGTGAAATCAATTGAAACACACTTCATTATATTTTTTAATTTGAGATCAAGAGCTAATTTGTGGAAAGAAATTAACACCTTTTTTTTTTTAATTTGTTGTCAACTTCTCATTAGCATATTTGTTTTGCATGGAATATTTAAAAACAATATGGATAACCCAATTATAACGTATCTAGCAATTGAATGTTAATGGTTGATGAGCATATAAGAGAAAAAATTAATTGCCAACATGTTTTTAAATAAATTTTTTCACTTCATGTTTTTCAATTTTTTTAACCTTGTGTTGGTATGGTATTCCATAATGTGTTTATATCCCCAATAAAAAAAAGTGTTTATAACTCATATAAGGTCGATAAAAAATATTGACAATGCTGCTAAAAGAATTTTTTTTAGTTAATTACTAAATTGCTTGTCTTTTTATACAATGTTCAGTGTATCAAATAGCCAAAAATATTTCCAATTTGAAATAAGATTAAGAATTAAATTTAAATATAACTTACATAAAAGTCCTATGAAGTAATTTTTATTATATTAAATTTTAGAAACAACATATATATAGAAGCATGTGATAGAGTAAGATGATGATGATGATGATGATGATGATAATAATAATAATAATAATAATAATAATAAATAAATAAATAAATAAATAAACAAATAAATAAATAAATAAATTTATTGTTATTAGTACCATGATTGATGGATATTTTATGTATGATTTAATATTATTTAAATTTTGATTTGATTTAGTTTGAGTAAACTAATTATAAATAACATTATTAGTAATATTATCATTTGATTCAAGTTTATATTTGATTTAATCTATTTATGGGAATACTTTTAATATAATTGTTAAAAAGATAAATAAAAAAACAAAATCTTGCTTTATAATATATTATTATTATTATTATTAATGGATTAATTAATACATATTATAAAATTATATATATATATATATATATATATTAGATTAACTATCTTTATTTGAATTTTATTGAAGGTAATTACTACTTTTTTTATGATTTACTTATGATTTATTTGTTATTTGAAATTTATTAATTGGGGATTACATTATTTGTATATTATTTATATATGCTTTATCAAATTGAATATGTTGAGTAAAGAGTTACACGATCGTATCTCAATTTTGTTTTTTAAATATGTTATAAGGGATATATATCACAATATATTATTAGATTATACATTTGAATATTTAATAATGATTCAATTTTATTTGATATTATTTTTTAAATTTTTGTATTTTTCAAATAAATTTAGATTTGAATTTAAATTTGAGTTAGATTAAAAGGGACAATTATTAAATTTCAAAATTTTGATGATTTACTTATAATTTATTTGTTATTTTAATTTATTAATTGGTAACTTTATTACTTCATTTGTATAAGCTTGATAATTTAATTTTGATATTTTTTGTATGAACTATTTTAATTATAGTTTTATTTGACTCAAATCATAATATTATCCATTATGTAGTAAATCTACGTGGTAAAATAGTAGTAAATAATGTTTAATGATTGATATACTAATTTGAAATCGATAAGTCATTTAAGAGAATATATTTATAATTATCTGATTCCATTAAGTGGAGATTCCTACATATTGTTATTATAAGTTAATGTTATGATGGAAATCTTGATTTTATATGCGTGAAAAAAATCATATTGAAAATACATGAATCTGCACTTGCCTAGTACTTATTAAAACAAATTCATTTATTAGCTTTAAAATAATCACCATACATTCATGACTAATTTGTTTCGAAATCGAATTTGATAGTAAGTCTGAATAAGGAAATTTTAAATTGTTGGAAATAATTAAATGTTTATAATTAAAATAATTAAAGGAAATAGTTAAAAGAATTGTATGATAATAAGTAGAATTTAAGATAAATAATTTTAAATCAAAAATTCTAACTTAATTTTTGAAATAAATTAAATATACAATTTTTTTTTGTGTCCTCCTGGCAAACCGAGACTAATCCCTCAAGCATCGAGATCCATTTAAGGAGTTGACCCTTCCCAACAAACAAGACAAATATGAGAATGAACTAAATGAAAATTGATGAGACCGTCTTCTTCATCATTTGTGAGTGAAGATCAAAATTGGTACCATCTTCTTGAGCTTCATCTTTTGGGTTCATTTCTTTAAATGAACCGTAATCCCTAAATCTATGTGCATCATATAGATATAAAGAAGAGAATAAATTAACACTAAATTATTAATTATGCTTAAGATGCTTTGATAGCCAAGAAAAATAATTCTCTTTATTGGAACCTGATGAATTGGAATGGACCTTACTTTTATTGTTGCTCAAGTCTTGAAGAGAATAAAACTCAGTCACCCTTTGATTATTCTAAAACGCATAGTGATCATTGAGGAGGTCCTGCAATTTTATTTTATTTTTGTTGCTGTTCAAGCATACATTTTTGAGCTCCTACATTTCAGTCTTCATTGAAATAGACAATTATAAACACAAGAAGGGGGGGTTGAATTGTGTTTATCAGAATTTAAGCAAAGTTGAAATCTTTTAGCAAACAAAAAGGCTAGATTTGGACGAGTGGAAGAATACAGGATGGACGAGTGACTTTTGCAAGCACACCACTTGATAGACTTAAGAAAAATAAGGCAATTAAAGAGTTTAAGGGAAGAGAGATTGACACGGTTATTTATCCTGGTTCACTCTTCAAAACAAAGAGCTACGTCCAGTCCTTGGCAGCACTAAGATTTATCCACTATAGCTGATAAGGTTACAGACTCAAGTATTATTTGCACACCTAGCCTCTTCAGGCTCAAGACAAGTATTATTTGCACACCTAGCCTCTTCAGGCTCAAGACAAGTATTATTTTCACACCTAGCCTCTTCAGGCTCACTCTGGTTTGTTTGAGAGATTGGGTTTGCAATAAATACAATTTCTCACAGGCAGATCTTTCACCAACACTCAGAGAGTGGTTTAAATGTAAGGCTTAGGAAAGTCTGCGTAATAACTTCAAAATGATTGAAGAATACATAATAAAAGAATGAAGAAATTAATGCAGAGTAATGGCATTTTTTTGCAAGGTGTATTCTCTTTTTCTTTATCTTCAATGACTTTTGTATTTATGGTCTTCAAGCATTTGGGATCCGTTAGAGGCATCCCTTCAGATGTTGGCTTCAAGCAGAACTTCATTAAATGCAATAGAGTCGTTCTGGGCAGCCATTAATGCAATAGAGTCGTTGGCTGTACTGTAACATGAAGGATCATGGCTTTATACATCGTGATACAGCCGTATCAAAGTTGTGAAGAGAGATTTTTGTACTTTGCTGAGCACACTTCCCTTTTCATGTAAGGACCAGAGGTACTAGGGAATAAAGTATGTTAGAAGCATTCTTTAACTGGTCTTTAGTTCTGATTATCCAAGGTTGCTTGAGAGAGTAGCTTCTGACTTTTCTTGATAATCGTGAAACTGAGTAGGAGAGAAGGCTTCAAGTCTCTTTCTAGTTCTTGAACTAAGATTCTGATAATCCTTATAGAATTCGCGTTCATAAGATAAGTGCTTCCATCTTGAAAATAATCACGTCTATCTAGTCATTTGAGTTTTCATTCGGCTAGTAGACGAGCTCCATATTAAGGACTCAGCAAGTCCAAAGACTAGTGGACGAGCGCTTCACACCTTTAGTGAACGAGCACTTTTGTTACTCTAGTGGACGAGAGTCTCGCTTACTCGGTGGACGCGAGTCTCAGTTACTCTGGTGGACGAGGGCCTTAGTTACTCTGGTGGACGAGAGCCATTTGCCACGTCATTGGACGGATACATTCTGACCTTAATGGACGAGCTCCATATGCCACGTCATTGGACGAGCCATTCTGACCTTAATGGACGAGCTCGTTATGCCATGTCATTGGACGAGCCATTCTGACCTTAATGGACGAGCTATTCTGATACTTTGATGGACGCGCTATTCTGATACTTTAATGGACGCGCTGTTCTGATTCTTTAATGGACGAGCTCCAAATGCCACGTCATTGGACGAACCATTCTGATACCTCAATGGACGAGCTATTCTGATACTTCGATGGACGCGCTATTCTGATACTTTAAGTAGACGCTGGCTTTTATCACTTTAGTGGATGCAAGTTTCTTTCTCTTGCGTTTTGGACGTGCGCTTCAATCATTTGAGATGGACGTGAGCTTCAATCACTACAGTGTTGGACATGCGTTTCTATTGCTTGTGTTGGACGTTTGTTTCAATTATTTGTGTGTTGGATGTGAGCTTCTATCACTTATTTAATCTGCACACTCAATAGATAGGTTAGCAACCAATATGAAGGTTAATTAAATCATTAACCAATGTTTAGTTCTCATCAAAACTTAGGGAAATGCACATCAGACATTTTAGAGACTTAACAATCTCCCCATTTTTTATGATGACAAACATTGAGATGATTTAATGAACCTCAAAATATCAACAAGGAAAATAGCATATATAGACAGGTTGAAATTTTCTTAAGCGAACAGGTCATATCATATTCATTCTCCCATTCTATTTCTCCTATTCTCCCATTTTCATTTCTCCCATTCTCCCTATTCATTTCTCCCTTTATCCCCCTTTTGTCAACATCAAAAAGGGTTATCAAGTTTTATTTATGAGATACGTTAAGGGCAAGATATCATGTGAAGAAAATCATAGTAATGTAGCAAGCATAGTAGACATACTCCACTTAAACTATTGTATCATTACTCCCCCTGAACTAATGCTTAGTTAAAAGAACATGTATATAGGAGTAATGACAGATTTAGCACAGACAGCTTAACATTCAGACATGTCATTCAACAATGCAATGCATGTTTAGATTATCTCTAATAAATAAAAACCTTTCTTCTGCGAGAGGTTTAGTGAAAATATCAACCC